>JBBDGP010001028.1:5000-1205000 GCA_037952835.1 Lithobates septentrionalis | reverse complement strand
CATCAGGAGACAGCTGGTATTGCAGCAACTGTGACTATTCCTGATGGGAAATTGAACGTGTGTGTGTCTGACAGCAATTGTACAAGTGTGATGGACAATCGTCCCAGCTCAGTCCAAGCAAATAATAATAATGAACAGACTACTGTGACTTCAGTGTGGGGCCTTGGCCCTGATAAACCCACGTTTGCTCAGGTGGTACGCTCTGCTCCTGGTAGCTCCGCCCCCAAGCGGGGTTTCCCCCTGCAGCCTACCACTTTGGGCACCCCAGGATCTGGTCTTGGGTCTCTGGCTTCTGCTGGGGGTCCGAGAAGAAATGTGGTAATTCTCAAATGGGAAGGTGGTGCGATCCCTCCAGCACGGCGTGCAGTGGTGGATTTGATTTTGGAGATGGGTTTTGGGGCAAACGACCTGTATGCTCTAATACATGTTGCTGGGACACGGGATTATACCATTAGTTTCACCAGGCCAGAGGGTCTTGACCTGTTCTGGGAGCGATATGAGGCTCGGTGCAGGTCAAGACCTGAATGGGAAGGTCTGGCCCCAGTTGCGGTTTCGCAAAGGTCAACGGTGAAAAAGATAACCATCATACTCACCAATGAGAGTGTTCCTGCTCGGGACCTAGAGGTCTGGTTAAGGAACTATGGTGAGGTTTTGACTAAGCCCAGCAAAATCCTTGATGAACGTAACATCTGGACTGGGGGTTGGTCGGTTACAGTCAGGTTGGCCAGGGATGGGAATGTTGTCCGTCACCTGCCCTCCTCAGCTTTTATAGGGAGGGATAGGATGACTATTTTCTACCCTGGTCAGCCGAAGCTGTGTCACCGCTGTGGAGAAAAGGGGCATTTGAGCTCTTCCTGTTCAGCCTTGATATGTTCAGTGTGTCGGGGTCAGGGTCATATGGCCAAGGACTGCACCGAGATGATCAGGTGCAACCTGTGCCTGCGCCTTGGCCACCCCTACAGCAGATGTCCTGAAGCCTGGCACAATATGGAGAAGGAGGTAATAGATGACATGTCAAGGCTGGACAGGATGGAGGGTGAGGCCCCTGGTGTACCATCCTCCTCTGCGGTGACTGACTCCCCTGGTCCTGCTCAGGGTCCCTCCCCAGTTCCTGTGGCCACCCCTCCTGTGTCTGTAAGTATTCCTTCTGTATCTGTCTCTGTGTCCCCCCAGCCTACTGTACCCTCTCCTCATGTGTCAGAACCTTCCAAGTCTGTGCCCCCCGAGTCAGTTACCCCCCAGGAGTCTACCCCTCCTAAGACAGATTCAAAGGGAGCAACCCCCCCACCAGGAGTGGTAGTGGGTATTAAAAAGGTCGCTTCTGCCTCTCTAAAGGAGTCTTCTGTAAAGACTTCAAAGAAAAAAACAGGAGATAAGGGCATCTCTGAAGCTGACCTGCAGTACCTGGAGGAGAGAAGGAAGGTTGGGAAGCGGAAGAAGCAGGTGGTGAGGACGGAACGGGCTCCAGTGCCTGTCTCCAACCGTTATAGGTCCTCTAAGTGGGAGATTTCCTCATCTGGAGCTTCTTCGGAGCGAAGTTCTGATTCTGAGATGGAGTTTGAGGCGGCCTCAAGAAAGAGAGAGGCTTCTGGTGATGAGCAGCAGAGGGGAGCTAAGAAGCAATCCACCCAATAACCCAAATGGCGGTTCCCCCTCCGTTAAAAGTGGTGACAATAAATGTCGCCAGCATTAAGTCAGTAAGAGCTCGTTCTATGGCCTTCTTTTTGTTCAGCCAATTAGATGCTGAAATTTTATTTTTGCAAGAGACTAGGCTCACCTCCTTGGCAGATATTCATATGGCCAAGAGAGAGTGGAGGTATGGTCCATCTTACTGGTCTCTTGCGGCCGAGCCTTACGGCGGTGTGGCGGTGTTGTTTAAAACCGGCATGGTAACTATCCGGCGGGTTATTGAGGTGGAGATTGGGAGATGTATGGTCTTAGACGTCCTTGTGGGAGGGCAGGACCTGCGCCTAATTAATGTCTATGGGCCGCACACAAAGTGGGACAGGAAATGCCTTTTTACAAGAATCAAGCCATTTCTTTTTACATCCCGGCAAGTGGTCTTTGGAGGTGACTTTAATACAGTAACTAGGCCCAAGGACAGGAAGGACTTCAAGGACAGGCTGGGATATGATAGCGTTTTTTTAAATAGTATGGTTAGGGATGCTGGTCTTGTGGATGTGCACATTAAGCACCTCCCGGATGACACTGGGTTCACCTTTCATCGAGGTAATAGTCAGAGTAGAATAGATAGGTTTTTTTTGAAGGAGACCTCTGCTTTCTCACCCCCAGTGGTGCAGGCAGTAGAGTTCTCTGATCACTGTATGCTATCTGTGGTCCTGAATGCTTCAGACGCCCCTCAGAGGGGTAAGGGCATCTGGAGATTGAATTTGACTCTACTCAAGGAAGAACATGTTAGACAATCCTTTGAGGAATTCTTTCAGGCACAGGTGACCATCCTGGACTTTTGTAGCAGCAAGGCTGAGTGGTGGGAGCTGACCAAAAAGAGGATCGCTGGATTCTTCAGGGGCCTAGCCAATAGAAAGCAGTTTAATAAATACATGACCTACCAACGTTTACGGAGGAAGCTGGATATTCTTGTCTCGAGAGGTGGAGATCCTGGGGAAATCTCCGAAGTGAAACTCCTTCTCAGGAAGTGTCAATATGACCGGCATGCCTCTTTGGTTCTGGAGAGGGACTATGGGAAGTACCACTCGCCTGACCCTTACCAGAACTGCAAACAAGGTGTAGCTGTTAAAACGGTCGTTGGCCTTAAAGACAGTACAGGTTCCTTGACAAAGTCCAGGTCAGGGATTCTGGAGGTCGTGAGGTCCTTTTATGCTGACCTTCTTGGGAGGAAAGAGCTTGACCGTGACAAGATGGAAGGCTTTTTGGACTCTACTCCAGGTCTAAATGATGAAGATGTCCCATTGATGAATTTGACAGAGGAGATCACAGTTGAAGAGGTGATGAGGGCAATTGAACAACTTGCCATCAAAAAGTCACCTGGACCGGATGGCTTGACGGCTGAGTTTTACAAAGCCTTTAAGTCTATTCTGGCCCCACATTTGGTAGAGGTTTTTAACAGTTGCCTTGCTGAGGGGGTACTTCCCCCTTCCATGAGGCACTCAGCTGTGATTCTTCTTTCAAAGGGTAAAGATCCTTCGATGATTGAGAATTGGCGCCCCATCAGCCTTCTTAATGTCGATAGAAAGATACTGGCAAAGATATTTTTCTGGCGCCTATCGTCAGTAGCAGAGTCTTTGCTTTCTCGCCATCAGCACTGTTCGGTCCAGGGTAGGTGCACCTTCACAGCGGTTTTAGCTGTCCGGGAGGCCTTGGAGCGGTGCAGGGCTGCAGGCTGGGGAAAGTATTTGCTGACATTGGATCAGGCAAAGGCTTTTGATCGTGTCAACCATGAGTACCTGTGGTTGCTCCTTAGTAAGTACGGTCTGCCGGGTGGTTTTGTCGATTGGTTAAAAGTCTTGTATAAGGGGGCAGAAAGCTTTCCTCTTGTTAATGGTTGGGTTGGGCAGTCCTTTGAGGTTGGCTCCGGGGTGCGCCAGGGTTGTCCCCTGAGTCCCCTGCTCTATGTGTTTGCAATCGACCCTTTCATCAGGAGGCTAGAGAGCAGCATGTTGTGTGGGGTACCAGTGGGTCTCCCGGGTGAGCCGCCTTTGAGGGTTGTTGCCTATGCGGACGATGTGTCAGTGATTGTCACCGGGGCGGATGAAGCAGAGGAGGTGGTCTCTCTGACATCACGGTATTCTGAAGCATCAGGCTCCAAGATCAATCAGGAAAAGAGTGAAGTCTTCTGGATGGGAAAGGAAGGTGAGGGTTTTGATCTCCCGGACACCTTTCCAGTGCCCCAGGAAAGAATTAAGATTCTAGGCATTGAATTTGGACCCGGCGATTATGGCCTCAAAAACTGGGAAGGCAGACTGGAAATTGCCAATACTAAGGTGGTCAGCTGGAAGAAATGGAAGTTATCTATGAGGGAAAGGGTTGATCTGATTAAGACTTACCTGATTCCGATCTTTTTGTATGTCAGCTTTGTCTGCATCTTGCCAGTGTCTCTCTATGCTAGGGTCAGTAGTGTGTTCTTCCAGATGTTGTGGGGGAACAGACTGAACCCCATCAAGAGGAATGTCACCTATCTATCCAGGAGGGAGGGTGGCTTAGGTATGGTCAACCCAGTTCTTTTCTTTTCACTGCTTTTTCTCAAGTTTAATATTGGTAATATGCTTGCAGTGGAACCTCCTGCATGGGCAGGCATTTTTAGATCTTGGTTTAGGCCTTTTCTGCGACTTTGGGAAGAAGGTGGCCAAGTGAAGAATCTCAGGGGTCATCGTGGTCAGCTACCAGCCTATGTCGCTCCGTGCCTGAAGTTATTACGGCAGTGGCGATTGTCGGCTGAAGATCTCAGATCGGTTCCGAGGAAAGTCCTTATGAGTCGAGTCTTGAGTGAAGTCTTTCATGACCCACTGGCCTTAAGGGATTGCCCAGGCCCAGTTTTGAGGGCAGGGTTAAGACTTATTAATTTGGACAGAGTACCTCCTAAATTCAGGGATCTGGCCTGGATGTGCTTCCATGGGAGGCTCTATGTTAGGGGCAATTTGAAATTCCGCAGTGGGGTGGATCGTAGCTGTCCTCGGGAGGAATGTGCAGGTGAGGAGGAGACTATGGACCATTTTCTGCTTCATTGCCCTTTTAACATAGAGGTGTACAAACAGGTGGGGCGGGCCCTCGGTGTTCCTTTCCTCTCCAGGCTGGGTTATGCTGAGTGGGTGTATAGAGCATTCAATACTGGTGGGGTTTTTTGTTTAGATACACTTTTTCTAGTTAGCCTAGTAGTCCGTTATTTCACTTGGAACGCACGGTGTCAGGTCAGCATTCGGCGTAAAATCCTTCCTGTTCAGGTGGTGGTGTATGACATTCTGCATGAGGTGGAGAAGATTCGGGTACTTGAGAGAGACAAGCGGAGTCAGGGGGCTTGGTTGAAGGCGTGGAGGGGTTTCAAGCCTCCCTGACTGCCAGGAGTCTCTTTCCCGGGTGTGGCTGTCTGTCTCTTATCACCCTAGATTATTATTTTTTTGGATTAATTTTTGATAAATGGCTGCGTACATAGGTGATGGGTTGTGCCTCTTAGGCCTTCTCTGCTGCTTTATGTAAATAGTTTTGGTAACGGATTATGTATATATTGTATATATTCTGAACATGGATGTGTATTCCTTGGATTTCTGTTGAAGTTTTGTACTATGGTTTTGTTTTTTACTTTTGTATAAAATTGGTTGCTTGATTCTTTTAATAAAAGATCAATAGTGCCTTATCATTGGTATCAGTAGGAGGAATAGTGCCCCATCATTGATGTCAGTGGTACGAATTATGTCCCATCGTTGGTGTCAGTGGGAGAAATAGTGCCCCATTGTTGGCGTCAGTGGGAGAAAAGTGTCCCATTGCAGATGTCAATAGCAGGAACTATGGCCCATCATTGGTGTCAGTGGGAGGGATAGTGCCCAATGGTTGATGTCAGCAGGAGGAATAGTGCCCATTGTTGTGCTCAGTTTGAGGAATAGTACCCCATCGTTGGTTTCAATAGGAGAAATAGTGCACCATTGCTGATGTGAGTTGGAGGAATGGTATCTTGTGTCAGTGGGAGAAAGTGCCCCAAAGGTCAGATAAAGGCAAGCAAAGGGCCGCATTTTGGAGACCATTGAGATAGAACATTGAGTATATGGGCAATGATTTTTACAAGATATTGTGCCTATTCAAGACTTTTTTACATGCTTTACTGTTGAAGTGGACTTTGCACTAAAAACCACAGTCAACTCCTTACCTCAGGCCCCCCAACTACGTACATGTGAACACAATGATCACGTGTACAAAAAAAGGGTGATCAGTGACGATAATGTCCAAACAGTGAAGGAAAAAATGTAAACACCAAAATAGTGAACTTTCTAAGAAGTGTGTCCATTAAGTGGCTGACTTTAAAATCCTCTGTAGGGATAGTAATGATGCAGCAGGATAAATTGAAGCTGGCTGTAGAACTGTTAAAACAAGAAAGTCTACTAATGGAAAGATGTAGATATATACTCTTACCAGACAGGGTGGACCCACTTGCCAGCGGCAGTGGGTCAATCAAGCTTGTATTGGCCGGAAGCCTAGTGGTCAAGTATGGTACCAACCTGAATGCGACCCGGAAGGAGGTTGCTCCACACATGTTAGATCTGCTTATCGGCAGGAATGGATCCATAGAATGCGATTTAGCCAGATATCCAGGACTCAGGCAAATCAAAAATGAAAAAATATTGTGGTGCCCAGATCTACCGCACTGTTAGTATACAACAAATTTAATTAATAATAATATGATAATTACTTCAACCTTTCACCGTGTAGTATCAACTGCATGGCGCAGTCCATGCGACCACAAATACTGCATCTTAAGGCCCGTACACACGATCTGACTTTTTGACAACAAACATGCAAATTAGCTGTTTTGGAGCAACATCCGACCGTGTGTACGCTCCATCGGGCAAACTTTTTCTGTTTCCATTGGACTTTTGTTGGCTGTGCGAACGCACAAACTTTCCGGCAACAAAAGTCAGATGGAGCAAAGTCCGATCATGTGTACACAAAACCATCGGACTTTTGTACAAACTACAGTACGCGGCTGCGAGAATGTTTCCAGCTCAAACCCATCGCGCTGATTCTCGGCGCCCTGTGCCCCCCCATCCCAAAACACCTTGTCCCCATGTTGATGAGAACAAGGGCCTCTTCCCGACAACCCTGGAGGTTGGTTGTCAGGGTCTGCGGGCGGGGGGCTTATCAGAATCCGGGAGCCCCCTTTATTAAGGGGGCTCCCAGATCCCGGCCCCCCACCTATGTGAATGAGTATGGGGTACATCGTACCCCTACCCATTCACCTAGGGAAAAAAGTGTCAATAAAAAAAACACACTACACAGGTCTTAAAAGTAATTTATTAGGCAGCTCCTGGGTCTTCTTCCGACTTTGGGGGTCTTCTTCCGACTTCGGGGGTCTTCTGCCGACTTCGGGGGTCTCTCAGGCCTCTTCTTCCTCTCTCGGTGTCGTCTCCGCGCTCTCTGGTTCTTCTTCGGTGCCTTCTTCCTTCTGCCGGGTTTTCAGAGATGTCTTCTTCCCTCTTCTCTTCCAGAGATGTTGACACAATGCTCTCTCCGGCTGTAATCCTGTCTGGGCGCTCCGCTATGACTTATATAGGCGGTGACCACGCCCCCTATGACATCACAGTCCAGGGGCATGCTGGGACAGTGAGGTCATAAGGGGGGATGGTCATAGGATGACATGGCCACGCCCCCTTGTGACCTCACAGTCCCAGCATGCCCCGGGACTGTGATGTCATAGGGGGCGGGGTCACCGCCTATATAAGTCATAGCGGAGCGCTCAGAGAGCATTCCAGCTGGAGAGAGCGTCGGGTCAACATCGGAAGAAGAGGGGAGAAGATGACGCAGAAGTCCAGGCCACCGCTAGCAAAAGAGCGGCAAAAGAGCAGAAGATAGCGGAGCAGCCCGGCAGAAGAACCAGACACCGGGAGAAGATGCCGGAGAGACCCCCAAAGTCGGAAGAAGACCCCGAAGTCGGAAGAAGACCCCCCGGAGTCGGAAGAAGACCCCTGGAGCTGCCTAATAAATTACTTTAAAAACCTGTGTAGTGTGTTTTTTTCTTGACACTTTTTTCCCTAGGTGAATGGGTAGGGGTAGGATGTACCCCATACTCATTCACATAGGGTGGGGGGCCGGATTTGGGGGCCCCCTTATTAAAGGGGGCTCCCGGATTCCAATAAGCCCCCCACCCGCAGCCCCCGACAACCAACGGCCAGGGTTGTTGGGAAGAGGCCCTTGTCCTCATCAACATGGGGACAAGGTGCTTTGGGGTGGGGGGGCCGCAGGGCGCCCCCTCCCCCTAAGCACCCACCCTCATGTTGAGGGCATGCGATCTGGTACAGTTCAGGAGGGGGATGGCGATTGCCCGACCCACCCCCTTTCCTGACCGGCCGGGCTGCGTGCTCGGATAAGGGTCTGGTATGGATTTTGGGTATGGATTTTGGTATGGATGGGTATGGATTTTGGGGGGCCCCCAGCCCATGCTGATTTTTTTTTTAAAATTTGGCGTGGAGTTCCCCCTCAAGATTCATACCAAACACAGTGCCTGGTATTGGCGGGGATCCAAGTCGGATCCCCGCACCAGTGTGAACCCGGCTCGCAAGGTGTCAATCTCGCCGATAAAAGCAGCGAGATTGACACAATATCAGACAACAATACAGAAGTTGACCAAAGGGTGGTGGTAAAGAGCTGAAAAACCACGTGATATGGTGAAAGTTGGCTGGAAAAGTCCTGCCGTCTGTATGCAATACAAACTTATGGCCAACTCCCTTTGTACAAAAATCCAAGGGAAAGTTTGTACAAAGTCCTATCGTGTGTATGGGGCTTTAGAAAAGAGGAAGGAAAAGGCCTTCCAAGAGGGTCGCAGTGAACAAGTGAACATTACGGTTGAATTGATTAAATTTTATTTAGAAAAAACACATCATAGTAACAAATATAACAAAATACCGAAAATAACGGTCTGATTATAACCTTCCAAGATATTAAAAAGACAACGTTGTCATTAAAAAGAGGGATCGCAGCTGCACACACATCCACACAATCAGACATACACACAGCTCAAAGGATAAGGACTGGTTAAAGTATTGTTTTTCAATACTTTTGGGTCAGGGTTGGCGAACACATCGGAAGTATCAAGAAAAAAGATGATGATTGTCCACTGTCATTGCACTTTGCACAGTCCCATGGGGGCGATCCAAAGGGGTTAAAAGTAAAGGGTATCTATCCTTCCTATCCTTTCCTTCCTATTCCTTTCTATCAATCCTTATCTTTTGAGCTGTGTGTATGTCTGATTGTGTGGATGTGTATGCAGCTGTGATCCCTCTTTTTAATGACAAAATTGTCTTTTTAGTATCTTGGAAGTTTATACTCAGACCGTTATTTTAGGTATTTTGTTATAGTTGATACTATTGTGTGTTTTTTCTAAATAAAATATAATCAATTCTCCAAACCAAATAGGACTGAAACCCAAGGAAGGGTCCGTTTGAAGACCAGTAATGGATGGGGGGTATTCTCATTCAGGCCGAGATAAAAATAAGGAAATAAAAAAGCTCCATATGGTGCAGGTCAAAAAAAGGATTTTAATCCTAAAAAGTACAAACATAGGTTGCAGAGGAGTGCAAAAAAATTGTGAAATGTATATGCTGGGGGGCGCTAGGTCTAAGTTGAAAATTTGCTATGTTGCATAGAAAATATCATGCAACCTTGCGCCAAAAGTTATTGTGAATTATTAAATAACAGCTGCTATCCCCCAACCTAGATGTGAATTCTAGTGCAAATGAGAAATGTACCGTATATGGTGGGGGGCACTAGGTCTAAGTTGAAAATTTGCTATTTTGCAATATCATGCCCAAGAAAATTTTGAATATATGTCAATGTGCCATACAAAAATACTGTATAAATATATAAACTGGATACAAATAGTACATGTATCAAAGGGATTACAACCATACAATCCCTACATGTGTTAAAAAATAATGCCCTTGTGGAAATACATATGGAAATCCCAATAGAAAAGTCCACGTACAATTTAAAAAAAAACAAACAAAAGCCAAATGGCTGCTTACATTTGCAAGTGCCCTCGCCCGCCACTGAGGCTGCACCGCACTTGCGAGGGCACTTGCAAATGTAAGCAGCCATTTGGCTTTTGTTTGTTTTTTTGAAATTGCACGTGGACTTTTCCATTGGGATTTCCATATGTATTTCCACAAAGACATGATTTTTTTAACACATGTAGGGATTGTATGGTTGTAATCCCTTTGATACATGCACTATTTGTATACAGTTTATATATTTATACAGTATTTTTGTATGGCACATTGATATATATTCAAAATTTTATTGGGCATATTGCAAATTTTCAACTTAGACCTAGTGCCCCCACCATATACATTTCTCATTTGCACTAGAATTCACATCTAGGTTGGGGGATAGCAGCTGTTATTTAATAATTCACAATAACTTTTGGCGCGAGGTTTACATATTTCTACAAAAAAATTGTGATCGCTGAATAAAAAGGTTAAAAGCAATGTGGGAAACAAGTGAAGCAAGCCCGATGTGTTTCATCCCAATGGACTTCAACTGGGGCAATGAGGAGGCAGAGTGCCTGAAGAGCTAAGTCACTCATGCACATCGCTGGATAAAGATGGGGCTCATGTAAGTATTAGAGGGCCTGGGGAGTATTCTGCACAGAGATTTTTTACCTTCATGCAAAGATAGCATTATACCTTGATACCTTCCTCCAGCCTCTAGTCCCACAGAGCCAATCCTATCTCAAAGATAGCCGAGAATTAATTACATTGTTACCACCTATTGTTGCTACGGATCAAACCTTATTAGTAACAATAGATATTGAGTCTCTTTATACTAATCTACGGCAATCGGATGTGTTAGAAGCAGTGAGGTGGGCCTTCACAAATAAATCCACCCTGAAAAAATCGCAAATCAAATTTCTGATCGAAGGATTATCTATGGCCATGGGGAACAACTATTTTTGGGCATTAAATGATTATTGTAATCAAATTGGCGGTGTAGCCATGGGAGCCCGCTATGCCCCTAGTGTGGCAAACATCACGTTAAATAAATGGGAATCAGAAACCATTTTTAAGAACAGACCCCAATCACTTTTGTTGTAGAAAAGATACATCGATGATGTTATTATTTTGTGGGAGGGAACTAAGGAAAGTTTTTTGAAGTTCTTAGATTCTATGAATTTGAATAGATATAACTTAAAATTTACAGCAGAGTACAATTCAAACACAGTGAATTATTTAGATTTAACATTCTTTAAACAAGGTAACCTCATCAGTACAAAATCTTTTTTTAAAGAAACAGATCGAAATGCCTATGTCCCTACACACAGCTGCCACCATCCGCAATGGATAGGGGCTGTACCTAAAGGGCAATATATGCGCATACGGCGGAATTACGATAATGTTTTGGATTATTTCTCACAAGCAGAGATTCTTACCACTAGATTTAGAGAGAAGGGTTATCCTGCCCATGTTTTGGACAAATTGGTTCTACAAGTGTCAAACATGGACAGGAAATCCCTGTTAGCTCCCAAACCAAAAAAAAGAATTTAAAGGTGATTATGCATTTATATCGGGTTTTCATCGCCAGTATAGAACAGTAGAAGGTATTTTAAGAAATTCTCGCCCATTTTGTTAAAAGATAAAGATCTCCAGTCCTCCCTGCCAAAAAAAACAAAATTCATTTACCGTAGGGCTCCCAGCCTCAGAAACCGATTAGCCCACAATGTACCTGACCCTCCAAAGAGACCCCTTACTTTCCTAGATGGGTCTGGTTTCCATTATTGCACCAGATGTAACGCCTGTAAAATAACCAGGAAACCGGGCTCCAAGAAAAAGAGGTCTCAATTCCAATCTGTAGTAACCCAACAACAATTTAACATTAAACCTCTCATTACATGCGATTCTGACCACGTAACTTATGTTTTGGAATGTGCGTGTTCCCTACAATACGTGGGCAGAACTACACGCCAATTGAAAGTAAGAATCAATGAACATCTAGCAAACATTAAAAATGGTTATCCTAACCATAGTGTCTCAAGACACTTCAAACTTTACCATGACAGTGATCCATCATTATGTACATTTTATGGGATTGACAAAATCTCAAGAGATTGGAGGGGTACCCATATGAAAAGGGCAGTATCCAAAAATGAAACGTACTGGCTTTATAAGCTACAGAGCATGCAACCGCATGGGATGAATATAGATCTAGACCTTAATTGTTTTTTAGCGAATGATTAGGTTTAGTTTATTCAATAGTCATATTATTATTATTTTCTAGTGACCAATTTAGCAGGTTGTTCTTCAGATACAATCTTTTTTCTATATAGATATATTATATGATGGATTATATCTATATTCCATTTTTTTAGGTTGTAGTTTACATCTTGAGGGGAATTCTGTAAATCAGGGTGGGATTGTCAGAGGCTCAGCCTTTCCTATTAGACTATGCCACTCACTATTCATTTGATCTATGAGAACCAATAGGCCTTTGGCGCCTTCTTAGTGCTTTATAGGCTATTTTATTAATATATATTTTTTTATATTTTTTGACATGTTAACCGAGACTGTGGCTGCTTAGAATTACAGGGTAAAATATAGTTTTTCCCAACAATAGATACCCAATTAAATAATTTTTTACAACACCAATTATTTATATTTTATATTTTATATCTTATTTTTTATTATTGCCATTATGGGGTTTTTCCCGCCTACTTGTTAATGACCTGTAGGGGGATTACCATATGATCCTAGGAGACGTTGTTAATAATGAATATTTGTCCAATTTGGGAGAAATAGGACCAATATAGTCTTTAACCACTAGATGGAGCTTCCACTCCTTGGTTATCTACGTGTATTGATTAGCATCTAACTTTATTGTTACGAGCACAAGTCTCCTGTTACGCCCGCTAATTACCCGCCCCTTTTTCCAATATAAACTAGCACCATAGTGACCAACGTACGCTTCCCTGAAGACGTTCACAACTAAACGTACGTCGGAGCGGTACGTGGTCACATGTCCTTTTTGCCTTCCAACATCCGGATTCTCTGGCTGTCCCTCCGTGCGGGCTGGAACGCACGCCGACTAGGATGAGATACGAAGGGTCTTTTTTGACTTCAAAATTACCCTGACATATGAGCAGCCCCAGTGCCAGGTAGGCACCTACCAATGTAAGCGGCCATTTGGCTATTTTACTATTTTTACTTTTAATAAATGGTTTTACGCTATGGAGACTGTTTTTGTTTCCTATATATCCATATCTTGAACGAGTGTGGCGGGAACGATCCATGCCTAAAACACCATCTATTTGTCCAGCCGTCCATGTGAGCAGGCACAATCCTGTACAAGCGCTAGTGACTCTCTTTTTAACTAAAGGAGTCATTGGTATCTGGTAAGCAGATATCTATTACTTCAAGGTGTATTCTCCTTTTTTTCTTCTGGTGACGGAATTTTCTTTAACAGCAGCAAGATTTTGGCACTATTGCAAGATATCACTTCAACCATTCACTTTATTGGGACAATCAATCACTATCATTGTCATTATTGTAATGGGTAGTACAAATGTGAATTGTCATTGTTAGCGATCATTTATTTTTTACTCTTCTATGAGAAGTTTTTGGTTTGCTTTTTTTCTTTTTTTCTTTGCACTTAAACTAATATTGTGTAGCCTCTAGCGCCCCCTATCTATATAAATATTCACTTTTTGATTTTTTCAAAAATTGGGGGAGCAGCTTGGCATATGTTGGTTAACCATTTAACCTTTTTCCAATTTTTATTTGTACTTTTCACTGCTGGGAATGTTTTTATGATATATATGATTCACATATGTTTTTTTGAATTATTGATATCATTGGCGCGGAAGTTGTTTGTTTTCTAAAAAAAACTTAAACCTTTATAACCACTTTAAAACATAACTAAACCCAAGAACAAAAATGTATTATATTGCATTACTTTTTTTTTTTTTTAGCTAAGAACATTTTCAGCAAGTACAGAAAATAGAGGATTTTTGGTGAGTATGTGGATTGCTGGGGGTTTGAGCTCTCAGGAGACCCTGGAGTGTGGTTGATTCATGCCCCCCCCCCCCCACACACACACACTACAAGCCTGTTTGAACCTTTTATATTTGAGTCAATGCTGCTTGACTTATTTTCTGGCTCCTATATGGTGAGTGCACATCCTAATTGTGGACTATTTGTGTCTATGTGATATTTCCTAGTAAGTTTAGTACCATGGAAATGTAGGCCACACCTATCCCTTCTTTAATACCAAATTTACCCCACAACCACGGCCAATTCAATGCTATTCTGCAATCCAACATTGAATATGTCTAAACCTATATCAGACAGATGGACTCCAGCTGCCCTAAATAAACCTACGAAACCTCCTTCTAAATCCCTATGCCTATAGGAAAAACTGCCAATAAGCAGCATGAATTTTTCCATGAATCTATTTACACGCCTGATGTTTTCCAAATTTTTAAATTGAACGTCTTGTAGCCATATGAGCCTTGGAACTATTTCAGAAAAGATTATAGTGGTATTTGGGTGAAAACAATTTAAATGTATGTAGATCACGCTTCATAGCAAACATCAAATCTAGGGCTTTAGCTCTACCCACATTGTTTCCCCCCAGGTGGTTGATTAGGATATCTGGGACTGGCCACAATTCCAATAACCTAGTGAGATAAAAAGACAAATTTAACCATTTTAGACCACAAATCCCTCATCATAACACTTGAAATTTCTCAGGATCCATTGACAGATTAGGTGTATCGCAACGCATCCTGGATCTTTTGTTAGCCCAAAAAATAAAAGGAGTGGCCCAGGATCCAAATCATTCTTTTATCACCTATAAAAAATCAAAGAGAGAGATCAGGTCTGACATAAATGTTAAATCACTGTGATTCCCATCTGCCTATTTTTTTAATTATTGCATCCTCAAGGCCCATTTTCGCAGCTTCCATTGCTGCACCAATTCTAAATGAGTGGGAGGTGAATCCATACACCTTTACCTGTTTTGTCTGTTTTGGAATTTACGATAAATATATTAAGTCCTTCCCTGTGAATCATCACGTGATGAATCAACAGGCCAGACACAGACTTTTTGTTTTTGGGTAACAGTTCAGATATTCCTATAGCACCAAAAAATGCTAATACAAAAGCAGTTTTAAATAATATCGACTCAAATCCAGAGAAACATACCATTTTTGTAACTCTACAAATTTCTTTTAGCAATGAGATAGAAATGGGCCTTCTAATATCTGGGAAAAAATGCTTCTTTTTGTAACTTATAAGGTCTTGTTTTATAGAAAAGAAGGATGTACACTGAGGGAAGCCTTGCAATTTAAAGAAAAATGACACCCCTGCTAGTATCTTAGCAATCTGGCTGCATTAGGGTACATAAAAATATTTGAATGTTCGTCTCTGAAGGAGAACCAAACTGGAGCCCAAATTCCCTAGTGAATTTTTTCCACCGTTGCCATGCTGCCGTGTATTCGGCCCATGTGCTTTAGCCACCGAATTCTTGATTGACTTCATCAAAATTTTAAAATCAGGTTTCATAGATGTTCGGGACATGCCTGTCCTTCTCTGTCCGCATTTGGCTGCAGCTGTCGGAAATTGTGTATCTGCAACCGAGATATTGCAACCGCAATTTGATTTTCTTTACCTGGAACGTATATTGCTTTTACCCAGATATTAAAGCATAAACATAAAAATACCAGATGCCTAAGTAGTTTTACTACCAGAAGGGATTTTGTTTATAGACAATTGATTGCATAGATTACTCCTTTATTATCTGAGTTAATTAATATTCTTTTATTTAATTTTTCACCCCATATTTCTAATGCTACAACTAATGGGAATAATTCAAGTAGAACTATGCTCCTAGTAGCTTTCATTTGTATCCATCTTTCTGCCACCCACTACAGCACCAGCGACTGCCCCATATTGCAGCAAAACCAAAAGATCCAGCTGCATCCGTGTATAATTCCATATCTGATGAGAATACAAACTCTGTTTGAAAAAATGAATGCCCGTTATATAAATCAAAAAATGTCATCCATACTATGAGGTCCTCTTTAAGATCCATTAAACTAGTGTGTGAGAATGGGGATTTAAGCCCTGACCTGCATATATATATAGCCTTGGCGAGAATATCCTGCCCACCGGCATAACTCTGGTTGCGAATGCTAGTCACCCTAATAAAGATTGAAGCTCTTTAATAAAACTTTTTTTTGCCTTATCATCCAAGAAATCATAGCTTTAGTCTTGTTAACTTTATTCAATGGTAGCTGAAATTCTAATAATTCTGTATCTATTCTTATGTGTAGAAATTCAATGGATGTGGTTGGCAAAACAGTCTTCAGGAAGAGGGACTCCAAATTTTTTTGTGATTGTACCAAACAATTGCATAAATAAGCAAATAGGGGATTGGGCAGGGCCAATAAAAAGGAAGTCATCATGGTAGTGCAATATACCATCATGACCAGATTTAAATGAAACCACCCATTGAAGAAATTATGCAAATTTCTCGAAATAAACACATGATATAGAACATCAGATGGGGAGGCACATACCTCTTCGAATACCATGCCAAGGGAATTATAAGAAGCTGGACCAATTGGAAGCAATCTAAATGCTTCTTTAATATCCACTTTAGCTAATAGTGCAGCTTTCCCAAATTTCCTGATATGACACACAGCATCATCAAATGTACAGTATGATACGGATGTTAGCGCCTCATTTATCTCATCATTTAATGATGAACCTATCGGGAAGGATAAATGATGTATTAAGTGAAATGAGTTGGGATCCTTCTTAGGGATAATTCCTAGGGGAGATATTCTAAAAAAAAATTAAATGTGGGGGAACTAAATGGTCCTGCTATTCTACCCTCCCTACTTTTCTTATATAGCTTCTCCTTAACAATATGAGGAAATTGTAATACAGACTTTAAATTATCAACCAATTTGAATCCTATGCCCTTAAAAACTGGCAAAGGAAAACCGCTGGAGAAACCTTCAATTAAAAACTTGGCTGTCTCCTGGTCTGGATACATTTCCAACCATTGCTGCATACTGTATATATTGGTATTCCTTTTGAAACATTTGAGTAAGGGGTGGGGGCCTGAGCAGTGCTAGCACTCATGTTTGCATTTGCAAGACCCCCCCCCCCCCCATTTGCACTGGTTCTCATTACATGCAAAACAGTAACCTCTTTTATAAGGTAACACTATGGCAGGAGTCTGTTGTTTAGGGTATACCAGTTTTTGAGGTGCTATAAGGTTTGACCATAAACCTATATCCTTATTACCCCATTTTAATGATGGATACTTTTTGTCTAAATGACTCGTCGTACTGGTATCAGCTTATTCCACCAAAGCTTTTGTATGCTTCCAGCACATGCTCAAGGTGTTGGAAAACTCTGCTACAGTATTCCGGGTATTTTTCTCCTAGCACACTAGCACACTAGCACACTGGCATGAATAGTAAATGACTGCAACCAATTATGAAACGACCTTGCCCCAGGTCTATGCCTTTCTTCCTCAGGTTTATCCTCTGATTTTTTGTCAGGTCTGTTAATGAACACTTTTGTGGAGGGCAGTAGAGACAAAATGTCGATAAACTGCCCTTTCCATATTTTATCTTTAATCTGAGCAGAAAGGAGAAACCCAAGTGGTGAAATTTCACATGGTAAAATTTATTTTAGACAAGATTCTGGAACTGAAGAATTAGTAATGTTCAGTTCCGCTGGAAAAGTATTACTAGTATTAGTATTAACCGCTGAAAATGAGGACTTACTGTTGACATTAGACACATTTTCGATCCTATTCCTAGATTCATTAACCCATAGATTTGAGTAATTAGAATTATCATTACTAGGGGTATTAATGCTGTCAGCTAACTTATTTATAGAATCCATTATATTTATAAAACCTGCGCCAACTCACTCTGACCACTAGATGTCGATGTTGCATTAGCTTGCATAGTCGAAGTCAGCAGCTGCTGCTCTCTATAGCCTCCAGTGGTCACTGTAGGTATTACTTGCTCTTGTGCATGAGTAAGTCTTGATTGACTGTCGTTCTGTGTTCAAGTCGCCGCCTTCTCAGCCATCAGAGTGGATGCTGTTGCAGGAGCCCACCTCCCTCTGTTTCTAGGCGGTGATGGAGATAGTGTTCTCCTCCTCCTCTTCTCTCTTTGCCTGGTTCTTCTGGTCCCCACGACTAGAAGCTGCCTCTTCCAGTGGCGCCATAATAGTTTCTTCTGGCCCTCAGGGGGGAAGAGGTTGCGGTGGCGGGCAGCGCTGATTCTGCTGGCGGAGTTGCGGGCTACGAGTAACAGTTTTGCCTCTCCTATTAATGGCGCTAGGCACCTCTGCCCGCTGCCGGTCCGTCTTCTTCATGCTCCCACTTCAGCCGCACGGAATCTTCTTCACCCAGCTCCAGGCACCTTCTCAGCCATTCTTCTCCTCCGCTGTCCCCGGCCCCCTCCAACACCTGGCGCATGAGGGTCTTCATGGTCAGGACAGCAATAGCTCTAGTATTATAGCTCTTTTGAGCTGAGCTTGTTGCTGTACTCTGACCAGCTGTGAGGAAAATCCCACGGGGGCCCCCTTATATAGATGAGCCCCGCTTCCAGAATGTTCCCACTGGTCATGTGACCTTCTGGAACATTCCAATGCGGTCATGTGACATTCCCCAATATTCTCCAATGTCGCATGACCCCGATTTTCCCGCCTGACATACTATTAATCTTTCTTAAAGTGACCACACCTCTTTTTTTATTTATTTATTTATTAAATAATAGACTGCTGTCCAGGGGGGCTGCCACATGTCCATGTCCATGCTGTTCAGGCCAAAATGCTTTAGTCCTCTCAGTCCATTGGTATTTTATCCTTGTTACAGCTTGCTACTCAGCCGCCATTGGTGATGCATATGAGGGTTTGGAAGATAGCTGACCCCCTTCTTTTCATCTTATATGTAAGGTGAGTAATATTAGGAATCTGGCACACTTTCCCTGGTTTGATTATAAAGTGAACTTGTTAGGAAGAAAGGGGCTTATTTGGCCTTTGATTACACTAGCCATATTTCACTTGAATATATATGTATGTGTTTTGTCACAGCTTTCATGTTTCCTTGTGAAGCTTCGATAGCGCCACCCCAGGGATTGATCTGTCTTCACGTGGTTCCTTTAATATATGTCTCCCCATAGCCTAAATGGACTGTGAGGTCATTTACAATTTCAATTTTTTATTGAATTGTTTTTTTTTTTTTTGTATTTTTCCTTATTCCATGGGATAGGGGGTTTTCTATATGAATGTTTATTTGCATATATGTTTTTCTCCTTTTTTGTATTTTTCAGTTCTGAATATCTTTTGTATTGAATATGTATGTCTGTTGATACTAGGTATCTAGTCAGAGGTTGAGAGATTGCAGCCCTGAAGAAGCTGTTTGGACTGGGTAATGCGTAAGCGTTTTCCAGCATCTGACTTTTACTCCGACCATGTTTGTTGTATATATGATGGGCTAGCATATGGCCCTTTTGTGATGATATGTTGTTTTATTAACTTTTGCAATAAAAATATAACTTTTTATATATAAACAGAGTGTTGATGAAATACAATTTGAGCTACCAGGGATCATCGCCTAATGCCCTTATTTTTACATTTGTTTGTTTCACAATAAGTACAGAAAATACTTAATGATCTTGCCTGAAATGCAGTGCACTTGTCACTTCCTGTGAGCTGCACTGAAGAATATCCTGCTTCCTAGCTATATTCTATAAACTACCAATTGCTTTGCCCCCCCATGTAATGGAGATGAACAGATACTGATATGCTGGTAGTTGAAATCGGGAGAGCAGTCTAGCAGTAGGTGGTTATTTTATTTTAACAAAAAATATACTGTTGACTGTGCCACCTTACTATTTTAAAATTAAATACATTGCTAATTCAATTTTTTTATATGTGACCAAGATTTCTATACTTCAATACTATATCAAAATCTTCAACCTTAAAGTGCAATGTGCCAAATGGCAAAATTACCATAAAACCACATACAAATGCAATCTTTATATAAATAGGTATACAGTGTCCAATTAATGCTATGCGCCAATATTGACAAAGTGCTCTGTGAACTGTCCTTTATAAATAAGTGATTCTTATGCTTGTTAGTTCAATCTTCTATTTCTCCTTGTGACATTTCCACCATTAAAAGTTACAATTCCACCACCAACTGTATTAACAACTCAGTTTTATATAGGCAAACCATATCCACAGGAAGCTTCCTGATGACGCAGCTGACATTGCGAAACGCGTAGAGGCGGCTGGGAAATTTATTACGTCGTTACGCTATTTCCAGCTGGGCGAGAGCGAGGCGCGGAACGCAAACTGGGTGAAAACGAGGCTTGCACTGCACGCCGGCCGGGAAAGCACACATGAGATTCCTTCACCCATAAAACAACCGCTGGAAAAGCTTGGTGCCGGCTTATGGGCACCCCAAAATATGAGTGCACAGTCTTTCTTAGTCTTTTTTATCCTTTATATTAAATAAAACATCCATTACATATTGCGCAATGATCGCTGTTTATTTTTTATGAGGATGGATATGGTTTGCCTATAGAAATTGGGGCCAGCAAGGAGAACGGTAAAGGTGGAGTGGTTATCCCTTCTAATGAACCAAAGGCGCATACTTACCAGTATCTGGTGAGTGGTTAATACAGGTGGTGGTGGAATTGTCACTTTTAATGGTGGAAAGGTCACAAGGAGAAATAGAAGATTGAACTAACAAGCATAAGAATCACTTATTTATAAAGGACAGTTCACAGAGCACTTTGTCAATATTGGCACATAGCATTAATTGGACACTGTAGCACTTTATACCTATTTATATAAAGATTGCATTTGTATGTGGTTTTATGGTAATTTTGGCATTTGGCACATTGCACTTTAAGGTTGTAGATTTTGATATAGTATTGAAGTATAGAAATCTTGGTCACATATAAAAAAATTTGAATTAGTGGTGTATTTCATTTTAAAATAGTAAGGTGGCGCAGTCAACAGTATATTTTTTGTTATTTGTATCACTTATATTGGTGTTTTTTTGACTGCAGCAACCAAAATAGGACTCACATTTATTTAATTTATTATATATGCGCCGGTGACCCTCACATATATATTTGGTTATTTTATTTTGTTGTGCATGGAGTTGGGCCTTAAAAGATAAGTGCAGAATAAAAAAAAAAAAATCAAACTCACCTATGTGGCTACAGCATCGATCTGATGCTACAGTTGCCCCTGCTGGCTCTAACACAGAGAATCAAGCAATCATGTTACTGTTGATTGCTCATTTCTTCATTTTCAGTGAGCAATGATTGTCGGTCACGGGCTCTCTGGTCTGCTCTGCCCCTTCAGCACTCACTCCAGTGCTTGGTTGAGGAGGGGGTGGTAGCGGCTGACTCAGGGTCTCAGCAGCGCACAGGGAGGCTGAGCCAGCTGCTGATCAGGCATCTGGGTGGATTCTGACATTATTGTCGGGGATCCCTGCAGAGCCTGGACTGGCTCTGTGATGTCATCCGACAACAGACTTTAGCCTGCTGGGAGCTGAATCTGGGTCATAGGAGTGCAGAACTAAGTGCACTTGCGATCCACAGGAGAAGTATGGCCAAAAGAGCTTTCACCATAGTTCTTCTTTAAATTAGTTATTAGAAATTAGGTTTTACATTTATCAGCTTACAACAGTAATGTAAAACCACACTATTTTACAAAAGCTGAATATGAAATGTTCAGTATTCAAAAAAGTAAAACACGTGTATAGTAAATAGAGCATATCTGGACACTAAGAATATTGCAATATACCCCAGTTTGAAAACAATATGAATCAACGTTAACATTTTGGCCAGTATGCATTATGTTTCCCCAAAACTTTACTAAATATTTTTATGCAGTGACACATTTTTGGATGCTGCACTGACAGAATGATATATTTCATTTTTTCCTTAAACGTGTTATTCTGGCAATTTTATACAAATATTTTATATGCATACATTAACAAAAAAATGATAGAAAGTGCCTTACACCTTATTTATTCTATGCTATTTTACTGTCTGACGTGTTGATTTTAGATTTAGTACTGAGAAAAGTTCTTCAAACACAGGAGGGTGAAGAACCTTAATGCTTGTTCCCTTAACATAAAAACTTCTCAGTCTGGATGAAGTTATTGCTTGGGCTCTGCAAGAAACAGATTGTTCCAATCCAGAGCAGATAAAGAGAAAGGACTCTGGAGGTCATCTTTCACTATGCGTTAGGTTATAATGCCCTCGGTCAGCTCTGAAATATCTAACTGGTTTAAAATGCTATAGAAAGAAACCTTGTCCTTTTCCCAGGGAGGTAAATCACGCCTACTAATTGCAGCCTAAATAAATGACAATCTACCTCCCTGCTTATATTATGACAGATTTATCACTTGTTCGGATAAGACCAATGACTCCACATCAAGATGAAATGAATAAAGGAAATTTGCATTGCCTTTTGTTTTATGGGCCGTGTCTTGACTTGACTTGGATAGCTGACCAGCTCCTTACACTTGTGGCTTACCCAGCAGTATTCTGCTCATATACTATAAAATGTGGTGTATTTCTTGTGGTCTGTGAATGTCTCGTCTGGCTGTGTTTGTGGATTTGGTTTGCTTTGATTGTGACATACTCAATGATATCTCCATGGATCTAGAATAATAAAACACCGTTACAGTTAGAATAGATCTAAAACCACTACAATCTCGCATAAGGTTTAACATGTTAATATATTTCTATAAAAAAAAAAAATAATAGTACTACTAGGCAGAAGCACTAGCCACTTGGCCACTGTGCTCTCCACTGTGTGCTTCTTGCGCAGGTTTTACATTGAAGGCACTTTATAAATACCTGTAATGAATCAATTTATTGTTTATCTTTCAAATACATTCACATTTTATATATCATTCAGTGTTATTTATTTTTTAGTCCCCAGTTAGCACTATGTGTGCACTTATCTAATCTTATTATGATATACTGTATGAACGTATTATTATATAGTGCTTTCTTAGATGATTTGTTTGCCTGCTGCAGCCATTTGGGCAGTGAAGGGTTACCTAGTGGATGGAGTGGAGGATGAAAGCATATAAAGAGAGCAGTGTCCCCTGACCAGCCTGCCTTGAGAAGGATTGACGGTATCCAATCGAAACACGTCTGTATAGGCAGGAGCTGATGTCACCAGTACAGGGGCATAGTTGTAGAGTGTGCACTGTTATCAAAGTTTTTTACTATCAGATGTCAGCGGCTCCAATGGTGTCCCTGGGGGGGGGGGGCAGAGGGGGCCCTGACCCCCCCCCCCAACATTATGCTGTGCCCCACCATGTGCCCCCCCCCCCCCCAATTAAAAAAAAATTTTTTTTTTTTTTTTTACAAAAAGGCAATGTCTTTTTGCTTGCATTCGTGGGCGGATGCGCCGCATCTTGCTGGGGCCGCCGCTGGAGTAACACAGTCTCTATTGAGAGGGAGAGCGTCCCCAGTCAGCTCCTGCGGGTGATTCCTCCCCCCTTCCTCTGCTCGCTGACACTGCATAATGCGAGCGCTCACACAACCACGGCCGCCCGATCTGCTCCTTCCCCTGCATCCTCATTGGCAGGGAGAAGAGCGAGTTGCAGGAAGGACTCCACCAGGACTCTCAGTTACTGAAAAAACAGACTGATTTCTCCCATCCTTAGGACAGGAGAACCAGCCTGTAAATTCCAAGAGATGCCAGACCCGCACTGTAAATAGCAGGGGCAGGACAGCAAGAGGAGGCTGGGGAACCCCACAGTGGCAGAACACCAGGGCCCGGTGGCAAGACAACCTTTGCAACCCTGATAGTTCTCCCACTGCTTTGGACCCTTATATTTTCTTGGTATGCTGGTGACATATATCTCTTGTTCTCTGTCACCCTGGGGGGGGCCCAATACTGTAGGAAGGGAGCTCACTGCAGAACATGTGAAAGGTCCCGTTGTGGGATCGTAGTAAAGGGCCCCAGGATATATATATATATATATATATATATATATATATGCATTTTATAGTTGCCCCTCTACTTCTGTCACTGTCCCCCCATGTGCCCCCCCTAAATATGAAAGCTGGAGACACCACTGAGCGGCCCGGATCCAGCCTGCTTGTGTTAAGTTGATTGGTGCTCCTTTGCTCTGCTCCTATAGTACCTGTCATTAGGTACACACATGCTTGTACTGCATTAGCAACACTGAAGCAACATACAGCCGGTATTAGGCCCCTTTCACACGAGTGGACTGATTGAGTCTGCCTGCCCGTTTTTCAGGCAGGCCACCCATTGTTCTCTATGGGGAGGCAGATGTAAAGGGTCCGATTACACCTGCCTGCATCTGATGCGGTACGTCATAAACAGACAGATGGGTATCTGTTCCCCAACCATCTAGCGGATCGGATAACAGTAGGATGAGAACAGATAGGCAGTCCATTTCTATTCAGCCACTCCATAGAGAACAGTGGGCTGTGTCCATTCTGCATTAGAGGAGTGGACAGACCCCCCTCCGAGCAGGCTGTTCCACTTGACGGAGTCCGCCCACGTGAAAGGGGCCTTGTAGAATGAGTGTCTTATTTTATTGTTATATATGTCATTTATTCTTTTTTTGGTTATCTTTGCACTGAGGATTTGTGTGTAAGTGCTGTAGGATTTGTTTTATAGTGTTTTGTATTTGTGTCCAGGGTATGCTTCCTGTCCCCCTTCTTGTTTGGTTCTAGTTAGTACAGTCCCTAGCTACACACTCCCTGCCTTTCACTCTATTGCTCAGTTTAGTTTCACTGACATAGCAAAGTAATGGTCTTCTTACACTTTAAAAGACTGGAAAAACATCCTATGTATTGCACTATAGATTCACATGTGGATTCTGCAAGGCATACTGCCTGCACAGACTGCGTCTATGTTATTGCATGTATCTGCATTTGAAGCAGAACCGTTAGAAGACAGATTTCTAAAGTCTTCTACACATGTCATACCTCCCAACTTTTTTGAGATGGCAACAAGGGACACTTTTTAGCAAAAGTATGTAAGTCATAGGACACACCCCTGCCACTCTCCCTTAACCACTTCAGCCCCGGAAAGTTTTACTCCCTTAATGACCAGAGCACTTTTTACAATTTGGGACTGCGCTTTTTTAACTGGTAATTGCGCAGTCATGCAATATTGTATATAAACAAAATTTGCATCCTTTTTTCCCACAAATAGAGCTTTCTTTTGGTGGTATTTGATCACCATTGGGATTTTTATTTTTTGCGATATAAACGAGAAAAAAACGCAAATTTTGAAGAAAAATTATATTTTATACCTTTTGTTTAAAAAAAATCCAATAAACTAAATTTTAGTCATACATTTAGGCCAAAATGCATTCAGCCACATGTCTTGGGTGAAAAAAAATTACATAAGTGTATATTTATTGGTTTGCGCAAAAGTTATAGCATCTACAAACTATGGTACATTTACTGGAATTTACGCAGCTTTTAGTTTGACTGCCTATCTTGAGGTGCTAAAATGGCAGAGCAGAACAACCCCCCCCCCCCCAAATGACCCTATTTTGGAAAGTAGACTCCCCAAGGAATTTACTGAGAGGCATCTTGAGCCCATTGAATAGTTTTATAAGTGAATGAAAAATGAAAAAAAAAAAATACATTCTGCTGCTTCTCCTGAGTACGGGGATACCACATGTGTGAGACTTTTTGGGAGTTTAACTGCGTACAGGACCCTGAAAACCAATCACCGCCTTCATTGATTTTGAAATTTTTGATTTCACTCCTATCGGGTGCCATGAAATGCCAAGATAGCACAAAATGACACCATTTTGGAAAGTAGACACCCCAAACTATTTGCTGATAGGCATGTTGAGTCCATGGAATATTTAATATTTTGCCACAAGTTTGGGGAATTTTTTGTTTTGTTTTTATGTACACAAAATTGTCACTTAATGATATATTGCTCAAACATGCCATGGGTATATGTGGAATTACACCCCAAAATACATTCTGCGGCTTCCCCTGAGTATGGAGATACCACATGTGTGGGACTTTTTGGGAGCCTAGCCGCGTACAGGACCCGAGAACCAATCACTGCCTTCATGATTTCTGAGGGCATACATGTTTGATTTCACTCCTCACTACCTATCACAGTTTTGGAGGCCATAAAATGCCAAGATAGCACAAAACCTCCCAAATGACCCCATTTTGGAAAGTAGAAACCCCAAGCTATTTGCTGAGAGGCATGTTGACTCCATAGAATATTTTATATTTTGCCACAAGTTTCGGAAAAATGTAAATAAAAAAAATAAAAAATGTACACAAAGTTGTCACTAAATTATATATTGTTCAAACATGCCATGGGTATATGTATATATATATATGTATATATTACATCCCAATATACATTCTGCTGCTTCTCCTGAGTACAGGGATACCACATGTGTGAGACTTTTTTGCAGCCTAGCCGTGTACAGTACCCCGTAAACCAATTTTCCGCCTTCAGGCTTTCTAAGGGCAAAAATTGTTGATTTCACTCCTTACTACCTATCCGTTTTGGAGGCCATAAAATGCCAAGATAGCACAAAACCCCCCCAAATGATCCCTTTTTTGGAATGTAGATACCCCAAGCTACTGTATTTGATGAGAGGCATGTGGAGTATTTACATTCCCTATGTTAATAGGCGATTCCTTCCCCAGAAAATATTACCGACTCCAAGGCTTTCTCCCTCCGCCACCTCACCAGATTAAAGTTTCGAGAGGCATCATCTAAATCTATATGCAGTTGCAGGGACTTTATTTCTGCTTCCCCTGGCTCCTCGCAGCTCCCAGGTGGCCTAAAATATATTCCCTGGGCCCCATCAGTTAGAGGGGCCCAGGCAGTAGCGTCGTTGTGGGAGTGATGACTATGGTGACACCGGGGTCACCGCTACACACTGTAGTATTACTGGCAGAGCGGTGTGGGTGTGCCCAGCGTACTCCTGCCTTTCTAAGGAGTCACTTCCCTGTCAGGCGGAGTGATCTCCCCCTGACAAGAGCTTCCTAGTCCCAGCTGGCGTGACGTCATAATTCAGAGGCCGGGAGCGCGGGATTGAACACAAGATGCTGCCAATACGATCTGTAGCCAAAGCCCATGTGCACTGCAAGTGAGTGATCACTTAACTCCTTAACAAAACAGTGCCCTAACTAACACCTTGTCTTAGCTGTGTGAACTGGCTGAAGTGGTTAATGCTTTGGGGGGAGGTTTATTAATTTACAATGGTAATTGTAATATGCAGCATGGAGGGGGTTAATGTACTCACTGATGCATTAGTGACCAGTGGCAATTAGTTAACCGCTTTGCGCTGCATTAGTGGCAGTGTTAATTAACCCCTTTTATGCTGCAGCACGAAAGGGTTTATAAACACTGCCACTAATGCAGCGCAAAGGGGTTAATGATGTAGCGATATGGACTGTTATCATAAAGCTTTGTACCTTCCAGTGTTCTAAACATTGTTTGTCCCCATGATTATTTGTGCAGCCAGTGACCTCATACCTGTGTGTCAGCGGAGAGAGTTATTGGGCCTGTAGGTTGCTGGGAGGGACGATAAAAGAAGCTTAGAAGTTTGCGCATGCTCTCTTCCTCCTGGGCCTGATGCAAGACAGAGCTCTCTGTGTGACAGAGAGAGAGAGAGGTCACGGCCTACCCCGGAGAGCGCTACTTCCACCCCAAGGCCTGAGGGGCCTAGTCCTGCTACCCGCTGTCGAACATCCTGTCACTAGCATAATTTACAGCACCTACCCATTGGTGCGGACGTGTGGAGAAAGTCACTACAGAAGGCCGAGACAGAGGATCCGTTGCCGGAGTGTTGCCGTCTGTGTTCCTGGCTAGAAGACTGCATTTCGATTTGAGTTGTTGGTGAGAGAGCAAGCTGCTCAATCTTTATTCACTAAAAAACTCCTTGCTGAAAAGGGCAGTTATAGGTGGGGGCACTGGCCATTTGTTTGTTGGAATTAGTGGCAGCCTGTTCATTAGGGGCGCCACCACCCTAATCCAATTGCCCGGCCCCTAATCTACATGCAGGGCGCCGGAGGCATGGATTTCAATGTTTTTTTTTTCTTCTTTTTTTAAAGCACATGATTAGAGCCTGAGGCTCTAATTGGCTTAAAAAAAGGGTGGGCTTGGGGCGCAGAGCACTGCGCCCTGAGCCCACCCAGTTGTGTGACATTAGCGAATTGATATTCGCTAATGTCTTCCTGTTTTCCTCCCTAAGTCCTAAGACCCCATTGGTCGGGAGTCCGAAGATCCGATTGGCCAGAAGCAGCGACTGGGGGAAGCCACGACCTGCATGGGGTAGGTGGCGGGCTGTATGGAGGGTAGATGTCTCAGGTGTGTTTGCCACCCCCCGACTGATGGGGCACCAGCTGCCACTGGCTTGAATACTGGTGAGGGGATGCAATGGACACTTTTGGTGCCATTGTGCTATATGCTGGGTGTCCAGTGCACCCCTCTGCCTTTAAGGAGGGGTGGGCTGGGCTCCCTCCCGGCTCACCTGACTATCCATTATAATGCATCTGCTTCTACTATGGAGACTCTCAAAATTTAGAGATAGGACTGCAGATAATATTGGGGTGCCTTGAAGTGGCTCTGCAGCTTACACATGTATTTGCAAATGTGTGCAAACTACACCCCTGTTTTTAACGCATACTGTTAGACAGGATAATTTGGTTGGTTGCAGGCTGGTCGGTAAGTTGAGCTGGGAATTGACTTTGGTTTTGTTTCACAAAAATACTTGTTGATGACCCACTTGTGCAGGATCAGCTACTGTAGCATGGTCAACATTGAATTTCAGTGTGTGGGTATATCTCATATCCGGTGCTTGTCAGACAACTTGTGTTGCCGCTGTATTTCAGTTAACCGCCTAAAGTGGCCACACACCCCTATAGCCTGCCACAATACATCCTGCAGGTCAGGTATCTAAGAGAAAGGGGGGACACAGGGAGGGGAAAAAGGGAATGCTGCTCACCCCTATTGATCAGAACAAAAAAGGAAAAGGGTTTCCCCAAATGGGGTTTTTAGGCAGCAAAATTAGAATATTAAACCAATGTATGTAAAAAAGATTACATTTTATTGTACAAAAGTTGCTTCAACACACCGGCTAAAAAATGAGCTCCAATACAGAGTGTTTAACAAGTCTCGTGACACTCAACACATATAATGCAGACATGTTTTCATAGCAACATTGTATGTATATTAACAGTATCAGAAAAATAGATCTGACGCGTTTCGACCTATATATTCCAAGTCTTCTTCAAAGGTCAATCTGCTAGAAATATACAACAAAGGTACATATATCAAGATTTGATTGCATGAATTTCAAAGAAGGTATACCATATGTTAACATGACATAATTACCCAATGATGCGTGTCCTAAGATGAGAAGCTTTCTATAAGGATGTCCCCTTAGAATCAAAAAATTGCCTGCTTACTTTCCCCCAGAGGTCCTATGACATCACTGCTGCAGCCTCCAATCCCAGGGCAAAATCCCAAAGATGTGGCTTACGAGAGGTCACACTATAGAGCGCCCCCCCATCTGTGGGCCCGGACCCCACGGCCGGTCAGGAGGAAGAAGACACCTGCAGCAACAATTCAGGAAGGAAACACAATTCGGAATTACATGCATTGTATGCACTCCAACATTGAGTCTAAGAAGTATTTGCTTAATTAAAAGATACCGTAGGTCTATGTGTACACCCAATCCACAGGCTATAGCCTTGTTGTGTTAGGTGTGTATATACATATATATATATATATATATATAGAGAGAGAGAGAGAGAGAGAGAGAGAGAGAGAGAGAAACTATATTTTAATGTAGAAAATATATATATAGGTGCATAAATCGTGTATGAGTTATAAAACTCAGTTTAAAACTCAAGAGTATACCCAAATAGTTTATACTGCTGGTGGAGAGTGACGCTCTATAGATAAAATATAGGGATGGTGACAGAAGATGTGAGACAGCAAAACGCAGTGAATCCCATGGTGTGAGCAGCAAACGTGTATGAAATGTGAACACGCAGGGAGTGTCATGCAAAGCCAAAACTATGGAAACAGTGATGAGAGTGAAAGAAAATAGGGAAAAATGGTGAGAAAGTGCCCACATATGAGAGAGACCAGGTAGACTTGAATATATTACCTAATAACAGTGTGAAGATAAGTGTAAAGCCGCACTGTGTTGCCCTGTGTGCTTATACTCAATTGTGACCTAACCCGGGATTGGCCACAGCATTGAATCGGGCTCAGTAGACGCCCATCCAAGTAGAGTTTGGCAAGTCTGGAAATATATAAAGTAAAAAGGTATTGTATACACGAAGGCGTTTATAATATATATATGATCAGTGTAGTAAACCAATCATTCTATATAGGACAACAACAGTACGGGAGCACATTGTGATGAAGTGTATTTACAGGGTGAAGCTGCAGGAAGATCCACCAACCAGACAGAAAGATTGTCAGTGTTGTGTGTGTGGGAAGGTATATGTACCCTTATTTTTAGGCGTGTGTCCAACGGGAGTTGATTAGTCGCAGGTGCAGACGCCTCCCCCTCCTAATGAGACCGATCCATGGGAACCGTGCTGGGGGACATGGCAGCCAAACGGCAGCCTCGTGTGGCCCCCCGTCGTTCGGGGCGAGTCGGGACTCCGTCACTGACGTCATCGCCGTCGCAATCGCGTGACGCGTCCGCATCACGTGGCATGCGCGGGGCCCCGCGCATGCGCAGTGGGCGGAAGCGTCCGAGGATGTCCCCGAACGCCGCCGGCAAGGGAGAGAGAATCCCCAGTGTGGTAGCCAGGGCCAGCCTGGGTGTCCAATGGGGAAGGGGGGGAGGAGGAGCCAGCCATGCAGGCGGCTCCCCCCCCCCCCACCTTGCCGGGAAGGCACGTCAAAGGGAAAGGAACCCTGGCTCGAGGGTCACGGCAGCAAAATGATGACAGCTCTCATGGGGAGGGGCAAATAAATCATGGGGGAGAAAGATGGCACTATTATTATATATGTTCACTTAGTCAATGGGAAAAAAAATACATAAGGACTAATAGTCCATCACATACATGGGCATACCATCCTAAACTGATATATACATTGGTTAACAGCAGAACTGCACATGAGGCATCCATATGTGTAGGGAAAGTTCACATGCCTTAGTATATGAAAAGCAAGATACATGTATAGAGCAAAAAAAGAAAGAAAATATGGAATGCAATATAAAAGTATACAAGTGTATAACAAAAAAGAAAAGAAAAATCAATGCATAAATAGTTGGTAATTATAAATATCTCTGGGGTGAGGGGGGAGGGGGGGGAGGAAAATCTTAGGGAAGGGAACAGGGGGAAGACCCATAAAAAGCAAGATGGCTCTATGTTACTCAAGAGGGGCCAAGGGGACTTTAATGCGTCTTACCCGAAACGAAACTTTTTAGGAACGGGGCAAATGAGATAGCCTTGTTCAACCCCAGGAACGAGGTGGCATTTAGTTTAAATATCCACCTCTGTTCGTGTTGCAACAGGATTTTGTTCCAATCACCGCCTCGATTCGGTATATGTACCCGATCGAGGGCGGTGAAGGATACTTTTGGCATTCTATAATTGTGTACTGATACTACATGTCGGCCTAGTGGTAGATAGTGGTTGCCAATCTGCATATGATAAATATGCTTAGACATCCGACGATGGAATTCTTGTTTGGTCTTACCAACATAATAAGCACCACACTCACATGACATAAGATATACAATCCCTCGTGTTTGACAGTTGATGAAGTGTTTGGGCTTGAATAGTACCCCGTTTGGAAGGCGGAAAATTTTGTCACGTCTGATGTATTGGCAAAAAGAGCAGTGTCCGCATGGGAAGGATCCTAAAATTGAACAATGTTTAGATCTTTTTTGTTCATCCGTGAACTCGCTTTGGACCAATTTGTCTCTTAGCGAGGTAGCACGTTTGTAGGTAATTGATGGTTTGTTAGAAATAAAATTGCGGACTTTGGGATTTTGCCCTGGGATTGGAGGCTGCAGCAGTGATGTCATAGGACCTCTGGGGGAAAGTAAGCAGGCAATTTTTTGATTCTAAGGGGACCTCCTTATAGAAAGCTTCTCGTCTTAGGACACGCATCATTGGGTAATTATGTCATGTTAACATATGGTATACCTTCTTTGAAATTCATGCAATCAAATCTTGATATATGTACCTTTGTTGTATATTTCTAGCAGATTGACCTTTGAAGAAGACCTGGAATATATAGGTCTAAACGTGTCAGGTCCATTTTTCTGATACTGTTAATATACATACAATGTTGCTATGAAAACATGTCTGCATTATATGTGTTGAGTGTCACGAGACTTGTTAAACACTCTGTATTGGAGCTCATTTTTTAACCGGTGTGTTGAAGCAACTTTTGTACAATAAAATATAATCTTTTTTACATACATTGGTTTAATATTCTAATTTTGCTGCCTAAAAACCCCATTTGGGGAAACCCTTTTCCTTTTTTGGAGGTCAGGTATCTAACCAGGAACTGCTGCACCAGGATGTTTGCCAGGTGTATACCAGATAAGCCATGTGTGTGAACTTTCCCTGCCAAAGGTCAGACATCTGGTTGATACCATTGTCACACATGACTTTGCCTGGAATGAGGTGGCATAGAGACAGAACTCTCTTGGCTTGACCTTGCAGAGCTCACAGACTGCCTGTCCTCAGGCATACCTGTTGCAGTGGCGGAATTATAGGGGTCGCTGAGGTTGCCATGGCGACCGGGCCCCTTGCTGCAGGGGGCCCTTGAGGGCCCCCTGTATGCAGTACTTTGTTAGGAGCAGCGCAGACAAGCTCCCGGATTCTGAGCCGAACTGTATTCGGCACTGTGCAGGGAGCTGGTGACATTAAGAAAGTGAAAGCACAGTGCTGTGCTCTTTGTCTCCCCCTACAGTGCAGTACCCGGCAAGAAGAGCTAAGGTAAAGGTCTGCCGTTTTTTTTTCTACTGTATGTGTGTATGTATGTGTGTGTGTGTATGTGTGTGTATGTGCATGTATGTGTGCATCTATGTGTGTGAATGTGTGTGCATCTATGTATATGTGTGTGTATGTATGTGTATGTGTTTATATCAGTGGCGGTGCATCCATAGGGACGCATGGGCGCCACCCCTCTCTCCAGGCATCCCTCTATCACAAATAGATAGATTCATGCATAGCGTGAATCTATCTATGGCCGCCACTACCCCCCCTATTCAGACGCCTGGCCCCTTTTTGGACGCCGGGCACCTGAATGACACCGGCGGGGGTGTTTTTAAAGCACTAATAGGCTTCAAAATAGGTGAACTGCGAGTGCCATGCTTGGCGCTCACAGCCCACCCAGGTGTGTAAGAAAAGCGAATAAATATTCGCTTTCCTAACACTGAACCGCCTCTCCACCAATCAGGTGCTCGGGTCTGTTACCCGTCACCTGATTGGCTGAAACAACAGGCACCGCTATTGGATGCCTATCAGGAGGAGAGGATGGGAGGAGACGCATGGATGACCCCGCTCGTCGCCGTCACCCGCTGCCCCACCGAGACAGGGTAAGTGCCGGGCAGAATGCGAGCGGGCAGGGGGGTCACAGTGGCAGCATTTGATGGCACAGTGGCTGCGTTTCAGGGCACAGTGGCTGCTTTTCATAGGCACAGTGGTGGCAATTGATAGGCACAGTGACTGCGTTTGATAGGCACAGTGACTGAGTTTGATGGGCACAATGGCTGCGTTTGATGGGCACAGTGGCTGCGTTTCATAGGCACAGTGGCTGCAATTGATGGGCACAGTGGCTGCGTTTGATAGGCACAGTGACTGCGTTTGATGGGCACAGTGACTGCGTTTGATGGGCACAGTGACTGCGTTTGATGGGCACGATAACTGTGTTTGATGGGCACAGTGACTGCGTTTGATGGTCACAGTGACTGCGTTTGATGGTCACAGTGGCTGCGTTTGATGGGCACAGTGACTGCGTTTGATGGGCACAGTGACTGCGTTTGATGGGCACAGTGACTGCGTTTGATGGGCACAGTGGCTGCGTTTGATAGGCACAGTGGTGGCAGTTGATAGGCACAGTGACTGCGTTTGAGGGCACAGTGGTGGTAATTGATGGGCACAGTGGCTGCGTTTGATGGGCACAGTGACTGCGTTTGATGGGCACAGTGACTGCGTTTGATGGGCACAGTGGCTGCGTTTGATAGGCACAGTGACTGCATTTCATAGGCACAGTGGTGGCAATTGATGGGCACAGTGGTGGCAATTGATGGGCACAGTGGCTGCGTTTGATGGGCACAGTGGCTGCGTTTGATGGGCACAGTGGCTGCGTTTCATAGGCACAGTGGCTGCAATTGATGGGCACAGTGGCTGCGTTTAATAGGCACAGTGACTGCGTTTGATGGGCACAGTGACTGCGTTTGATGGGCACAGTGACTGCGTTTGATGGGCACAGTGGCTGCGTTTGATAGGCACAGTGACTGCATTTCATAGGCACAGTGGTGGCAATTGATGGGCACAGTGGTGGCAATTGATGGGCACAGTGGCTGCGTTTGATGGGCACAGTGGCTGCGTTTGATGGGCACAGTGGCTGCGTTTCATAGGCACAGTGGCTGCAATTGATGGGCACAGTGGCTGCGTTTGATAGGCACAGTGACTGCGTTTGATGGGCACAGTGACTGCGTTTGATGGGCACAGTGACTGCGTTTGATGGGCACAGTGGCTGCGTTTGATAGGCACAGTGACTGCATTTCATAGGCACAGTGGTGGCAATTGATGGGCACAGTGGTGGCAATTGATGGGCACAGTGGCTGCGTTTGATGGGCACAGTGGCTGCGTTTGATGGGCACAGGGGCTGCGTTTCATAGGCACAGTGGTGGCAATTGATAGGCACAGTGACTGCGTTTGAGGGCACAGTGGTGGCAATTGATGGGCACAGTGGCTGCGTTTGATGGGCACAGTGACTGCGTTTGAGGGCACAGGGGTGGCAATTGATGGGCACAGTGGCTGCGTTTGATCGGCAAAGTGGCTGCGTTTGAGGGCACAGTGGTGGTAATTGATGGGCACAGTGGCAGCGTTTGATAGGCACAGTGACTGTGTTTGAGGGCACAGTGGTGGCAATTGATGTGCACAAGGGCTGCGTTTGATAGGCACAGTGACTGCGTTTGATGGGCACAGTGGCTGCATATGAAGGGCACAGTGGTGGCAATTGATGGGCACAGTGGCTGCGTTTGATAGGCACAGTGACTGCGTTTGATGGGCACAGTGGCTGCATATGAAGGGCACAGTGGTGGCAATTGATGGGCACAGTGGCTGCGTTTGATAGGCACAGTGACTGCGTTTGATGGGCACAGTGACTGCGTTTGATGGGCACAGTGGCTGCGTTTGATAGGCACAGTGACTGAGTTTGATGGGCACAGTGACTGGGTTTGATGGGCACAGTGACTGAGTTTGATAGGCACAGTGACTGAGTTTGATAGGCACAGTGACTGAGTTTGATGGGCACAGTGGCTGCGTTTGATAGGCACAGTGACTGGGTTTGATGGGCACAGTGACTGGGTTTGATGGGCACAGTGGCTGCGTTTGATGAGCACAGCGAGGCTGCAATTGATGCGTTTTTTTAAAAAGAATTTTTCAGCTTGCTTGCACCCCCCAAAAATGTTGAGCACCATCTGCCACTGGTTTATATGTGTGTGCATATGTGTGTATATATAAAATGTGTGTATGTATGTGTGTTTACATGTATCTATGCACATTTTATGTATGCGCTTTTAATCCTGACCCCCTATATGTGTCCCATTAGAACTGATTTTTTTTTTTTTTTTTGCTTGTCCATAGTACCAGCAAAAAAAATGCTGTTCCTCTGAAAAGTGATCCATGCTCAGATCGCTTTTCAGAGGCATTTGACAGCTGGTAAAGAGGCAATATGTTGCCTCCTGACCGCCTGTTTTAACCCCTTAAATGCATCATCACTATGCTGCAACTGCATGCAATGCACACAGTTGCAGGGTGGTTGCAGTGCAGCCACTTCAAGGGTGCCCTGACTGGAAAAAGATTGAGAAACACCGACATAGAGGAACCCATCTCTCCATTTTCCTCCTGCAGCCGCTGAATGCCTGTGGGAGGGATAGGAGGAGAAGCAGGGGGGGGGGGGAGAAATCGATTCCTTTACATGCAGCCACCCACTTGCGACCGGACCCTGGGGTTCCGCCATCGGGCTCGGAGAAAAGAGCCCTGTCCGGGGGTCAGGGGGGCCCTCCATGGTTTCTTGCATCGGGGCCCTGAAGATTCTAGTTACGCCTCTGACCTGTTGCAAAACATGGCAACATTTTGCTTAGGCCGGCTATAGATGTTCGAATCTGGTACAGATATACAACTCTGGACGCAGACACTCTGCATTCAGGGGTGTATGGATTTATGGTATAAACCCGTGCACAACCATTCATTACTATGAGCAGCTGTACACCATGTATGCAAGGTATGGAAATACACCCGCAATTTGTGTTGTATGCCCAATAGCACCTGTGTGCATGAGGCCTAAAGTATATGTAGAAAAGAAGCACTTCTATTACAGCCATTTTTTACTCGACTAACGTTCATTCTGGGCTAGGAGCTCTACAACTTAGAGTTAAATGACTCCATGTTATTTCATGGGTTCATTGTTTTCTTTCTTAATAGCCGTATAACTAAGCTTCTACACGTGAGCGTCTTCACTGGTAAATATTTACAAAGAAGAAGAAATTCATCCCTTGCTGTGTCACAAAAGAAAACAGATGGCATCCGATGAATAAAGATGAAAACACACCATGTGCTTGAAAGTTGTCTGTGTTGCATATTGGAAGGCAGCTGAAGACAAGTAACAATGGAAACATGTCACACTAGTCTACGTTTATCTAATCATTACATAACACAACAATGCCGTGTCCTTTTCAAGTTTTCATAGTCATTCCGACATTGTTGTAAAACATTTCACATAAAGTTGGTTGTTCATGTATAAAAAATAAACTTCCATTACAGAATGTCTACAAAGGGTCTAGTTATAAAACATTTGTTGGACGAATGTCACATGTATTTGCACAAATGTTTCCTGTATTTTTTCTAATAATGTGGTTTTCTATGATCAATAGTTCCATATACTGTAGGTTGCCAAAATGTGGTATATTTTTCTAAAATACCCCAATCAGAAAATATACTGCATTTTAGCCACTATATGGAGCTGATGATCATAGAAAGTCATAGTATTAGAGGAAATATAGGAAAAATATGTGCTGCCTGAACAATTTCATCCAACAAATGTTTTAGAAATAAACTCCCAAGGGTCTATTTATCAATGTTTTCACTAAAGATTCACTCAAATTTTACCCAAAATTCACTTGGTGTGTGAATCTCGAGTGAAAGTTGTGAGAACCTTGGGTAAAAACATTGATAAATAAAGCCCCAAGAATTTATAAAGTTGGTTACATTTATTTTTTGTCACAGTCGTCACTGGTGCTCCTGCCCCACATCTTTTGCAAGGTGGTCTGTATCTCGAGGCCGTGACGGCCCAAAACTTTTTTGTGTGTTACTGCAGTGCTTATGCTGGTGCTGCAGTGCTTTTGGCATTTACACTGCAGGGCCACCCCTTCCCGCCTGACAAGTATGGTTCAGAGCCAAGGGAGGATCCTCCTTTTCTCCAGTCACATGGCACAACTATGGGGATCACTTTCCCTCACTCTGAACTGCCAGTACATCTAAGGTCTTGTTGCATGGTGAGTTTAACCACTTGCCATCCTTAGGCCTCAGGATCAAGTGGTTATACCAGAATTATGGCTGCAGCTGTAGCCATGATCCTGCTATCATTTTTTTCAACTGGAAGTGAAAGCGATCCAAGCGACTATACAGCTGCCTAATCACCAGGCCTGTTCACACCAGGTTGCAGTTGATGCATAATAAAAATAACAAACATGTCATACTTACCTCCACTGTGCAGCTCGTTTTGCACAGAGTGGCCCTGAACCTGGTCTTCTGGTGTCCCTCGGCGGCTCTAGCGACTCCTCCCCACATCAAATAACCCCTAGGAGAAGCGCTCTCTCGGGGGGTTACCTTGCAGACGCGCTCCCGAGTCCAGCATTCGGCATCCATAGAGGCCAAATGCAGGACTTGGCCCCGCCCCCCCGGCGCCCACGTCATTGGATTTGATTGTTAGCAATGGGAGCCAATGGCTGCACCGCCATCAATCTATCCAATCAAGAGCCGAGAACCCCCTGCAGAGAGAGAGCGCGTCGAGGGTTCAGGTAAGTAAAACGGGGGGGGGGGGGGCGGTCACAGACAGGTGTTTTTTCACCTTAATGCATAGAATGCATTAAGGTGAAAAAACATGAACCTTTAGAACCCCTTTAAGTCCAATAAAGCCAAACTATTTTATTTAGCTTTGGATACAGTGAGGGAGACTTCAATTTTCTGATTTTTATTGCTTTGGTCAAAATTGGGGAGCTTTTATTCCACTTCCTGTAACTGTGATGCTTATGCAAGAGCTGGGGGTGTGATACTCATCAAGGAGGGAAAGAACAGCAAAGAGGCCAGGTTCACACCTATGAAGGTTGCATTTGATGCTTTTTCTGGGTGCGTTTTTTCACATGCATTTTTTATTTGTTTTTAATGCGTTTTGCGTTTATGGGAGGTGTCTGTTGTCTTGCAGGAGAAACCAATCAAAATGCATCAAAAACGCAAGCACTGCATTTTGATGCATTTCTGCTGCATTTCAATTGAAGTCTATGGAACCAAGCATGCAACCTGCTGCGGGAAAAAAAGCCCCTAACCCTTTCCAAAAAATGCACCTGTGGAAAACACACAGATGTGAACGTGACCCATAGGAAACCATGTTAAATGCACTGCAGTGTATATCTGCAAAACTGAACATGTACTTACAAACACATAGGTGTGAACCAGGTCTAAATACATTGGCAGGACCTAATTTTTTTCTCTTCTTTGGAGAGTTTTTCAATGGGCTAAAGTGGTTGTAAAGGCACAAGGTTTTTTACATTCATGTATTCTATCCATGAAGGCAAAAATCTTTCTGTGTGCAGCAGCCCCCCCCCAATACTTACCCGAGCCCCCTCTTGATCCAACGTTGTTCACGAGAGCCTTGCCTCTCTGAGGACTTGCATTTGCTAATTGGCTTTTGGCAGCAGCGGGAGCCTGTCAATCACAGCCAGTGAGACAATCAAGAGATAGAGGGGGCGGGGCCAAGCAATGGCACCTTCTTGCAAGACAAGGACCCTAAACATACAGCCAGAGCTACAATGGAATGGTTTTGATCAAAGCATATTCATGTGCTAGAATGGCCCAGTCAAAGTCTAGACCTAAATCCAATTGAGAATCTGTGGCAAGACTTGAAAACTGCTGTTCACAGATGCTCTCCATCCAATCTGACAGAGCTTGAGCTATTTTGCAAAGAAGAATGGGCAAAAATGTCACTCTCTAGATGTGCAAAGCTAGTAGAGACAGCCCCAAAAAGATTTGCAGCTGTAATTGCAGTGAACGGTGGTTCTACAAAGTATTGACTCAGGTGGGCTGAATACAAATGCACACCACCCTTTTCACAGATTTATTTGTAAAAAAAATTGAGAACCATTTATCATTTCCTTCTACTTCACAATTATGTGCCACTTTGTGTTGGTCTATCGCATAAAATCCCAATAAAATACATTTACGTTTTTGGTTGTAACATGACAAAATGTGGAAAATGTCAAGGGGTATGAATACTTTTTCAAGGCATTGTAAATACAAATCTCAAGTGGCAGCTTGAAACTTGATAGCTCCCTATTATGTATTTTGTGTATTTATCCATTTGCCTGAAGTTCAGCTTAAACCTTATTGGCACAGAGGGTGGAATGGGTGCTATTTGATGTTTATTTAAATAAAATTGCTATAAATGCATTCATTTTATGCTAAAGGAGATACAACTGAGAACTTCTATAATGTATGCAGTAGTTTTTTTTTTTCTGTTGTGTTGGGAGCTTTTATTTGAAATAAACCAATATAATTCCAGTAACCCCCAAGCTCAAACAATGCACATCTTTACATCTTCCACTTAGATGGATTAATTTTTAAAGTAGTTCTAAAGCCTAAAAATTTTTTACCTTAATGTATTCCTTGCATTAAGGTAAAAAAATGTGGAGGTAACTGTATGCACCCTCGCCCTGCTTCCTTATGCTTACCCGAGTCCTCGCTTGATCCAGCGTTGTACCCATCTGGAGCGCCTCTTTCCCTTCTCCCCATTCTCACAGGCTTGGCTGAGAGCAGCAGAAAACATTGGTGGCTCGAGAGTGAGCGCACAGGTGTGCTCCCATAGCAAATGGCTTGCTATGAGGGAACAGCAAGAAGAGGAGGAGCCAGGAGCACCAGTGGGGGACCCAAGAAGAAGAGGTTTAGGGCCCCCTATTTGCAATTCCATTTCATGGAGTAGGTAAGTATAAACCTGTTTGTTATTTAACCACTTCCGTGCGAGCATTGCTTCCTGACAGGACGTCATATAACGTCCTGTTAGGAAGCGCCGATCGTGGGGCTGCGCAGCAAAAAAATGTAATAACAAATGGGAAAAAAAATTATAATGTGTTTTTTTCCGTACTCTCACTAGTCAGTCTCCCTGATCACGCCACACCAGTTATATGATGATGCTGCACTGCACTGGTGACAGTATGTAAAAAAAATAAAAAAAAATTGTGAACATTTTTTTTTTTTTAATTTTTAAATTTCCAAATAATTATGACAAAAAAATTACAACTTCAAAAAAACAGCCATGCCTCTTACTAAATACTTTGGACTGTCTACTTTCCAAAAATGGGTCATTGGGGGGGGGGGGGGGGCTCAAGGAATGAGATAGTCCATCAGTACATCAGGATTGATCAATTTTCAGATATACACCATAGTTTCACACAGACTGAATAATGTACACTGATTTGAGTTACTTTCACCAAGGAAATTTAGCAGAATACATTTTGGGCAAAAATTATAAGGAACAATTATTTATTTGCATAATGTTATAATAGAAATGAAGAAAACTTTTATTTTCAATATTTTCATTCTTTTTTCATTTATTTAGCAAAAGACAAAAAACCCAGGGGTGAATAAATACCACCAAAAGAAAGTTCTATTTGTGTGAACAAAATTATAAAAATTTAGTGTGGGTGCAGTGTTTCATTACCGCAAAATTGTCATTCAAAGTGCGACAATACTGAAAGCTAAAAATTGGCCTGGGCAGGAATGGGGTAAAAGTTCCTGCTATTGAAGTGGTTTAAAAAATGTGTTTACACTCACTTTAATTGAGTTAGTTCAAGTTGTAACAAGTGGGAAGATCTTAAGGGCCAAGAACAAAATGACTCCACACCTTGTGTTGGGTGCCAGTATCTACTGACCTTGTTGTAGCCCCTGTCCACTAATGTTTAACACCTTTAGCCTGTTCTGTTGTTAATAAAGACATATTTTTATGTTTTTTGGGGGTCTGGGAGCTGGAAGGGCCTTAACACCACAAGGGACGCAAAGGATTTAGCTCCACCAAAAAACTTTTAAGTTAGAATACAGGCAGCAAAAGCTTTCGTTAATATTAGTTACAAATACATTGTATAATATACAGCCAAATACTGAGCTATGAATCAAATATAGTAATAAAAGCCACATTTTAGGAAGTGTGAGAGAGCATTATAGTAACTTTGGGAATTTCTGTGTAAGTAGCAAATTAAAGTCTGAGCCAAGAACAAATCTTGAAAAATATATGGTGCATATCCATAGAATATCTACAAGAAGATTATTCAAAGTATCAAATCTCAATAGACTGTAGCAGTGCTGGGACAAAGTTATCTAGAGCCCAGGGCAAACATGTCAAGCTGCGCCCCCCCATTATGTATGAGCATTATGTGTCAGCAAAAATCTCCACCTCTAAAAAAAAAAATTGATCGCTAATATATTCCCCCTCCTAGCACAAATCCTCTACCCCTCAACTTTCCCCTCCAAACACAACCCCCCCCCCCACTCTATCCCCCCCTCTCCAGCACAAATCCCCCCCCCCCGATTCCCTATCCTAGCACAATGCTCCCCCCACAAACTTCCCCTCCTAGCACAAATACCCAAATACCCCCAATCACTCATACTAGCACCCCCCCAAAAAAATTCCTTTAAGCATATTACTTCTAGAGCACAAACCCCCCCAAATCCCCTCTCTTAGCACAAAATCCTCTTTCCCCATCCCCCCTCCCAACACAAATCCCACCAAATTAGCATTCCTAGTACATCTCACCAAATCTGCCCTTCAAGAACAGTTCTTAACCCTTACCACCCCCCTAAATTCCCCCACCCAACACAAATCCTCTCCTCCTAATCTCCTTGTGGTGCCCCCCTACCCCACATAATACCACAGTGCCCAGGGCAGTCGCCCCTCCTGCCCACCCCTTGTCCCGGCCCTGGACTGTAGTAGTCCTTACTGTGCCAAGATCCTAAAAAAAAATTAGTACTAAAAAACAAAAAGCAGCTTCCACTATATAAAACCAAAAGACACTGGCATGTTTAGTAAATTGCTGCAACTCAGTGATCATAAAATTTAGTGGTTCAAAAACTGTATAACGTACAGTACACATTGAGCTATTATGTTGACTCGTCAGACCCATATGAGTTGTCATCAAACTTCAGAAGTAGATAAATAGTGTAGCTTATTTTTTACCTATTATCTATCGCTTCGCATTCTACACATTGTCACTACTAGGGATGAGGTTTGGGTCCGCTGCTACCAGAGGTTTGAGGTGAATCCTGCAGGTTTGGTGAATTTTTTGCAGATATGCACAAAAATCTGGGATAACTTTTTTAAAACATAATGCGCCACATGACCTTGGATCTATGACCAACAGACTTTAGAAGGGCCAGTAAGAGACTTCTGGATAAGCCAACTTTCTTATTATAAAAGAGGGAACACAGAACAGCTATTGTGCCAATGTATTGAAAGTTGCTATAGGGAAATGATAGGGAAAGCTGACATACTGCATGGGGAGAGATTGGGGTTTAACTGTACTTTTATTCTGAATGCTAGCTGTTTAATTGTAATTTGTAGTTGATTTGAGGTCAAAAGTTACTTTAACCACTTCAGCCCCGGAAGGATTTACCCCCTTCCTGACCAGAGCACTTTTTGCGATTCGGCACTGCGTCGCTTTAACTGACAATTGCGCAGTCGTGTGACGTGGCTCCGAAACAAAATTGACGTCCTTTTTTTCCCCACAAATAGAGCTTTCTTTTGGTGGTATTTGATCATCTCTGCGATTTTTATTTTTTTGCGCCATAAACAAAATAAGAGCGACAATTTTGAAAAAAACGCATTATTTTTTACATTTTGCTATAATAATTATCCCCCAAAAATATATAAAAAAACATTTTTTTTCCCTCAGTTTAGGCCGATCCGTATTCTTCTACATATTTTTGGTAAAAAAAAATTGCAATAAGCGTTTATTGAATTGTTTGCGCAAAATTTATAGCATTTACAAAATAGGGGATAGTTTTATGGCATTTTTATTAATAATTTTTTTTTTACTAGTAATGGCGGCGATCAGCGATTTTTATTGTGACTGCGACGTTATGGCGGACATGTCGGACATTTTTGACACATTTTTGGGAGCATTGCCATTTATACAACAATCAGTGCTATAAAAATGCATTGATTCCTGTATAACTGACACTGGCAGTGAAGGGGTTAACCACTAGGGGGCGGGGAGGGGTTAAGTGTGTCCTAGGGGAGTGATTTCTAACTGTCAGGGGGATGGGCTGGTGTGTGACGTCACTGATCTCTGCTCCGATGACAGGGAGCAGAGATCGAGTGACACTTGTCACTAGGCAGACCGGGGAGATGCTGTTTACAACGGCATCTCCCCGTTCGTCCTCTCCGTGAGGCGATCGCGGGTATCCCCGCGGCGATAGAGTCCGTGGGACCCTCGACCCGATGTACGGGTACGTTACTTTGCGCAACCGTGCCATTCTGCCGACGTATATCTACAGGAGCCGGTCGGGAACTGGTTAAGCACTTAAATACTGGGCATTTTTACCCCGTTCCTGCCCAGGACAATTTTTTTTAGCTTTCAGCGCTCTCTCACTTTGAATGACAATTGCACAGTCATGCAACACTGTACCCAAACTAAATTTTCATCATTTTGCTCACACAACTAGAGCTTTCTTTTGGTGGTATTTAATCAACACTGGGTTTTATTTTTTGCTAAATAAACAAAAACGACATAAAATGTTATGAAATGTTGCAAACAAATAATCGTTCTTCATAAATAAAGCCCAAAATGTATTCTGCTACATTTCTTTGGGGAAAATAACCCAAATCGCATATTATTTTGTGTGTAGGAAAGTTTTAGAGTCCACAAACTATATTACAGTATACAGTGCCTTGAAAAAGTATTCACACCCCTTGACATTTTCCAAATTTTGTCAATTTACAACCAAAAACGCAAATGTAGTTTATTGGGATTGTATGTGATAGACCAACACAAAGTGGCACATACTTGGGAAGTGGAAGGAAAATGATAAATGGTTTTCAAAATTTCTTACAAATAAATATGTGAAAAGTGTGGCGTGCATTTGTGTTCAGCTTCCTTTACTCTGATACTCCTAACTAAAATCTAGTAGTACCAATAGTCTTCAGAAGTCACCTAGTTAGTCCACCTGTGTGTAATTTAATCTCAGTATAAATACTGCTGTTCTGTGAAGCACTCAAAGGTTTGTTAGAGAACCTTAATGAACAAACAACATCATTAAGGCAAAGGAACACACCAGACGGGTCAGGGATAAAGTTGTGGAGAAGTTTGAAGCAGAGTTAGGTTATAAAAAAATACCTCAAGCTTTGAACATCTCACGGAGCACTGTTTAATCCATCATCTGAAAATGGAAAGATTATGGCACATCTGCAAACCTACCAAGACATGGCTGTCCACCCTTAAGGACAGGCTGGGCAAGGAGAGCATTAATCAGAGAAGCAGCCAAGAGGCCCATGGTAATGCTGGCCATACACTATACAGAAATTCGGCCGAACCCCTTTTCGAAAAACGAACGTTCGACCGTGACCGCAAACGATCTTGCCATCATATAATGACCGATAATCTGTTCAGTGGACATGAATAAATAATTTTGTGTTCGTTTTTTTACATATACCTAGTGCAGAAAGTTCGGACGGGAAACACATTAACCTTGCAATTTATCGTACGTTCGGCAGAAATTTACCAAACTTCCCGTTCGTTTTTTTACCACAAAAACGTCACAAAGATTATCGATTTGTGCCCACTAACTTGCCGAAAAACGAACGAAGTGTCCATTCGAACGATTTTTCGGCCGATTTTCTGTATAGTGTATGGCCAGCATAACTCTGGAGGAGCTGCAGAGATCCACAGCTCAGGTGGGAGAATCTGTCCACAGGACAACTATTAGTTGTGCCCTCCACATATCTGGCCTTTATTGAAGAGTGGCAAGAAGAAAACCATTGTTGAAAGAAAGCCATAAGAAGTCGAGTGTGGAGTTTGCGATAAGCCATCTGGGGGACACAGCAAACATGTAGAAGAAGGTGCTCTGGTCAGATGAGACCAAAATTAAACATTTTGGCCTAAAAGCAAAATGCTATGTGTGGCGGAAAACTAATACTGCATATCACCCGAAACACACCATCTCTACCATGAAACATGGTTCTGGCAGCATCACGTTGTGGGGATGCTTTTCTTCAGCAGGGACAACAGAAGCTGGTCAGAGTTGATGGGAAGCCAAATACAGGGCAATCCTAGAAGAAAACCTGTAATGCCGCGTACACACGAACGGACTTTAGGGCAGACTTTCTCCTGCAGACTTTTCGACGGACTTTACGACGGACTTTACGAATGAATGGACTTGCCTACACACAATCAACCAAAGTCCTACGGATTCGTACATGATGACGTACGACCGGACTAAAACACGGAAGTTCATAGCCAGTAGCCAATAGCTGCCCTAGCGTCGGTTTTTGTCCATCAGTCGAAAAGATTTGAAACATGTTTCATTTCTAGGTCGGTCGAACCTTTGGGGAAAAAAAGTCCACTGGAGCCCACACACGATCGAATTGTCCAACGGACTCCGGTCCACCGAAACAAGTATGCAATAAAGTCCGGTCGCGTGTACGCGACATTAGAGTCTGCAAAAGACTTAAGGCTGGGGCAGAGGTTCACTTTCCAGCAAGACAACGACACTAAACATACAGCCAGAGCTACAATGGAATGGTTTAGATCAAAGCATATTCACGTGTGATGCCGCGTACACATTTTCCTATTGCAGCGAGCGTGGGGCATACCAGGCCCTTAAGTCTAGCACACAGCCCGGCCGGTCAGGAAACCGGGTGATGTTGACCACGCCCCCCGTATGCCGTCACAGTCCCAGCATGCCCAGGGACTGTGACGGCATAAGGGGGCGGGGTCTCTGCCTATATAAGTCACATCGGAGCGCTCAGAGAGCATTCCAGCCTGAGAGACCGTCGTGTCAACATCGGAAGAAGAGAAGAATCCCAGAAGCCAAGAAGCCAGAAGTCTGGGCCTCCACTGGCAAAAGAGCGGCATGAAGATAGCGGAGGAGCCGGCAGAAGATCTGGAACACCGGGAGAAGAGGCCAGAGAGAGCGCAGAAGAACCAACCAGACGCTGCGAGAAGAGGAAATAAATGACTGCCTAATAAATTACTTTAAAAACCTGTGTAGTGTGTTTTATTATTGACACTTTTTCCCTAGGTAAATGGGTAGGGGTACCATGTACCCCATACTCATTTACATAGGGTGGGGGGCCGGGATCTGGGGGCCCTCTTATTAAAGGGGGCTCCCGGATTCCGATAAGCCCCCCGCCCGCAGACCCCGACAACCAACGGCCAGGGTTGTCGGGAAGAGGCCCTTGTCCTCATCAACATGGGGACAAGGTGCTTTGTGGTGGGGAGGCGTGGCAGGGCGCCCCCTCCCCCAAAGCACCCACCCCTCCCATATTGAGGGCATGTGACCTGGTACGGTTCTCAAGGGGGGGTGCTCGTCCCCACCCCCTTTCCTGACCGGCCGGGCTGCGTGCTCGGATGGGGGTCTGGTATGGATTTTAGGGGGGACCCCACACCGTTTTTTCGGCGTAGGGGGTTCCCTTTAAAATCCATACCAGACTTAAGGGCCTGGTATGCCCCGCGACGGGGCTCGCAAGGTGTCAATCCCGCCGATAAAAGCGGTGAGATTCACTTCCTTTTCTAGTCCCGTCGTACCCGAGTCACGTTCAAAATGAACGGACTTGTCCGTGTGTGGGCAAGTCCGTTCATTCTGAAAGTCCGCCATAACTCTGGTGAAAGTCCGTCGGAAAGACGGGCGGACTTAGCCTGCCGGAAAGTCCGGTCGTGTGTAGGCAAGTCGGTCCGTTCAGGTAGTCCGCCGGAAAGTCCACCGGAAAGACCGTCGGACCAAGTCTACTGGAAAGTCCGCTCGTGTGTACGAGGCATTAGAATGGCCCAGTCAAAGTCCAATTGAGAATCTGAAAAGTGCTGTTCACATGCGCTCTGCATACAGTCAGACAGAACTTGAGCTATTTTGCAAAGATGAATGGGTAAAAATGGCACTCTCTAGATAGGCAAAGCTGGTAGAAACATCCCCAAAAAGACTTGCAGCTGTAATTGCAACGAAAGGTGGTTCTACTATTGACTCAGGGGAGCTGAATACAAATGCACACCACACTTTTTACATATTTATATGTAAAAAATGTTGAAAACCATTCATCATTCTCCTTCCAATTCACAATTATGTGCTACTTTTTGTAGGTCTATCACATAAAATCCCAATAAAATACATTTTTGGTTGTAACATGACAAAATGTGGAAAATGTCAAGGGGTGTGAATACTTTTTCAAGGCACTGTATATCTGAGAATTAGCTCTAAAATGTATTTAGTAAGAGGCACGGCTGTTTTTTTGAAGTTGTAATATTTTGATATAATTTTTTGGAAAATGAAGAATTTAAAAAAAGAAATGTTCATATATATTTTTTTACATACTGTCACCAGTGGTAACTGGTGTGGTGGTGATCAGGGACACTCAATGGTGACAGTATGAGAAAAAAAAAGTTATGTTTTTAACAATTTTTTTTTAACACACTGTGACCAGAGCAATATAATGTTACCATGTTTTTGTTTTTTTGTTTACACATTATGTTTGCTTACAGCAATGAATTACACTGCTACAAACAAACACTGAATACTGGCATGAATTCATTCAGTTTATTTTCTTGTGATTAGCTGTGATTGGTCAAAGCTAAACATATGGTACAGATGGGTTGTGATTGGCCCTGTCTATACCATGTGTTTTTTTTTTTTTTTTGAAAAAAAAAACATGTTTATTGTTGAAAGAATTATGGCAGTTTACAGTTATAGTACAACGCTTACAATCACATGAGGGGGTATTTCCACAAAGCATGAAGGTACGTGGGTAGGTTATACATTTTGTAGGGAAACAATTGGCAATAAACGACATTCCATAGTTGTCATCAATACATTTCTAGATATTGGAGCTAGTTTGTAACATTTATTAAGTGGGGGTTGTATCTTGGTTCTACATATCATAGCAACATAGAGTGTTTATGGGAGGTTCAGTAGGTTCTTAAAGTACTTCGGGGTTATTTAATGCAAGTCTTATCATTGTTCAGCCATTTGTTCCAGATTTTGTAATATTTATTCGGGCATCCCCTGTGTTTGTACATGGCCCTTTTGTATGGTAATGACGTATTCACATCTCTAATCCAGGCCTGCAAGGTAGGGTAGGCTGTTCCCATCCAGTGTTTAGCAACCAATTTTCTAGCGTGAAACATTGTCTCACTGAGAAATGTGATTGTGGATCTATCTTTAATGGTGTCTGGTAGAAGGCCTAGTAGGCACAACTTGGGGTCCAGCTGGATCGGTGATCCCATGTGGTCGTGAAGGAATTTAATGATCTGTGTCCAGTATGTTTGTATTTCGGGACATAGCCATATTAAGTGGTAAAACGTGCAGGGGTTACTAGAGCACCTGGGGCAGTTTGGGCTTTGTTGTGGGGAGTATTTAGCGATTCTAGTTGGTGTGAGATAGGATTTATGTATTATATAGAGTTTGGTTAGGCGTTCTGAGATTTTAGGTGATGTTTTTTTAACGTTTTCCAGTATGTCTTCCCAGTCAGAGCAGTCTATTGGTCCTATGTCGTTTTCCCATCTAAGCCTTGCATTGTCGGCAACTCTATCTACCGATTCAGTGCGTAGGGTGGTGTATAGGGTGGAGATGAGTTTGTCTGGGTCTGGACCTGTAATCACGTCCACTATTGTTAGTGATTGTGGGTCGGGGAAGCCGTTTGCAAATTGTGTGTGCAGGGCATGTTTCAGTTGCAGGTAACTGAATCGCATATGAGGAGAGAGGTCGTACTCTTCGCAGATTGTTTCAAAATTTCTCATGCCAAATATAGTGATAACTTGGAATAGGAATACTATTCCTTTCGCGGCCCAGACATTGGCTCCAGGCAAGGACATGAGCTCCCTCAGTTGTGGGTTGTGCCACAATGGAGTGTGTGAGTGGAAGACATTATTTCCAGTGAGCTTGACGGCTCTCTCCCATATGCGTCTATGTTGGGTTAGTAGTAAGTTACGGTCCTCTTTCTTGTGTTTGGTGTTACCCCCTCTAAAGAGCACTTGCAGTGGGGAGTATAATTCTTTGTTAACCTTCCTACAAACTAAGGTTTGGTATCTTTCTTCGTCTGATTTGTGAATGTAGTAGAAATGTGAAAGCTGAGCTGCTATATAGTACGTGTATATGTCTGGGAGGGCGGCCCCCCCAGAAGTAGTAGGGTTCTTAAGTGTATTCCAGGCGAGTTTGTGTCTACTAGAGCCCCAGACAAAAGAGTTAAGGATTTTGTCGATAGTTTTAAAGGTTTTAAGGGGAATAGAAATTGGAGAATTCCATAATATATAAAGAAACTTTGGCAATAGTATCATCTTAAAGAGGTTAATTCTGCCCATTACTCCGAGAGGTAGTCTCGCCCAGGTTTGTGTCCGGGATTTTAGATATGAGAAGAGTGGTTCAATGTTATTTGTGGTGTATTCCAGTGGATCTCTGGTGATTTCTATGCCTAAGTATTTGATAGATGCAACTCTTTGCAAGGGGAGAGATGCCGCTCTGTGTGTTGGAGATGTCATGTCTAGTGGGAGAATCTGGGATTTGGTCCAGTTCATGCTTAGACCTGAGTGTTTACCGAAATCTTCAATAGTAAGGAGGGTCGCCTGTAAAGATGGACCGGTGTCCTCTAAATAAATAAGCATGTCATCTGCGTACAAACTTAGTGTTTCCGTCAGGGGTCCCGCTCGCAGTCCACGTATGCGTGTATTTTGTCTAAGGGAGATAGCCAAGGGCTCCACCGCAAGAGCGTATAATAAAGGGGACAGCGGGCAGCCCTGACGGGTTCCTCTACTCAGTGGGAAGGGGTCGGATAACCAGCCATTTACCACCACTTTTGCTGTTGGGGAGTAATATAATAGCTGTATCCATTGTATAAAGTTGGGGCCAAATCCGTAGCCTCGGAGGCACTCCCAGAGGTATCCCCATTCCACTGAGTCGAACGCCTTTGCGGCGTCAAGCGCCACCACTGCTCTATCCCCCATATTCTCGTGTTCTGCTTGAATATTCATGTGCAGGCGTCTTAGATTCATGGCTGTGTTTTTCCCTGGCATGAACCCTGTCTGGTCTGGGTGGATAAGGGAGAGAATGCTCTTATTGAGGCGCATGGCTAGTACTTTGGCTAATATTTTAATGTCTGCTTGGAGAAGTGAAATGGGGCGGTATGACTCTGGTAATTGGGGGTCTTTACCCGGCTTGGGGATTACTATAATTACCGCCTGACGGAGGGTTTCAGGGAGGGTTTTAGTTTCAAATATGTGGTTATACAATTTAAGGAGCTCAGGGGTTAATATCTCTGAGTATGCCGCGTAGAAGTCCAGTGGGAGACCATCTCCCCCTGGCGCCTTGCCAAGCGCCAGGGAGGCTATTGCCAGGGTAATTTCATCTAGTGTGAGGGGGGCCTCTAGTTCCTGTAGTTGGGGTTCTGTTAGTTGTGGGAAGGGGATTTCCTGTAGGAATGACCTGGTTTCCTGTGTAGTAGCTGTTACTTTGGAAGAGTATAGGTCTGAGTAGTATTTGCGAAATGCTTCTGCCACTTCAGGGGGGTCTGAGATTATGGTGTCTTGGGGTCCTGCCAGGGTTACCACTACTGGGGGGTTGGTGTTCTGGTGTGCTAGGTATGCTAATAGTTTGCCAGCACGTTCTCCATGCTCGAACACGCGCTGCTTTAGGAAGAAAAGTTTCTGCTTAGCTTTATCGTAGTGTAGTTGATCTAGTAGTCTTGTGTGGAGCCTAAGTGTTGCTGCTCTGTCCTGATTGGGGTCCCTGTGGAATTCTTTTGTTAACGTGTCTATCCTATCAGAGGCTTGTTCAATAAGTAAGTTGGAGGAAGTTTTAATTCTATTTATACGGGAGGTTAGAATAGTGCGGACATGTAATTTGTATGATTCCCAGATGTGTCCCACAGAGGCAGTATTTTGATTGATTCTAAAAAAGAATTTCCATTCCGCATGTGTCTCCTCTTGGTCTTTCAACATTGATAGCCAGAAGGGGTGTAAGCGCCAGGTTCTAGGCCCAACGTGTTGTGTTAGTTGCAGTGTTGCCCAGCAGGGGGCGTGATCAGAGAGGGATCTAGTGTGATAACCCGAGTCGATTAGTTGGGGGAGTAACATGTCGGAAATTAAAATAAGGTCGATGCGGGACATAGTGGAGTGGGATGCCGAAAAGCACGAGTACGCCAAATCATGAGGGTGTCCATATCTCCAGACATCAGTCAGTGAGAATTCTTTTAATGTGCGTCCCAGTCTGGTGGTGTCTGGGGGGTGGGTATTGTGACCTGATTGAGTTCTGTCTATCTTAGGATTCAGCACCATATTGAAATCTCCCAACCAGATAGCGGGGATATTGGGGTGTTGAGCCATATATAGTAGGCCTTCCATAATTAGGCTGGATTTATAAGGGGGGGGTATGTAGAATGCCATAATCAAGTATTGGGAGCCATATAGTGTGCAGTGTAGGAAAATAAAGCTACCGTGGGGGTCAGTGCGGACTGAGATTAGCGCAAAGGGTGCAGTCTTAGCTATAAGGACTGAGATCCCGCGGGAGTGCGGAGTGTAGGTGGCATGAAACGCCCAGCCTATCCAGGGCCGCTTCAGCTCGAGCTGGAGTCGCCCGGTAACATGGGTCTCAACTAGAACCGTAATGTCTGCACGGTATGTTTTAAGGCAGGTGAATACAGCCGTGCGTTTAAGTTTGTCTCGAATGCCACGGATATTCCAGACAAGGAACTTCAAATTAGTCATTTAATTGACGTTTCCAATTGCTTATAAAGATAAAGCTATGGTATCTGTTAGGGGCGCATGCCAATCTCCGCATCCCTAGGGTGGTCTCAGCCATTTCCTTCCCCTTCATATAGCAGTACAAATAAACATTCAGTATATTGCGTTGTAAGTTGTTATACATGTTACAAGACTTAACTTGAATTTTAACTTTTCCGCTTCCCGCCCTCCCTGCCCTCAGTCGCCCAAACTTGACTGGGGCGTATATCCCAAACTCAGTGCAGCTGTAAAGAAAAAAGGTGTTATCGCAAGTTGGTGTAGAACAGATAAACAAGAAACAGCTGCACATTAAACCGGTCAGCACCGTCAATAGCCTATTGGGCAAAGACAGTGGTGACATAATCAAGCACCCTTTTGGGGGCGAACAAGTGCTGGGTAGTGCAGCAGCGAAGAAGCAGACGTAGCAACAGTTATACGGCAAGCAGACAAGTTTCCGCATTGTAGGAACCGTTTCCATTGTGATGGTGGGCGAAAAAGGTTTGCGTGTTGTAAGGATAAAGTTCTCGTAGTCCCACAGTCATGATGGGTCATAGTATTCCTCTGTAATCCAGTGAGATGTGTTTGGTAGTGAGGCGGGGGTATAGACAAAGTGAGGGGTATAATATTGATTTGAATTGAGTTAGCCGCCCGATTGAGTGATCCATATTGTCAGTTTGTTTCAGTGTTGGTTATCGTAGGGGTTCTCATATGGGGAACATGGAGAGTCCATAGTAAAATACAGTGGGCCTGAGACGGTGTACAAGGCACGGTGGCAGTTCGGGGTTGTTATCAATGGGGGGTCTTGGTGCGTGGGAGGAGGTAGATTCAGGGCCTCATGAGGTGTTGTTAAAACATCATCCAGCAAATGCGGGGTAGGTGGAGTCACATTTGCTTAGTTTGGATTATGGGGGTCCTGAGAAATAGCGCAGGTTGAGAGATAGTGCAGTGTCACTTACTTGGTTGGCAGTGGAAGTATGTGTCAGGCAGGGCGGTTCCTCCGTGCGTCCTGTTGGTCCAGCCATGTTGAAGCCATGTTTGGGTCTTCGAAGAAATAGACACGGTCCTCTCCCGCCACGCACAGACGGGCTGGGAAGAGCATTGCGTATTTTATGTGATGTGTTCTAAGGCGGCGTTTAACATCCGAGAATCTAGCTCTCTGGCGCTGGACTTCAGCTGAAAAATCCGGGAATGCTGAGATGGAGCCGGATTGATATGGGATGTTTCCCTTCAATCTTGCCAGTCGTAGGACCGCGTCACGATCCCTGAAGTTCAGCAGCTTTGCTATAAATGTGCGCGGGGGTGCCCCCTCCGGCGGGCGGCGGGCTGGCATGCGGTGGGCGCGTTCCACCACAAAAGTAGTAGAAAATGCCTCCCTACCATATGTTTTGATCAGGAGTTGCTCTAAGAAGGTGGCTGGGTCAGTGCCCTCAGAACCCTCTGGTAGTCCGATAAACCGGAGGTTGGACCTGCGGGTCCGGTTCTCCAAATCGTCCTGCTTTTGTGCAAGTTGTTGTAGCTGGCGCTGTACGTCTTCTTGTGCGTTTTGCAGAGGGTACAGTGTGTCTTCCACCCTCCCGATTCTAGTCTCTGCCTCAGTGACCCGCTCTCTCAGTTTTGTCATATCATGTCTGATCAGTGAGATGTCCACCTTAACCTCCTCTATTTTGGTTGTCAGGGTGGACTGACATAGGGAGATTGCCTCGAGTACCTTGTCGGTGTCATTAGGCACTGGACTTGTGGGAGAAGCCTCGTGCTGTGCTGGCGCGGCGCCATCTTGGCTCTCTGCATCCCGGTCCGTCCTACGGTATCTGTCGAGGGATGAGGAGGCTGTGTTGGCCCGTTTCGTCGGGGACATGATGTGCCCGGAGGTTCGTGCTCGGTCCCTGGCTGTTTTATATCGGGTTTCGGTGTTCCTTTTGTGCAGGATTGTTTAAGGATGTTTGCCGTCAGCGGAGCTACAGTCTCGTGCGTCCGCTCACATCGCCGTCCAGGCCACGCCACGTCTATACCATGTGTTTAAATTGACCAATCACAGCTAACAACACAATTGTACACAATGGATGGCATGAAAAAAGAAGCCATCCATTGTGTACAACTGTCATGTGACCTGCTGTGATTGGTCAAGGCGGTCACATGGTACAGACAGCAAGCTGGTACACTGGACACAGCCGTGACAGATCGTGCTGCTGCGCAGCCCAGTGAGCAGCGCTTTCTCAGAGGACATTATATGACGTCCTGGATAGGAGGGCCACCACTCGACTGTCATTCTGCTATAGGCCAGGCGAGAAGGTGTTAAGCTGATATCCGGTCCATGGAAAACTTTATTTTTTGCCTTCCTTTTGTAGCCTCCCTCTTACACCCCAAAGACACGATAGCACCTCTAGAGGCCAGAGGCGGGCTAGCATTTCACCCCTGGGCTGAGTCCATGGCAAAAAGGGGGGGCGGGAACAGAGAAAGGATATTGGGCACCAGTCACTTTTGTCTTTTTGAAGTTTTATTGCAGAACAGTTAAAGGGGTTGTAAACCTTAGTTTTAAAAAAACAAAAAAAACAAACAAACGTGTCATACTTACCTCCACTGTGCAGTTTGTTTTGAACAGAGTGGCCTCGGTCCTCCTGTTCTGGGGTCCCTCAGCAACGCTGGTGGCTCCTCCCCACATTGTCTACGTTGGAGATGCGCTTTCCTTGGTGGATACCCGTGCGGGCGTGCTCCCGAGTTCCGTATCTGTGACCATTCACACAGAATGCAGGACTCGGCCCCGCCCCCCCAGTGCCACGTCATTGGATTTGATTGACAGCAGCGGGAGCCAATGGTTGCGCTGCTAGCAATCTATCCAATCAGGACACGAGACGCTTGTTCCCGGCAGGAGAAAGATCGGGGTCAGGTAAGTAAAACGGGGGCTCGGCGGGCTGCAGCACCACAGAAGGTTTTTCACCTTAATGCATTCTAATCCATGAGGGTTTACAACCCCCTTAAGGAGGTGAGGGTTAGGGGTCCCAGATACCGTAGCAGATCACTTACAGACTCTCCCGATTTTTGTCCAGCTTTACAGTGTCAGAACCTTTAAGCTGACCTAGCAACACTGTAAGCACATTCACAGAGTTCGGTGAATCCTCCAAGTGGGTCACCAGGCCCTTCTGATAGACCAGACTTCTTCCTGGCTCTCTCCAGCAAGGGCTCCCCCCTGGGTCTCCTCCTTGGCACAGCTTCCTCCAGACCAGACAGGACAGCTTCAGGACCACTTCAGCACACGTTAGGCTCCAAAACAGGCTACTGGGCCTAACAGCAGAGCTCCACCCACCAGCACCTTCCTAGACCTCAGCGCTGCAGAAAAGAGAAAGCACATGTCCTGTCCCAAATATCCTATATCCTCCCCCAGTGTGCACCAGTGGCATAAACCTCCTACTGCAGAAAATATAAATATTCATAACATAGTTCATACTTACCAACTGTCCCGGATTTCCCGGGACATTCCCGGGATTTGGACTCTTTTCCCGAGTTTATTGTTTCCCAGGAAATGTCCCGAGAAATCCATTTTTTTACGAATTTTCGCCGTCGCCGCTTGCCGCCGCTAGAGGCCATTTTTAAGGAGACCAGGAACGGCTGGGTGGCTAGACGAAGCTCCAGCATCGCCGCCCACCCCTAGCCCCGCTCCGCCTCACCCCGCCTACCCCCCGCCCCGCTGCCGGTCTGTTATGACGTGGCCGGCGGAGGGAGACATAATTTTATATACCCCCTCCTACTAGGGCACCTGAGGTAAGGGGGGGCACCGCTGGGGACACTTGATGTTAGGGGGGGCACCGCTGGGGACACCTGATGTAAGGGGAGGCTCCGCTGGGGACACCTGATGTAAGGGGGGCTCCGCTGGGGACACCTGATGTAAGGGGGGCTCCACTGGGGACATCTGATGTAAGGGGGGCTCCGCTGGGGACATCTGATGTAAGGGGGGGCTCCGCTGGGGACATCTGATGTAAGGGGGCTCCGTTGGTGACACCTGATGTAAGGAGGGGCTCCGCTGGTGACACCTGATGTAAGTGGGGCTCCGCTGAGGACACCTGATGTAAGGGGGGGCTCCGCTGGGGACATCTAATGTAAGTGGGGCTCCGCTGGGGACACCTGATGTAATTGGGGGCTCCGCTGGGGATATCTGATGTAAGGGAGGGCTCTGCTGGGGACATCTGATGCAAGGACGGACTCTGCTGGGAAACCTGATGCAAGGACGGACTCTGCTGGGAAACCTGATGCAAGGACGGACTCTGCTGGGGGCACCTGATGCAAGGAAGGACTCTGCTGGTGGCAGGCGACGTGGCAGGTGACACGCTCAGGGATCCCACTGATTCGGCATTATGGTGAGTTGAATGATTTCATTTTATATTGCAATGTAATAAAAGAAATAATGCACTTCAATCATCCTGACACCATAACAACCATGGTGCCGGGATGATTGAAGTGCTAACACCAGGTGTTTGGAGTATCTTTATCTGCTGGTTGTTAAACTTTCTGGAATACACATATTTTTCGTGTTGTGTAGGATCTGGGCCTGCTGTCCCTCCATCCCTCTCCCCCCCTTTCCCTCTCCATCCCTCATTCATCTCAGACTCTAACCACACCCCCTTTGAGCCACGCCCACTTTTTTGCGTAAACCAAGCCCATTTTTTGCCGCGATGCGCTTCGCATTTTTACTTTCCCCCTGTGCCATGCCTACAAACACATGCCCCGCCCCCTAATTATGATTAGACTCCGCCTACAGCAAAAAAAGTGTCCCTAAAAAATTTTTTTCTATGTTGGCAACTATGTTAGTTTTGTTTGTGAAATCCCATACTATGACTAGTGATACCAGTGGCATCTGCTGGCGACAGTACAGAAAGTGAGGCCCGGAACGAAAAGAAAAGAGAAGAGAATAGTGTAGGGCCGGGCATGACAGTGTGTTTAGTGACACACACAGGGTTAAGCTGGCTAGGTTTGGTGGGGTGGAGACAGGAGGAAACTTTGGGGGTGCGGCCATATAAGAGGAGGGGAGGAGCTGGGACGGGGTCAGTGGAGCAGGAAGAAACACGAGGAGGCAGATTTTCCCACCCTCCCTCCCTATTAGGTTTGTTGTTAGTGTGGTTAATGTGTGTGTTTATTTTTCAGATTCGGAGGAAGTGGTCGTCATGACAGCTGTGGTTTGGCTGTGTTCTTCTGTTGGTCGTGACGGTAGCGGTAAACAAATGTGGTAAAAAGGGGTGGGGGGTCATCGATAGTATGGCCCCTCCGGTGTATTCCCGAAATGGAATACCGGTATGGTTACACTGTGGGCAAGGGGTTGTCTCCGAGCGGTACAACTGGAGGCCTATCAAGTTGGAAATGGTTCCCGCGTGTATGGTTTGATATGTGGTAAAAGGTGTAGCTCCGTCACTGACCAACAGATTGCAGTTTATAACATGTTGTTTGCACTGAAGTTATATGTTATTTATATATTTAAGGTTATTGGAGTTATTTATTCAGTTTGTTTAATAAATAGGCTGTTATGGCCATTTTATACTCCAATAGAATGGTGTGGTCTCGTTAATTTAAATAAAGGGAAAAGGGGTTGGAGTAAAATGGTATAGCAGTAAAAGTAAATAAGTGTGTACATCTGGAATACACTTGTCAAGTACTTTTTATAAGCAGTGCCATTGTCGGCAACTGCCGCCAATTTGACATGTCAAATCGCATGTGAGATCACGCCAGTGTGAACCAGGTCTTAGGCTCCATTCACACTAGCGCGTTTTTTGATGCATTTTGCATTTTGCAGAAATGCACGGGAATTTTTTAACATGGGTTCCTATGGAACATGTTCACATCAATGCCTTTTTGTTTCTCTGCATTTTTGGAAAGGGTCGGGGACTTTTTTTCAAATGCAGCGTTTTGCATGTAATGGATTTCAATGGACAAGCATCAAAAACGCAAGTGCACCGTTTTTGCAGCGTTTTTGATGCGTTTTTGGTGCGTTTTTGATGCGTTTTTGCCGTTTTTTTTCAATTTTTTTTTTTTATTTTTAATTTTTTTTAAGACTGTAAAAAAAAAATGTAAAAAAAAAAAAAAAAAAAAACGCAAATCGCGGCAAAATCGCGGCAAAATCGCGGCAAAAACGCGGCTCAAAAACACCTATGCATGGCTCGATTCACACCTATGCATGTTGCTTTTGAGCGTTTTTGGAGGTTTTTTTTTCATGCTTGCCACGTTTTTGAGCCGCGTTTTTGCCGCGATTTTGACGCGATTTGCGTTTTGCGTTTTTTTTTGTTTTTTTTTTTTACATTTTTTTTTACAGTCTTAAAAATTAAAAAAAAATAAAAATTAAAAAAAAAAAAAAACAAAAACGGCAAAAACGCATCAAAAACGCACCAAAAACGCATCAAAAACGCTGCAAAAACGGTGCACTTGCGTTTTTGATGCTTGTCCATTGAATTCTATTACATGCAAAACGCTGCATTTTGCATGAAAAAAAGTCCCTGACCCTTTCCAAAAATGCAGAGAAACAAAAAGGCATTGATGTGAACATGTTCCATAGGAACCCATGTTAAAAAATTCCCGTGCATTTCTGCAAAATGCAAAATGCATCAAAAAACGCGCTAGTGTGAATGGAGCCTAATGCCGCGTACACACGGTCGGACTTTCCGGCATACTTGGTCCGGCGGACCAGAGTGTGCCGGACAATCCGCCCGTGTGTGGGCGGCGGCGGACTTTTCCGGCGGACTTCTTCCCAAAAGCCCGCCGGACCTAGATTTGAAACAAGTTTTAAATCTTTCCGTCGGACTCAGTTTCGGGCGGAAAGTCCGCTCGTGTGTGTGCTGGTCCGACGGAAAGCCCGCTCGTGTGTATGCTGGTCCGACAGACCAAATACGACACGAGGGCAGGGTATTGCATCTCGCGCTCGCTGCAATAGGAAAAACAAATCTTCCTATTGCGGCGAGCGCGGGGCATACCAGGCCCTTAGGTCTGGTATGGATTATAAAGGGAACCCCGCTACGCCGAAAAAACGGCGTGGGGTCCCCCCTAAAATCCATACCAGACCCCGATCCGAGCACGCAGCCTGGCCGGTCAGGAAAGGGGGTGGGGACGAGCGAGCGCCCCCCCCCCTCCTGAACCTTACCAGGCCGCATGCCCTCAACATGGGGGGTGGGTGCTTTGGGGGAGGGGGGCGCCTTACGGTGCCCCCCCACCACAAAGCACCTTGTCCCCATGTTGATGAGGACAAGGGCCTCTTCCCGACAACCCTGGCCGTTGGTTGTCGGGGTCTGCGGGCGGGGGCTTATCGGAATCTGGGAGCCCCCTTTAATAAGGGGGCCCCCAGATCCCGGCCCCCCACCCTATGTAAATGAGTATGGGGTACATGGTACCCCTACCCATTTACCTAGGAAAAAAGTTTAAGTAATAAAACACACTACACAGGTTTTTAAAATATTTTATTAAACAGCTCCGGGGGGGGGACCTTCCTCCGGCTTCGGGGGTCTTCTTCCGGCTTCGGGGGTCTTCTTCCGGCTTCGGGGGTCCCTCCGCTTCATCTTCTCCCGGCGTCCGGTTGGTTCTTCTCCGCTCTCTTCTCCCGGTGTTCCAGTTCTTCGGCCGGCTCCTCTGCTGTGTTCAGGTAGCTCTCTTGCCAGCAGAGGTCCGGACTTCTGAGCTGCTGGGCTTCTTCTCTTCTCTTCTCTTCCCCCAGATGTTGACACGACGCTCTCTCCGGCTGGACTGGTCTCCGAGGGCTGCGTTGTGACTTATATAGGCGGAGACCCCGCCCCCTTTTGATGTCACAGTCCCTGGGCATGCTGGGACTGTGACGTTTTAGGGGGCGGGGTCGACCACGCCCCCTAAAACGTCACAGTCCCAGCATGCCCAGGGACTGTGACATCAAAAGGGGGCGGGGTCTCCGCCTATATAAGTCACAACGCAGCTCTCCGCCTATATAAGTCACAACGCAGCCCTCGGAGACCAGTCCAGCCGGAGAGAGCGTCGTGTCAACATCTGGGGAAGAGAAGAGAAGAGAAGAAGCCCAGCAGCTCAGAAGTCCGGACCTCTGCTGGCAAGAGAGCTACCTGAACACAGCAGAGGAGCCGGCCGAAGAACTGGAACACCGGGAGAAGAGAGCGGAGAAGAACCAACCGGACGCCGGGAGAAGATGAAGCGGAGGGACCCCCGAAGCCGGAAGAAGACCCCCAAAGCCGGAAGAAGACCCCCGAAGCCGGAGGAAGGTCCCCCCCCCCCCCGGAGCTGTTTAATAAAATATTTTAAAAACCTGTGTAGTGTGTTTTATTACTTAAACTTTTTTCCTAGGTAAATGGGTAGGGGTACCATGTACCCCATACTCATTTACATAGGGTGGGGGGCCGGGATCTGGGGGCCCCCTTATTAAAGGGGGCTCCCAGATTCCGATAAGCCCCCGCCCGCAGACCCCGACAACCAACGGCCAGGGTTGTCGGGAAGAGGCCCTTGTCCTCATCAACATGGGGACAAGGTGCTTTGAGGTGGGGGGGGGCCCGCAGGGCGCCCCCCTCCCCCAAAGCACCCACCCCCCCATGTTGAGGGCATGCGGCCTGGTACGGTTCAGGAGGGGGGGGGCGCTCGCTCGTCCCCACCCCCTTTCCTGACCGGCCAGGCTGCGTGCTCGGATCGGGGTCTGGTATGGATTTTAGGGGGGACCCCACGCCGTTTTTCGGCGTAGTGGGGTTCCCTTTATAATCAATACCAGACCTAAGGGCCTGGTATGCCCCGCGACGGGGCTCGCAAGGTGTCAATCTCGCCGATTAAAGCGGCAAGATTGACATCCTTTTCTGGTCCCGTCGCACCTGAGTCACGTTCAAAATGAACGGACTTGGCCGTGTGTGGGCAAGTCCGTTCATTCTGAAAGTCCGCCGGAACTCCGGCGAAAGTCCGTCGGAAAGACGGGCGGACTTAGCCCGCCGGAAAGTCCCGGCGTGTGTGGGCAAGTCCGTCCGTTTTAAAGTCCGGCGCACCTGGCGGACAAAGTCCGTCGGAAAGTGTGCCGGACCAAGTAGGATAGAAAGTCCGACCGTGTGTACGCGGCATTAGGCATATACTTGACAATTTAACACTATTGTATTCTCTGCACCTTATTCTTGTAGTAAAGCGTTTTTATTTATTCATTTTATTTTATTTGTTTACATGTTTGTCAAGTTCTCCATTCCCTCATGGCAATATCCAGCTTCCCATGCTTTTTTGGACATTAGTTTGTATGCTAATCATAAAAACGGCCAGAATTTAATAACAGGATTCGCTCCCTATAGACTTTGGGATTTGCTGCTCAGTTTGACTTTAAAACAACATTAATCAAACAATTTGGGGAATAAAGTCCGGGCAGATTCACCCATGCTTATTCATGACTTGTGTGGCCACGCATTTACAGTTTTTACACTGAAAAAGTGATAGCATGCTGTTTATACAGGCATAGGTGCAACAACCATTCTCATATAATGTACTGTTATGCCCCGTACACACGGTCGGACATTGATCGGACATTCCGACAACAAAATCCTAGGATTTTTTCCGACGGATGTTGGCTCAAACTTGTCTTGCATACACACGGTCACACAAAGTTGTCGGAAAATCCGATCATTCTGAACGCGGTGACGTAAAACACGTACGTCGGGACTATAAACGAGGCAGTAGCCAATAGCTTTCATTTCTTTATTTATTCTGAGCATGCGTGGCACTTTGTGCGTCGGATTTGTGTACACACGATCGGAAATTCCGACAACGGATTTTGTTGTCAGAAAATTTTATAGTAAGCTCTCAAATTTTGTGTGTCGGAAAATCCGATGGAAAATGTGTGATGGAGCCTACACACGGTCGGAATTTCCGACAACAAGGTCCTATCACACATTTTCCATTGGAAAATCCGACCGTGTGTACGGGGCATTAAAGTGTTTATAAAGGCATTTTTTTTAAAATAACAAAAATGTCATACTTACCTACTCTGATCCTCCTTTTCTCAGGTTCCCCGCGGCGTCTGTGCCCCTTGCCCCTGCCGAGTGCCCCCAAAGCACTCCTGAGCCCCACTCTCTGTGTTCACTAGACACAGAGAGCGTGGTTCAGCCCCCCTGCTCCCTTTTCTCTGGCTATGATTGACAGCAGTGGGAGCAATTGGCAGCCTAGTGGCTAGGTGGTTAGCTCTCCCACCTAGCAGCTCTAGAGTCGTTGGTTTGAATCCCAACCACGACACTATGTGCCTTAAGTTTGCATGTTCTCCTCGTGTCTGTATGGGTTTTTGTCCAGTTACTCTGGTTCATCCCACACTTCAAAGACATGCTGGTAGGTTAATTGTCTCCTGTCTAAATTAGCCCTATTATGTGAGCAGAGGTAGCTCTCTAATTAGGCAAATTAGATGGTCGCCTTAGGTCTCGCGGTCACAGGGGCCTCGCGGCCGCCTAATTTGCCAAACACATATAGCGGGTGCTCGGATCCTCATCCCGCTTGCTCTCTCCTCCGGCAAATGACAAGAGCGGGTCAGAGGAGGAGAGACTGTACCGCTGCTGCCGCTGTCAGCAACTGGAATCGGGCTCTCTGTCACTTCACTTTTTCCTGGAATCCTGCCCATTCCCCCTCCCTCCTCCTGTCAGAGAAGGAGAGCGGTACAGCATGAGATCGGAGCAGCTGCGGGCTTCCCCCCCCCTCTCCTCCGTGCGCTGCTGTTCTCGAGAGCGGCGATTGCCAGGACAGCTAAGGCAATGTTTCTTCCCCCTCCTTTGTATTGGCCAGGGGAAAAATACATTCAAGTAGGAGCAGAGAAGAGAATTGTGGACATGTAGTCCCGAGGATTGGTGGCCCCATTGCAACCCTAGGAGGAAACTGCAGCCCCCAGCATGCCCAGCTGAATGGGAGGGAGAGAGCCAGGAGCCCGGGAGAGCTTTCAGGTAAGTGCACCCAGGACTCCAGAGGGAGAGGACAGTACTGAGGGAACACCATAAGAGAGAACCCCGCTGCCCTGTGCCACCAGAGGGAAAGCCATACAGCCTAGCACCATCCCTGGTGAAGAAAGGAATGGAGTTATTGCCAGAATACAGATCTAAGTGCTACCCAGCGGAGTCACCACGGGCAACCCAGGGTGAGCTAGCTCCTGATCAGAGGAACCGTTGTTGCTGTATCGCCGGGTCTGGGGAGAGGGCCAGTTGTCCATTATTTACTGCCATCCATAAGAACTGCAGTCTCTGACCCTCTCCTGTAGTATGCCTGCAGTCTCTGCCCATCTCCTATAGTATGCCCGCAGTCTCTGACCCTCTCCTGTAGCATGCCTGCAGTCTCTGGCCCTCTCCTGTAGTATGCCTGCAGTCTCTGGCCCTCTCCTGTAGTATGCCTGCAGTCTCTGGCCCTCTCCTGTAGTATGCCTGCAGTCTCTGACCATCTCCTGTAGTATGTCCCCAGTCTCTGACCCTCTCCTGTAGTATGTCTGCAGTCTCTTACCATCTCCTGTAGTATGCCCACAGTCTGACTGCCTCCTGTAGCACGCCCGCAGTCTGACTATCTCCTGTAGTATGCCCGCAGTTTCTGACCGAATCCCGTAGTATGTCTACAGTCTCTCACTGTCTCCTGTAGTATGCCTGCAGTCTGACCGTCTCCTGTAGTATGTCTGCAGTCTCTGACCATCTCCTGTAGTATGCCAGGCAGTTTCTGACCCTCTCCACTAGTATGCCCGCAGTCTCTGCCCATCTCCTATAGTATGCCCGCAGTCTCTGACCCTCTCCTGTAGCATGCCCACAGTCTCTGACCATCTACTGAAGTATGCCTGCAGTCTCTGGCCCTCTCCTGTAGTATGCCTGCAGTCTCTGACCATCTCCTGTAGTATGTCCCCAGTCTCTGACCCTCTCCTGTAGTATGTCTGCAGTCTCTTACCATCTCCTGTAGTATGCCCACAGTCTGACTGCCTCCTGTAGCATGCCCGCAGTCTGACTATCTCCTGTAGTATGCCCGCAGTTTCTGACCGAATCCTGTAGTATGTCTACAGTCTCTCACTGTCTCCTGTAGTATGCCTGCAGTCTGACCGTCTCCTGTAGTATGCCCGCAGTCTCTGACCGTTGCCTGTAGTATGTCTGCAGTCACTGACCATCTCCTGTAGTATGCCAGGCAGTTTCTGACCCTCTCCACTAGTATGCCCGCAGTCTCTGACCATCTCTTGTAGTATGCCCGCAGTCTCTGACCATCCCCTGTAGTATGTCCTAAGTCTTTGACCCTCTCCTGTAGTATGTCTGCAGTCTCTGACTGTCTCCTGTAGTATGCCCGCTGTCTGACCATCTCCTGTAGTATGCCCGCAGTCTGACCATCTCCTGTAGTATGCCCGCAGTCTCCGACCGTCAACTGTAGTATGCCAGGCAGTCTCTGACCCTCACCTGTAGTATGCCCACAGTCTCTGACCATGTCCTGTAGTATGTCTGCAGCCTCTGACCAACTCCTGTGATATGTCTGCAGTCTCTGACCGTCTCCTGTAGTATGTGTATTAATGTGCCACTTTACTTGCTCACTTATTTGGGATACCAGTGAGTGGTAATGATGAGCAGTAACCTGTAGCAACCAATCAGTGAACAGTAGTGATCTGCTGTAATCTCTAGCAACCAATCAGTGAGTGGTAATGATGTGTTGTACCCCTAGCATCCAATCAGTGAGTGATAATGATGTGCAGTAATCTCTAGCAACCAATCAGTGAGCAATAATAATGGTCTGTAACCTCTAACAACTAGTCAGTGAGTGGTAATGATCGGCTGTAACCTCTGGAAACAAATTGCAATCGCTGCCTGATCTGCTGCAGTAAACAGATTTTGAGTCTACCTGCTATTTTGTTTGTATGTCTCAGAATGGAGGGGGGCTTAAGAAAATGTTTGCCCAGGGTCAAATCAATATTAAAGACGGCCCTGACGGTGAGGGGGTGGGAGTGGGGGTCGGCAAAATGCCCCTTCCCCTAGGTAGACATAAAAAAATCCTTGCAGGGCCCAGTTTGTTTTTGCCATTTAAAGGCGTCATTTCTTCGAGTGCACTGAAAAACCACTAGGAAACTACTAATCCTTTAGACACCTTTAGAGTACAGTTGTGTTGCTAAATATTGGTTTACCTATTCTTGTATTGATTTTTCTGCATTGATAAAGAGCTGCTTATATAGATATATTTGTTTACCTTTATTGCCTGAGGGCAGTTCTACTCTGTTTAGTGAACTGCACTTTAATTGTCATTTATGCAAGTTCTTAATGATAGTCAAATAGTGTCTACCACTAAGCAGGTGTGTGTTCCTTTATTGCCTATATCCTACAGTAAGGTGAAAGCTACTATATGCTGGTGTTGCTACGTGCGTCTGTAGTTATTCAATCAACCAGGTTTGTCAGAGGGGCTGAGGGTGTTCTTGTAGTTGAGGCGTACCAAACAGCTCCTTCGGGGGTAGTGCTACACACATTACCCTAGTTTTGAGGGACTGGGGACCTTAACACTGCTGTGCCCAGGCAACAGTAAGAGCCCTGTCTCATTTAAGAAGGCCTCGTGATGACCGAACAGCTTATTTGCAGCGTGACTTTATTTTAGAGGTGACAGGAGATCTTAACGCTACAGTGGGCAGGCAGCGTTAAAAGCACTGTCACACTGACCTCTCATATAACCTAAGATTTCTGGGACTCCACCCGTCAGCCAATGAGGAGTGACGTTGCGTCCGTGCATGTCACCTCTCCCATCCACCACATGAGGAGCTCAAGCTGGAAAGGCATGCTGCAGTGCAGATTGGCGTGAGTGGGGCCTCATGTCTAAGTTTTGCCTAAGGCCTCACAAAGCCTAGAGCCAGGGCTGAACAACGCTGTCAGAGGTTGCCTGGGGGTGGGAGTCAAAAACTGGAATAAATATAAAGAAATCTTAAAAAATCCAGATGAGATAACAAGGAAATTCTGCACGGCCAAGAAAAGAGGATAACAATGAGCAGCTAACACAACCAATGAGATATACACATGTACCGAAAAATAAAAATTATGTGTAGAGCTAAAAGTTCAACAAAATGTCCAACAAATGACAGAGATGTCAAAAAACAAATAAAAAAGTCCTCCGTATATATAAGATTCAAAAATATCAGTGACTTCATGTGAAGAACAAAGCAAATGAGTGACATCTGAGATGGACACAGAGAAGACACACCACCACCAAATGTGAGGAGGCTTACCAGATGGCGTGGACCCAAGGGGGCATACGCCCGACTGGGTCAAATCAGGCTTGGGTGGTGGATGATAATGGATGTTCCAGGATGTTGATAAAAGTGGAAGTCCGAGAACCGACCAGACACTGATGGGTCCCTCAGGATAACGATGGAAAACAGATGGCCATATGATGTAATAAGAAGGAAAAAAGCCACATAGTGTGATTCCGTAAACAAATTCAACATTTATTAAAAAGAGATACACTCACATGGAACTCTTAAAAACAGCGCTGTAGAAAGTATGGTGGCAGTGGGGTCCTACCCGACGCGTTTCGTCCTCTTAGACATCGTTGCCAGACGTTTTACAATGTAAAACAGACGCTGGCAAAGGTTGCTGGAACTGATCATACCTTGGGGCTGCGGACTAAAAAATTGTCTGAACGCATCGGTCAGATGGCCACCTTCTCCACCGCTCCTTCTTTGACTGACCGAAGTCTCAGCAACATGTTGTCCAGGAACAGGAGTTTGTAACCTCCCAGTCTCTGGGAACGCATTGCACAGACCTTTCTGCAAGGCCTCCCGAAGATGTTTCATCCTCTGCTCCCTCTGCGACGGCAAGAAAAGATCTGCAACCTTACCCTTATAACGTGGATCAAGGAGGGTTGCCAGCCAGTAACAACCCCTCTCCTTGATACCACGAATATGAGGATCCTTCCGCAGGCTTTACAGGATCAGGGAGGCCATGCAGCGTAGGTTTGCTGAGCCATTCGGTCTAGAGTCCTCTGGGTCACTAAGGACGACATGATCCGCAGTCACCTCCATGGGTTTCTTGGGACTGTAAATAATCCCTTAAAGACTGCTGCTGATGCTGAGTGCCAGGCTCCACCTCCATGCTGACACAATCCTCCTCCTCTTCCTCCTCCTCCTCGTCCTCTTCCTGTGTGATCGGTGGGCACGCAGGAACACTGTCTGGATAAAGGGGGCCTTGAGAGGTAAGGAAGTCCTCCTCTTCCTGCCTCTGTTCTGCCTCAAGTGTCCTGTCAATTATTCCACGGAGCATGTGCTCCAACAGGTAGACAAGGGGGACAGTATCACTTATGCATGCACTGTCGCTGCTCACCATCCTCGTGGCCTCCTAAAATGGTGACAGGACAGTGCATGCATCCCTAATCATGGCCCACTGGCGTGGGGAAAAAAACAAGCTCCCCTGACCCTGTCCTGGTGCCATAGTCACACAGGTACTCATTGATGGCCCTCTGCTACATGTGCAGCCGCTGCATCATGGCCAACGTTGAGTTCCACCTGGTGGGCATGTCACAGATTAGGCGGTTCTTGGGCAGGTTAAATTCCTTTTGGAGGTTAGCCAGCCATGCACTGGCATTATACGACCGGCAGAAATGCACACAAACTTTCCCGGCCTGCCTCAGAGCATCCTGTAAGCCCGGGTACCTGCCCAAGAACCGCTGCACCACCAAGTTAAGGACGTGAGCCAAAGAGGGCACATGGGTCAGTTGTCCCTGTCGGGGGGCGGAGAGGAGGTTGGTGCCATTGTTGCAAACCACCATTCCTGGCTTAAGCTGGCGTGGCATCAACCACCCCTGAACCTGCCCCTGCAGAGCTGACAGAATCTCTACCCCAGTGTGGCTCCTGTCCCCCAAGCACACCAGTTCAAGCACCGCATGGCATCTTTTGGCCTGCGTACTTGCGTAGCCCCTTGAATGCCTACGGAGCAGGAAGAGGCCATGGAGGAAGAAGAAGAGGAGGGGGTGGAGGAGAGAGGTGTGTCAGAATCACCAGTAGTAGCATTTTGGAGGCATGGTGGCAGAACAACCTCCAACACTACTGCACCTTGTCCTGCATCCTTCCCAGCTGCCAGCAGAGTCACCCAATGCGCCCTAAAACTTAGATAACGTCCCTGTCTGCTGGACCATGAGTCAGCGGTAATATGCACCTTACCGCTGACCGCCCTGTCCAGCGAGGCCAAGACATTGCCTTCCACATGCCAGTAGAGAGCCAGAATCGTCTTCCGTGAGAAAAAGTGGCGTTTGAGAACCTGCCACTGAGGAACTGCACATTCCACAAACTCACGGAAGGGGTGAGAGTCTACCAACTGAAAAGGTAGCAGTTGAAGTGCTAGCAATTTTGCCAAGCTAGCATTCAACTGCTGGGCATGTGGATGGCTGGGAGTGAACTTCTTTCTGCGGTGCAGCAGCTGGGGCAGGGAAATTTGCCTGGTACAATCTGACGTCGGTGTACCGATAGCAGATTGCCCCCAAGTACTTGGCTGTGACACACCTAATTCTCCACCTTCATTCCTCTCAGTGCAGGTCTCAGAGAGGACTGAAGGTATAGTGGGGTTGGAGATTCCAGCTGATGAGGAGCAAGGAAAGGCCCTCTTTGTTCTTTGGTGTGGGTCTTTTAGGTATGCTTGCCAACGAACTGCATGGCAGGTCAACATATGTCTGGTCAAGGATGTGGTGCCCAAGCGGAAGATGTTTTGGCCACGCGAGATACGCTTGAGGCATATGTTGCAAATAGCAGCGGTGCGATCTGATGCACTCATCTCAAAAAAGGCCCACACCAAAGAGCTTTTGGAATAACGCTCAGAGACAGCAGCGCCCTGCACATGCGGAGCTATGGATGCAGCCATAGGGAATTCCCCGTGCATCAGAGGGGGGCGGGGTCACCCGGTGGCCCCCGCCCTCAGTTATATAAGAACTGTCAGAAGAACACAAGTGTCACACAGCGGGAGACTCCCATTGAGGCGGATCGTCCGGACTCTCCAAAGAACCAAGCGGGGAAGAAGAAGCTGCAGAGGAAGATGCCGGACGAGAAGACCGAAGGAAGAAGCAGAGGATCGGAGGAAGAAGAAGAGGAAGAAGAGGGGGGAAGAACAAGATGGAGGAAGAAAACCGAATGAAGACCAGAAGAAGAAGCGGAGAAAGAAGAAGACATTAATAAAGGAATTGTCAAAAATTAGCTATTGTCTTTTTTAACATTTTTGACACTTTTTTTGTGAAATGGTAGGGGTACACATTACCATTTCACATGGGGGGCCGGGATCTGGGGGTCCCCTTGTTAAAGGGGGCTTCCAGATTCTGATAAGCCCCCCGCCCGCATACCCTCACAACCACCGGGCAAGAGTTGTGGGGGATGAGGCCCTTGTCCCCATCAACATGGGGACATCCTCCCCATGTTGAGGGCATGAGGCCTGGTATGGTTCAGGAGGGGGGGGGCTCTCTCATCCCCTCCTCTTTTCCTGCAGCCAGCCAGGTTGCGTGCTCGGATAAGGGTCTGGTATGGATTTGATTTTTAGGGGGACTCCCACGCCATTTTTTTTTATTTTGGCGCGGGGTTCCCCTTAAAATCCATGCCAGACTTGAAGGGTCTAGTATGGATTTTGAGGGGGACCCCACGCCATTTTTAAAACCATTTTTAAAAAAAATGTTGGTGTGGGGTTCCCCTTAATATCCATACCAGACCTATAGGGCCTGGTATGGAATTTGGGGGGACCCCCACGCATTTTTTTTTTACATTTTGGTTCGGGGTTCCCCTTAATATTCATACCAGACCCAAAGGGCCTGGTAATGCACTGTGGGGGAATCCCAGGCCGTTTTTTCAATGACTTTTATGTGTATTGCAGAGACCCGACAATTCATTAATAGCTGCTAGCGCTAGTACTTTTAAATTACTTTTTTTTCCTTTAGAAATGTCATTTTGCTTTGGGACTGTTCTAAACACGGGAAAAAAGCGCCACTTTACAGGCATACTATAGACACCCACCAGGTACGAAATTTAAAGGAATATTTCACTTTTATTGTTTCACTTTAAGCATTATTAAAATTACTACTCCCGAAAAAACGGCCATTTTTAAAACTTTTTTTGCATTGATACATGTCCCCTGGGGCAGGACCCGGGTCCCCAAACACTTTTTATGACAATAGCTTGCATACTAACCTTTAAAATTAGCACTTTTGATTTCTCCCATAGACTTTTAAAGGGTGTTCCGTGGCTTTCGAATTTAGTATTTTTTGCTTTTTAAATTCATCATAACAAACATTCGTAATTGTTATGAAAAGTTAACGAACCTAACGAAAATTCGTATTTCATATGACTCCAAACACGCCTGTACAAAGAAGTTTCACCTGGTGAAATGTGTCCTCCAGTTACAAGTCAGCATTTTTTGAGTATCCAATACCACCCCAACCCCTCTCCTGTTACAAGTTCTACAAGCAATAAACCTTAAAAAGACATCCCCTGGACTGTTTAATGGAGTCAGAGTAAATGGACTGTTGCCTGTGTTATTGGTAGCCACTCTTTTGGGAAAGAAACAATTAAAATCAGTGGCCCCTATAGGGGTCGTGCTACATTTATTTTCGGCCCAGTAATGCCAACGCTAGGTCTCTGTGCTTCTCTATGCAATGCAGGTAGATCATAGCTGGATGAAAGAAATGGCAGGGTGCTGTGCATAGCTTCCTGAAGCCATCACAGCTTCCTGCCTCAGTACTCCTCTCAAGAGTCCTCCCTCTGTTGGCTCAATAAGGAAGGTATGCAAATATCAACTCAGATAGCACGCAATTGTCCTGCAAACTTGAAAATGACTTGCTAAGCTATTGCTAGACTTTCCAGGCTTCACATGTTTGTTGCACAATAACAGCAAGTCTGCATTGCATGACTCCAGATCAACTTTCTTTGCATACATTCTGCAAGTCTGATGCAAGTTCTGGTTCAGTTATGTTGTACAATAGTCTTCCCACCACCGGGGGTCACTGTGGCTGAATTTTCATGCTGTAGACTTGCAGAGATCTTGCTGTAGACTCACCACTGCAACTTTGCTCTTGCTAGAGACTTGCTATGCAAATTTGCAAATTGGAAAAGGGTCAACTAGAAATTGTACTTCAAGTGATCTGCAAGTGCACAACTTGCAAGTGAAAATGTGCAGCAAGTTAACAGTAGGGATGAGCCGAACACCCCCCTGTTCGGTTCGCACCAGAACATGCGAACAGGAAAAAAGTTTGTTCGAACACGAGAACACCGTTAAAGTCTATGGGACACAAACATTAATAATCAAAAGTGCTAATTGTAAAGGCTTATATGCAAGTTATTGTCATAAAAAGTGTTTGGGGACCTGGGTCCTGACCCAGGGGACATGGATCAATGCAAAAAAAGTTTTAAAAACGTCCGTTTTTTCAGGAGCAGTGATTTTAATAATGCTTAAAGTCAAACAATAAAAGTGTAATATCCCTTTAAATTTCGTAGCTGGGGGGTGTCTATAGTATGCCTGTAAAGGGGCGCATGTTTCCCGTGTTTAGAACAGTCTGACAGCAAAATGACATTTCAAATAGAAAAAAGTCATTTAAAACTACTCGCGGCTATTGCATTGCCGGTCCAACAATACACATAAAAGTTCATTGATAAAAACGGCATGGGAATTCCCCACAAGGGAACCCCGAACCAAAATTTAAAAAAAAAAACGGCGTGGGGCCCCCCCAAAAATACATACTAGACCCTTATCCGAGCATGCAACCTGGCAGGCCGCAGGAAAAGAGGGGGGGACAAGAGAGTGCCCCCCCGTCCTAAACCGTACCAGGCCACATGCCCTCAACATTGGGAGGGTGCTTTGGGGTAGCCCCCCAAAACACCTTGTCCCCATGTTGATGAGGACAAGGGCCTCATCCCCACAACCCTGGCCGGTGGTTGTGGGGGTCTACGGGCAGGGGGCTTATCGGAATCTGGAAGCCCCCTTTAACAAGGGGACCCCCAGAACCCGGCCCCCCCTGTGTGAAATGGTAAGGGGTACCATTTCACTAAAAAACTGTCAAAAATGTTAAAAATGACAAGACAGTTTTTGACAATTCCTTTATTTAAATGCTTCTTCTTTCTTCTATCTTCCTTCATCTTCTTCTGGTTCTTCTGGCTCTTCTGGTTCTTCCTCCGGTGTTCTCGTCCAGCATCTCCTCCGCGGCGTCTTCTATCTTCTTCTCCTCATGGCATGGGGGGAGGCTCCCGCTCTTCTCTTCATCTTTTTCTCTTCTTCATCTTCTTCTCTTCTTCATCTTCTTCATCTTCTTCTCCGGGCCGCTCCGCACCCATGCTGGCATGGAGGGAGGCTCCCGCTGTGTGACGCATCTCCTCTTCTGGCGGTTCTTAAATAACAGGGGGGGCCACCAGGTGACCCCGCCCCCTCTGACGCACGGTGACTTGACGGGACTTCCCTGTGACGTCACGCGGAAAGCCACAGGGAAGTCTCGTCATGTCCTGTGCGTCAGAGGGGGGCGGGGTCACCGGGTGGCCCCACCCCCGTTATTTAAGAACCATCAGAAGAGGAGACGCGTCACACAGCGAGAGCCTCCCTCCATGCCAGCATGGATGCGGAGCGGCCCGGGGAAGAAAATGAAGAAGAAAAGAAGATGAAGAAGAGAAGAAGATGAAGAAGAGAAGAAGATGAAGAGAAGAGCGGGAGCCTCCCCCCATGCCATGGGTGCGGAGCAGCCCGAGGAGAAGAAGATAGAAGATGCCGCGGAGGAGATGCTGGACGAGAACACCGGAGGAAGAACCAGAAGAGCCAGAAGAAGAAGAAGAAGGAAGATAGAAGAAAGAAGAAGCATTTAAATAAAGGAATTGTCAAAAACTGTCTCTTGTCATTTTTAACATTTTTGACAGTTTTTTTGTGAAATGGTAGGAGTACACAGTACCCCCTTACCATTTCACACAGGGGGGGGCGGGATATGGGGGTCCCCTTGTTAAAGGGGGCTTCCAGATTCCGATAAGCCCCCCGCCTGCAGACCCCCACAACCACCGGCCAGGGTTGTGGGGATGAGGCCCTTGTCCTCATCAACATGGGGACAAGGTGTTTTGGGGGCTACCCCAAAGCACCCTCCCATTGTTGAGGGCATGTGGCCTGGTACGGTTCAGGGGGGGGGGGCGCTCTCTCGTCCCCTCCTCTTTTCCTGCGGCCTGCCAGGTTGCATGCTCGGATAAGGGTCTGGTATTGATTTTTGGGGGGACCCCCACACCGTTTTTTTTTTTTAATTTTGGCGCGGGGGTCCCCTTAAAATCCATACCAGACCTGAAGGGTCTGGTATGGAATTTAGGGGGACCCCCACGTCATTTTTTAAAAAATTTTGCCCGGGAGTTCCCCTTAATATCTATACCAGACCTGAAGGGCCTGGTATGGAATTTAGGGGGACCCCCACGTCATTTTTTTTTAAAATTTTGGTTCAGGGTTCCCCTGTGGGGAATTCCCATGCCGTTTTTATCAATGAACTTTTATGTGTATTGTCGGACCGGCAATGCAATAGCCGCGAGTAGTTTTACATGACTTTTTTTCCTTTGAAATGTCATTTTGCTGTCAGACTGTTCTAAAAATGGGAAACATGCGCCCCTTTACTGGCATACTATAGACACCCCCCAGCTACGAAATTTAAAGGGATATTACACTTTTATTGTTTGACTTTAAGCATTATTAAAATCACTGCTCCTGAAAAAACGGCCGTTTTTAAACCTTTTTTTTTGCATTGATCCATGTCCCCTGGGGCAGGACCCAGGTCCCCAAACACTTTTTATGACAATAACTTGCATATAAGCCTTTAAAATCCTTTTCGAATTTGCCGCGAACACCCAAAATTGTTCGCTGTTCGGCGAACTTGCGAACAGCCGATGTTCGAGTCGAACATGAGTTCGACTCGAACTCGAAGCTCATCCATAGTTAACAGACTTACAATTCAACACTGCCACAAATTTGTGGCAAGTTAGCCTTGCTATCTGGGAAAATGCTCTGATGGGTGCGTGTCAGTCTGGAGTAGAGGGCATTCCTAGGTAGGCTGCAGTTACATGTAGACTGCCCTAGGTAACACCCACATATGATGCTGAGCCTCCATGATTGAAGCAATTGAAATCCAATAATTGAAAGGAGCAAGCCAGGGAAAAGGACAGAAAAACTAAATATATACAGTAAGAAGCTTGCAGTGTGCAGTGAAATCAGAGTAAGCAATAAAAAGGGAGTAGGGTAGAAAGAGTATAGAGCAGGGGAATAAATATATACACGTAAATATAAAGATATATATAATAAAATTGGAACCATCATGGGGGAGGGGAGTGAGGTGGGGAATGCACATGGTTAGATTGAATCAGAAAATAAGTTTTTATGCGAATGGAGGAAGGGTGGGAAGGGAGGAGGGTGGGAGTGGGGGGGACAGGGGTGTGTGTAGAGTTGGTTTTGGAATAAAGGGAGGGTATGGGACGGTCACTAAAAAAGCCTCTAATGGTATCCTAGAATGGAGTGGGGGGGGAAGGGGGGGAGGGGGGAGGGTTTTTGGTGGGGAGGGAGGGGGGATGGGTGGGGGAAGGGAAGAACACAAAACAAGGGAGTATATAATGCATAAGAATGTAAGGAAATGCTTTGTACACTATTTATTACATTTGCTCACAGGACGGCACACCAGGCACAGCATAGTTAGGATAAGTATAGGTCAAGGAATTGAGATATGAGCTTAAAATATTTAGTTAAAGGTGGAGTTAGAGCAATTTTTAATGGTTGTATTAATAGTGATAAGAAGGGTTCGAGCATTAAAACACAAAGGGTAAATACGTTGCACAAATTAATGGGATATAATGTTTTATTGTTCTCTACGGTACTCTTTTTGGTAAGACTGGTAAAATTTGAAATCCCCTTTTTAGCAAGGATTATATATAGTAAAAATCAGGTTAAGTGATGATGTTGAATATTGGATCGTGGAACGTTAGGGGTTTGGGAACCCCTGTTAAAAGAGCAGCGATATTTGATAGCTTGGATACATACAAAGTAAGACTAGCCTGTCTGCAGGAGACGCACCTAACAAAAGACACCAAAGGATATATGAGGAATAGGAGGTATAAGTATCAGTTTCATTCTGTGCATACCTCATACTCGAGAGGGGTCTCAGGTATTAATTGATGGGGAGGTGGTATTCTCTTGCAGACAGTGCATATTAGATGAAGAAGGGCGATATATTTTCATGCATTGTACAATAGAGGGTAAAGAATGGGTACTAGCTAATATATACATCCCCCCCCCCCATTTAGAATGGAGATACTGTATGACCTATTGGAATTTATAATGGATAAACCGGGCCTGCCAGTTATAGTGGTTGGGGACTTGAATGTAGTTATGCATAAAAAAATAGATAGATTTCCTCCAGGGAAACAGAGCCAGGGAGCACAAGAAAACCGGATGTGTCAATATCTACAAGAAGCGGGACTATCCGACATTTGGAGATTACGGAACCCAGGAACATTACAGTACTCATGTTACTCGAGTTCCTACTCTACCTTATCAAGGATAGACATAGTACTGGGTAATGAACTAGCAGGGCAAGTAATACAAAACATAGAGTATCATCCTAGAGGGGTGTCAGATCACTCTTTAATGACAGTTGAAGTAAGCCCAGAAAATAAAAAAGAAGGTAGAGTATGGAAATTAAACCCGGCCTGGTTGGAAATTATAGAGGATTCGGAAGGGATGGTATCTGAGTTGGACGAATTCATAAGGTTCAACTCGGATACTGTCACAAAGGGGGTGATGTGGGATACGTTAAAGGCATATTTGAGGGGTCTACTGATTCAGAAAGTGTCCAAAATCAAAAAAGCTTCACGGGACTGGGAGGCTAAGACTAGGAGAGAGTTAATGGAGGCAGAGAAGGAGTATGTGAAAGAACCCTTACCTGATAAACAAAAAGTGTGGGAGAAAAAACAACAATGTTATAAAGACGCAATACTCAGGAAGGTAGAAAACAAAAGACTGTTCCAGAGACAAATTATATATTGGGAAGGAGAAAAAGTAGGGAAGATGCTGGCCGGTATTGTTAAAAACAGTCCCCCCCCTCCACGGTCTCAGTAATTAGAACTAAGAGAGGTGAAATATCATCCCAGAGAGAGATAATTATAGATATAGATACCTTTAAAGAATACTATACGGACTTATATAAATCCCGAGGGGTCAGGGAGGGAGAGGAGATGGACTCCTTTTTTAGTAAGATAAGTATACCAGTAATCGAGGAGGCAGATAAAGAGGAACTAGAGCGACCGATCACACTGGAGGAAATTAAAATGGCAGTAGCAGAAATGGCCAATAATAAGTCCCCGGGACCAGATGGGCTACCAACAGAAATATATAAAAGCTATGGGGAAATACTGCTTCCGGAACTCCTTAAAGTATTTAACTGGGCGAAGGAGGGGGGGAAATTGCCATTATCAATGACTGAAGCTATAGTTATTGTATTGCATAAGGAGGGGAAGGACCCACTGGAACCAGGATCTTATAGACCCATATCCCTACTCTGTTCTGATGTTAAGATCCTAGCAAAGGTCCTGGCCGGGAGGTTAAGAAAGATCATCCACAAAGTAGTTCATCAAGACCAAACAGGGTTTATCCCAAATAGAGCAACAAGTATGAACATCAGGAGGGTTTTTCTGAATCTTCAGATACCCACAGACAATATGGGCTCGAGAGCAGTTATGCTGCTTGACGTGGTAAAAGCGTTTGACAGCGTAGAATGGGAGTACATCTGGCGGGTACTAAGGGAGTTTGGGTTTGGCCCCTCCTTTATTAACTGGGTAAAAATACTCTATAATGATCCCAAAGCAAAAGTAAGAATTAACGGTGACTACTCATCCGAGTTCCAACTAGAACGAGGTTCAAGGCAAGGCTGCCCCTTGTCCCCCCTAATATTTGCTCTGGCAATGGAGCCACTAGCCATATCAATAAGGCAGAATAGGATAATAAAAGGATTCCAGAGAGCAGAGGGGGAAGAGCGGATCGCATTGTATGCGGACGACGTTCTCATATTCTTAGGTGACCTGGAGGGATCCCTTAACCAGGTGTTGGAAATACTCTCAGAATTTGGAAGAGTGTCGGGCTTATCCATAAACCAGGAAAAATCGGTGTTGCTACCAATAGACCCTGTGGGAGAAAACGTCCCAGTAAGTAATATACATATGGAAATAGTAGAGTCAACAAAATACTTAGGTATAAAGTTAACAAAAGATCCGGGGGAATACCTAGATAATAACTTGACCCCCCTGCTGAGGAAATTTAAAAGTAAGATTGAAATTTGGAGAGGTTTGCCTTTGTCAGTGGCGGGGAGGTGCAACCTGATTAAAATGTTGTGGCTTCCCCAGCTATTGTACGTTATGCACAACTCGCCAATATGGATAAGCCGGAAATGGTTTAAAAAAATAGATACACTACTGAGAGATCTCATCTGGAAAGGGAGACCCTCTAGGATAGGACTACAAACCCTACAATTGTCATCGCAAGAAGGGGGATTAGCGGTGCCTCACCCAAGGGGCTATTTTTTGGCAGCGCAGATGCAGCATCTGGGGAGAGGCCCTGGTTCTAATAGCCATAATAGGAGAGAGCTGATGATTATGGGAGCACCCCATGGGACAGTGACGGAAGTACTTGAGGCGAACTCCTTTTTGCATAAAGCCCCAATGATTAAATTGATGAAAAAAGTATGGAACACCATTAAGGCCATGAAGGGAATGGGAGGTCTGATGAAATGTACTCCACTGTGGAACAATAAGAGCTTAGAGGAATTAAAAGAAATAGGGAAAATAAAATCATGGGAAATGAGAGGGATAAATAAATTAGCCCAGCTGTATAATCAAAATACCTTAAAAACATTTGGATCACTTAAGGAGGAATTTGGTATCCCAGACCATTCATACTTTAGCTACCAACAAATTAAACATGCTTTGAGCAGACAGTTTGGAGGACAAAGGCCAGTTTGGAATAGGTTTACTATATTTCAAAAACTAGACATGCCGGGCGGACACGGGGGGCCTATAGCCGAAATGTACCCAGTTATATGTAAAAGTATTATAGAGACTCCAGGAAAACTGAAATGTAGAACTAAATGGGAAGAAGATCTGGGAGCAATCTCGGATGAACAATGGAAAGAGATATTGGCGGGAGGTCACCAGGTTTCAATCTCACCAGCTCAGAAAATCTCACAATTAATGTTATTACATAGGACATACTATACCCCCAAAAGATTATTTAGGTTTGGGGGGAGGAAAGATGACAAATGCCCCAGATGCCAGGAATCGGGGGATCTAATGCACATGATATGGAAATGCCCGAAGTTATTTCGCTATTGGTACGAAGTGGTGGAAACGTTGAATAGGATCCTCTCTCTAGAACTTAAAATAGAGCCAAAACTATGCATCTTGGGAGTAGAGGGAAATATAAAAAGAGGAAATTTTAAAATTAAAATAGTAAGAAGATGCCTATTCCAAGCAAGGAAGTTGATAGCTTTAAGATGGCAGGCAAGAACCCCCCCCACGAAGGATGAATGGATTAAAACGGTAATAGAAACAATGTGGAAGGAAAAAGTAGTATACACGAAGAGAAAGAACCTGAAAGAATTTAAAAGACTATGGAACCCTTGGCTAGAAGAATTGGGATACCCAATGTGTGGGAATGATAAGAGAAGCAGCCTTATGGTAGCTAAATTAAGTAAGAAATAGTGAGGCATGGTTGGGGGAGGGGGGAGGGAAGGGGGGATAGGGTGGGAGGAGGGCGGGGGAAACACATGGGGGGAAAATAATTAGAGTATACCTTATCTGCTATGGTAATATGTGTTCATAAATGTATATATAGTAGATATATTCAAAAATTGGTATGTTTGTTTTTTAAAATTTTGTATAATGTGGAAAAAAATAATAAAGATTATTTAAATTTAAAAAAAAAAAAGAGTAAGCAATTTAGGTACAGCAGAGGTACCTTTAGAACTAGGCAAGATTGTTGGTAAGGCTGGAGTTTAGTTTTAAGCAACAAACATAAACAATTGTACAGGTTAGTCTGGTATAAAGGTGAGCGATAAATATAAATAAATAAATAAATATTCTATTATATTTGTTAGAAATGCACTTCTTAATAGGAATTTAATAACATTAAAACAACCCATAAAAAGTTAAAAAAGATTAACTCATAAATGAATAACAAAAAATAGTATAAATTGTAGTAATAGCAAATCTACTGTGGTATATAGTATATATTTATACTTTACTATGTTTTTACTATTATTTAGATTTTTTTTATAAATGTATTGTACAGTATATTATTTTTAGCCACTGTTATAGATAATGTATTATATATAGAAAAATAGAAAAAAGTGGAGACTTTAAAGGTACAAATGGACTAAATTAAAAAAATCATGGTCTAAATTAAAAAACATGTCAAGTGGAAGCATCATTTGTTATTCAATGCGATATATGTATATGTTGAAAATATCTGTTTTACAAGATGAATTTTATTGGCATCTAATAAATAATGATTTTTTAATTATTGCGTGGCCAATTACACCTTTAAAATTCCAACTTTTTTCTATTTTTCTATATCTAATTATTGGGATGTGGTGCCAATACATTTTTTCTTCGTTTAGGACTTAATACTAGTATTACTATAAGTTATTATAGTTTAATTCCTATAACAAAAGGTAGATTATAAAAATTACAGTTACAATTTTTCAACATAATTATGACTCTGCTTATACCTGTCTAACCTATAAAATATTTTTTTTAGTAAATCAGTGCTGAAGAATGGGATGCAGATAAATAAAAAGTGTCAGCTGGTTTCTTGAATCTGAAATACATATCTCAATTTTCTGTATTTCCTAAATGCACAGCTAGATGTTAAGGAATGATGTCATAATTTGCATAGCTCCACACATTATCCTGAATAAGAAATATAACCCCTAAAGTGATACTAAACACACACTGTTTAATTTACATTATACTGTACCCTCTTTTTATGTATGATGATGGCACTGTAATTATTTTAATAAAAAAAAAAATCTACCGTAATTACCTTTTTCCTAATCAATATACAACTGACACATGACCCAGATCTTTCCCAGTCTATCTGTAGGGAAACATAAGCAGGAAGCGCTATTAGTGCTGGTGGTCACATGTTAAAAAAAATCAGAGTAAAAATAAATAAATGATATAAATAAACTGTTTTATATTGTCATACAAATATATATTTGAAATCAAATCTTTATTATTTTTTGGCAATAACATGGTGTGGGCAGATTTCTGCCAGTCACAGGCTGTGTCACGCCCCTCCAGTCTCTGTCTTAGAATACAAGGGAGGTGAAGCCACTATTAATCTACATGTAATATTGTGCTTCCATTGTGGTTAGCTGGTTAGTGGGCATGGAGGAGGAGGGAGGGAGTGGGCTGTCATTTACCTCTGTGTATATGCCCACATGTGTGACCCTATAGTCACATGGGCTGCTCAGATGTGATAGGGAGGAAATTCTCTGCATAGAAACTCACTGAAAAAAGATCAAGTGCAGAGTTGCCAACACACTGAATTGGGGATATGGACAGAAGGGGGAGCTAGAGAACAGCAGGATCAACCAGTTTTTGTTTTTTTCAGAATACAAAAATTGAATCTCATAGTGACTGAGTGAGTATAAACAGCATGTAATACACCATTTATTGATAGTTTTTTTATGATGTGGGTTTAGTGACACTTAATTGTTGTAATTTTAATTGAAGTTGTGCCATCTCCATACCTTTGAATTTTAGCAATAAATGGATTGATTTTCTCAAATGAGGACCATTCCCTATTGGGCTAATTAGCAATGAGGGATCTCCAGCTACATGGACCTATTATTAGTACACTCCATACTGATGTTCAGGCACTGCACTCTCACTCATGACCAAAAAGTGAACAGACACATCTACTTTCTGAACTGAGGTTGGACCTGGATTACAACAGATTTGCAGATAATTGCTCATCATCGTAGGCAGTGTTGTCCACTGCAAGAATAAATAGAACAAAAATATACAAAAAATGCAGAACAGGAATATAAAATAATAGCGATACACCTGGCTACTTAGAGACAGAGAATTTACGAAGTAAGGTCCGTTAATTGAAGTTAACCAAGCATTATATCTGTTTTTCTGGTTGGGTGTCTGCATGCTAAGGCCGACCATGAACTGTTCAAATTTCATCTGGTTCCTGATGAACTGGATGAAACATGCTTAGTGGGTGGCCCCATCTGCATCCACCCACACCGACATCCTTTGATTGAAAAATTGAGCGTCTACATCCAATATGATGCAGCTCCTGTTGGGTATTTTGACAGCTGCTGCCACCACCATCACTGCTGGTTGTCAGAATACAAAAGCCCAGCAGGGGGAATCATTCATCTATGCTGAAAAAAACAAATCCAAAAGTGCATGGCCAACTTTTGTCTTGTTTAACACCTAGGCTGGCCATACACTAGAAGATTTTCGTCGTGAATATTTATACGAAAATTCGCAGTACCGTATTTTCCGGACTATAAGGTGCACCGGATTATAAGGCGCACTAGCAATGATCGGCTGTTAATGGGGATATTTCCATATATAAGGCACACCGGACTATAAGGCGCATTTAATGAAACAAAACTCTGATGCGGTACCGTAAGTCAAATTTTATTCAACTCTTGGTCTATAACAATAACTCTTGACTGATAGCCTTCAGTTTGAAATCCGCATCATAAGCATGTCTCTTAACAGGAGCCATTTTTGGGGCAGCTAGTACAGTATAGAAAATGAACGAATATATGTGCACGCCTCCTGACTACGATGGCCGTAATGCCCAATCCAAGAAGTGCAGCTTCGTAGGATTACCAAAGCTAGGAAGCTGCACTGCTTGGATTGGGCATTACGGCCATCGTAGTCAGGAGGCGTGCACATATATTCGTTCATTTTCTATACTGTACTAGCTGCCCCAAAAATGGCTCCTGTTAAGAGACATGCTTATGATGCGGATTTCAAACTCATCGCTATCAGTCACGCAGTAGAACAACCTGAGAGAGGTTTACGGTACGTCGGTTTACGGTAAGAGACCGGGTGGCTTTTTCCACAAATCTCCATCCCTATTGATCTGTGACTCCATGCGCGCCCATCTGACAGATACTGTCAAAACCCAAGTGAAAAAAAAACTAATACGGTGCTTGCCATCATTCCGGGTGCATTAACCAAAGAACTCCAGCGATGTCAACAGGTCATATATAAGGCGCACCGCATTATAAGGCGCACGGTCGATTTGTGAGAAAATTTAGGGCTTTTAAGTGCGCCTTATAGTCCGAAAAATACGGTACATTCAATTACATGATGAATACTGATGACATCATCTTAAACAGGGTTGAGCTTGAGCATGTTCAGATCCTAGTTTGAACTCACACGAGTGAGTCTTCCAGGTAACCATCACCTGTACTATGCCAATAATAAGCGACGAGGTGACATTTCTGCACCATAGCAGGTGTGTGTATATGTGTGACTGTGGGGCAGACAATGGCTCAGCTGTTCATGACTGATCCAGTACAGGAACAGCTTCCTGATGGGTTTGCTGGCGTGACTTCGGACCAGGAACTGAAAATGCTCAAACTCAACCTTAATTTCAGCCTAAGCGCTCAAACTCAACCCTAATCTCAGTCTAAGCAAAGTCACTTGACTGGAGCCTGCGGATTACATTTGAATGTAAAAAAAAATAAATTATTTTTTTATTTTTTGAAAAATGATACTAATGCAGTATATTGTGATATGTAGGGAATTTATTCATGCAGACTTGCAACTTTAACTAGAGTCCACTATGAGTACCACCTGGGACCCTCGATAGATTTTACTTGCTGATTTAACAATCTGACTGATTACTAAGTGCACACCTAATTTCCTTGATTCAACTTTTAGGCTGGGTTCACACTGGTCCGACAAACGCTCTGACATTGGGAGCTCATGTCGCATGACGTGTGAAATCCAATGTTTCCCTATGGGAGCCGTCCTAACTGGTCCGACACAAGTCATTCCAACTTTAGAAATGCTCCCTGTACTACTTTGGTCCGACTTTGATCCTACTTCAGCCTATTGACTATCATTGAAGTCAGATCAAAGTCGGATCGCCGTCTCGCATGATCCGACTTCGGCATGCGACTTGTGCTCAGATGATCTTGAGGGGGAACTCCGCACCAAATTTTAAATAAAAAACCGGCATGGGTTCCCCCCAAGAGCATACCAGGCCCTTGGCTCTGGTATGGATTTGGGGGGACCCCCACGCTGTTTTTTCGGCATAGGGGGTTCCCCTTAAGGTCCATACCAGACCCAAGGGCCTGGTATGCTCTTGGAGGGGGAACCCATGCCGGTTTTTTATTTAAAATTTTGCACGGAGTTCCCCCTAAAGATTCATACCAAACACATTGCCGGGCATTGGCGGGGATCCAAGTCGGATCCCCGTCCATTAAAAGTCGGACACATGCCGGCTTCATGACGCAAGGCAAAGTCGGATCCAAAGTAGGACGGCTGTCGTGTCGCACCAGTGTCAACCCAGCCTTACAGAATTCCCTGGGCAGATGAAAATCTTGCCAGAAATATGTTGAGGCCTTCAAGAATGTTTTATCAGTAGCCCCGTTTGCTGGATGCTGTTGACATTGTTTCGGCCTGCATCGTGTTGCTATTACTTATATTAAACAAAGTACATCAGGAAGATAATTTCAAGGATATACTGTTTCTAACACCAACTGAGGCATAAACAGTTCATTTTACAGGCTGCTATACTGAGATTAGACTTGGCTCATAACAGCTGCAGTCATGCCACCAACATGCTGAGGAAATCAGAAGAGAATGGACATACGCTCATTTGTACTTTAAACTGAATAGAGCTGCAAACAATCTCCCATCCTTCTTTGGTATCTCCCCCACCCCAATGTCCAATTCTATCTGTTGTGCTGACTCATGCAATTTTCTGCCATATCACATCCCAAAAAATTTAGCTTAGATCCCCCAAGTCACTGGCTAGTCAACAAAATGGAAAATCGTTGCTCACAGATTTATTTACTTTGCATGTCTCCAGCTGTCAGACAATTTTGACTGTGAAGGAAACAAGCTCATTAACGGTTTAATAGCCCTGTTATCTCCACCTGCATTGAATCCTTTACTGAATCAGCTGTCTCATACTTTCCGAGGTGTTAGCTTAACAAAATGGGCTTGTTAAGTGCTCTTCTCGGATGCTTCATGTGCAAAATTGTTCTCATTTAAGGGAACCTTTCCTGAGAAAAATATAGAGATACCATTGATGTGTTCTCATTCTGCAAATGCTGGTTGTCATGTTGACTTTTTGGGCTCTTTCACACAGGCATTGAATTTTAAAGCAGCCTTTAACACACGTTAAAGCACCTATAGTGAAAATGAGCATTTCAGATGTGTTGCACAGATATTCAAGTCAAGTTAGGCAATGCTCCTCAAGCACCCTGTGAGAATAAAAAAAAAAAAAAACGCCAAAATGGGAAATGATCACTTTTGATGCTTTGCAACCTCCGGGTGCATTTATTTATTTTTTTATTTTTTTTTATTTCAGGTTTTTAACAAACAATACAATAACACTTGGTTGCGTACAGGTCATCGGTACCACGACAATAACATAAACGTATTAATCTGTGAGAGTTGCCCAAATATATAGCAGCGTAAAATTATTGACACAGTCCTTCTCTAGAAGTATTGTACAAATAAAGTCAGCGATCAAAAGGGGCCTAAAATAACAAAATGTTGAGCTTAGGCGGATAGATAATTAGTCAAACATCACAACCTGGTGTCTATTATAACTCTATATTCATTGTACAATGTTCATTATTTCTATCCACTTGCGCCAGACTTTATCAAATTTCAAGGGGCACCCTCTATTAGCATAGATATCCTTATATAACGGAAGGCTATTATTGACCAGGCGTTTCCACTGTGTACTTGAAGGGGGTTAGGTTTTTTCCACTGCATTGCAAAGTTTTTTCTAGCATAAAATAGTAACAACCCAATCATCGTGCGTTTAGCTATTGTTGGAACAACATTTTCTATTAGTCCTAATATGCATATTTCCATCAACAATGGTAAATTGGTAGATGCAACTTTGTTTGTTAAATTAAGCACCTCCCTCCAATACTGTTGAACCTTTGAGCAATGACAGAAAATGTGTGAGAAATTCCCTGGAGAGATACCGCATCTCCAGCACTCCGAGGAATGATCAGGGTTCATCACATGGAGTCTGTGCGGGTTAAAATACGCCCTATGCTCCGGGTGCATTTACAGTGCATTTTTAGTGCACTTGTGGCGAGTTTCAATAAAAGTGAATGGAGGCAGTTGCAAAGCAGGAACGCCTGCCGAACAGGCAGAGTTATGTTTTCTTTGCCACGATGTGAGGCAACGCTAATGTTGTAATATGCGTCAAACAAGCTAGAAAAGCTCCAACACAGGATGGATCTGGGCCAACACACCTACCTACCACTTACATGCTTCATACCTTTTTGTCTTATACTCCAACTTGAACCTAGTAATTGCCTTTTTCTTCTCTGCTGTGCTAATTTCATTGCTCTGTTTTAGATGCCACACATACCAAGCCTGCTGGCTTTGGTTGCGGTTTAAGCATAAACCTTTACCATCTTGTTACATCCTCCTTTTTTTCAAGAAATTTGGATTAAATATCTGTATTGTCCCACCACCTGGCTTGTGTCATACAATTTACTACCCAAGCTCTAGGTGAGACCATTATGCTTTTAATTTTGGTGTGCTCTCCACCCTTTACATTTCTACAGACCCTGCATACTGTTGGAATTCAACAGATCTTTTTCTATAGTGATTATATATTCATAATTTTTATAGGTAGTCCGTTTGCCACCTTATATTCTCTAGGCTGCTATATGCCTTTTTACTCCTACTATTAAATTGAAATTTAGTCATCTATACTGCATATAAAGGTACTACTAGTGACTTATATTCTGCATACTCTTTTTGGATATATCAGCACGGTTCTCTTTGATACATAGGGGGTGTTCGCTGTTTATATTATTCATGGTTATATTGGATATACCCACATTTAGTGCTTGATTGCACTGTATGTTGTTGCATGGTATACCTATCTCACAATATTTTCCTACCATTCCTACTAGGCACGCCCCCATGTGTTGTCCATTGCACTAGTTGCATGCCCTGTATCTGATCCTGTTCAGACTGCTGCCGTGGGGGGCACATTGGTTCCTTGAGGCAAATATTTTATATTTATTGTATGCCATTAAAATTATTATTGACTGCCTCTTTTTTCCTCTCTTAGAAATTACTCAGCTCCTGAAGAAGCATTCTTGCGAACACATGTAGAGCTAGCAATTCATGTTATTCAGTATACATTTATATGTCTTATTTTGACATGTTTTTGATGTGTTTGATCCACATTGGAGAGGTTTAGTCATTACTGCATTGGGCAGTATTTTTTAACATGTGTTTGTAATATATATATGTAATAAAATTTACTTTAGTTTTTGTATAATTGGTGCCTTTAAAGTCCATTTTTTGTGCTTTCAAATTTCTAATGTTGTAATATGTACACCTCCATCTGATCCCTATTTGAACAATTTTAAGTGGCATTGATAGGCGGTCGGGAAGTAGTAAAAAGGCACCCCAACCACCCATTTTCAATGTATGTGTGAAAGAGCCCTTAGGCTTCAGTAGTTTGAGGCACAAATGCAAAACAAGTATACAGATAATGAGTTCTGGCTTTGGGTCCTTTCACACCATACCTTACATAAAAACGAATTGCGACACACCATAAATGCATGTGCATTGGTGTGCAAACTAACCCTTAAAATGGAGTTCCACCCAAAAGTGGAACTTCCGCTTTAAGCAATCCTGCCTCCCTGACATGCCACATGTCATTTTTTTGGGGGGGGGAGCGGGTACCTAGTTTTCACAGGTAACCAGCTTCCGCTCCAGGGCCGCCTAGGTGGCCCCTCCCTCCCAGGCAATCTTCTGGGACAAAATTAAATAAATTATAGCGCTAAAAAACACATATGTAAATTATCTCTGTGCACATAAACATAATGTCCCAATAGTGACGTGTTGTTGAAGCAAAAAAGAGTCCACAATCAATGTATGTGATCCGTGTGGCAGTTCATTCAGCTTCTCAACGGTCAGCTCAGGTATCTTCAAGATAAATGGATAGATGGAATACGCTTACCGGATAAGTTGGATTCTACTGCCGTGAGCATAGAGTCAGTAAGGCTTTGTGCCACCAAGGGCAAAGCTGTGGAATGGTGGAGGCAAGGGTAGAGCCTCTTTCAGGCGTGGATGTCCCTCTCGGTCCACTGGAACTGGATCAAAATGGTTCCCAAAGGCAAGCGGTTTCTCAATTCACCGGAACATATGAAAAAAAAGAGGGATGCTTCCACATAGTGTAACTCGGTATATTTTTATTGCTAAAAAAACGCAATACATGGAGCATAAAACATAAAACGTGATCACGGGTAAAAGCAGTGTATGGGGTGAGTAAAAACTCCCTACGCGTTTTGATCCAAAGATCTTCAACAGGGGCACTGTTGAAGATCTTTGGATCAACAGGGCCCCTGTTGAAGATCTTTGGATCGAAACGCGTAGGGCGTTTTTACTCACCCCATACACTGCTTTTACCCGTGATCACGTTTTATGTTTTATGCTCCATGTATTGCGTTTTTTTAGCAATAAAAATATACAGAGTTACACTATATGGAAGCATCCCTCTTTTTTTTCATATGTTCCGGTGAATTGAGAAACCACTTGCCTTTGGGAACCATTTTGATCCAGTTCCAGTGGACCGAGAGGGACATCCACGCCTGACAGAGGCTCTACCTATGCCTCCACCATTCCACATCTTTGCCCTTGGTGGCACAAAGCCTTACTGACTCTATGCTCACGGCAGTAGAATCCAACTTATCCGGTAAGCGTATTCCATCTATCCATCTTGAAGATACCTGAGCTGACCGTTGAGAAGCTGAATGAACTGCCACACGGATCACATACATTGATTGTGGACTGTTTTTTGCTTCAACAACACATCACTATTGGGACATTATGTTTATGTGCACAGAGATAATTTACATATGTGTTTTTTAGCGCTACAATTTATTTAATTTTGGTACACATTTTTGTCACATGGTTTGTAGCAGCTTATTTATTATTTTTTAGGGTAGCGCATTAACCATCCCCCTCCTTTTTTAATCTTCTGGGACACGTCACAGGTCCCAGAAGATTGCCTGGCCACTTAGGACATGCAGCGCGATTTGCACATGTGCAGTGCACACTCGGCTATGAAGCCACAAGCGGCCACAGCCGGGTGCCCACAGTGGTGGTGCCGGCGCTGCGGAGTTGAGAGGGAGAGGAGCGAGGGTTTGGGCGGCCGCATCGCTGGACTGTGGGACAGGTAAGTGTGTGTTTATTAAAAGTCAGCAGCTACACTTTTTGTAGCTGCTGACTTTTAATAAACACAAAAATGGGTGGAACTCTGCTTTAAGTTGGTCATACTAGAAAATAAAAACAGAGGGTGCATTGGCCTTGCGCATTATCTTTGTGATAGCTTTATTAAAAGGATAAAAACAGATATACAGTATACTCACATATAGCATGATATAACAAGCACATCAGTATCCACAGTGTCCTCTATAACTATGTCAATGGAACAAGTCCCAACCTCAAGAAGACCTTCTGAATGGTTGACGTGTATTGGGGGGAGATGCCCTCTTCCTCAGAGCAAAAAATATGAGGCACCCACAACTGCTGACACCACACCGGTCCCCAGCCTTCCACTCAAAGCGTGCCAGCCATTCAGAAGGTCTTCTTGGGGTTGGGGCTTGTTTGATTGACATGGTTATCCAGGACACTGTGGATACTGATATGCTTATTATATCATGCTATATGTAAGTATACATCTGTTTTTATATTTTTAATAAAACTATCACAAAGTTAATGTGCAAGGCTGGTGTGCCCTCTGTTTTTATCTTCTAGTGTGACTTGTGGGCGTCCCCAGCCCTGAGGGGGCTGCAAAGCTTTGCTAATATCAGAGTGGCTGAAGGACTATGATCAATCATTGCTGTGGCATGCTTCCACATAGGGATGCTTCCACATAGTGTAACTCGGTATATTTTTATTGCTAAAAAAACGCAATACATGGAGCATAAAACATAAAACGTGATCACGGGTAAAAGCAGTGTATGGGGTGAGTAAAAACTCCCTACGCGTTTTGATCCAAAGATCTTCAACAGGGGCACTGTTGAAGATCTTTGGATCAACAGGGCCCCTGTTGAAGATCTTTGGATCGAAACGCGTAGGGCGTTTTTACTCACCCCATACACTGCTTTTACCCGTGATCACGTTTTATGTTTTATGCTCCATGTATTGCATTTTTTTAGCAATAAAAATATACCGAGTTACACTATATGGAAGCATCCCTCTTTTTTTTCATATGTTCCGGTGAATTGAGAAACCACTTGCCTTTGGGAACCATTTTGATCCAGTTCCAGTGGACCGAGAGGGACATCCACGCCTGACAGAGGCTCTACCTATGCCTCCACCATTCCACATCTTTGCCCTTGGTGGCACAAAGCCTTACTGACTCTATGCTCACGGCAGTAGAATCCAACTTATCCGGTAAGCGTATTCCATCTATCCATCTTGAAGATACCTGAGCTGACCGTTGAGAAGCTGAATGAACTGCCACACGGATCACATACATTGATTGTGGACTGTTTTTTGCTTCAACAACACATCACTATTGGGACATTATGTTTATGTGCACAGAGATAATTTACATATGTGTTTTTTAGCGCTACAATTTATTTAATTTTGGTACACATTTTTGTCACATGGTTTGTAGCAGCTTATTTATTATTTTTTAGGGTAGCGCATTAACCATCCCCCTCCTTTTTTAATCTTCTGGGACACGTCACAGGTCCCAGAAGATTGCCTGGCCACTTAGGACATGCAGCGCGATTTGCACATGTGCAGTGCACACTCGGCTATGAAGCCACAAGCGGCCACAGCCGGGTGCCCACAGTGGTGGTGCCGGCGCTGCGGAGTTGAGAGGGAGAGGAGCGAGGGTTTGGGCGGCCGCATCGCTGGACTGTGGGACAGGTAAGTGTGTGTTTATTAAAAGTCAGCAGCTACACTTTTTGTAGCTGCTGACTTTTAATAAACACAAAAATGGGTGGAACTCTGCTTTAAGTTGGTCATACTAGAAAATAAAAACAGAGGGTGCATTGGCCTTGCGCATTATCTTTGTGATAGCTTTATTAAAAGGATAAAAACAGATATACAGTATACTCACATATAGCATGATATAACAAGCACATCAGTATCCACAGTGTCCTCTATAACTATGTCAATGGAACAAGTCCCAACCTCAAGAAGACCTTCTGAATGGTTGACGTGTATTGGGGGGAGATGCCCTCTTCCTCAGAGCAAAAAATATGAGGCACCCACAACTGCTGACACCACACCGGTCCCCAGCCTTCCACTCAAAGCGTGCCAGCCATTCAGAAGGTCTTCTTGGGGTTGGGGCTTGTTTGATTGACATGGTTATCCAGGACACTGTGGATACTGATATGCTTATTATATCATGCTATATGTAAGTATACATCTGTTTTTATATTTTTAATAAAACTATCACAAAGTTAATGTGCAAGGCTGGTGTGCCCTCTGTTTTTATCTTCTAGTGTGACTTGTGGGCGTCCCCAGCCCTGAGGGGGCTGCAAAGCTTTGCTAATATCAGAGTGGCTGAAGGACTATGATCAATCATTGCTGTGGCATGCTTCCACATAGGGATGCTTCCACATAGTGTAACTCGGTATATTTTTATTGCTAAAAAAACGCAATACATGGAGCATAAAACATAAAACGTGATCACGGGTAAAAGCAGTGTATGGGGTGAGTAAAAACTCCCTACGCGTTTTGATCCAAAGATCTTCAACAGGGGCACTGTTGAAGATCTTTGGATCAACAGGGCCCCTGTTGAAGATCTTTGGATCGAAACGCGTAGGGCGTTTTTACTCACCCCATACACTGCTTTTACCCGTGATCACGTTTTATGTTTTATGCTCCATGTATTGCATTTTTTTAGCAATAAAAATATACCGAGTTACACTATATGGAAGCATCCCTCTTTTTTTTCATATGTTCCGGTGAATTGAGAAACCACTTGCCTTTGGGAACCATTTTGATCCAGTTCCAGTGGACCGAGAGGGACATCCACGCCTGACAGAGGCTCTACCTATGCCTCCACCATTCCACATCTTTGCCCTTGGTGGCACAAAGCCTTACTGACTCTATGCTCACAGCAGTAGAATCCAACTTATCCGGTAAGCGTATTCCATCTATCCATCTTGAAGATACCTGAGCTGACCGTTGAGAAGCTGAATGAACTGCCACACGGATCACATACATTGATTGTGGACTGTTTTTTGCTTCAACACATCACTATTGGGACATTATGTTTATGTGCACAGAGATAATTTACATATGTGTTTTTTAGCGCTACAATTTATTTAATTTTGGTACACATTTTTGTCACATGGTTTGTAGCAGCTTATTTATTATTTTTTAGGGTAGCGCATTAACCATCCCCCTCCTTTTTTAATCTTCTGGGACACGTCACAGGTCCCAGAAGATTGCCTGGCCACTTAGGACATGCAGCGCGATTTGCACATGTGCAGTGCACACTCGGCTATGAAGCCACAAGCGGCCACAGCCGGGTGCCCACAGTGGTGGTGCCGGCGCTGCGGAGTTGAGAGGGAGAGGAGTGAGGGTTTGGGCGGCCGCATCGCTGGACTGTGGGACAGGTAAGTGTGTGTTTATTAAAAGTCAGCAGCTACACTTTTTGTAGCTGCTGACTTTTAATAAACACAAAAATGGGTGGAACTCTGCTTTAAGTTGGTCATACTAGAAAATAAAAACAGAGGGTGCATTGGCCTTGCGCATTATCTTTGTGATAGCTTTATTAAAAGGATAAAAACAGATATACAGTATACTCACATATAGCATGATATAACAAGCACATCAGTATTCACAGTGTCCTCTATAACTATGTCAATTGAACAAGTCCCAACCTCAAGAAGACCTTCTGAATGGTTGACGTGTATTGGGGGGAGATGCCCTCTTCCTCAGAGCAAAAAATATGAGGCACCCACAACTGCTGACACCACACCGGTCCCCAGCCTTCCACTCAAAGCGTGCCAGCCATTCAGAAGGTCTTCTTGGGGTTGGGGCTTGTTTGATTGACATGGTTATCCAGGACACTGTGGATACTGATATGCTTATTATATCATGCTATATGTAAGTATACATCTGTTTTTATATTTTTAATAAAACTATCACAAAGTTAATGTGCAAGGCTGGTGTGCCCTCTGTTTTTATCTTCTAGTGTGACTTGTGGGCGTCCCCAGCCCTGAGGGGGCTGCAAAGCTTTGCTAATATCAGAGTGGCTGAAGGACTATGATCAATCATTGCTGTGGCATTTCTCTTGCGTGCAGGATATTGTTCTTTTGCTTAAGTTGGTCATATGCTGCTTTAATAACACCCAATGAGCGTCAGTCTGGCAATCTCACAAAATAATTTTCTAAACTGAGTGCTCCCTTCTCAAATTCAAGTAAAATCCAAGCTGTTGAACCACTTACGCCTTAGAGGGTTTTACCCCCTTTATGACCATGGCATTCTTTTGCTATTCAGCACTGTGCTACTTTGTGTGGTTATGCAACACTGTACCTAAATTAAATTTATATAATTTCTTTCACACAAATTGAGTTTTCTTTTGATAGTTTTTTATTTTTTATTATATAAATTAAAAAGAGAGAAAATTAAAAAAAATACTATAATTTTTTCTTTTCTGCTATAAAATATATTCAATACAATTAAAAAAAAATCAAATTTCTTCATAAGTTTAGGCCAAAATGGATTCTGCTACATGTCTTTGCTGTGTGCAACAGTGACACTCATACAGTGAACAGTGCTACTAGAATACACTATCACTGTACTAATAACACTGGCTGGGAAGGGGATAATATCTAGAGTAATCAACGTCCCCTTCCACTGCTTGGGATAACAGCCGAGTGGCTTCTTAGCCGCATCGGTTGTTATCCCAAGAAAGCCGACTGGGGTTAAAATGTGCATGAGCTGGGTGCACATGAATTCATCACGTGCACTGACAGTCCGGACATTTAGCAGTGGTGGGCCGTAGATTGCCAACCCCTGCTTTACAGGCTCCAAGTAAAAAAATAAATAAAAGCACAATTTTTTACCTGCAAAAAGATGTGCATTTGTTATTTTTTTTTTAAAAAGGTGAACTTATCCTTTAAGAAAGCTAGTGAGCTCCCTGTACTGAACTGACTTTCCACGATCACAAGATATTAATAAAAGAGAAAGCAGTACATATAACCTCTTGATAATGCCTCACTCACATTGATGAACCAATGCTTACACCCATGCGAAGGGCCATCTTTGCCTGTACGGTATGCACAGGTGTCAAGTAATTGACCTAAGAGGGTAAGCTTGATAGCCTGGCAGCTAGCATTTGTTAAATGAGAGGTCAGCAAAGGCATCCAGTATTCAGTTAAAGTCAAAATAAACTTATTTCACTTTGGTGTTACAATTTTTTTAAGATATGAATAACATTAAGTCCCATCAGCTGCTACATAATGAATGCAAAATAATAATATCAAATGTCTGTTCTGAATTTAAAATGGAAGTTTAGTCGGACACTAACTATACTTAAATCTACTCCCACCCCCATTCTAATCCTTTTCTATCTACCCTGTAAAGGAAAGGTCTGTATACTTACCTATGCATAGGGAGCTCCGGTCCAGTCACATGATCTCTCCAGCGGCAGGCTTCAGTGTACAGGAGAGATTGCCGACAACGGCTACAGAACCTGGGCAATTACTTCACCCATAGGCTTACTATGTGGCATCCATTGTTGGCTGTCCCTCTTGTACACTGAAGCTGGTGCTGGGACCTCGTCATGTGACCAGGCCGAAGCCACCCCAGAATAGGTAAGCACAGATCTTTCCTTTCACAAGGTAGATCGAATAGGCTTAGAATGGAGGTGGGAGTAAATGTAAGCATAGTTAGTGTTTCATTGAACTTCCACTTTAAAATAGTATTAAACCTTCCTCATTTTCATTAAAAAAAAAAACAAAAAAACAATCAGTTTGGCTCAAAATAGCACATTGCAATACATTGTTGGTCATGCAGTTTCATGGTGTTATGTGTTACCCTGTAGACCTAGCCTAAAGCATAGAGTACATCTTAACATTTCTTTGGCAGCAATTCATTATATAAATGTCTGAAAATATATATATATTTTTTTCAAATAACATTTATTTTATTATCAGCTTTTACATTACAAAAAGAAGTATAATGAGAAAATACAAATCGTGATATACATTAGTTTTTCAAGCATATGCGCAATACTTCTTTTAGTGTATTCTAAGATAGTTGCGATTACATGTCTGAAGTTATTATATGTGCATATTAATATCACATGGTAACATATATCAATTTATAAGAAGTAATAAAAGTAACAAAAATAGTCAGAATGAGGAAGAAAGAAATAGAAGAGAATAGGGAAATAAGAGGGGAAAGGTCACTGTAGTAGCTCATTTACCTGGTCATGGAGGGTCCTCCCGAAGGTGCCATAGCTCCCATACTTTGTCATGAGCATCCAACCTGTCCTGCATCCTGGCCGTCATCTTCTCCATCAACTCCACATCTTTAATTCTAGTGTATAGTGCCTCAGGGGTAGGGGAAGACCTCTTTTTATAATTTAATGTGATAAGATAGCGTGCTGCCGTGAGGATGTGGCGTACTAATTTTTTGTTGGTTTTGGAGATCTTTAGTGGGGATAAGCCTAATAAGAAGAATTTGGGGGTCATAGGGATTGGTATTCCTAGAATATTGGTCAGCAACTGCTGGACCGTTTTCCAGAAGGGGTCAATTAGTGGGCATCCCCAGTAAGTGTGGAGGAGGGTGCCCTTGGCTCCCTGGCATCTTCAGCATCGATCTGAACTAGTGGGGTATATGGTATGGAGCACATCTGGGGTCATGTGCCAGAATAATATTATTTTGTACGCATTTACTTATTTATTTATTTATTTCAGGTACTTATATAGCGCCGTCAATTTACGCAGCGCTTTACATATACATTCACATCAGTCCCTACACCCTCAAGGAGCTTACAATCTAAGGTCCCTAACTCACATTCATACATACTAGGGACAATTTAGACAGGATCCAATTAACCTACCAGCATGTCTTTGGAGTGTGGGAGGAATTTTCTTTATATAGTGTGCAGAGTGAGCTCTTTGCCACCTGGGACCATATTACCTACCACTGTTCTATGGGGATGTCCTCCTTGAGGGCTTTCTCCCATTTAGTCATATAGAGGTGCTTACCTTTTGTATCTAGTGAGTAAGCATTTAGTATTTTATAAATATCAGAGATTAAGCCTTTCTGGGTCAAGCCAGTTAAGACTAGATTTTCAGAGGGGGTTGGGGGGGGGGGGGTGAATTGCAGGTCAGGTGCTATGGTCAGGGCATAGTGGCGTATTTGTAAGTAACAATAAAATACCTGGCGAGGTAGGTCATACTTGGCCTGAAGTTCAGAGAAAGGTAACAGCTTTCGTGATTTAGGGTCTACTATGTTCCCATAGTGAAATAAATTCCGGGATGACCATGGATATGACATTTGATGTGTGAGGCTATCTAGCACCTTGGGGTTGTAAATAAATGAAGTCAGAAGCGATCTTTCTGAGGACAGGCCATGCAGAGGTAGCAATTTGCGCCAGAGCCGGCAGAGTTGGGACATAGATCCCAGTAGGCGCTCGGGGGCTCCTCCGCATTCGCACTCCAAAGCATGTTATTGGGGTGGGTCGGGGCTAGCCAGATTTTTTCAATTTCTATCCACTTATTGTAGGACCTCTGGGTAGACCATGATATTATTGCACGGAGTTGAGTGGCTTGATAGTATTTGATAAGATTGGAGAACGCGAGGCCACCATCCGAGCGTGCCGCCATTAGGACTGATTGGGGTAATCTATGCCTTTTTTTAGTTCCAAACAAATTTAAGTATGTCTGATTGGAGTTTTCTCAAGTGTTTGTAGGGAGCAGGAATAGGAAAGGTTTGGAAAAGATAAAGTAGCTATGGGAGGATCATCATCTTAACTGAGGCGATCTGGCCTAGGAGGGAAATGTGATGCTTTTTCCACTGCATAAGCATGGTTCTGATAGAGTGGAAGGGGGGGGGGGGGGGGAGTTTTCCTGGTATAGGGTGGCGAATTTTGGGGTGATGCGTATTCCCAGGTACTTCAAGGAAGCACATTTCCAATGCTATGGGATATTGGCCTGTAGGTAATTTCCGATTCGGGGATGTTTATTGGAAGGGCCTCTGATTTGAATGTATTAATTTTGTAGCCCAAGAGGGCCCCATAGCGATCTAGTTCATCATGAAGATTCAGGAGGGATATTCTAGGTTGTGTCAGGGTGAGAATGATATCATCAGCGAATAGTGAAATTTCAAACTCTCTTCCCCTAACTGACACACCCCGAATATCCGGGTTGCCTCGGATAGAGGCAGCTAGGGGTTCAACACATAATAAGCATATGATATAATAGCAGGGGTGAGAGTGGGCACTGGCCACTTCAGCCCCAGAATCTGCCTCGAATGACCGCCTTATGGGCTTCCCAGAGTATGGGGAGGGAGATGTCAGTAGTGCTGTTTTCCATTAAGTAGAATTTTAAGGCGGAGGTCAGCTCCATTTTTGATGGAAGGTGCTAGAGAAGAAATGTGTTTAGTCTCCAGTTGTAGGGCCTGGGGTTGGGGGATCCCAGATCTAAGGTGAGCAAGATCGGGGCTTGGTCAGACCAGGAGATCGGGAGTATTCGAGCTTCAAGCGTTATTCTAAGGGTGGAGTTATTAACAAAGAAGTAATCGATACGGGAATGAGTTTGGTGGGGTGCCGAATAAAAAGTGTATTGCCGATCCCCCGAGTAGAGAACTCTCCAGGGATCGAACAGAGCATATCTTCTAAAGAGTTGGTGAAAAAGCTTCGAGTCTCTGAGGGCTCGAGCCGACGATGCTCAGGGGCTCACCACATGGCGATCGGCAGGTACGGAATGGGTTAAGTTAAAGTTGCCCCCCACCACTAAGAGCCCGTGCTCAGAACAAAAAAGGCGGGTGAACGGTTTAGAGAGGAATCTATATTGTTTAACATTCAGGGTGTATAAGGCACATAAAGTGATCTCCTGGGCTTGCCACAGTCCCTTAAGAATGACAAAATGGCGTGTGGGTCATTATAATGTTCCGAACAGGTGAACGGGGACTCATGTTTAATAAGTATTGCTACCCCGGCTCGCTTATGGGGTCCTGAGGAAAGATAAATCTGGGGGAATCGCCTGGAGGCGAATGCAAAGGAGCCCCCTTTATCAAAATGCGTCTCTTGGACAAAATTAACATCTGCGCTTGACAGTTTAAACGCCTTCAGTACCAGATGCCTCTTTTTATTAGAGTTTAGGTCGTGGACATTTAAAGAAAAGATCTTAGCCATGGTATCGGGTAAAGGGGGGGGGGGTGTTTTACCTGTTGTGGAGAGGGTTTCAAAGCCAAGGGCCAGGAACGGACACAGTTCGGTAAGAGATCCAGGAAAATTCCGCAATCCACGCAGTGAATCACTTGGTGACGGGAGAGAAAGAAAGAGAGAGGAAAGAGCTGAAAACGAAAAAGAAATGTTAATACAATATAAACCTAGACATATCAGAATAGATCTTTTTATCTGACCTTGGGAGATTGTTGAACCTAGGTCAGTACGGTTTCCCAGGGATCCACCCAACCCTAATCCAAAAGGATGGACTAGGTGGATGCAAGGGAGCCCTAGATTGGTCATATAACATACAAATAGGAAAACCACTGTGACTGTAATCATGTAACTAGGGGAGGGGTGAGTAAGCATGAAAGTTCCTACTCCCTCAAGTCTCATCTGAGACGTGCCCATAAAGTAAACTGGGGATTAAAACTGGGGCAAAAAAGGGGGGACTAAATAAACAAAAATGTCCAGGGCAGAATCGTCAGCCTTGTTATATGGCAGTGTGAGCCATTAGCGGGGTACCAATAAAGAGGGGGTACAGTTAGTTCAGCCATTTCTGTGTTTGGTGCCCTTGCGGGAGGTATCCGGGTTCCAGGAGCGGTTAGATGGAGGGACCTTCTGCCAGATTGTAGGAGAAGGGGGTGGTGTGGCTACCAGGTCCCATTCCGGGAGTTGGGGGATAGGAATCCCCAGGATTTCACAAAAGGTATTTAGATCCTCTGGATAACATAAGATAGCGGATTTGCCTTGGCGTTTAGCCGTGAGGCTAAAGGGAAATCCCCAGCGGTAAGGGATGTTTTCGTCTTGGAGTGTGTGCAGGAGTCTACGCTTTTGCAGGGTTATCCATGAGAGATCCGGAAATAGTTGCAGCTGGGCATCTTGGAAAGTCAGCCTGCGTGCTAGGCAGGCTTGTCGCATGATGTCTTCTTTCAGGGGGTAGGAACTGATTCTACAGAAATGTTCCCTAGGTTTGGAGGTGGAGCTCTTAGGACGCAGGGCCTGGTGTGCTCTGTCCATTTCAATGTGTTTGGTGATAGGCTCACCTAAGAGGTTGTTAAACACATTCTGTAAGGCTTTGTGGATATCTTCAGGGCCCTCTGTTTCCGGAACTCTCCGTACACGTATGTTGTTCCTGCGCCCCCTATTGTCCAAGTCCTCTATGTGGCGTTGCATGTCTCTTAGTAGATTAAGGCCTGACTGTGGCATCTGTATTTCTGAATGGCATGTGGACCTTACATCTGCAATCAGCTGCTTAAAGTCTTCCTTGGTGGGTATCGCCTGTAGATATGAGTGCCACTCCGGGGGGAATGGGGTGGGTTTGGGCTGGCAATGAGGTTTGCTGAGGTGGAGGTTGGTGAGGCAATAGCTGCTGAGAATGCGGGGCAGCATTGCTTTGGGGAGAGTGTGCTGGTCCTGTTATCTGGCCCCATGAGTCTCCCCAGGTCTGTGCCTGGGCAGGCGTGGGGGCCCCCATGTCTTCTACTCCATAGAGGTGAGGGGCAGGTGATTGCACCTTCTGTACATAGGTGGCTAAGATGTGCAGCCTGTTCCCTGGGGGAGCCGAGGACCTGTGATTGCGACAGTCTCTGGGCTTTAGGTGGGGGTTGTTCATGTGCTGAGACATTAAAGTCCGCAGGAGTCTCCCCGGTCTCTTGAGATGTGTGGCTGGACGGGTACATAGGGCCTGGCAGAGCTGGGAAGTCAGAGGAGAGAACGGAGGAGGCCGGGGATCCAGGGTCACCTCCCAGCATGCGGGGATCTGAAGCTGTCCTCAGCATTGGAGGAAATGCATCTGAGCATTGGGTGTAGTGAGAGGGAGGGAGGCTGAGCATGGCGGACTGGGGGACATGCGGTGAGGTCCTGGATAGAACAGAAAGGAGGGGACTCACTGCTCCTTATGGGAAGGATATGCCCAGGTTGCCCAGTGGAGCCTGCGGGGGACCCTACGAGATCCGGCTTGGAGTGCGATCCGGCTGAGAGAGCAGCGTGGAGGTCCGGGAGCGGGCCGCCGAGGCCTCCGGCGTCATGTTGTCTGTGCCGCCGGGAGGCATATCAGTCAGCGGCAAGAAGGATCGGAGGTCTGACAAGGAGCCAGGCGGGGGTTGCGATGATTCCCGAGCTTTTGCGGATCAGGTGGCTTTAGATCTGCCCATGTAGATGCAGTTAAACGTCCCCAAATTTGCTTTTAATCATGGGCTGAGAGGGAGCAGGAGATTCAGGCTTCCATCGAGGTCGGCTTCTGGTACTGAAAATATTTTTGTATTGTTTATAAACTTCTCCCTTTCATTTTCTCATCTATGGTGGAAAAATAGAAAAGGTAGTCTGATCGGCTGGAATGGTCCATGGCATCTAGTGCAAACCTCTCCTATTATGTTTGCGCTCTTTGAATAGGCAATTAGATTTTTTTTGAATACTGGTACTTAATAACAACTCAGCAAGTCACTATCAAACTCGAAGTACTATAACTTTCTCCCTCTGGGGATATTTGTAAAGTCCTAAATGATCGTTAAAGCTGTCATTAGTAGAATTTTGGCTAGAAAATCTCAGAAATCCCTTCCAACCATAATAGATGTTAAATTTGAGCCTTTATACCAGTAATCTCCAAATTGTAACAGTTTAATAACAATGCTTTTAAGTGACCCTGTCAGGTTACAAAAGAAATTGACTGAAAGGTCGCTGTGATAGAAAAAATATACTCACCTTTCTGTCGGCCTGTGTCTCCTATCTTCCCTCCATTCCATAGCTGTAGTCTCTGTAAGACTGTTTGGTATTCAACACTTTCTAGAGTATCAGATGCCAGTTTCCCGCCCCATGTTCTCCATTGACATCACTGCTGTTCTTTAGGAAACCAGTGGTCAAAGGATAGAATCATGGTACACAGTGGGGAACTCAGGGGTTCCATACTCCTGGAAGTGTCCAATTTCAAAGATTCCCCCGTCAGAGTAATGATGGGGGTATGGAAGCTGCTGCAGGTATATCTCTAGGTGCCTGCACTTCACATCCAATGGCAATATTTTTTGTATGATTACAGTTACTTTAAAGCCCATCAACGGGAAAAGGCCTCCCTCCTTTCTTTTATACCTCTTCATTCTACAGATTCTTTTACTCACCTACTGTAAGTCCCTCGCCTGCTTAGCTTCCATGACTGATGACACATCGCTACAGCCTATGCAGTCTAAGCTCATTAGTGATGTCATTATGCTGAGCAGTTTTTTTGGAACCCGAGAGGACTCTGCTTCTTAAGCCATTAGGAAGTGTCTTGGATACCAAGATAGCGATGTGGACCCCAGAAGAAGGACCCTAATCTGCTGCAGTAGAGAAGATAGAAAACTCGGGACCCGGCGCACCACATGCTTTAGTTATAAATAAAGGGCTTTTAGCTTATTTTTTTTTTTAGGAAACATAATGATTAGATGTGGAGGTGGGATTAATGCCCAGGGTTTACGTGCTCCTAGGCTGTTTCTAGAAAAATTCCTTTTAATATTTACAGTCTTCTTTTATATGTAATCAATACTGCATTTTATTAAAAAATTTTATGTGTATTGTACTATATTTTAAGGTTTCACAAAAAAGGTGTCAGTGCATTCACTGTATTTGCACAAGCCTTTATTCACGATTCACTATTCACCAATTACCACAATACAAAGATTTCAATTAAAAGAAGCTTGTGTCTGTGAGATACATGTGTAGTATACAGTGCCTTCAAAAAGAATTCATACCCCTTGAAATTTTCCAAATTTTGTCACGTTACAACCAAAATTGTAAATGTATTTTATTGGGATTTTATGTGAAAAGACAAACACAAAGTGGCACATAATTGTGAAGTGGGAGGAAAATGATAAATGGTTTTCAATTTTTTTACAAAATATCTGAAAAGTTTGTTGTGCGTTTGCATTCAGCCCCCTGAGTCAATAGTTTGTAGAGCCGCTTTTCGCTACAATTACAGCTGCAAGTCTTTTTCAGTATGTCTCTACCAGCTTTGCACATCTAGAAAGTGAAATCTTTGCCCATTCTTCTTTGCAAAATAGCTCAACCTCTGTCAGATTGGATGGAGAGCGTCTGTGAACAGCAATTTTCAAGTCTTGCTACAGATTTGATAATCAAATGGATTTAGGTCTGGACTTTGACTGGGGTATTCTCACACATTAATATGCTTTGATCTAAAACCATTCCATTGTAGCTCTGGCTGTATGTTTAAGGTTGCTGTCCAGCTGGAAGGTTGAACCTCCGCCCCAGTATCAAGTCTTTTGCAGACTCTAAAAGACTTTCTTCTAAGATTGCCCTGTATTTGGCTTCATCCATCTTCCCTGATCAGATCAGCTTCCCTGCTGAAGAAAAGCAAACCAACAACATGATGCTGCCACCACCATGTTTCACGGTGGGGATGGCGTGTTCAGGGTGATGTGCAATGTTAGTTTTCCGTCACACACAGCGTTTTGCTTGCAGGCCAAAAAGTTCAATTTTGGTCTCATCTGACCAGAGCAATTTCTTCCACATGTTTGCTGTATCCCCCACATGGCTTCTTGCAAGCTGCAAACGGGACTTCTTATGACTTTCTTTCAATAATGGCTTTCTTCTTGCCACTCTTCAATAAAGGCCAGATTTGTGGAGTGTACGACTAATAGTTGTCTTGTGGACAGATTCTCCCACCTGAGCTATGGATCTCTGCAGCTCCTCCAGAGTTACCATGGGCCTCTTGGCTGCTTCTCTGATTAATGATCTCCTAGCCCGACCTGTCAGTTTAGGTGGACAGCCATGTCTTGGTAGGTTTGCAGTTGTGCCATACTCTTTCCATTTTTTGGATGATGGATTGAACAGTGCTCCGTGAGATGTTCAAAGCTTGGGATATTTTTTTATAACCTAACCCTGCTTTAAACTTCTCCACAACTTTATCCCTGCTGTGTTCCTTGGCCTTCATGATGCTGCTTGTTCACTAGGGTTTCTCTAACAAACCTCTGAGGGCTTCACAGAACAGCTGTATTTATACTGAGTTTAAATTACACACTGGTGGACTCTGTTTACTAATTAGGTTACTTCTGAAGGCAGTTGGTATCACTAGATTTTAGTTAGGGGTATTGGAGTAAAGGGGTCTGAATACAAATGCACACTACTCTTTTCACATATTTATTTGTAAAAATGTTGAAAACCATTTATCATTTTCCTTCCACCTCATAATTATGTGCCACTTTGTGTTGGCCTATCACATAAAATCACAATAAAATACAATTACGTTTTTGGTTGTAATATGACAAAATGTGGAAAATTTCAAGGGGTATGAATACTTTTTCAAGGCTCTGTATATAACATTTAATTGTTAGATGCTTCAGTTAAAAATGTTTGCTTGTTAGGGTTTTCACACAAAATCTAATAGCCCTTTCTTTAATTATGATAATTTGTGGAAAGTTACATTTAAAAAAAAAAATATTGCATAATTTGAATTTACTTTATTGTGCCTTTGATTTTCCAGGAATAATGTGCACAGGTGTTCAACCCATCAACAAGCAAGAAGTGATGCTAAGCAGATAAATTGATGATGGGACCAGTACTTTGAGTTGGGAGGAGGAGGAGTAGCTAATGAGCCGGCAGAATTTTGGCAAGGTGCTTAGCTAAGGTGATTTTGAAAAATATAAAATGTGCGAGCAGGCTCATAACGGTCACTCTGACATCTGCCATCTTTCCTGTGAACATAGTCCCTCTTCCTACTTCTCTAGGTGAGTACAGCAGCATTTTTGTAATGGCTAGATGACGGCTAGGTAGAAACTAAGAGTTTTTTTTAGATGTGCTTGATAAGATGGGTTTAGAATTCAATATCCAGTCCTCAGGAGAGGAATTGTCTAGTATATACGGTATCTTTTTACTTAATTAAATACTTGATTTCTGCATGAGGTAAAACAGCATTTTCCAGCTGGTGACAACAGTATTTGGTGGTATAGATGGTGCCACCATATAGGACCTGTGAGTTCATGGGACCCATGTGTAAATGCTGTGTATTAACCACCCATGTTCTCAACCATCATATTTTTTTAAAATATTAAATTCCTGTTGGACAAGTAGAATTTTAAGGCCTATTTAAACTCATGAATATCTTTTTTCTTTTTAATTCGAACTTTCAGTTATATAATGTGATTTTTTTACCTTGATCAGAAATATATATTTTTTCTTATACCATATTATTATTATTATTATACGATATTTATATAGCGCCAACAGTTTACGCCGTGCTTTACAATGTATAAGGGGGACAACACAATTACAGTACAGTTCAATACAAAAGGTACAGGAGGGCCCTGCTCATAGAGATTACATTCTAAAGGGAGGGTGTGGTGGTACAAAAGGTAATAGCTGCAAAGAATGATTTGATGGGGGGGAATATAAGATTCCTCACTTTATATTATTTTTGCATATCTACCTTTTCTATCTCTATATAAATATTATTTTTCTTTTGCTGTACTGCCACCCCAACTGTACACATAGATGGCCCCATGAGTGCAGAAATATGGCAGACTTGTAACTGCTATTCATGCACATTGCATCCTAAAAGTAGCCTCAGAATAGAAACATTCCAAAATAGTCCATGTAGGTAATCTTTGTCCACATAAAACCTGAATCTCTTTGAGTATCCAGGACATACAGTATAAGAAACTGACTCGACCCACTAGTAAAAGTACCTTGGAAGCATTTATGTTTTCATGAGACAGCTGTAAGCAGACTGCCCATTTTCTATACACGTGGCTTCCATATGCAGCTTAGCCCCCACCTAAAGACAGTTTCAGGGACACCTATTGGTTCCATTGCCCAAACTCACACCAAGTTCACGTGCAAGGATGCTGGTCTAAGTTAGAGTCCACTCTAACCTATCCTCCTGGTTACAGTTCCTGTTAACCCCATCCGAAAAACTCCATCCACAGGCCTGTACTTTGACATGGTCCAGATTAGGGCTCCAGGAGTCCAACTGAGCACCTGGGGCCCATGGTATCAGGAGGCTTGGGTCACCTGGCATGTGTTACACAAGGTTGTTCTATCTCACCCCCAGGAGGGTGACTCCTTTTCCCTAACCACCACCCGCTCCTGAGCCAACCAGGCTTGCACCAGTAAATAACACGTTAACTCTTCTTCACCAGGTACTTAACCCACAACATCCATTAAATACTGTTCCCCTGGCTGAGACAAGGATGAGGCAAGGAGTTTGATACTTTCAACTTTACTGAACAGAGTAATAAATTGCAACAGCCCACATCTTGGTATAATATTCTGTGTACCCAGTACACACAGCTTTTACTGGCAATAGTAAACAATAAGTTCAGGTATTTCCAATGTAATGTCCCACCAATAACAGGAGGGGTGCTATGGTGCTTAGTTATTATTTTCATCCATGCTGCTCTATCCAGGCCTATGGCCTCCACGTGTCCCATTCCTCTCATAGGCTCCAATAGGAGCTCTCCTTATCAAAGGAACATCCTATCAGCTGCTGGCATGCAAGCTATAGCTTGACCTCCTCCCCATTCTATTTAAATTAACAGGACAGGGCCAGTGCCAAGTCACACCTCCACCAGTTAAAGGGGAACCCCTGCTTACACAGTGTTTTGTATAAAGTAGGAGTAGCTTATCCCATTAGACATAAGCAACTTTAGTGTTACCAGGTCCCACAAAAGTTTTTGTATAGATAAAAGCTGGGCCCTTTTTTCATCATTTATATTGGGACACTGGGGCATTTAGTTGCTTTTTATCAATCTGTTTCTTTGCCAGCAAGGTGGAGATAGCATGAACTACTGATATCAGTCATTGCTAGAACTGTTGGTTCGGACTATAGAAACAATTTAACTAATCAATCCACAGTTGCTATGTTTAAAGTATATCTAAACCCAAGAACAAACCATTTATATATTGAAGCCCAATCGCCCTTTAGATGTGATGGCTGGTAACTAAGTTTTCTGCAAGTACAGAAAAAATCTGGTTGATCCTGCTAAAAATTTAGTTTCCTCATCACTTCCTGTGCATAGAACTGAATTTCAAACAATGTTCTCAACCTTCCTGGCTATCTTCTGTGAACTACAGAATATCTTCCCCCATGTAGTGCAGATGTGGGGAGGAAGAGTTATTTGTAGTCCAAATTAGGAAGGAGCAGCTACTCCCCCATAGGGGTAGCATGAGTGAGCATTGCCACCCTAGGACAGGAAATGTGTTACTGGCAGGATCACTAGGTGACAATAAAGAAAAATAAAATTGAAACAAAAAATAATGCAGCTATCACATTTAAGTACTGGTAAACTGCAATATATTACTTTTTTTGGGGGGGGGGGGGGATTAACTATGCTTAAAGTGGTAGTAAAGGCTAATACTAACTATTCTGGAAAAAAATTTCTCCCCCTCCTCGTACCCATCCTGCTTATCCTGTACAAAAAAGATCTGTGTACTTACCTATTTTTATTCCACTTCGGTCCAGTCACGATACTGCTGGTCACAGGTTCCTGAAGTTCCAGCTCCCCTGTCTAAGGGAGTGCTCAACAACAGATGCAAATTCCTGGGGCATGACCCATAGGCTCCCATTGTCCAGCTCTTGTGAGTGCTCCCTTCTCTCTCTGCAGCAGCTGCTCGCTGAAAAAGGGGCGCTGAAGTTGCACGATCACTTGACCCCATCGGACTGGAGTAAAAATACTGTAGTTAGGTACACACATCTTTTTTTAACAGGGTATGCAGCATAAGTTGGAAGAGTGGGAAGGAAACATTTTTAAGAATAGTTAGTATTAGCCTTATCTTCCACTTTAAACATGATTTCTCAGTGTTTTACTTTGTATTTGCTGTACTATACACTAACTGTTGTGTTGTTAATAAATCAGTTGAGATTGTCACTCTTTTCTCCAAAAATAACATCCTGCCGTATTTGTCTGACCTACCTGATACTTTTTGTTTTTAATGTCATACCCCCTGGTATTCTGTGTCCATAGGTTTACCATCCACCTCCTCATCATGGCCCTGTGGATTCAGTGTCTCCCTCTTGCAGTCCTTCTCAGCCTATTTACTCCCAATGCTCAAGCCTTTCCCAATCAATACCTTTGTGGGTCTCACCTTGTGGAAGCCCTATATATGGTGTGTGGAGACAGAGGTTTCTTCTACTCCCCCAGAAGTAGAAGGGATCTGGAACAGCCTTTAGGTAAGCCTTAAAAAGTATCTTCCGCGTTACCTTCAGTCTTGCATAGCATGAGGTGACATACTTTGATGAGTCAAGCCACCAAATACTAATGTTTTCGTTTTTGTCTGCTGCCGTAGAGGTAAAGAACCTAATGGTCCTTGCTTTGGTAAGATCTCTGCTTTACCAGGTGTTGCTGGGATTTAAATACTTTTGGGAGGACTTTAATTCAAATTCAGAAGTCCCCCAACCCCCACCAACTACATACTATATTACACTAAATCTAAAAGCGCAACATCCGTGGTCATATGACAATTCAGGTCTTCTATACTTCACTGCATGGGGTGGGTCCTTCTTGGGTGACATGGACACTTCCTATTGGTTGTCCAGTAACAGGGTCCTTTTAGGATTTAGAAGGACTTCAGGAGCATGACTGCAGCACTAGATCACTGGTCATCAGTGAGGGACACAGAGGATGAAGTTTGGTGAGTAAAAATTAGGCTTTAGAAGTTACCGTATTTATTTTTAAATACCTGGTCAGTAAGTGGGAAGGTGTAGAGCTGTATCTGGAGATTTAAAGAAGAATCCCAAGATTGAACCTCTCTGTTGCCAGCTGTTTGTTGGGCCTATATCAACAACAGATCAGGGCCAGTTTAGGAAAAGCAAATAAAGGACAGAAATGTGCAAGAAACACACTTTACTTGCAGTTTTGGCATTGTTCATTAATATTGAACTCCAGGAATATGAAAAATATAATGAATATAAAGAATGTTGTTACAGACCAAGAGATTTGGAAAAACATGTCCGCTTTTAGTACAACATAGGAAATATCTTGATATTAACTTAATCGCTAAGTTTCAAAACATTTCAAAACAGATAATTAATTCTTACCTCTCCTGGTGCCCAAACCTCTGAACGCTGCTCTAATACAGATAAGTCACCTGATGACACTTCCAGGAGTGTCAATTTCCTGGTCACCTGCTGTGTTCAGTGATCCCTCCTTGTTCTCACTATGTCCTGTGGTGATGTAGGGGTCTGCTGGAGCAACCACTGAGCGCAGTAAAGGACCAAGAGACTGACACTCCTAGAACTAGTTAGTTAGGCAAAACCTAACTAACACTAAAAATACTCCCACCCCTACTCTAAGCCTGATCTATCTAACCCTGTACAGAAAAGATCGCTATACTTACTTATTCTGAAGCTGCTCCAGTCCAGTCTTCAGTGACGCCTTCTGTGTGCAGGAGAAAGCCATCAGTTGCTTGCAAATGCCTGGGAAGAGATGTTACCCATAGACTTACTATGGGGCTTCCATTGTCGGCTGCCTCTCCTACACACTGAAGCCGCTGCTGACAGCTCAGAGTGGGACCAGATCAGAGGGGCTTCAGACTAGGTAAGAATAGCGATCTTTTCTTTACAGGGTTAGAATGGGGGTGAGAGTAGGTTTAGAGTTAGTTAGGTTTTGCCTTTACTTTGACTTTAAGGGGACAATTTCTCTCTGGCTATGAAGATACTTCATCATTTAGACACAGTTCACAGTAGGACCAGAGATAGTGACAGATGCTGTGCAATATATAGCAATCTGTTCTGGCCTTCAATTAGTGTCTGGCAGAGGACAGTCTTCCAACGCAGACTTCTTTGGTGGTTTTGTAATTTCATGTAACCAAAGGGTCACAAAGGAAGCTGATTCTGGATGATGTGATAAGGTGTGCCACAATAAATCATGACTTATTAACACCTAACCTTAACCATGCCACCTAATCACTGTAGCACTATATCACGCTTTTTGTAGCGCACTTTCTTTAGGCCACAGAAATCTGTGTATGCCGTGAAAGGGCCACTTTGCTGCTGCATTAGCCCCCCCCACCCCCACCCCCCCAGGCTTACAGTCCTTTGATTTCACTCTTTTATTTCAATTTCAAGTTTGGGGACAGACCTTTCTTATATTTGTTTTTCTCTGCCAACAGTAAATGGCCTCCAGGGCAGCGAGCTGGACGAAATGCAGGTCCAATCACAGTACCAGAAGAGGAAGCCAGGCATTGTGGAACAGTGCTGTCACAACACATGCTCTTTGTATGATCTGGAGAATTACTGTAACTAAGAAGCAACTATGTGATGGCTACCAGGGCACTTACATACATAACATCTTCTGTACAAAAGTATGAAACAAAATACCGAGGCACTTGACCTTTCTAAGTAAAACTTTATCTGTTTTTATGACTATATATATATTTATTTCATTCAAAATAACACCTGCATGGGATAGGCATATATATACACACACTATTGTTACCTCCTATATGCCCAAAATGGCATTTTGTCTACTGTATTTATTTTGTGTTGTTGCTTGCTGAACTCTACAACAAATGAAGTGCTATGGTTTTTTAAGTAGCAGCAGATGTAGGCTTTTTTAACAAAGCAAAAGTCAATGTGCCGGAGCAGTAACCAATCAACAATCATCTTTTTTTTTTTGTAACTGATGAAACAAGAAGGGTGATTGGTTGCGATGGATTTCTTTTTTTGGTTGCTCTTTGTGCTGCGTTAATAAACAAGCCCTGCAGTGTTACTATGCAATGACTGTAAATAGACATGAGTGGAATACTGAAGGATAGGTGGGCAAGACTTAAAAATAAAGTAATTTATTTTGTAGAGTGGGTTCATATAAGGGTATCATGTTTCCTGAGAAAGGGGAACAGGGTTACAGTGAACGAACACATAGAAAGAATACAGTGGTGAGAACTATTATGTGTGCCCAGTGCTTTCCTGACACTGAATGGGGCGAGTTGCCCTACAAATGTCCTACAAAGCCTCTTTTCATAATGTAAGTGTCCTGTACCTATCCATCCTCTCTCTCTGCCTGAATACAAATAAATGGAAGAGATAAAGCATTTCTCTTTGTATTATTTCCTTGTGCTACTGTTTGTAATACATTTGATTTATACATGCATTAAGTTGAGATTTATATGCTGTGGTGCTGTCATCAAGCTCCCAGCTGCTGTGATTAGCTGGCTGTTTTTAGATCCAGCCAACGGAAAATAAGAGAGGGAAAAATACATTGTGTAAAAAGAAACAAAGAGAAAAAAAAATCCACATCGTAGCTACTTTACATTTTTCAGGGCTAAAACCACTATTAAAGTATCTTATGCATAGAATTGCAAACATTTCGCCCAGCAAAGCGGAGGTTAACTTGGCAGTAAAACAGGGCATGCAATCTCTGGGATTTTCAAAGGGGTGTATAAGGGGACAAGGGGGGTAGACAAAGCCAAAAGACCTTATATCCCATTGTAAGATAAGCTGTGCTGCTTTCTATTAAAGAAGAAGTTATGGCTGGAACGGGAGGGGGTTTCTTGACTGTTGGCTTGAATCCACTCGCTGTTGCCTACCCCCAGACCCCCAAACCCCCCTATTCCTCTCCGCCCCCCGCGTTCTTATCCTGAGTTGAACCCCTGTTTGGCTCTCTTCCAAAAAAGCAAACCTCGAGCCCTTCGGAAAGCCCTGAGACTGAACGCCCCAGTCTCATGGCCCCCCTCTCTGCGAGACGGGGGGCTTCCTGCTCCGAGGCAGCTGGGAGCTCTGTGCTTTGTCTCTGGTGCTGAAGGAGGGGGAGAGGGGTTGAAAGGTTAGGGGAGCAACACTCTGCAGCCCACGAAGTAGGGTTAATGGATAACTCTCTGCATGCCTCTGATGGAAAGAGCTAACTGTGCAATGTTCTGCAGGTAATTGGTGACTAAAGCAGTGCGCTGTTTGTCCCTTGTAGGAAACTGAAAAATGAAATATGAAATATGCTTTTGCCAGCATATGGTAAGGAAATGATTAATAACGTAATACTCTGCAAGGGTCATTTTATGGAAACATACTTTATTTTGTAAATCCTGATAAAACTTTAGTTATTGGGGTAATGGTAGATTTTAGAGTTTGGATAAAAGAGTAATAAAGTGCAGCTGTGTTGGAACAATGAATAGAGAACCAGTGTGCAGCAGATCTTTAAAATATTTCATATTTCAGAGATGTGCTGGAGATGCAAGGCTGAATGTCCGACTACAGCAAGTACTTTGCACATTTTCCAAATACTACACAATCAGGCATTTGCTCATCTTACAAGGTCACACATGTCTGAATATATAGTTGAGAGACCTGATGTCAATTTTGGAACTTTTTCTCCAAAATATACCAACCAGGGTTGTTTGCTGATGCCTTAATTGTAAGTTCAATTGAACTTTCAATTTAAATAAGCTAAATGCATTCCAGCTGCATTACAACAAAGGGAGTTAATACCTTACAGCTTATTTTACCTTAAAGCGGAACTTCAGTCGTTTTTTCATCTTTCCATCTATTAAAATCCTCTGCCCTTGTTGTTTTAATAGTAAATAGTTAAACATTTTTTTCTGCCAGTAAATACCTTTTACAGTTCACTTCCTGTTTCTTGTCTGGTAAAAAAGCTAGGCATATGATATCATGCACAGCTCAGTCTCTCACTCTCATAAATTTTTGCCAGGGGGGTGGGGAGTGGGGGGTGAGTCATAAGAGGGACAATGAGAGCTGCAGAGCTGAAGGTGTGCCTCTGTGTGTCTGGGTAAATCCAGAAAGTGAACAGGCAGCAGCTTCAGCTGCCCACAGGTAAAATGGATGCAGCCAGACTCAGTTAAGGAAGATTTCTGCAGCATATTAGGCAAGTACACAGTATATATAGTATATATACTGTAAATCACAGTATATATAAAATAATATGCAACGTGGTTGGAGGGAAGCTTCAGAATGGCAAAGATGTTTTTATTACATTATGTGAGCAGACTGCAGTTCCTCTTTAAGGCCTCATGCACACTGGACTTTATAATAACGTTATAAAAATGCCAGTAGATTTGCAGTGAGTTTTTCAAAGTTTTTTCAAAGTTTTTGCAATAACGTTTTTTCATAGTTTTTCAGCATTTTTTAGCATTAGCGTTTCTTTTTTCTTTCGTTTTTTTTCAATGGGATCAAAAATGTTAAAAAACGCTGGCAACACATGTTTTTGGCATTTTTTGATGTTTGAGCGTTTTTACAGCTGAAAAACTCCAAAACCCACTAGTCTTGGGGGTTTTTTACAGCCAAAAAATTCCCAAGCCAAAAAACGCCTCAAAAACAGTTGATAACAGCCTATGTGTGCATGGACACATAGGATAACATACTGGAGAGTTTATTGACTGTAGGAAAAAATGTCTGAAGCCAAAAACAGAAGGTGCAAAAACTTCCAAAAACATCCAGTGTGCATTAGGCCTTAAAGCAAGTATAGCCTTGCTCTCTAGGCGGAAGCAGTAGTTTCTCTGCAGAGTTCTGCCATTCCCCCCACTGAGTCAGTGCTAGAGCTCTGCAATCAGCAAAGCTTACTGCATGCTCCTTGCTGGTTGGAGAGCTCTGGCTCGGAAGCAGCAGGGGGCATGTGGGACCTTTGCAGAGAGATCATTACAGAAAGCAAGGGTCCCACTCTGCAGCATGCTGGTAGTGGACAGGCTTTTCTACTTAGTCTGTAGCTGATTTGGAAAGAAAAAATATCTGTTATGCCCCGCACACACGATCGGACACTCCGACAACAAAATCCATGGATTTTTTCCGACGGATGTTGGCTCATACTTGCCTTGCATACACACAAATCTTGTTGGAAATTCCGAACGTCAAGAATGCAGTGACGTACAACACGTACCACGAGCTGAGAAAAATGAAGTTCAATAACCAGTGCGGCTCTTCTGCTTGATTTCGAGCATGTGTGGCACTTTGTGCGTCGGAATTGTGTACACACAATATCCTATATCCTATTTTGTTGTCGGAAAATTTGAGAACCAGCTCTCAAATTTTGTGTGATGGAAATTCCAATGGAAAATGTCCGATGGAGCCTACACAAGGTCGGAATTTCCGACAAAAAGCTCCCATTGAACATTTTCCGTCAGAAAATCTGACCATGTGTATGGGGCATAAGGCATTGAACAGTTTAGTTTGATGCACCTGGACTGCATTTAGTGCATTTAAACTGAGAATTCAATTGTGATTAAAAATGTTAGTCCAGCCAAACCTTTCCTGACCAACTCCATGACAGCATACGTATGGGTTAACCCCACCTCCTCTCCTCCCCTATAGAACCCCCTGAGCCACGTCCCTTTTTTTGTCCTCCTCCTAAGGACCGGTTTGGTTATCCGACTGCCTACGTTTTTTCCTCTCCACGATCAAGGCCAACGGCGACCACTGGGAAGACAAGTTGCGATACCCCGATAAGCCTTGACTTTTAGCAGGGTGTGGAGTGGGCAAACAGAAGAGCTGCTGGAAGAGCTGAAACCTGGCCATTGGCAGGCAAGTGGGTAATGGCTAGATAGCCCACCTATTAGCGGGTGGTCCTATCTGACCCAAGTACGGCGTGATCAGCCTAACTTGTCTGGTTTAATCGTGGAAGCAGGATTGAATTGCAGATCTGTGTTCATGCCGTGTGCGGTGATATATACTTCTATATTACATATTACATGGCAGCAGTTTGTGTGTGTTTTCTGTTTGTCTGTTTTCTTCCCTGGCTCTAGTGTCTTCCAGTCTATGGCAGCTGGAGCACGTTGGTGTTCCAAGCCGCTGCTTTCTTTTCTGGCCCGGATGTCCCTGGGTTACTCCTGCCCAGGGGCTCAGCGCATGCGCACTGTGGGCAGTGGTGGCATTATTTCAGCAAAGAAATTCAATCAGCGGTCAGTACTGTTGATATTGGGATTTCACTGTGGGCAGCTTACAGCAGTTTCCCTAAGCCCTGGTTCACACTGACTGCGGAAATGAAACCGTGTGAGTTCAGCTGAACTCGCACGATTTAATTCCCGCATGTCAGTCCTGACTTCGGGGGCGATTTCAGAGACATCTGTGTGGGTTTCTGCACAGATGTTAATAGAAATCACACCCTGAAATCGCTAAAAGTAGTACAAAAACTACTTTTGGGAATCGGTGCAGTGCAGCAAATGCAGCGTCGCACCAATTCAGATGCTGCCATTGCCGGCAATTTGGCATGTGATTTGACACGTCAAATTGCATGTTAAATTGCATCAATGTAAACCTGGGCTAAATGCTGTGTGCAGTCATCACAGGTATCTGCATTAACACCCTGGTATGCTGCCTCTGTGTGATTCTGCTATGATTTGATCACCTGTGCAGGTTGTCTATCTGTGCAGTTTCACACTGTAGATGTTCAACTAAAAAATCTGAAAATAATAATGCGCCAAGCCAAAACGTGAGAGAAGCAGCCAACACAACAATCAGACAAATTGTGGTGAAATAACATGAATAAAGTGTGGCGCTAGGGAAGTGGGAAAATAATGTATATGTTCGTTATTGGGCAAAGCCTACCTGAATATCCGTCTGGAAGGCAATTGTGCACAATAAAGTATTTAGTGAAACAGGTCTGATCCTGTATATACTAATAGCTCACACTAATAAAAATAACTATCTGTGAAATAGTGAGAGTGTGAAGAAACAAAAAAAGATATAGAGTATGTATACTCTAAAATAACTATCTACAACTCTAAATAATATGAAGGAATAATTACATACATAGGGAGATCTGTGGATCAATTCTGGTATTGAATTGCCTATAACAGAAAACCCAATAGTGTAACAAACATTAAATAGGTAATGGGGACCAAAAAATAACAAATATAAATATTAGTACAGTAGTGTTGCTACCGCAGCTATAAGAGTACAATACATCCGAAAATGAAATGCTAATACAACTAGAAGTCCGACGCAGATGTATAGGCAAGCATCTGGAGGCTTAGCCAAAAAGCAACAACAACCAGGATTGGTAATATGGGACCCTTGAATCCGGGAATGGAATCAACAAGATAGGGTGATCAAACTTGCATGTAGATAGGGACAGGTAAAAATACCCTTACCAGCAGTGGTGGACTCACCAGCCAGCGGCTTGGGAGTCAAACAGGCTTACGATAGAGTAGGAACTGGTGGATGCAGTACTTTGTCCACAGCAACTGGGGAGGATGGAGGACTGTGGCACTAACTGACCGACCTTCTCCAATCTTACCGGCTCCCGACATGCATGATGTAGGTACAAACTGCTCATCAAAGATCAATCTCCATGTGGTGGGTATTGGCCCTCGAAAATAGGGATCAAAAAGAAGACTTCCCCATAGTGTAAATCAGCTTTTCAGAGCTTTAATAAAAGGTTGTACAATAAAACGCACTCTGGCTCATAAAAACAGAAATAAAGACCAGGTACAGGGTAAATATAAAATAAGCGCTTGATTCGGTTGTGGCAAGACAGGCATAACAAACCCTGTTTCACTGCCCCCCTTTGTGGCCAGCCCTTGTTTGGCAGCTATGAGAGGGTGGGTTTAACACTTTCCTTTCCTTGCTGACCTGGGCAAATTCTTTTTTTTTTTTTCCTTTTTCCTTTTTATCCTATTGTGCTTATTTTTGAGTCCTTCTGGGTCAGATTGACAATGCACGGTACGAGATGATAAAGACCTTGTTAGGTCACAACATTTGTCTTCCAGATGTATTTGGCATAGGTCACCATCAGGGTCCAGCCTTCATAGTAAAAGCTAATCCTGCTTTACCCACCCACCGCTATTTCAGCCGCTCCAGGGAGGGAGAATGCTGGGGATGTGGGACTCCAGTGCCAGAGGGCAAGTCTATGTGAGCCATGCTATTGCCAGGCGGTTGGGATAGGGGGTGGTGATTTCCAGCAAATGGAATCTCTGGTGAGGCACGTGGTGCAAGAATCCCTTAACCACTTAAGGACCACTTCACGCCGATATACGTCGGCAAGGCGGCACGGGCAGGCAAAATCACGTAGATGTACGTGATCTGCCTCCCGCGGGTGGGGGGTCCGATCGGACCCCCCCGGTGCCCGAGGCGGTACTCTTTTGTCCCCCGCCGATCGGAGATGAGGGGGAGGCCATCCATTCGTGGCCCCCCCCTCGCGATCGCCGCCGGCTAATCAGAATCTTCCTTTGCTGCTGTATGCTAAACAGCAGCAAAGGAAATTATGTCATCTCTCCTCGGCTCGGTATTTTCCGTTCCGGCGCCGAGGAGAGAAGACATCTATGTGAGTGCACAACACACACACATACAGTAGAACATGCCAGGCACACAATACACCCCCCTTTACCCCCCCAATCCCCCCCCCGATCACCCCCCAATCACCCCTCCCTGTCACACTGACACCAAGCAGTATTTTTTTTTTTCTGATTACTGCATGGTGTCAGTTTGTGACAGTTACAGTGTTAGGACAGTTACTGTTAGCCCCCTTTAGGTCTAGGGTACCCCCTTAACCCCCCCTAATAAAGTTTTAACCCCTTGATCACCCCCTGTCGCCAGTGTCACTAAGCAATCATTTTTCTGATCGCTGTATTAGTGTCGCTGGTGATGCTAGTTAGGGAAGTAAATATTTAGGTTCGCCGTCAGCGTTTTATAGCGACAGGGACCCCCATATACTACCTAATAAATGTTTTAACCCCTTGATTGCCCCGTGGTTGTCCCTTTCACCACTGATCACCGTATAACCGTTACGGGTGATGCTGGTTAGTTCGTTTATTTTTTATAGTGTCAGGGCACCCGCCGTTTATTACCGAATAAAGGTTTAGCCCCCTGATCGCCCGGCGGTGATATGCGTCGCCCCAGGCAGCGTCAGATTAGCGCCAGTACCGCTAACACCCACGCACGCAGCATACGCCTCCCTTAGTGGTATAGTATCTGAACGGATCAATATCTGATCCGATCAGATCTATACTAGCGTCCCCAGCAGTTTAGGGTTCCCAAAAACGCAGTGTTAGCGGGATCAGCCCAGATACCTGCTAGCACCTGCGTTTTGCCCCTCTGCCCGGCCCAGCCCAGCCCACCCAAGTGCAGTATCGATCGATCACTGTCCCTTACAAAACACTAAACACATAACTGCAGCATTCGCAGAGTCAGGCCTGATCCCTGCGATCGCTAACAGTTTTTTTGGTAGCGTTTTGGTGAACTGGCAAGCACCAGCGGCCTAGAACACCCCGGTCATAGTCAAACCAGCACTGCAGTAACACTTGGTGACGTGGCGAGTCCCATAAGTGCAGTTCAAGCTGGTGAGGTGGCAAGCACAAGTAGTGTCCGTCCGTCGTGCCCATAGTGCCCTTCCTGCTGCATTCGCCAATCCTAATTGGGAACCCACTGCTTCTGCAGCGCCCGTACTTCCCCCATTCACATCCCCAACCAAATGCAGTCGGCTGCATGAGAGGCATTTTCTTTATGTCCTCCTACCCAACAAACCCCCTCAAAAAAGATGTCGTGTCTGCAGCAAGCGCGGATATAGGCGTGACACCCGCTATTATTGTCCCTCCTGTCCTGACAATCCTGGTCTTTGCATTGGTGAATGTTTTGAACGCTACCATTCACTAGTTGCGTATTAGCGTAGGGTACAGCATTGCACAGACTAGGACACACTTTCACAGGGTCTCCCAAGATGCCATCTCATTTTGAGAGACCCGAACCTGGAACCGTTTACAGTTATAAAAGTTAGTTACAAAAAAAAGTGTAAAAAAAAAAAATATATATATATTTAAAATAAAAAAAAATAGTTGTCGTTTTATTGTTCTCTCTCTCTCTATTCTCTCTCTCTCTCTATTGTTTTGCTCTTTTTTACTGTATTCTATTCTGCAATGTTTTATTGTTATTATGTTTTATAAAGTTTGCTTTTCAGTTATGCAATTTTTTATACTTTACTGTGCTTTATTGTTAACCATTTTTTTTCTTTAGGTACGCCATTCACGACTTTGAGTGGTTATACCAGAATGATGCCTGCAGGTTTAGGTATCATCTTGGTATCATTCTTTTCAGCCAGCGGTCGGCTTTCATGTAAAAGCAATCCTAGCGGCTAATTAGCCTCTAGACTGCTTTTACAAGCCGTGGGAGGGAATGCCCCCCCACCGTCTTCCGTGTTTTTCTCTGGCTCTCCTGTCTCAACAGGGAACCTGAGAATGCAGCCGGTGATTCAGCCAGCTGACCATAGAGCTGATCAGAGACCAGAGTGGCTCCAAACATCTCTATGGCCTAAGAAACCGGAAGCTACGAGCATTTCATGACTTAGATTTCGCCGGATGTAAACAGCGCCATTGGGAAATTGGGAAAGCATTTTATCACACCGATCTTGGTGTGGTCAGATGCTTTGAGGGCAGAGGAGAGATCTAGGGTCTAATAGACCTCAATTTTTTCAAAAAAGAGTACCTGTCACTACCTATTGCTATCATAGGGGATATTTACATTCCCTGAGATAACAATAAAAATGATTAAAAAGAAAAATGAAAGGAACAGTTTAAAAATAAGATAAAAAAGCAAAAAAATAATAAAGAAAAAAAAAGCACCCCTGTCGCCCCCTGCTCTCGCGCTAAGGCGAACGCAAGCGGCGGTCTGTCGTCAAACGTAAACAGCAATTGCACCATGCATGTGAGGTATCACCGCGAAGGTCAGATCGAGGGCAGTAATTTTTGCAGTAGACCTCCTCTGTAAATCTAAAGTGGTAACCTGTAAAGGCTTTTAAAGGCTTTTAAATATGTATTTATTTTGTTGCCACTTGACATTTGTGCGCAATTGTAAAGCATGTCATGTATCCATGTACTCGGCCTAAGATCATCTGTTTTATTTCATCAAACATTTGGGCAATATAGTGTGTTTTAGTGCATTAAAATTTAAAAAAGTGTATTTTTTCCCCAAAAAATGCATTTGAAAAATTGCTGCGCAAATACTGTGTGAAAAAAAAATGAAACACCCACCATTTTAATCGGTAGGGCATTTGCTTTAAAAATATATATAATGTTTGGGGGTTCAAAGTAATTTTCTTGCAAAAAAAAATATTTTTTTCATGTAAACAAAAAGTGTCAGAAAGGGCTTTGTCTTCAAGTGGTTAGAAGAGTGGGTGATGTGTGACATAAGCTTCTAAATGTTGTGCATAAAATGCCAGGACAGTTCAAACCCCCCCCCAAATGACCCCATTTTGGAAAGTAGACACCCCAAGCTATTTGCTGAGTCATGTCGAGTCCATGGAATATTTTATATTGTGACACAAGTTGCAGGAAAGAGACAATTTTTTTTTTTTTTGCACAAAGTTGTCACTAAATGATATATTGCTCAAACATGCCATGGGAATATGTGAAATTACACCCCAAAATACATTCTGCTGCTTCTCCTGAGTACGGGGATACCACATGTGTGAGACTTTTTGGGAGCCTAGCCGCGTACGGGACCCTGAAAACCAAGCACTGCCTTCAGGATTTCTAAGGGTGTAAATTTTTGATTTCACTCTTCACTGCCTATCACAGTTTCGGAGGCCATGGAATGCCCAGGTGGCACAAAACCCCCCCAAATAACCCCATTTTGGAAAGTAGACACCCAAAGCTATTAATAAGAATTAAAGAGTTAATGAGATAAAGGAAGCATATACTCATGCAAAGTGCTGCCGTGCCAGTCTCTGCATGCAAGAGATTTCAGGGCAGGTACTCGCCCCTCTTTATGGTCATGAAAAGGAACAGCTTGCGGAGGCTGGTTTTGGATCTTGCGCACCTGAGACAATTTTCAGCAAAGGAGAAGTTCAAGGTGGAAACATTGTCCCTGATTCATAGGGGATCCAGCCAGGTGACTGGTTTGTTTCCAATAGACCTAAGATGCTTACTTTCATGTGCCCATTGTAGAATACTTCTGCAAGTTCCTTCAGTTCATTGTAGGTCAAGATCATCTCCAGCTCCAGCCGTTTAAGCTTTCAACATCACCCTGTGTATTTTCAGGGTCTTATTGGTTGTTATGGTTTTTATCCAAACAAGAAGCATACGCCTGCATAGTTACATGGATGTCCTTCTCCTACTGTTCCAAGACAAAGGGCAGCTGGTGGAGCCCAGAGCTCAGGTCTTTTCAAGGCTCCTCAAATTTGGATGGCAGCTGAATCTGGAAAAGAGTCACCTGGAGCGCACTCAGTCTCTTATGCGCCATGGGGCTCAGTATATCATAATCAAGGAGACCATTGCCTTGACTCTGGATCCCGATGTTCTGGAACAGAATACTCCTGGCCCTATCTTCTTCCCACCTGTGCTTTTTTCAGTGTCTAAAATGATTGGAACTATGGTGTCTACGCTTCCGAGGGTCAAGTGGAAGCTTGAGAACGCGGCCCTTCCGGAAGTGGTTTCTCCAGCAGTGGGAGCCAGGAAGCAGAATTAAGTTCATCTACATAACCTCAGTCATGAAAGCGAGTCCCCTGGTGGCTGCAATGGAGAAACTGGCTCAGTTGCCATTCCATTGCCCCATTTCCTGGTTCACAATCACGTCCAATGCTAGCAATACAGAAAGGGGGGGCCTGCTGCCTGTCAGGGATAGCTCAAGGCAGGCAGGGCTGGCAATTTCATAGATTGTATTGAACATTCTGAAACTACGGGTAGCCTTCTGCACCCTACAGGCCTTTCACCATATAACAAAGGAAGCATCAGTGCTCTTAGGTTAGTCAACACTGCGGCGGTCTCCTACATTAAAAGAAAAAGGGGGACTCACAGCCTGTTCTCTATTAAAGGAAGTGGAGCCAATTATGTTTTGGGCTCAGAAGAATCAAACCTACATCTCAGCGGCTTATGTCCCCAGAGTCCAAAATATTCTAACAGACTTTCTTTCCAGAGTCCAGTTGGACAACATTAAATGGTCTCTACACGTGGAGGTTTTCAGGCGCAGATGCCCTGATGGATCATTGGAAATGCAGTAGGACCTGTGCATTTCTTCCAGTCCTGGTCAACCTCTGGTTTTCGACGAAGATTCCCAACAGAGGTTGTGGAGGTAGTGGCAGTGATGCCTTATTGGCCAATTAGGCCATGGTTCCCCCTACTAGCACAGTTCAGCTTCCAGAACACAGTGCACCTTCTCCTCAGGCTAGGCCTTCTGTCACTGGGTGCAATTCTACAGCCATGTCCAGCATGGTTGCGTCTGATGGCCTTGTTCTTGAGATTGGAGGTCCTCAGCTGCTTCTCCAGAGTTATCTCCGCTCTCTTGAATGCTAGATGAATGAACACAAAGTTTATGGGAGAATCTGGTCAAAGTTTGTTCAAATACAAAGTCTGCTGCTGACTGATCATGTAGTAATCTAGAAGTTCTAAATATTCTAGGCTTCCTACAGTTGGGTTTAGATCTGGGTCTATCGGTCAGCTTCCTTGGAGTTCAAGTGTCAGCTTTATTAGCCTTCACAGATGTATCTTGGTCTCGGCATCTTTTCCTGTCCAACAATTCTTCAAGGGAGCAGCTAGGCTCAGACCTCGGAGTAAGCAGAGGTTTTCCAAATGGAGTCTCCCTCCTGTTCTCAACTCCCACTTGGGAATTGGAGCGGAGTGTTCTAGGGCTGTCTCTGTTAAAGACCTCTCTGTCAATTTCACCTTTTTCCTGGCTATCACATCAGCATAAAAAGCCTCAGAGATCGATTCACTGGTCATGGAGAACTTTTCTTAACATTCCTTCCAGTTTGAGCGGTGCTGTTACCTATGCTTCAATTCCCAAGGGTGCGTGAGTCTTTCATGGGAGCGAAGAAATTGTTCTACCAACCTTAGAGTTCTAACTTGCGTCCTTTAGACGTGGGAGAGGGCGCGCTGTGGCTTAGTTGGTTAGAGCGCATGTCTAGTAAACAGGGAGTCCTGAGTTGACTCCAAGCAGTGCCTTCCTTTAGTTCTAGGAATCTCTCAGATATTGTGCAGTTATATCTACAAAGCTACAATTTCCTTCAGACTTCAGAAAGCCTGTTCATTCTTTTGCCAGAAAGGACAGAGGAACGTGCCTCATCTAGGATGATTGTGGCAAGGATTGCCTAGGCCATCCAACAGGTTCACAGAGACAACGGCTTGGCTCCTTTGGAGGTAGTGTCTGCTCACTCAACCAGGAGTGGGTCTACATCTTGGGCAGCTTTGCAGCATGTGGTTCCCAAAGCAGTCTGTAGGGCGGCCTTATGGTCCTCAATCAATACGTTTATGGCTCATTACTGTGTAGCGTCTGCTTCCTTATCCTCTGTTTATTTTGGCTTGCAGGTCCTGTCTGTTGACGGTACAAATTAAAGCCTTTGGGTTAGCACTGTCTGCCCATTGGTTGTATGGTGAGTCGGTTCCCATACGTATGCTGCCATGGAGTCGGTCAGGAAAACAAAAAACTTCCTATCAAATACTTACCATAATTTTCCTTTCCTGATGGACTCCATGGCAGCAGGAAACAGGGAGTCCTGAGTTGACACCAAGCAGCGCCTTGCTTCAGTTCTAGGAATCCCTCAGATATTGTGAAGTTATATCTACAAAGCTACAACTTAATTCAGGCTTCAGAATGCCTGTTCATTCTTTTGCCAGAAAGGACAGAAGAACGTGCCTCAACTAGGATGATTGTGGCACGGATTGCCTAGGCCATCCAACAGGCTCACAGAGACAACAGCTTGGCTCTGTTGAAGGTAGTGTCTGCTCACTCAATCAGGAGTGGGTCTACATCTTGGGCAGCATTGCAGCATGTGGTTCCCAAAGCAGTCTGTAGGGTGGCCTTATGGTCCTCAATCAATACGTTTATGGCTCATTACTGTGTAGCGTCTGCTTCCTTATCCTCTGTTTATTTTGGCTTGCAGGTCCTGTCTGTTGACGGTACAAATTAAAGCCTTTGGGTTAGCATTGTCCGCCCATTGGTTGTATGGCGAGTCGGTTCCCATACACATGCTGCCATGGAGTCGGTCAGGAAAACAGAAAAGTTCCTATCAAATATTTACCATAATTTTCCTTTCCTGATGGATTCCATGGCAGCAGGAAACAGGGAGTCCTGAGTTGAATCCAAGCAGTGCCTTGCTTCAGCTCTAGGAATCCCTCAGATATTGTGAAGTTATATCTACAAAGCTACAACTTCCTTCAGGCTTCAGAAAGCCTGTTCATTCTTTTGCCAGCAAGAACAGAGGAACGTGCCTCATCTATGATGATTTGGCAAGGATTGCCTAGGCCATCCAACAGGCTCACAGAGACAACGGCTTGGCTCCTTTGGAGGTAGTGTCTGCTCACTCAACCAGGAGTGGGTCTACATCTTGGGAAGCTTTGCAGCATGTGGTTCCCAAAGTAGTCTGTAGGGCGGCCTTATGGTCCTTAATCAATACGTTTATGGCCTATTATTGTGTAGAGTCTGCTTCCTTATCCTCTGTTTAATTTGGCTTGCAGGTCCTGTCTGTTGATGGTACAAATTAAAGCCTTTGGGTTAGCCTTGTCCACCCATTGGTTGTATGGCGAGTCGGTTCCCATACGTATGCTGCCATGGAGTCGGTCAGGAAAACAGAAAACTTCCTATCAAATACTTACCATAATTTTCCTTTCCTGATGGACTCCATGGCAGCAGGAAACAGGGAGTCCTGAGTTGACTCCAAGCAGTGCCTTGCTTCAGCTCTAGGAATCCCTCAGATATTGTGAAGTTATATCTACAAAGCTACAACTTCCTTCAGGCTTCAGAAAGCCTGTTCATTCTTTTGCCAGCAAGAACAGAGGAACGTGCCTCATCTATGATGATTTGGCAAGGATTGCCTAGGCCATCCAACAGGCTCACAGAGACAACGGCTTGGCTCCTTTGGAGGTAGTGTCTGCTCACTCAACCAGGAGTGGGTCTACATCTTGGGAAGCTTTGCAGCATGTGGTTCCCAAAGTAGTCTGTAGGGCGGCCTTATGGTCCTTAATCAATACGTTTATGGCCTATTATTGTGTAGAGTCTGCTTCCTTATCCTCTGTTTAATTTGGCTTGCAGGTCCTGTCTGTTGATGGTACAAATTAAAGCCTTTGGGTTAGCCTTGTCCACCCATTGGTTGTATGGCGAGTCGGTTCCCATACGTATGCTGCCATGGAGTCGGTCAGGAAAACAGAAAACTTCCTATCAAATACTTACCATAATTTTCCTTTCCTGATGGACTCCATGGCAGCAGGAAACAGGGAGTCCTGAGTTGACTCCAAGCAGTGCCTTGCTTCAGTTCTAGGAATCCCTCAGATATTGTGAAGTTATATCTACAAAGCTACAACTCCATTCAGGCTTCAGAATGCCTCTTCATTCTTTTGCCAGAAAGGACAGAGGAACGTGCCTCAACTAGGATGATTGTGGCACAGATTGCCTAGGCCATCCAACAGGCTCACAGAGACAACAGCTTGGCTCCGTTGAAGGTTTTCTATTTCCTAACAAATTTAGTATTTCCTATCAAATACTTACTGTAATTTTCCTTTCCTGATGGACTCCATGGCAGCAGGAGCCCCCCAGTGTCTTGAGGAGGCTAGTTACAGAATGCAGTAATGGTGACAAGCATAAAAAAAAAACTGTCAGGGGGGTCTAGCCTTCCCCTACTCTACTACTAAAAAAGTTATATCTGCTTTGCAGTTGGAGCTTTCTCTAACTTCTTGTCTGAGAAAACAGTTGTCCCTAGGAGGGGAAATCTTTTTCACTGGACCACAGATGCCAGTAAAAACCTGACAGGGGTTCTAATGCTCCTCTTCTCTATCAAAACTTACAGTGAAGTTTTTGGGTGGACATATATTTTAAATTGTTGATTTTAATGAAAACCAAGCACATACAGTGCATCCGGAAAGTATTCACAGTGCTTCACTTTTTCCACATTTTGTTATGTTAATGCCTTATTCCAAAATGAATTAAATTAATTATTTTCCTCAAAATTCTACAAACAATACCCCATAATGACAAAGCGAAAGAAGTTTGTTTGAAATCTTTGCAAATTTATTAAAAATAAAAAATGAAAAAATCACATATACATAAGTATTCACAATTCACAGCCTTTACCATGACACTCAAAATTGAGCTCAGGTGCCTCCTGTTTCCACTGATTTTCCTTGAGATGTTTCTACAACTAGATTGGAGTCCACCTGTGGTAAATTCAGTTGATTGGGCATGATTTGGAAAGGCACCTGTCTATATAAGGTCCCACAGTTAACACTGCATGTCACAGCACAAACCAAGCCATGAAGTGCAAGACATTGTCTGTAGACCTCTGAGACAGCATTGTATGGAGGCACAGATCTGGGGAAGGGGACAGAAAAATTTCTGCAGCATTGAAGGTTCCAATGAGCACAGTGGCCTCCATCATCCGTAAATGGAAGAAGTTTGAAACCACCAGGACTCTTCCTAGAGCAAGCCACCTGGCCAAACTGAGCAATGGGGGGGGAGGGGGGGGGGTTGGAGGGGCCTTAGTCAGGGAGGTGACCAAGAACCAAATGGCCACTCTGACAGAGCTCCAGCGTTCTTCTGTGGAGAGAGGAGAACCTTCCAGAAAAATAACCCTTTCTGCAGCACTCCACCAATCAGGCCTGTATGGTAAAGTGGCCAGACGGAAGCCACTCCTTAGTAAAAGGCACATGACAGCCCACCTGGAGTTTGCCAAAAGGCACCTAAAGGACTCTCACACCATAAAAAACAAAATTCTCTGGTCTGATGAAACAAAGATTGGCCTGAATTGGCCACTCCACTCTTTGGCCTGAATGACAAGCGTCATGTCTGAAGGAAACCAGGCACCACTCATCACCTGGCCAATACCATCCCTAAAGTGAAGTATGGGGTGGCAGCATCATGCTGTGGGGATGTTTTTCAGCAGCAAGGAGACTAGTCAGGATCGAGGGAAAGATGAATGCGGAATTGTACAGAGACATTCTTGATGAAAACCTGCTCCAGAGCGTTCTGGACCTCAGACTGGGGCAAAGGTTCATCTTCCAACAGGACAATGACCCTAAGCACACAGCAAAGATAACAAAGGAATGGCTAAGGAACAACACTGTGAATGTCCTTGAGTGGCCCAGCCAGAGCCCAGACTTGAACCCGATTGAACATCGTTGGAGAGATCTGAAAATGGCTGTGCCCCGATGCTCCCCATCCAACCTGATGGAGCTTTAGAGGTCCTACAAAGAAGAATGGGAGAAACTGGCCAAAAATAGGTGTGTCAAACTAATTATCATTATGAAAAACCCCATTTATTTGATATGAATTTGATAATATTAACCACTGCAAATGACTGTGAATCTAACTAAGAATAGGATGGCCATTTAAGCGACCACCTGCATCAGGCTGCGCCACCTTTGCAAGTGTAGCACCCTCCTAGATAGGTTCTATTATTAGGTAAATTTAGTTATGACTCACTGTACCCAGTGGAGCTGCTATTTATTGTTAGGCAAATCTAGGTTTGGCTCACTGTAACCATTGTGGCTGTGTTAATTGTTTTAGTCTGATCTAGGTTCCAGTAGTTGCAGGATTGACTGCTTCAGAGTCGAGAAAGCTCTGAAGAATTAGTGGGCTGGGAGAGTCTAATCAGCAGCTAAATATTCATACAGCCCTGGCCAATCCCGGGGGAGGGTTGTCCAGATGGTAGCTGGGAGCCTGTATTCTGGGACAGAGAGCAGCGTTGTCTTTTTTCTTAGATGGAGATTATAGCCTAAGGGGGCTGCTTGCCCCCTTAAGCCATTCTGCCATGTGCCTGTGGGGTGTCGAGGCCTCAGGTGGGCTACCTGGAGGCCTGCTTTGCTAGAGGTTGCAGAAAGCTAATGGAGGTACTGTCATCTGAGGATCTAGTCTGGTATAACAGAGAGAAAAATTTTCAAGGTTATTGGAAGGAAGCAACCAATTTTCCAAGGACATTTGCGAGTACAGACGGGAGTGAGAAATCCTAGACACTGTGAGCTGAGGCCATTCCTTGTGGGTCAGCTGTGTGTTTAAAGGGGACATTGGGGGTGATTTACAAAAGTCGTGCTCCATCAGTAGAGGGGCATGGCGAGGCACAATGCACATTTCCATATTTACGAAATGATGCGCCAGTAACAGAGCTCGAATCCCCCATTTACTATAGCGATCTCGGCGAACGGGAGAATGCAATCTGTGCGCCACTATGGACACGGCATCTCCAATTCAATATTGACAGAAGATGGAGTTGTCAATATTATGGGGTGATGTGAGGAAGTTTAGTAACAACTGCCAAAGTAACAAATATGCCTAAAATAGAATGAGAAAGTTACTTTTTCAGAGAAAGCCTGCTGTGCCTGCAAGTATGTTTAGAACTGTATGAGATCAATGTAAGTAGTGCACATGCTCTTGCGCTTGTTCACATGAGTTTGTTCTCTGTGATCTGCCAAAATCGTAGTAAATGTTAAGCAATTGCACGGCTTGAGTGGGCGCATCTCTAAACTTGACAAATTCTTTTTTATGCTGGTTCACTCTTATGTATTTTTTTAAGAAGATTTTCACACAGGTCATGTTAGCATGTTATGTTGCCAACATGTGACATGCACCTTGTTAAAATTATGTAAAAAGACTCTCACTCCTCTAGCTCCTCCAAAAAGGGCATTTAACCTTTCCCCTCTAATACATATGATTTCCTTGGGCTAGCTTTTGCTATTAAAGGGGAACTCCACACTCCATTCTCCAATGCTCTTGTCTCCCCCCTCTAATCCCTTGGATTTCCATGGGCTAACTTTTGATTTTAAAGGGGAACTCCACAATCCATTCTCTAATGCTCTTGTCTCCCCCCCTCTAATCCCTTGGATTTCCATGGGCTAACTTTTGCTTTTAAAGGGGAACTTCACCCTCCATTCTCCAATGCTCTTGTCTCCCCCCTCTAATCCCTTGGATTTCCATGGGCTAACTTTTGCTTTTAAAGGGGAACTCCACACTCCACTCAATTCTCAAAAGGCTGTGAGCTGCCTTCACCAATCCAAACCACATCCTTTTTCAGAGCATACAACAGGGCCAGCTAGGAAAGGAGCGAGAAGAGCGATCGCCCAACCCCCTCCTGAACCATACAAGGCCACATGCACTCAACATAGCTGGCTGCCTTTGGGGCATGTTGGGCTCAGCCTAATACCAACCACAAATCACCTTGTACCCACTAGTTTAAAGGGGCTTTGCCCCCTGTCTGCAGCCCCCCACAACCCCAACCTAGGGTTGTGTGGAAGAGGCCCTTGTCCCCCTGAATATGGGAACAAGGTGGTTGACTTTTGGTGTGCCCGAGCCCCTCCTGCCCCAAGCATCCATCCTCCTTTCATGGGCTGGCTTGCTGTGTGTTTGGCTAGGGGTTTGTTAGTGTGTGGGAGGGGCACAATTTTTTTCATGTGGGGGTTCTCTTTTCAAGCCGTAACAGACCCAAATGGCCTTGTATGTATTGGGGGGGGGGGCAAGCCGTACATCTTTGAAGCAGCATTTTGGATACATGCCACAGATGCACCACTTTACAGGCAGAGTAAGCCCCCCCCCCCCACCAAGTTACTAGCTTTTAAGCATTTTTGCATTTTTAGAGGCACTTCTCCTTGATTCATTTTTGGGGTTGTCCAAATTGGTGACATTGATATATGGCCCTCAGAGTGGGACCTGGGCCCCCATAACCATTTTAAGGCCAATAACTAGAATATAAGCCAGCCAAGTGGGGACTAGCAAAATTAACAAGTCAGTTCCCATAGATTGCAATAGTATTTGTTGTATAACTTTTGCCCATTTTAGGCTCTTTGTTTGCTCCCCTGGACCGGCCGGTGTTTGTCCCATCTGTAATTTTGTAGCATGCTGGATGGTGCTTAATTTTGGACAGAAGGGTGGCTTATTTTTGGGCTAGCTGCATTTGAGTTGTTCTGGGCATGATCAGGGACTTTGTTTTTTTGCTGTGGCCTTTGGTGTGTGAAATGCATTTGGGTTGGTCTGGGCATGCTCAGTGACTTTGTTTTTTTGTGCTTTTTGTGTGTGAACAGCACTTGGATCTTTATGGGCATGCTCAGAGAGTGTGTTTTTTGGGTTAACAATTTAAGGACTTCCTTAATAGGTGTACCCACTTTGAAGTTCTGTCTCTACATTGGGTGAACTTGCATTCTGTGTGTTTCATGGACTGTGCATGTGTTTTCAATTCCCTCTTTAGCACACAAACCTATGTTATATAAAGCTTGCAGATAACATTATTTACCTTGCCCTGAAAAGAGGGCAGATTGCTTGATGGTGTGTGTCTGTGGCAAGAGAGTACATTTGGGTGTCGTTATAGAGTTTGTAACATGTTTATTTTCTCTTTGTATTTTGTTTTTGCAAAAGAGGTGTGTTTTAGAGCAAGTATTTTTTACTTTTGTTTGTTTTTTTTTTTTGTTTTTTTTTTGGGGGGGGGGATATTTTTCACTGAAATATGTTTGATGTCGTCAATGTTTGTTGTTTGTAGGTTGTTAGTTTGAATTTTATTTAATTGTCTGTGCTGCATTATTTTGCAAAATCTTCCTCCAAGATGTTGTGATTAATAAATGTTTAAATCCTTAAGAGACTGTCCGTTTGTGGGCAAAGTCCTTTTAACTCCTGTTAATTTCCTCTGCAAAATGGTCAGACCTCAAAACCATATTCTGTTAAGCCCTGTACACACGATCCGAAAATCGTACGAAAAATGCCGCATTCTAATCGATCGTACGATACAGAGCTTTCGAGAGCCGATCAGGACAGTTCATCCAATATTATTCTATCGGACATGCACGGAAATTTTTTTTTCGTACGAAGCCAGATCGTACGATTTTCGTTTAAGCAGTACAGCTGTCGTTCGAAAATGCAATACAGATGCATTACAATACATGACATCACTTCCGAACTTTTTATTCTGTCGTACGAGAATTTTTGTAACTTTAGTACGAAACTCATTAGTAAACTCATCAGCTTCGACGTGAGATTAGCATGCAAAAAGAAACGGACGATCATTCGTCCGATAATCGGATCGTGTGTATGGCTAATTAGTGTCTCAAATTAACATACATGTGTTTTTTGCTTTCCTTGCTCTTTTCCAAGTCCTGTTTTGTTGACCAATGAAATTTGTAGCAAATTTTTATGTTTTGTGTTTTGTTAATAATTTGTTTTTCAAATGCATGCTCAATCCAAATAATGCATTTTTTTTGTTTTCAAACGTTTTTATTTTAGGAAAATATAACATTTGGGTGTACAGGCACTGTAGTGACATAAATTACATTGGCTAGAAAGCCCATAACAGAGAAATGATATATCACACTCAGTGCGAACCATATTTCACATAATCATACAGTATGAGCCCAAAAAACAAAGATAATAATAAAAAAAAATAAAAAAGGAAAATAAAGAAAAAACAATCAAATAATAAAAAAAAAGAATGAGAAAACATAAAGCAGCTAGTTGTGATAAATGTGTACTTCTAATAAATTAAGTTTACAGTCAGGGAGTACAAAACAATGTGTCTAATATTGTACAGATCAGATATGTTGTGAAGGCCCTGGAATATCCCCTTGTGTGTTGTTAACAAATAGGTTTGATATTTGCATTAAGGGGGGTCAGCTGTGGGTTCCGAGGGATCCTCCAGTCTGTCACTGAGCAGCAGAGCTGTCCAGATGTTCCATTTTCGGTCAAATATAGGCATGGAATCTAGGAGAGTATGGTGTATTCTTTCCATGGATCTGATAGACTCCATACGAGAAATCACCTGTGACCAGGATACTTGGGGCCTCTTCCAGTTCAATGCTATTGCCCACTGAACCGCACTGAAGAGTGTATGGATTAATTTTTGTAGGGGGAGGGGAACATCAGGAAGCTCCGCAAACAGCAGACACATTTGACAAGTCAGTGTAAGCGACATTCCGGAGAGAAGCCTTATGAGGGATGTGGTTTTGTGCCAAACGGTGTCTAAGGCCTTACAACTCCAGAACGTATGCAGCAACGTACCCCTGTCCTGGCACCCTCTAAAACAGGTGCCAGAGACCAGGGGATATATCCTGTGAAGACGATCCGGAGTGTAGTACCATCTAGTGTGAAGCTTAAGTACCGTTTCCTTAATTGACACAGAACGAGTGCATTTGTGCATATTGTCTATCATGTCCTGCCAATCTCCGCCAGAGATCTCCTTGGCCATCTCCACCTCCCATGCTGCCATTGCTAAGGATTTTTGTGGGGAGTTATGATCATTGAGGTAATGATAAAGTACAGAAATGGTCCCCTTATCCCTCGCCTCTTCTCCACATAAATGTTCAAAAGGGGTTTTCGACAATTCCACCTTCCTCTTCATAAAAGTCGTGTAGAAGTGTCGAATTTGCAAGTATTGGTGAAACTCGGATCTGCCCATACCATAAGTCTGCTGCAGGTGAGTGTAGGAACAAAAAGAGGCGTTCTTCAGCAGAGATCCGAGGTTCACCAAGCCCAGTGCAATCCATTTAAGATATGGCAAACTGGAGGAAAAAGCAGGGGGGAATGAGGGTTCTCCCAGAAAAGAGGATAAGAGGGGGACGTCAGAATGCAGCTGGAACTTTTTGCGGTAAAGGGACCATAGATAAAGTGATTGACCCACTATATTGTTCAGAGGGGTGATGTCTCTGGCGGAGACCGAGCGGGACCAGAGGAGACCGGGGAGGTAGTATGGAGTTACCGATATCCTTTCAAATTGTAGCCATGGCACAGAGGTGGGAATGGTATGCCACTGCGCCATTTGGATTAGCCGAGATGCCAGAAAGTATTTCCATAGATCCGGGCATCCCAAACCTCCCCTTCTCTGGGCTCTATACATTAGTGCACGTCCCATTCGTGGTTTTTTATTTTGCCATATAAACCTGAGCAGGTCCGATTGAACCTTTTGAAGGACTGATCGAGAGACATATAGAGGAAGGGATCTGAAGAGGAATAGGAGCTTGGGGAGAATGTTCATTTTCACTGCCTGAATTCTCCCTAGAAATGATATGTGGTAGGAGGACCATTGACTTAAAAGGTACTTAACATTGGAAAAAGCTGGAGGGTAGTTCAATGAGTATAGTTGTTTCAGGGAGGGGGCCAATTTAATTCCAAGATATTGTAGAGAGATATGGTTCCAGGAGAATTTAAATTTATCTGTGAGGGTGGTCAATAAGTGTTGCGGGAGGTGAATTGGTAGAGCCGAACACTTGGAGGGGTTGATGCCCAGACCCGATATTTTATAGAAAGCCTCAAGAGAGGACATTAGGTTAGGGAGGGAGATGAGGGGGTCGGAGATGAAAAGCAATACATCGTCTGCGTAAAAGCTAAGTTTGAATTCCTGATCCCCCTTCCTGTAGCCCTTAATGTTTGGGTCATTAGAAATGGATCTAGACAGGGGCTCCATAGCCAGCGCAAACAGAAGCGGAGATAAAGGACACCCCTGTCTAGTGCCGCATCCCAGAGAAAAATAATCTGAGTAACATCCTGGAAGCTTAATTCGGGTTTTTGGGTTATGGTAAAGGGCTTTGAAGCCATGTATAAATGCCCCATTAAAACCAAATTTGGCCAATACCGTATCTAGATACGTCCAGAGGACACTATCAAATGCCTTGTTTATGTCTAAACTCAAAAACAATACTGAGTTTGAGTTCATATGAGTGTCCTGCAGGATATTAGTGGCTAATCGTATATTATCCGTGATCTGCCTCGATGGGATAAATCCGGTTTGATCGGGCGATATCAAGGAAGTAATGACTTTGGCCAGTCTGTCAGCTAGGATCCTGCCGAATATTTTAAGATCATTATTTATAACCGAAATGGGGCGAAAATTTTGGGGGAGGGTATGATCTTTGCCGGGTTTGGGAATAAGGGACATGTTGGCTAGCAACATTTCTGTAGGGAAACTTTGACCTTTGAGTATTTGATTATACATATTAGTAAGTGTGGGGAGCAGGGATTCAGCAAATTTTTTATAGTAAACGGGGGAGAAGCCATCAGGGCCCGGGGCTTTGGAGGGTTTAAGAGAGGAGATAATAGAGGCAATTTCCTCGGATGAGCAGGGGGCATTAAGGGTATCTAATTGCTCCTCCGAGAGACGAGGAAGCGAGAGAGTGTCTAGCCAGGACCGCATAGGGGGAGGGTGTGAAGGGTCCGGGCCAGAAAAAAGTTTTTGATAGAAGGTAGAGAAAATCTGCAGTACTTGTTTAGGATGTGAGGTGAGGTTGCCGTGGTTGTCCTTTAATTTGTAAAGATGGGTCGGTTGGGTAGACTGTTTAAGCTTTCGAGCAAACATCGTGGAAGCAGAGTTACTATATAGGAGGAAGCGCGCTTTGGACCATCTAAGAGATTTCTCGATGTGACCCGACAGTATATCATCTAGGGCTCTGCGTTTTTCGGTAATCTGAAGGATCAACTCTTGTGTAGGGGTCTGAGTGTGTCTATGATATAATTGTTCTAATTCCATGGTGAGTTTGTGGGTGTCCTGTTGTTTTTGTCGTTTTTGGGTCGTGGAAATTTCTATCAGATGGCCCCTCATCACAGCCTTATGGGCTGCCCATAGAGAGATAGGAGAAATGTTCTCTACATTATTAAGCCTAAAGTATTCTTTAAGCTGTCCCTCTAACTGAGCCATTATCACTGGATCGGTGAGTAATGCTTCATTAAGGCGCCAGGACCTGGCTACATGTGGGAGGCCTAAACATGAGATATGGGTGGATACAAGGTGATGGTCTGACCAGGGGCAAACATGTATGTTGGCTGTAGTAGAGTTCACCGTTAAAGAGGGGGTACCAAAAATATAATCTAAGCGGGAGTAACTGTCATGAGGGTGGGAATAGAACGTATATTCCCTAGAGCCGACATTGTGGGCTCTCCAAATATCAATAAGTTGAGAGGATTTTAGGGAATGTTGTAGGGATTTGGGAAAAGCTTTAGATGTGGGGCATGTTCGGCTTCTATCAAGTACTGAGTGGGCCACTAAATTAAAATCCCCACCGATTAACATATGAGGGGAGTGGAACCTATCTAGGATTTGAAAGAATTCTTTAAAGAACGTTGCCTGTGAGGCGTTCGGGGCATATACTGAGGCCATAGTTAGAAGCTTGTTTTGGATAGTACCCTGAACTATCACGAAACGACTGTTGGGGTCTTTATAAATTTTATGAGCCTGAAACATCACTGAATTTTTGATAAAAATGGCCGCCCCTCTAGACCTGGACCCATGGGTAGTGAAATAGCTTTGATTGAATGCCTTGTCAAAGTATGATGGGTGATTATCTCTGGAGAAATGCGTCTCCTGGAGAAAGACCACATCTGCACCAAGAGATTTGTATGTTTTGAAAGCTTTTTTCCTTTTTTGAGGGGTATTAAACCCTTTAACATTATGGGAAATTATTTTAATCCCCATGGTTATTTATAATGAATTTGCTGGGGTCAGTATGGGGTCCAGGCCGAGAGGGAGCAGCCAAACAGCAACTAGGCTTTTTCAGAGGTATAACATAGCTATGGCGCTCAGTCCAATGGGACCTCTTGCATCTAAACTCTGAGGTAGTAGCACATAAATCACAATGATATTGCCAATTGGTGTGCACAACACAAAAAAAAAGCAAAAGCATAAAATCATAAACATAGAGAAACAAAAGAACTAGAAACCTGAATACTAGGCCAAAAAGTGGCCAAACAAAGCCCCGGGGGGTCATGGGGAAAAACATCCCATGGACCCAAAAAAAAGTGTCCATTCGGACCAAAAGGTCCGACACTCTGAGTGGTAGCATTTGTGTCATCCGTACAGACATAAATTCGGCAGAGGAATTTACCTGTGGGGAATCAACCAGCTCTAACATCACTGACCAGACGGGGAGCCAGCCAGTTCTCATTGATAAAGAGTGTAGGGACAATCATACGGGCGCAACCGGGAGTCCGTAATGAGCCGGGAGAGTCCAATCTTCTTTCAGCATGTTGGGAGATGTTCAATTCTCGATATCCTGGAGGAAGAGAGGAAAAAGAAAAAAAACAAGGGTAGGGGGAAAAAGGAAAAAAAAAAGAGTCCCATTAGAAGTGTGTCCTGTCGTCAGTCACGGCGTTGTTCTCTGCGGTCTCTTCTAGGTGGAGGGGTTGCCCAAATAGCTGAGTGACGTGGAGTGGAGGGTAGTCTGGGCAGGGAAGCCGCATCAAGGAGGCCCATCTTCACCAGTAATTCTTTTCCCTCTAATAGGGTGGTCACAGTGTAGGTTGTGCCATTGTGAGGCACCTGCAGCTTGAAGGGGAAGCCCCATCGGTATCGAATACTGGCCGTTTGAAGAACAGAGGTAACCTCCTTCATCCTCCTGCGCTTATCCAGGGTGGTAGGAGAGATGTCTGGGTAGATTTGAATCGGGGTACCTTCCAGACGAATATTAGGGGTGTTCCGTGAAGCTCTAAGAATTTCCTCTTTGACCAGGAAGTCCTTAAGGCAGAGTACTATGTCCCTTGGTGGTTTCTCTGGGGGAGGGGGAGGGCGAAGGGCCCTGTGAATCCTGTCACAGGAGAAGGCCGACAGTGGGGAGTCTGGCAGAAGGGATTGGAATATCTTCTGTATCGCAGGTAGTAGATCGGTGACCGATTCAGGCACTCCACGCACCCTAAGATTGTTGCGGCGGTTCCTGTTATCGAGGTCCTCGATGTGAGCTTGGAGCTGTAGGACCGTGTCAGATAGGGACTCATGTTCCTTCCTTAGGTCAGAATACACTAAGGAGAGCTCGTCGTGCTTTGTCTCTAGTAAGTCAGTTCTGCTACCCAGGGCCGCAATCTCCAGGGACAACGTGTTAGTAGACTTGTGGAGCTCTGATTGGAATTTCTGGGCGATCTTATCATACATAAGAGTCAAGCTCTCATCCAGATCTGCTTTAGTCAGTTGGAACGTGTACTCACTGTCTCCCTGGGAGTGCGGTGGTGAGGAAGCTGCTGTAGGAGAATGTGCCTGTGACTGTGTCCTCCGGGCGCCATCTTGGGCCTGCATGCTTCTCTCCTTCTCTCTTAGCAGATAGGTTGTTAAGGATCTTTGGGCCGGTTTTCCACGGCGATTTCTAGTGCCCGTCATGCGCTGAGTGTTCCGCCGGGGGTGCGGGGATAATTTAGGTAGATAGCGAGAGTTAATCGCCCCGGGGAAGTGCCTTTAGTCTCCGCGGCTCATGGATCTCTCAGTCCTTGCTTCCTCCTCGGTTCGCGCCGCGCATGCGCCCCCCAAATAATGCATTTTATACTCCCCCCCTAAACAATTTTCATGCAACAGCTGCAGCTTAACTAAGCTGATTGGCATGGCAAAACAAAAAAGGTTTGATTTGTCTAAAAGCTACTTTCCTGGTAGCATATGCATGGATTGTGCATATGCTGACATGGATAGGCACCAGGAAAAGAAAATTTAAGAGAGGTAAGTATTCAATTTTTCATTTTAGCGCAGTGGTTTTCAGCCTCAGCCTTAAGTACCCCCGACAGGATGAAAGTTCACTGCTCTAAGATAATCACCTCCCTTTGTATCAGCTGTCTCCACAAAGGGTTGGGTGCCGGCTCTGGTTGCAACAGAAACATGGAAATAAGAATGCTGGATAGCCGCACTCCAAATATTCACCTTTTATTTCATAAAAACAGAATCCAAATACATCCACAGATAAGTACAGACCAACACACATTGCTAATGCGTTTCACATCAATCACGATGCTTACTCATAGCTAAAGTGCCTCACCAACATACAGGTATATATACCCCTCTAAATAATAAAGCAATTAAACAATTAAGTCATAAACATGTGAAACGTTGATTGTCCATGAACATCACCTGTGAATATCAAAAGCCTGGATGGTTATTGTCTATTAACCATTAAATTGATAGTTGACTTTTCACAGTAGTTTTCAAGTTCAAGAGATACATGGAAAATAAAGAAAAAAAAACACAAATACAAAAACGTTTATACATGTTATAAGACTTTGTATGTAAGTAAAATGTCTGTGCACATACAGTATCTCACAAAAGTGAGTACACCCCTCACATTTTTGTAAATATTTTATTATATCTTTTCATGTGACAACACTGAAGAAATGTCACCCTCACTCTCACATACTGGTCACTGGAAGTTTAACATGGCACCTTATGGCAAAGAACTCTCTGAGGATCTGAAAAAAAAGAATTGTTGCTCTACATAAAGATGGCCTAGGCTAAAAGAAGATGGGCCTAGGCTGCGAAGACACTGAAACTGAGCTGCAGCACGGTGGCCAAGACCATACAGCAGTTTAACAGTACAGGTTCCACTCAAAACAGGCCTCGCCATGGTCGACTAAAGAAGTTGAGTGTATGTGCTCAGCATCATATCCAGAGGTTGTCTTTGGGAAATAGATGTATGAGTGCTGCCAGCATTGCTGCAGACGTTGAACGGTGAAGGGTCAGCCTGTCAGTGCTCAGACCATATGCCGCACACTGCATCAAATTGGTATGCATGGTAGTCGTCCCAGAACGAAGCCTTCTCTAAAGATGATGCACAAGGAAGCCAGCAAACAGTTTGCTGAAGACAAGCAGACTAAGGATATGGATTATTGAAACCATGTCCTGTGGTCTGATGAGACCAACATAAACGTATTTGGTTCAGTTGGCGTCAAGCATGTGTGCCGGCAACCAGGTGAGGAGTACAAACACAAGTGTGTCTTGCCTACAGTCAAGCATGGTGGTGGGAGTGTCATGGTTTGGGGCTGCATGAGTGTTGCCGGCACTGGGGAGCTACAGTTCATTGAGGAAACCATGAATGCTAACATGTACTGTGACATACTGAAGCAGAGCAGAATCCTCTCCCTTTGGAGACTGGGCCGCAGGGCAGTATTCCAACATGATAAAGACCCCAAACACACCTCCAAAACGACCACTGCCTTTCTAAAGAAGCTGAGGGCAAAGGTGATGGACTGGCCAAGCATGTCTCCAGACCTAAACCCTATTGAGCATCTGTGGGGCATCCTTAAACGGAAGGTGGAGGAGCACAGGGTCTCTAACATCCACCAGCTCAGTGATGTTGTCATGGAAGAGTGGGAGAGGACTCCAGTGGCAACCTGTGAAGCTCTGGTGAACTCCATGCCCAAGAGGGTTAAGGCAGTGCTGGAAAATCATGGTGGCCACACAAAATATTGACACTTTGGGACCAATTTGGACATTTTCACCACTCACTTTTATTGCCAGCGGTTTAGACATTAATGGCTGTGTGTTGAGTTATTTTGAGGGGACAGCAAATTTACACCGTTATACAAGCCGCACACTCACTACTTTACATTGTAGCATAGTGTCATTTCTTCAGTGTTGTCACATTAAAAGATATAATAAAATATTTACAAAAATGTGAGGGGTGTACTCACTTTCATGAGATACCGTATATATATATATATATATATATATATATATATATATATATATATATATATATATATATATACACTAGGGATGAGCTTCGTGTTCGAGTCGAACCCATGTTCGACTCGAACATCGGCTGTTCGACCGTCCGTCGAATTGCGAACGATATGGGCCGTTCGCGCCAAATTCGTGTGGCGCGTCACGGCCCATAATTCACTGCGGCATCGCAGTGCATTGCTGGCTGATGATTGGCCAAGCATGCACTATGACCCGCATGCTTGGCCAATCACAGCGCCGTCAGTAGAGAGAGCTGTAATTGGCCAAAGCCAGGGTGGCTTTGGCCAATTATGGCTCAGGGGATTTAGTACACACCCCACACTATATAAGGCCGCCTGCACGGCGGCCCTGTGTAGTGTGTGTTCCGGTGTGCTGAGAGATAGAGAGAGAGAGAGACAGTGTCATTTGATTTGAGTTAGATAGATTAGGCAGAACAGTCAGTCAGTTAGCTGCACTTACAGTGTATTGTGTATATATATGCATCCCAGGTGTTGCATATATATATATACACTGTATTCAGTTTAGCTAGATCCGTTCCTGTTATCTTCTATCTAGACTATTTAGTGCAGTGTGTCCTGCTCACAGTGTTCAGCTAGATCCGTTCCTGCTATTTACATTCAGTGCAGTGCGTCCTGCTCACAGTGTTCAGCTAGATCCGTTCCTGCTATTTACATTCAGTGCAGTGCGTCCTGCTCACAGTGTTCAGCTAGATCCGTTCCTGCTATTTACATTCAGTGCAGTGCGTCCTGCTCACAGTGTTCAGCTAGATCCGTTCCTGGTATTTACATTTAGTGCAGTGCGTCCTGCTCACAGTGTTCAGCTAGATCCGTTCCTGCTATTTACATTCAGTGCAGTGCGTCCTGCTCACAGTGTTCAGCTAGATCCGTTCCTGCTATTTACATTCAGTGCAGTGCGTCCTGCTCACAGTGTTCAGCTAGATCCGTTCCTGCTATTTACATTCAGTGCAGTGCGTCCTGCTCACAGTGTTCAGCTAGATCCGTTCCTGCTATTTACATTCAGTGCAGTGCATCCTGCTCACAGTGTTCAGCTAGATCCGTTCCTGGTATTTACATTTAGTGCAGTGCGTCCTGCTCACAGTGTTCAGCTAGATCCGTTCCTGCTATTTACATTCAGTGCAGTGCGTCCTGCTCACAGTGTTCAGCTAGATCCGTTCCTGCTATTTACATTCAGTGCAGTGCGTCCTGCTCACAGTGTTCAGCTAGATCCGTTCCTGCTATTTACATTCAGTGCAGTGCGTCCTGCTCACAGTGTTCAGCTAGATCCGTTCCTGCTATTTACATTCAGTGCAGTGCATCCTGCTCACAGTGTTCAGCTAGATCCGTTCCTGGTATTTACATTTAGTGCAGTGCGTCCTGCTCACAGTGTTCAGCTAGATCCGTTCCTGCTATTTACATTCAGTGCAGTGCGTCCTGCTCACAGTGTTCAGCTAGATCCGTTCCTGCTATTTACATTCAGTGCAGTGCGTCCTGCTCACAGTGTTCAGCTAGATCCGTTCCTGGTATTTACATTTAGTGCAGTGCGTCCTGCTCACAGTGTTCAGCTAGATCCGTTCCTGCTATTTACATTCAGTGCAGTGCGTCCTGCTCACAGTGTTCAGCTAGATCCGTTCCTGCTATTTACATTCAGTGCAGTGCGTCCTGCTCACAGTGTTCAGCTAGATCCGTTCCTGGTATTTACATTTAGTGCAGTGCGTCCTGCTCACAGTGTTCAGCTAGATCCGTTCCTGCTATTTACATTCAGTGCAGTGCGTCCTGCTCACAGTGTTCAGCTAGATCCGTTCCTGCTATTTACATTCAGTGCAGTGCGTCCTGCTCACAGTGTTCAGCTAGATCCGTTCCTGCTATTTACATTCAGTGCAGTGCGTCCTGCTCACAGTGTTCAGCTAGATCCGTTCCTGGTATTTACATTTAGTGCAGTGCGTCCTGCTCACAGTGTTCAGCTAGATCCGTTCCTGCTATTTACATTCAGTGCAGTGCGTCCTGCTCACAGTGTTCAGCTAGATCCGTTCCTGCTATTTACATTCAGTGCAGTGCGTCCTGCTCACAGTGTTCAGCTAGATCCGTTCCTGCTATTTACATTCAGTGCAGTGCGTCCTGCTCACAGTGTTCAGCTAGATCCGTTCCTGCTATTTACATTCAGTGCAGTGCGTCCTGCTCACAGTGTTCAGCTAGATCCGTTCCTGCTATTTACATTCAGTGCAGTGCGTCCTGCTCACAGTGTTCAGCTAGATCCGTTCCTGCTATTTACATTTAGTGCAGTGCGTCCTGCTCACAGTGTTCAGCTAGATCCGTTCCTGCTATTTACATTCAGTGCAGTGCGTCCTGCTCACAGTGTTCAGCTAGATCCGTTCCTGCTATATACATTTAGTGCAGTACGTCCTGCTCACAGTGTTCAGCTAGATCCGTTCCTGTTATCTTCCTACTGACAGGCAGGCTTGTCTGGTTACAGTATATAAAGCTACCTGAAGAAAATTACAGGTGTTCTTTTTGATCCTATTAGTACCACGGTCAGGCAGCTAGACTATTTACATTTAGTACAGTGTGTCCTGCTCACAGTGTTCAGCTAGATCCGTTCCTGTTATCTTCCTACTGACAGGCAGGCTTGTCTGGTTACAGTATATAAAGCTACCTGAAGAAAATTACAGGTGTTCTATCCCAGCTTAGTGCAGCTACAGGCCATTAGTATGTCTGGAAGGCCAAGAAGGAGAGGCAGACAGTCACAAGCCAATAAGAGAGGGCAAGCAGGCTCTGTGTCTAGTGCTGGTCGTGGAGACGGTGCATCCTCATCAGCACGTGGCCATGGGACACGCTTGGCCTTTTTTTCGGCAGCTGGCCGTGTTGAGCCGCAACATGCGGAAGACTTGGTCGAGTGGATGACCAAGCCGTCCTCATCCTCCTCATCCTCTCTCACCCATGCCCAGGGTGCTTTGTCTGGCAAAGCAGCGGCCTCTTCCCTCAGCTCAATGTCATCAGTGACTCCTTCCCTAGCTCCACCATGTCCTCCTGAGGATTCCCTCGAACTGTTTGACCACAGTGTTGGGTACATGCTCCAGGAGGATGCCCAGCGTTTGGAAGGCTCTGATGATGATACTGAGCTCGATGAAGGCAGTAACATGAGCACGGACAGAGGGGGTGCCCAAGAAGGACAGCAATCTGGCAGTCATGCTCCCCCTGCTGCAGCATACTGCCAGGTTTGCTCCAGTGATGAGGAGGGAGGGGATGATGAGGTCACTGACTCAACGTGGGTGCCTGATAGGAGAGAGGAGGAGGAGGAGGAGGAGGAGGCGGCACATCACCAACGAGGCAGGATGCCCTCCAGGGGCCAGCCTAAGGGCAGCACATTGACTGCATCACACCCCAAAGCTCCACATGTGCAGGGCGCTGCAGTCTCTGCGCGTTATTCAAAAAGTTCTTTGGTGTGGGCCTTTTTTGAGACGAGTGCATCAGATCGCACCGCTGCTATTTGCAACATATGTCTCAAGCGTATCTCGCGTGGCCAAAACATCTCCCGCTTGGGTACCACATGCTTGACCAGACATATGTTGACCTGCCATGCAGTTCGTTGGCAAGCGTATCTGAAAGACCCACACCAAAGAACAAAGAGGATCTCTCCTTGCTCCTCATCAGCTGAGATTTCCAACCCCACTAGACCTTCAGTCCTCTCTGAGACCTGCAGTGAGAGGAATGAAGGTGTAGAATTAGGTGTGTCACAGCCAAGTACTTGTGGGCAATCTGCTTTTGGTACACCGACGTCAGATTGTACCAGGCAAATTTCCCTGCCCCAGCTGCTGCACCGCCGAAAGAAGTTTGCTCCCAGCCATCCACATGCCCAGCGGTTGAATGCTAGCTTGGCAAAATTGCTAGCACTTCAACTGCTGCCTTTTCAGTTGGTAGACTCTGCCCCCTTCCGTGAGTTTGTGGAATGTGCGGTTCCTCAGTGGCAGGTACCCAAACGCCACTTTTTCTCACGGAAGGCGATTCCGGCTCTCTACCGGCATGTGGAAGGCAATGTCCATGCCTCGCTGGACAGGGCGGTCAGCGGTAAGGTGCATATTACCGCTGACTCATGGTCCAGCAGGCATGGACAGGGACGTTACTTAAGTTTCACGGCGCATTGGGTGACTCTGCTGGCAGCTGGGAAGGATGCAGGACAAGGTGCAGTAGTGTTGGAGGTTGTTCCGCCACCACGCCTCCAAAATGCTGATTGTGACACACCTCTCTCCTCCACCCCCTCCTCTTCTTCTTCCTCCATGGCCTCTTCCTCGGAACCAGCGGTGCTCCGTAGGCGTTCAAGGGGCTACGCAAGTACGCAGGCCAAAAGATGCCATGCGGTGCTTGAGCTGGTGTGCTTGGGGGACAGGAGCCACACTGGGGCAGAGGTTCTGTCAGCTCTGCAGGGGCAGGTTCAGAGGTGGTTGACGCCACGCCAACTTAAGGCAGGAATGGTGGTTTGCGACAATGGCACCAACCTCCTCTCTGCCCTCCGACAGGGACAACTGACCCATGTGCCCTGTTTGGCTCACGTCCTTAACTTGGTGGTGCAGCGGTTCTTGGGCAGGTACCCGGGCTTACAGGATGTCCTGAGGCAGGCCAGGAAAGTCTGTGTGCATTTCCGCCGGTCATATAATGCCAGTGCTCGGCTGACGGACCTCCAAAAGGAGTTTAACCTGCCCAAGAACCGCCTAATCTGTGACATGCCCACCAGGTGGAACTCGACGTTGGCCATGCTGCAGCGGCTGCACACGCAGCAGAGGGCCATCAATGAGTACCTGTGCGACTATGGCACCAGGACAGGGTCAGGGGACCTTGGTTTTTTTTCCCCACGCCAGTGGGCCATGATCAGGGATGCATGCACTGTCCTGTCACCATTCGAGGAGGCCACGAGGATGGTGAGCACTGACAGTGCATGCATCAGTGACACTGTCCCCCTTGTCCACCTGTTGGAGCACACGCTGCGTGGAATAATGGACAGGGCACTTGAGGCAGAACAGAGGCAGGAAGAGGAGGACTTCCTTAGCTCTCAAGGCCCCCTTTATCCAGACAGTGTTCCTGCGTGCCCGCCGATCACACAGGAAGAGGACGAGGAGGAGGAGGAGGAGGAGGAGGAAGATTGTGTCAGTATGGAGGTGGAGCCTGGCACTCAGCATCAGCAGTCTTTAAGGGATCAGTCCCAAGGAACACATGGACTTGTACGTGGCTGGGAGGAGGTGGCTGCGGACGTTGTTGTCCTTAGTGACCCAGAGGACTCCGGACCGAATGCCTCAGCAAACCTACGCTGCATGGCCTCCCTGATCCTGCAAAGCCTGCGTAAGGATCCTCGTATTCGTGGTATCAAGGAGAAGGACCAATACTGGCTGGCAACCCTCCTTGATCCACGTTACAAGGGTAAGGTTGCGGACCTTATCTTGCCATCGCAGAGGGAGCAGAGGATGAAACATCTTCGGGAGGCCTTGCAGAAAGGTCTGTGCAACGCGTTCCCAGAGACTGGGAGGTTACAAACTCCTGTTTCTGGACAACGTGTTGCTGAGGCTTCGGTCAGTCAAAGAAGGAGCGGTGGAGAAGGTGGCCGTCTGACCGATGCGTTCAGACAATTTTTTGGTCCGCAGCCCCAAGGTATGATCGGTTCCAGCAACCATCGCCAGCGTCTGTTTTACATGGTGCAGGAATACCTAGGGGCAAGATCAGACTTGGACACCTTTCCCACCGAAAATCCTCTGGGTTACTGGGTCTTGAGGATAGATCACTGGCCAGAGCTTGCACAGTATGCAATTGAGCTACTGGCCTGTCCTGCATCCAGCGTTCTTTCGGAACGTACATTCAGTGCTGCTGGAGGCGTGGTAACCGATCACAGGGTGCGTCTGTCCACTGACTCGGTCGATCGGCTGACCTTCATAAAAATGAATCAGTCTTGGATCACCACCAGCTACCAAGCACCTGATGCTGATGTAACTGAATAATTTTTTTCAGATCCCTTCAAAGACTGCCTATGCTGATGCTGAGTGATTATCCCTGAGTAATTATCCTCTTCCTCCTCAATCATCACGCTGATAGCTTGTAAGAACATTTTTGGTTCTGGGCGCCACCACCAGTGCCTAAGGCACAATTTTTCAGCCCCTGTATAACAGGGGCGTGTAATTACAATTTTTGATGTAATACTTTGCAGCACGGCTCGTTCCTGCATTCCAACTAGAGTGTCTGTGAGGGGTTGCAGTGTTGTGGCACCAGCACCAGTGCCTAAGGCCCAATTTTTCTGCCCCTGTCTAACAGGGGCGTGTAATTACAATTTTTGATGCAATACTTTGCAGCAGTGCTCGTTCCTGCGTTCCAACTAGAGTGTCTGTGAGGGGTTGCAGTGTTGTGGCACCAGCACCAGTGCCTAAGGCCCAATTTTTCTGCCCCTGTCTAACAGGGGCGTGTAATTACAATTTTTGATGCAATACTTTGCAGCAGTGCTCGTTCCTGCGTTCCAACTAGAGTGTCTGTGAGGGGTTGCAGTGTTGTGGCACCAGCACCAGTGCCTAAGGCCCAATTTTTCTGCCCCTGTCTAACAGGGGCGTGTAATTACAATTTTTGATGCAATACTTTGCAGCAGTGCTCGTTCCTGCGTTCCAACTAGAGTGTCTGTGAGGGGTTGCAGTGTTGTGGCACCAGCACCAGTGCCTAAGGCCCAATTTTTCTGCCCCTGTCTAACAGGGGCGTGTAATTACAATTTTTGATGCAATACTTTGCAGCAGTGCTCGTTCCTGCGTTCCAACTAGAGTGTCTGTGAGGGGTTGCAGTGTTGTGGCACCAGCACCAGTGCCTAAGGCCTAATTTTTCAGCTCCTGTTCAACAGGGGCATGTAATTACAATTCTTGATCTAATATTTCACAGCAGGGCCCTGTGAGGGCTTACAGTGTTTTGGCCACAGCAACACCTAAGGCCCAAATTTCTGCTGAGTATATAGGGCAGGACCCTACTTTCAAACATCTAACTTACAAACGACTCCTACTTGCAAACGGAAGGAGACAACAGGAAGTGAGATGAAATCTACCCATAGGAAGGGAAATTCTCTCATGTAAGAGTTAATATGGGAAAACAATTTCTCCTTTCCACTGATGCTTTCCAATCCTTGTTCCACAAAAAAACCCAAATTTTCAAAAAACATTTTTCATTGGGACAAAAAAGTGAGGTGAAATCTTCTGAAGAGGAGGAAAGACGCAAAACAAATGTCACAGGGGTGATAACCCTTCCCTATGTTTTCCAAAAAGCTTAGAAAAGATTTTTTGGCTGGAGCTAAACACATTAAAAATGTTCAAAATTACAAACAGATTCTACTTAACAACAAACCTACAGTCCCTGTCTTGTTTGCACCGCCTGTATACTGCTGTTCAGAGTATATAGGGACCTTTCCTTATTTTAATTTGGGTGCGGGGTTCCCCTTAATATCCATACAAGACCCAAAGGGCCTGGTAATGGACTGGGGGGTACCCATGCCGTTTGTCTCACTGATTTTCATCCATATTGCCAGGACCCGACATGACATTAAACCCGCAAGCAGTTTTAAATGAGATTTTTTCCTTTAAAAATGACATTTGGTGCAGGGACTGTTCTAAACATGGGAAACACGCGTCACTTTACAGGCATACTATAGACACCCCCCAGGTACGATATTTAAAGGAATATTTCACTTTTTTTTTTTTACTTTAAGCATCATTAAAATCACTGCTCCCGAAAAAACGGCCGTTTTTAAAAGTTTTTTTTGCATTGATACATGTCCCCTGGGGTAGGACCCGGGTCCCCAAACCCTTTTTAGGACAATACCATGCAAATTAGCCTTTAAAATGAGCACTTTTGATTTCGAACGTTCGAGTCCCATAGACGTCAATGGGGTTCTAACGTTCGTGCGAACTTGCGGTCCGTTCGCGGGTTCTGGTGCGAACCGAACCGGGGGGTGTTCGGCTCATCCCTAATATACACATATTGGGGGGAAAAAAGAAAAATAGAAATAATGATACAACATACATCTAATCCTCCCCATGTACCTGTATATAGCTGTGCACATATCAGCAGAACCTATATTAGAATACACAGCATCATATGCAATATATACAATATACACAATGTGTACATTAGCATATAAAAATTATTAGCATTGAAAAAAATATCAAAAAAGAAGAAAGGTAAAAATCTCCAAAAGTTATCAAAAAAGACCACAAGCCACGATCTAGAAAATATATAAATGTGCATATAAAGGCTATTGGGTTTAGAAACACTTCTCTGTTCTTTGTAATGTATTGAAAGATTTGAGTAAAAAAGAAAAAAACACATTTCAAAGAAGTGATAGGAATGAGATTAGCATCAAAAGGGTTAATTAACTGAGAACACCTACTAATTGCCTAACAAGACATATCTGATAAGATGAAATTAACCAATTGTATTGGGCGTGCGCTATTATTGATGAGAAAACTGCAGTTACCCTAGCAACAGTTGCAGTTTACATATGCGGGTATTTATTATCGCTATTTGCAATTCAATGTGAGCCGGTTCGCACGTTCGATTAATTACTTTTCTGGCGCACCAATTAATGTATGAACTGGTGCAGTGCCTTCTTCTTAGTAAATCACCCCCACAGCGTTCAGTGTCCTAAACAGCTTAGTCTATTTAATTCCCAGCGAAAGGACTTTGCTTGAACTTTCCACCAGGGAAAGATTAATCTCCTCAAGTTTGCTACAGGCTCATAGTTCTATAGAAGATAAGTGTCCTTCTATTTGTACATAGTTTTAGAGTATCCCACTCAATTCCCTAATCCCATCAAAGTTACCCAAAAAAAAAAAACAACTGATAGAAAACCTCTGGACTGTTCTTTAAGCCGAAAAGTGACTGTGACTGCGTGCTCGGCTGCAGGGCAACTGATGGGAAAAGGAATCCTGGGCATTATTCTAGTGAATCATTCGGGGGTAGTGCTACACAGGTCCTACATTATACAGGTGCTCTACAATGGAAAACATAGTGTGTCTACCTAGAAATCTACTTGACAAAACATTTTCTAGGCTTTAAAGTTGACCCACTGCAGTATGCTAGTGTAGGGGCCCTGCCCATGTAGTGGTGTCCCCAAACTAAATTAGTAAAGTACTAGTACTATCATTCTGGATAAAGTTTGAAGGGACCGAAAAAACCTATAATAATATACTATGGGACTAAGTAATACAGATTTATTACTGGTGATGAAAAAAAAAATCCAGAACATGAAAATATTGGACCTTCTGTTGTGTAGCAAGCACAGCAGAGCAGTGCTGGTCTGCATTCTTATCTTCAGCCCTATAATAACATACGTCTAGTCTCTAAGTTTTTCTCCTCTCTATTCTCTCACATTCTGTTGGTTTCCTAAGTTAAGTCTATGTTCTTGTTTATATTAAGAGCAGCCTGTGAGGAGTAGTGAAGAGATGAAGTATGGGGGTGGCGCTGCAGGGGTGAGGTAGTTGGGCTGAGGAGAAATGTAGAGCTGGGGAAGGTTTAGGGAAAAATACAGGGGTGAGGGGGCGAGAATGTATCTGGAATTTGCCTCCTTATGTTACGTCTGACCTTTCCTTCTGACTTTCAGATGAGGTCTATTTCCCTACCATGCAGAGAGAGACCACAGACAGACATTACTTAATGAACCCCTTCCATTCCACAGATCTGCACTGCGCTGAGACAACTCCTTTAGTTATCAAGCCAGAAATCTACAGCAAATCCCCACTGCACTGCTCTTTAGATCTTTCATCTGTTTTTTCGAGGAAGACAGCTAAGTGGACTGCCATTAACAATAAGCAGATCATTGCAAAGCTCTTCATCACCCTAGGTCGGCAGTGCTATGGATGGGATAACAGCAATTTTTTTTACTTAACTAAATTAACTATTGATGGTAATGTCAGGAGGTAACTTTTAAATACAAATGCTGTTTTTTGCATAGTTTTGTCTATTAAAATCCAACGCCAGCCAAACCATTTTATTTTTTTTATAAAATGAGGAACAGTTGGAACCTCTGTTACCTTTTTATTGTAAATATCAAAGAAATAGACGCTCCAACACTTTATATTAATCCCTTCCCACCTGGCAGCTACACCCTTTAAGTGGGTCTTAAGGTGGGGTGGAATTCCTGATCATGTGACCACTTTGGTTGGTTGTCACAGTGGTCACATGATCAGGAGCCCATCCCGTTGACTCCTGATCTTAAGTAGAGACTGGGAGCTGTTGGTGACAGCTCAGTCACTGTGCTTGACATACACAGTGACAGAAACCTCAGCTGCCATGGATGCACGTGTGTGTGGTGTGTGGGTACTGAGGCCCCCACCCTCCTTGCCTCCACACATTACATGGTCAGAAAGAAATTAAAAACAAAAGTGCTAGGCCTCCTTCACAAGGGCATTTACTGACATACACTGGATTCCAGCTACAAGAATCAGCAGATTCTTGCAGCTGTAATGACAGGTGCATGTGAATAGTATTGGCCTCACAGCTTGTAGAAAGTGATGACTGGTTGACAACAGCCATCCCTGTTCATATGTATATGACACCATATACATGTATATATGTATGTATAGACACCAAGCACTTACCTGCAGTTAGGGACGCCTCTGACTGGTTCCACGCTTGGACAACTGTCCTTAAACCACTTGGTGTGTGGCTAGATGTGAACAGTGATGGCTGCTCTCAGCCTGTCATTACATTGTACATGCACCTGTCATTCCAGTCACAAGAATCTGCTGATTTTTGCCACTGGAGTCCGGTGTATGTAGGTAGACACCTATGTGAAGGTGGCCTTAGTTGCATACATTTACAAATACATGTGGAAACCCATCTATAAAGTGTGGTTTCTAATGCTAATGTAAAAGGGCTCCCACCTAGGGACATACATAGCTATAAATTGAAGGCAGGTATGCATGGAGGTAAGACATACCAGAATCCCAGCACAGCCAAAATGAAGCTGGTTAGTAGGTTTAACCAGATCACCTCCTACGGGCTACTGAGGAACACTACAAGCCTTTACAATGCACCATTAATTCACTTTAGTATGGGTTGGTTACAAGCACAGGCCTGGGGCCACATTACACTTCAGAGCCCCACATACATGTCTAGAAGGACTAAGTTTCCTCTTCAGCCAGCGACATGGTCTATTCCTACATGACCCGACACACATCTACAAAGTCCATTTGAGAGCGTAGCACAAAGCACTTACACAAACTTCCTGAAGATACAAAGGGAAGCCATATTTGATCTCACATTGATTCTGTTCTGCAGTGGGCTCAAAGATAGAGATCCTGCCACTCAGTGAGGTGCATGATGTACCAAGCTACTGCTCACTGCCAGAACCTTGGTCAGGTCACCCACCACCACTTCCACTCCCAGCTGGCTGCTTCTCCTTCTCTCTGGTCACTTCTTCTTAGCTATAAAGGTTAACTCTAATGTTCACTCTTTTACACATAACCCAGAGGGTTAACCATGACTTTTACTCCTGACTCCCTGACTTCTTAGGAAACACCAAGAATACACTTGTTATCAACACACTTGACTCCTTTTTCATATACTGAGTTTACTTAAAGCAGTTGTAAAGGATATATATTTTTATTAAAATATCAAGCATGTTAAAGTTACCTACTCTGTGTAATAACATTGTAGAGCAGCCCTGAACCTCCTCTTCGGAGATTACCGGCTGAACTTTTGGCTCCTCCTCCTGTTTGTGCCCCATAACAAGCCTTTTGCTAAGGTAGCACACCTGCGGGCTTGTTCCTGAGCCAGATGGTGTGTGACCGAGGACACACACAATGGTTCGGCCAGCCCCCACTCCCCCCACATAGGGTTTGATTGACAGCAGCAGAAGCCAATGGCTCCCGCTGCTGCCTCTTAAGAGACTAACACAGACCAGCATTGCTGCAGACAGGCACTGGATAGGATTTAGGAAAGTATACAGGGAAGTGAGAAGGCAGTACAGCTACTGGGACATTTTCTACCTTAATGCATGGAATGCATCAAGATACTTTAACCCCTGAATTCACCAGCAAGAATTTAAATAGACAAGTTAACAGTAACATACAGGCACCTGCCTACAATTGTGTCTTAGCAATCAACTACCTTTTTAAAGCAAGATGCACACTTATCAGCAAACAAATTTTACACTGTTTGTAGTCAGGTGGTAAAGCAGGTCCCCTTTAAGGTGCCTCCTCCTCCTGGGAGAAAGTTGGGAGTTTAGCAGGACCAGGGAGGGAAGTGGGAAGAAGAGGAAGGAGAAGAAGCAACATCTAGCAGCTGGAGGGAGAAGAGCGGGGTGGCCTGGGGTTCCTCACCATAGCCCTGTGAAAGAATGAGAGCCCCAATGGGTCAGTTCAGGTCCAGAGGAAAACCTCAGCAGTTGATACACCCTTCAGTTCCTCCCCTCCTAGCCCAAAAAGAGGGGAGTAGCAAAGCTACAGGGAGTGCCCTTTTGCAAAAGATGCGAGCAGCCTACGGCAGAAGCCTAACTATAACTGTTCCTCACATTTTGCCTCAAGAAGTTTGTCGGGTCTGCGACTCAGGAAGAGCCATGTATTGACTGAGGCTTCTCAGTAAAAGCACATTGACTACATCCAGACTTGTGGGCCTTTATTTGGTTGTCATGCGTCTCTGAAGAGAGTGAGAGAGTGCTACAGGTGTCCCCTGGCTGTCAGGCCTGAAACAGGTAGGTCAGCGACTGGAACCCCCTGGGAGTGAGAGGGTGAAATTGCTCAGCCAGGAGGGTGGAAAAGGGGGTCGTTCCCCTCCCACCACCCACACATTGAGAGAATCATAGGCAAAGGCAGGGCTTTTTTTCAGGGGGAACTTGGTGGAACTCAGATCCACCACCTCTGGCTCAGACCCTTTGGTGCCTGCTCACCACAATCACTTGTAAACACAGAAGTCTGGTTTCTGTGTTTACAAGTGACAGCTCTGCACTCTGTATGTAATGCAATCCTGGTATTTAATGCCCCTTTAGGACCCTCCTACTGTTTTCGTGAAATTTGACTGAACACACCCAATATTTGATGTGATTTTGAGGGTGTGTGTTGGGGGAGGGGTTTTGTGGTTAAGTTACAGCACCTATTATTTTATATTTATATATTTATATATTATATATATTTATATTTATATATTTATTTATGATTTTGCCCTGGGCAAAGGTATTGTATTGCCCTGAAGTTCACATTATGTTGGGGGTTGGCTCAGCTCCCCACTACGGCCGCCACCCGCCAGCATGTGTATGAATGTCCCAAAAGTGGATAGTGTGTCTATTTGGGAATGGTGATGGCAGTCACAGCCAAAACAACTAACATAATTCTTGCTTTAAAAAGATAGTTATTGATCGCTGAGACACACTGGAAGTCTTCGTGCTATGCTGGGCTTTTGTTTCTCTGCAATTAAGAATCAGTTACCTCCAAGCATACCTGCCTATAATTAATGTGCATGTCCCCAGAAATTTGGCAGGTATTTTAGGCAGAAAATATGACTGATGTTTTTCTTTAACCAAACAAGGCTTAATCCATTACTGTCAATGAAGGAAAACTACAGAAGAACTTTGTCAAGGTAGTGTAATTAGCTTTTCAACTTGGTTAGTATTTTTACTGTTCTGTTTATTTTCCACCAATTTTTAAATTGTATATGTAGCGGTCTCCCCGACCTCTAAGGGCCTGATGGTGACCCCCAGATTCAGGGAGAGCAGGGTGCAGGTTACTAGGCATGGTGGTTGTAGTGCAAGATGGAAAGATGGGTGCCAGTCACTTTTAAAAATTAACAAAGAGAGATTTTATTTCTCTTAACAGGAACAGGGCAGAGAGGCAGACTTCTTGGACAAAAATAAGAACTAGGTAGACAGCAATACAAAAAAAGGGCCTTTAAGCTGAATGCAGCGATCTGTACATAGTAGCAACTGCTATCTCCTGTGGCAACAACTTCACTCACGGTATCCCACTGTAGATCTTCAAGCTCCACTCACAGTATCCCACTGTAGAGCCTCAAGCTTAGCTCGCAGTATCCCACTGGACTTCTTGGACTCTCAGCTACCTGCTGGTACCCTCAAGCTCAACTCACAGCTACCCGCTGTATTCTTCAAGCTTCACCCACACTACCCGCTGGCTTCCTGGACTCTCAGCTACCCGCTGGATCCCTCAGGCTTGACTCACAGCTATTTGCTGTACCTATCTTCAAGCTCTACTTACAGGTACCCGCTGTACTTCTTCAAGCCTTACTCACAGCTAACCGTCGTATTCTTCTGGATAAGTCTCTACAGTAAAGCCCAGAAATGCAGCATGCAATGCGTTAAGTGCAGGGCGTGCATGACGGTGGTAGCAGTGGGGGAAGGAATGGTTAAAATGGAGCCGAGGGGGAGGGACAGGAAGGGAGGGGTTATATAAAAAGGTTAACTTGTGGGGAGGGGTTAACAGAAAATTGGAGGAAAGTTCTGTGCAGCATGGCTAAAGTGGAGCGTCTCATGGCCCAACTGCGTGCGGAGGCGGCGGTGAGGGGCACAGCTTGGTTACAGGATGCGATCGGGGCGGCGATGGAGTGGTCAGTACAGCAGCCAAGTATGGGAGAGAAGAGTGGCGTCAGAGCGCGGAGGTCCCGGCCGCCTGAGCGCTTCTCCCCGGACCGCTCAATGGCGGCACAGAGACTTTTGAGAAGCAATGGAGCGGAGGTACAGGGATGTCCTCCGGCTAAGAGGAAGGCTGGCAGAGCAAGCGGCGAAGGTATCACGGCCCCAGCGGCACTAAGCAGGGAGCGAGCGGGCACGGCTGGCAGGCCTAACAGAGGAGGACGTGCGGGGAGTGCGAGCCCCGCCCCCAGGATGATGGCGGAGGGCTCCAACACCATTGCGGCCAGAGAAACTGCAACTGTCCCCGGGCTGGCTAATTCTGCGGCAGGGGACACACAGAGGGAGGACAGAGGCAGACACGGGCGGCCAGAAGGAAGAGCGGAGGCCTACAGGGCTGCGGTATCCCACACCGGTCCTGCAAAGGCTGTCCACAAGTCAGCGGGAGGTTACGCGGCAAGGAGGCGGGAAAGGATGGAGAAGATGGCGGCAGCCAAGGCCACCAGGCCAGGCGGGCTTTCGGCTATAGAGGAAGGAGAGATGGGTCCAGGAGAGCTAGAGGAGACGTCCGGATCAGAAGAGGAGGCGGCCCCCCTTTCCAGGAGCACAGATGCGGATGAGAGCAGAAGGTCGGCTGATGGGGCAACACGTGTGCAGCCCGGTAAGTCCCAGCAATTGGGGTTAGGGGGGGGGAGCAGGGTGAGACATGACATAAGTAGGCCTGAGGACAGTGCAGGGGGAGCTGTCCCAGCGGTGGGGGGCTCCGGTTTATTGGGTTTCTTGGAGGGCATTAAGGAGATAGTACAGAGGTTTGAGGCAGTAGAGCGTCCGGTGGGGGGCCCGGCAGCTGCGTGGGTCCCGCCAGCGGGGGGCAATGGTAATGTAGCGGGGGCTGGGGCACCTGCAGCAACGGCTGCGGTGGCGGTACCCGCCCAGGAGTCCACGGTTAGTGATGTTACGCAGGGGAAAGAAAAATCTGCGGAGACAGCAGAGAGGCAGGATATAACCAGGCTGGTGGATGCAGCGCGTTGTGAGGTGTATGTGTGCTACGAGGGGCCGTTGGGAGCGCACTTGAAACAGGAGATGTGGGAGAAATTGTGGAAAGGTGAGTATGTGGAAATATTTTCACTACTACCTTTGGAGAAGTTTAACCTGGATAGAGTTAAACCTGACAGCTCCAAGAAGGAGGACGAAGAGAAGAGGAGGTATAGGCTGATCCCTAGGACATTTGCCAACTGGTTGCAGGCGTTTGCAATTATGGCTAGCGTGATAGGGGAGAAGCACCCAGAGCACTGTTCGGCATTGTTCTGCTATCAGGAGGCGATAGGGGAAGCATATAGAGTGTATGGCGGCACGGGTTGGCTGCGATACGACGAGCAGTTCAGACAGCGGAGAGCGATACGTCCAGATCTGCGTTGGGACCACAAAGACATTAGCTTGTGGATGCGTTTGATGACGACGACGAGGGCACCGAGCCAGTTTTTTCAGGGGGGAGCCGGTGGACCTTCGGCCCTGGGACATTCGGCAGGAAACAAAAAGGGGGTTTGTTGGCAGTACAACACCGGAGCCTGTAAGTTTGGTGCGTCATGTAAGTATAAGCACGAGTGCTCAGGCTGGGGGGGGACGCATCCAGCATCTAGATGCTATAAGCAGGGAAAAGGCAGAACCGGTGACGTTGGCAACAAAAGGGAAGACTCCGGTGAAAGTGGAAAGGATGCGGCCGTTTCTCGGTAAGTATCCCGACAGACAAGCAGCGAGGTTATTGGATGAGGGTTTCACGGTGGGCTTTAGGATCCCATGTGAGATGAAGGTAGTTCCACAGGTGCCCAAAAATTTACGATCTGCATTGCAACATCCGGAAGTGGTTTCTGAGAAACTGGCAAAGGAGGTTGCAATGGGGAGAATGGGGGGTCCTTTCCATGTGGCACCATTAGCAGATTTGGTGGTATCACCGTTGGGTGTTGTGCCCAAGAAGGAGCACAACAAATTCAGGCTCCTTCACCACTTATCCTTCCCGAAAGGATGATCGGTGAATGATGCCATTGATCAGGAGGCGTGCTCGGTGACTTATACGTCATTTGATGCCGTTGTAGGGTGGGTGCGCCGTTACGGAAAAGGAGCTTTGATGGCCAAGGCGGATGTCGAATCGGTTTTTCGGCTGCTGCCAGTAAACCCTGAAAGCTTTCGGTTACTGGGGTGTTATTGGAAAGGTGAGTTTTATGTGGACAAATGCCTACCGATGGGTTGCTCAATATCGTGTGTGATATTTGAGCAATTCAGCTCTTTCTTGGAATGGGTAGTGAGGGACGTGTCAGGAGTGAATTCAATAATTCATCTAGAATCTGTGCGGTTTTATTGGCGTCACTACAGCATGTCGCCGACAGATTCGGCATTCCATTGGCTGATGAAAAGACGGAGGGACCTTGCACGGTCATCACGTTCCTAGGCATTGTCCTGAATTCAGAGGCAATGGAATGTAGGTTGCCGGAAGACAAATTGGAAGATTTAAAGAAGGAGATCGCAGGGTTAATCGGTTTGAGGAAGGTGCAACTGAGAACGCTACAATCAGTTTTAGGCAAGCTGAATTTTGCTTGCCGCATACTTCCGATGGGTAGAGTGTTCAGCTGCCGGCTGGCGGCTAGTACGAGTGGTGTAAAATCACCAAGGCATTTTGTGCGATTGTTAAAATCGCATAGGGAGGATTTACGGGTATGGCATACCTTTTTGGAATCCTTCAATGGAAGGGCAATGTTGATGTCAGGACCGGTCAGTAATTTTGACCTGGAACTCTTCACTGATGCGGCAGGGTCCACAGGTTTTGGGGCGTTTTTTCAAGGCCGGTGGAGTGCAGGTCCTTGGCCTCAGGCGTGGATAGATGAGGGTTACACGAAAAACTTGGTTTTGCTGGAATTGTTTCCAGTAGTGCTGGCAGTGGAACTATGGGGCACATCCTTCAGGGATCTGAAGGTGCGTTTCCACGGGGACAATTTAGGGGTGGTGCAAGTGATCAATAGGGTGACAGCATCATCTCCGCCAGTGATCAAGTTGTTGCAACATTTGGTGTTAAGATGTTTGCAATTGAATGTGTACATTCATGCCGTTCACTTACCAGGGGTAGAAAATGTGGTAGCTGACGCGTTATCTCGCTTCCAGTGGGACAGGTTCCGAGAGTTGGCGCCGGAAGCGGAGCAACAGGGGGTGCCTTGTCCCGAGTGGCTGTGGGAGATACCTTTGGTGCCATCGCTGGATGGATTCAGCAGTCGGTAAGTGGGGCCACATGGGCAGCATACTCTAAGGTATGGAGGGAGTGGATGGTTTTTGTACAAGGAGTCGGCAAGGAGCCATCAGGGAGGTCTTTGCATTTGCTGTTGCTATACTACGTGGCAAGGAAAATGGAAGAGGGTGCGTCAGTAGCTGGGTTGAATACACAGTTAGCGGGGCTGGCTTTTTTATTTAAGCTACAGGGTCAGCCGGATGTCACGAAAGATTTTTGGGTGCGTCAAGCGCTAAAGGGGTATAGGAAGCGAGGAGTCAGGCGTGATTCCAGAAGACCGGTGACTTTTGAGATTTTGGGGAGTATTGTAGCAAAGTTGGGGGAGGTATGTTCTTCCGAGTATGAAGTCGCCTTGTTTAAGGTGGCGTTTGTATTGGCGTTTTTTGGAGCGTTCAGGATCAGCGAACTGGTTAGTCCGTCAAAAACAGTTCAAGGAGGATTGGGATGTCAGGAGGTTAAGTTGGAGAGTGAAGGTTTAATGTTGGTGATAAAGAGGTCAAAAACAGACCAAGTAGGGAGAGGCAGGGTAGTGAAGGTTTACCCGATTCAGGGATCTTCCCTGTGCCCGGTGGACACGGTCGAGGAATTCTTGCAAGTTCGGCCATGTTTCCAAGGCCCCTTTTTAGTGCATTGGGACGGGAGTTTTTTATCGAGGTTTCAGTTCGTAGCAGTGTTCAGAAAATGCCTACGGGGTGTGGGATTACAGGAGAAGGAATTTTCGTCCCACTCTTTTCGAATAGGAGCGGCTACTGAAGCAGCCAAAAATGGGCTAGATGTAGAGGCGGTGAAAAGAATTGGACGGTGGGAATCTAAAAGGTTCCAGTCTTACGTAAGGCCTCATTTGGTGGTAGAATTATAGGTTTCTTGGGGGGAGTAGTACTGTACTTACGTTTAGTCATGACAGGTTTTTTCTTTTAGGATAGTGTTTGAGTAGAGTTTTTCTTGTCTTCTTCTAATTACAGGGTCGGCGCCTGGAATGGTCTGGATTATGGGCCATTCTTATGTGTGTTGGGGGGCAAGAAGGGGAGATGCTCGTTGGGAAGGCAGACAGTTAGGTTTTGATAAAAGGGATGTTTATATTAAGTGGTTGGGGATACCGGGAATGCTGTGGGGTAGATAGTTTCCTGAGGTACAGAAATATGCCCTGAGGGAAGGACCACCTGACGTGTTAGTTTTACACGTTGGCGGCAATGACCTAGGTCTCAGATCCATGTTATACATCACGCGCGACATCAAATGTGACTTGTGGCGCTTGATGGAATTATTCCCCAAGACTATTTTTATATGGTCGCATATGGTGGCTCGGACATCTTGGAGAATGGCCAGGTCAGGTGGAAGGGGTAAATCGGGCCAGAAAAAAGATTAATAGGGAGGTGAGCAAATTTATGGTACGCAATGGTGGTTTAGCAATTAGACATCCTGAATTGGAATTCGAAACGTGGAGATATTTGAGAACTGATGGGGTCCACCTTAACGATGTGGGGATAGATTTGTGGACTTTAGGATTACAGGATGGAATACAGCGAGCCATTCGGGTGTGGAGGGGCATCCAAGAGTAAGGTATTACTCGTGGGATGCGGTGGCGGGCGTTGGTCTGTGCAAGGGAAGGAAGATGGAAAAAGTAAGTGGGGGATCCAACGTTGTTATGGATCCGGATGTTTTTTGGTTCCCGGTTAACGGAGGTTAGCCGGGAAGTGATAATGGGGCACTGCGGGAATTGTTAGTCTCTGAGCCAGCTTGTCGGCTTGAGGCCTAGTTGAGACATTTTGATAAGTACCGCAGTGCTACATGGGTGATGACCATCAGACTGAGTTTAAGTGATAGCGCAGACCAACGCTCTTTTAGTTTAAGGTTTTCATTGAGTAACAGATGTTTGTTGTTTATTGTTTTGATGACAGAGTTTATAAGAAAGTTATAAATATATATTGTGTTAAATAAAGTAGGCTGCTACGGCCTTTTTTTACTCCAAATTTTGGTGTGGTCTGGTTATTGGAAGTAAAGAGTTAAGAGGGGTGTTGATAAGGGTGTACAACATCTGTTATCCAACAGTCAAGTAAAGCCCGGAAATGCAGCATGCAATGCGTTAAGTGCAGGGCGTGCATGACGGTGGTAGCAGTGGGGGAAGGAATGGTTAAAATGGAGCCGAGGGGGAGGGACAGGAAGGGAGGGGTTATATAAAAAGATTAACTTGTGGGGAGGGGTTAACAGAAAATTGGAGGAAAGTTCCCGCCCACCCTCCCTTTTTTGCTAGGTTAATGGTAGGTCTGGGGGATGTTGTTTCTGTTTTTTCAACAGGTGGTGAAGGATGAATCGTCGTGGCAGTGGCGCAGCCCGGGTGTAAAGAACCCTGATTACTTGACTCCTTACAAATAAATAAACTATCCCAGCATGCTCAGTGGCCAAAGAAAACTCCTTCTGACTGACTGAGACAACATGTCTATTTATAGCCTGAATTCACTGTAATCTGCCATCCTAATGCCAAAGGCAACAGTGCCACCTATTGACAGAAGAGAGAGATCACACTTAAACTCAAGTTTAGGTGAAAAAAACGGTTGATCAAGACTACAAATTAGCCAGGCTAGTTACCACCTAGCACAACTAAATTTACTAGCAGCCCTGTTTAGGACAAGGGTGCTACATATACTTTTATATAGTGAAGAAAAAATTTGTGGTGAAACAGAGAAAATATGGTATGGATTAAGTGTGCCATGTATAGTGTCCTTTTCTTTTGCAGTATTTATAGTATGTGTAAATAATGTAGGTGCTGACAGGAGAATGCGCTTCTTCACTGTCAAACCCCCTTGGTGCCCCTGAGAACTCAAATAGCTCAATCTTTTAGTGCCAATGCATAGTCCAAATTGTAGCACAGTAACCCAAATTAAAGTGTACACACAGCCAAATTATTATTATTTTTTTTTTTAGTTTTGGATAAGGAAGGGTTAGAACCCTCATTTACTGATATCTCTAGTGGAGGAAGGCTTAGAACCCTCATTTACTGCTATCTCTAATGGAGAGATTTCCGTACACTTTCTGTCCTGTTGACAAATACTTTACCAGACAGAAATTGAGGGTAAATCTCCATCAGCAACACTGGCAAATACAGGAAAGGCCAGAGCCTCCAGCTTTTTTTGTCAGTTACCTTATTGTACATCTAACCCTTTTGCTGCCACTGACATAGGCCTTACATCAGCAGCAGTGGAGGATTTTATACACAGTTCTAGCCAATGTAGCAATTTATGTAAATTTATGTAAATCTGACAAGACAACTGTTGGCTTCCAGATGGAAGCGAGCTGGTGTCTGTACACCCAGCAGCTGGCTTCCATGGACCCCTGAAATTTTTGCCTTCACCAAGTATCCCAGGGTTAGCTGTCCCAACTGCAGGCATCACCAGGTAGAGGGGAGGGAGTCCAGTGAATTATCTATTCGCTGATCTCCCCTAGCTAGTGAGAACCTGGTTTCTGCTGTTAGTTTCTCTGGCCACTGTGGCCGGAAAAGAAGCAAAGAGCTAATGGAGCACAATCTGTGCTTGATTAACTTCACTGTAGGCCAAGGGAGTCTAGTTGTCTAATAAATCCCTAATGTCTCCTTAAAGAGAACCTGTCATAGCAAAAAAAAATTGCATAAGGGGGCTATTGGTCAACGCCACTGCTAATTGCAAGACAGCAGCTTAGCGCTGTCAGCCTGAAACAGGAAGTGCTGGTACTGGCAGAATTCCCAGCCAGGAAATAGTCACAACCATGATTTGTTTAATTAGATTGTATACAGCACAGCAACTTAGCGGCCACTTCTGCCTTGCGGCACTAGGGTCCTAATTTCATATTTTAACAAGGACACATGAAGTTTGCATTAAGTATAATAACTGACTCCTCTCTAAATTGGCCCCAGTGTGTATGCATGTGATGTAGGGTCCTTAGATTGTAAGCTCTTTGAAAGCAAGAACTGATGTTAATTTATAGTATGTAACGCACTGTTCCAATTGTGGCTGCTATTTAAATAACTGTAATAAATAAAAACAATTTGGTTAATTAAACTGTATACAGCAAGGCATGATGCCAAGCACACTGAAAAATAGATTTTAGGTTTACTCACACTTTAAAGCAATTACAAGCATTTATTTTTTTATTTTATTTTCGGTGCAGTTTTAATTTGTAATGGTTTCTCGTTTCCCCACTACATCTATAGGTAGTTAGTTCCAAGGACCTTCTAAAATAATTTCAATACTACTGTTTCTATTTATTCTCCAGCAAACAGCTTGCCTCTATAGTAAATGTCACTTGTAATGAACATGTTATATGAGTGATACCAAGAGAGACCATCTCCTCACCATGCAAAATATGCACAAATACAAATGTGCATCATAAAGTACTGGCAGCAGGGATGAGAAAAATGTCTGCAAAAGACATTTCTATAAATCCATAAGCAATGCAGCCTACTTGGCATAGCTGCAATCCAAAGCAGCTGCTGGATCAACTCACAGAAGTTTAATGCATAGAATGCGCAAGCCAGAAGTAAAGGGCGCTGCCCCTGAAATGGTTAATATAGTATATTCATATGTGTTTTCCAGTGGATTGCGCTGGGACGGAGAACTCCTCATTTCATTGAGAAAGTTTAAAACTTAAGACGCCCTCCCACCCCTCCTAACGTGACACATCCCATCTGTCAGCCTCTGAAAGTCCAAAACAACACATGTTGTAGAGAGCAGAGACGAGGAGGAGAAGCAGAGGGAGATTGTTTTTATCCGTAATGTAAACTAAATTCACATAAACATTATTGTTTATCCAGGAGATCCACTTCTCTCCCAAGTTGGAGCTCAGTGATGGTACCCCCGGCGCCTGCAATGAACTCTCTGAGCAAAACTTCCATGCATCAACACCAATGTGTGAGCAATTGCACTCTATTCACCTGCATGCCTGAACACAGCGCAATGCAGTTTGGTCACCAGCCCATTACCAGCCTGCTAATTAAACTATAAAGGACTAGCAAAACACAGATGAGGTAATTTACACTATATTAGTGTATCCCAGTCTTAGTCTGTAAGGTTCAATATTGAGTTGGCCCATCCTTTTCAGCTATAATAGCTTCAACTCTTCTGGGAAGGCTGTTCACAAGGCTTAGGAGTGTGTCTATGGGAATGTTTGATCATTCTTCCAGAAGCATATGTGTGAGGTCAAGCACTGATGTGGATAAGAAGGCCTGGCTCGCAGTCTCTGCTCTAATTCATCGCAAAGGTGTTCTATTGGGTTAAAGTGAGAACTCTGTGCAGGCCAGTCAAGTTCCTCCACTCCAAACTCACTCATCCATGTCTTTATGGACCTTGCTTTGTGCACTGGTCCAAATCATTTGGTGGAGGGGGGATTATGGTGTGGGGTTATTTTTCAGGGGTTGGGCTTGGCCTCTTAGTTCCAGTGAAGGGAACACTTAAGGCATCAGCCTACCAAAACATTTTAGACAATTTCATGCTCCCAACTTTGTAGGAACAGTTTGGGGATGGCCCCTTCCTGTTCCAACATGACTGCGCACCAGTGCACAAAGCAAGGTCCATAAATACATAGATGAGCGAGTTTGCGGTGGGAGGACTTGACTGGCCTGGAGAGAGTCCTGACCTCAACCCGACAGAACACCTTTGGGATGAATTAGAGTGGAGACTGCGAGCCAGGCCTTCTCGTCCATATCAGTGCCTGACCTCACAAATGTGCTTCTGGAAGAATGGTCAAACATTTCCACTCTCCTAAACCTTGTGGACAGTCTTCCCAGAAGAGTTGAAGCTATTATAGCTGCAAAGGGTGGGCTAACTCAATATTGGTAATATAATGTAGGTTCTCTTTCTTCCGTTCCGCATATTCTTCAGGGAAACTCACAGATAGGGATGAGCTTCGAGTTCGACTCGAACATCGGCTGTTCGCCAGTTCGCCGGACAGCGAACAATTTGGGGTGTTCGCTGCAAATTTGAAAGCCGCGGAACACCCTTTAAAAGTCTATGGGAGAAATTAAAAGTGCTAATTTTAAAAAGCTTATATGCAAGTTATTGTCATAAAAAGTGTTTGGGGACCTGGGTCCTGCCCCAGGGGACATGGATCAATGCAAAAAAAAGTTTTAAAACTGACGTTTTTTCGGGAGCAGTGATTTTAATAATGCTTAAAGTGAAACAATAAAAGTGTAATATTCCTTTAAATTTCGTACCTGGGGGGTGTCTATAGTATGCCTGTAAAGGGGCGCATGTTTCCCGTGTTTAGAACAGTCTGACAGCAAAATTACATTTCAAAGGACAAAAAGTCATTTAAAACTACTTGCGGCTATTAACCACTTCAATACCAGGCACTTAGACACCTTCCCGCCCAGGCCAATTTTCAGCTTTCAGCGCTGTCGTAATTTGAATGACAATTGCGCGGTCATACAACACTGTACCCAAACAATTTTTTTTATCATTTTGTTCCCACAAATAGAGCTTTCTTTTGGTGGTATTTGATCACCTCTGCGGTTTTTATTTTTTGCGCAACAAATAAAAAAAGACCGAAAATTTTGAAAAAACTATGTTTTTCTTTGTTTCTGTTAAATTTTTTTGGAAATAAGTATGTTTTCTTCTTCAATGATGGTCACTGATATGGCTGCACTGACGGGCACTGATACGGCGGCACTGATGGGCACCAATGAGGTGGCACCAATGAGGTGGCACTGATGAGGTGGCACTGACGGGCACTGATGATGAGCACTGATAGGTGGCACTGATGGGCACTGATAGGTGGCACTGATGGGCACTGATAGGTGGCACTGGTATGCGGCACCGATGGGCACTCATAGGTGGCACCGATGGGCACTCATGGGTGGCACTGATGGGCACTCATGGGTGGCACTGATGGGTACTTATGGGTGGAACTGATAGGTGGCACAGATGGGCACTGATGGGCACTGATAGGTGGGCACTGATGGGCACGGATGGGCACTGACAGGTGGCATGGTGGACACTGATGGGTGGCACTGATGACACTGATTGATGGCACTGATGCCCCTAAGGGTGGCATTGCTGGGCATCAGTGCTATTTAATGGTGCCAATCAGTGCCCACTTGTGGGCACTGATTGGCACAGATTGGGCATTGACTGGGCACATTGGGCACATGTGGATGGCCATGGGGTACATACCTGGCCATCCACATGTTGCCCCTTCCCTGGTGGTCCTAGTGGCGATCCCTGGTGGTCCAGTGTGGTGATCTGAGGGGGGGCTGCGCTGATAAACAATCAGCGCAGACCCCTGCTGCCAGGAGAGCCGCCGATCGGCTCTCCTCTACTCGCGTCTGTTAGATGCAAGTGAGGAAGAGCCGATCAACGGCTCTTCCTATTGACATCGTGATCAGCCGTGATTGGACACGGCTGATCACGTGGTAAAGAGCCTCCGCCGGAGGCTCTTTACCAAGATCGGTGTAGCGGTGTGTCAGACTGACTGGCATGGGAATTCCCCAGAGGGGAACCCCGAACCAGAATTAAAAAAAAAAATGATGTGGGGGGGTCCCCCTAAATTCCATACCAGGGCCTCATCCCCACAACCCTTGCCCGGTGGTTGTGGGCGTCTGCGGGCGGGGGGCTTATCGGAATCTGGAAGTCCCCTTTAACAAGGGGACCCCCAGATCCCGGCCCTCCCCCCTGTGTGAAATGGTAAGGGGGTACAAAAGTACCCTTACCATTTCACAAAAAAGTTTCAAAAATGTTAAAAATGACAAGAGACAGTTTTTGACAATTCCTTCATTTAAATGCTTCTTCTTTCTTCTATCTTCTTTCTTCTATCATCTATCTTCTATCTTCCTTCGGTTTCTTCCTCCATCTTCTTCTGGTTCTTCTGGTTCTTCCTCCGGGGTTCTCGACCGGCATCTTCCTCCGTGGCGCCGGCGACTTCTTCCCTTCGTCCTCTCGGGCCACTCCGCATCCACCATGATGGGAGGCTCCCGCTGTGTGACGCTTCTCCTCGTCTGACGGTTCTTAGATAACGGAGGGCGGGGCCACCCAGTGACACCGCCCCCCTCTGACGCACGGGGACTTGACGGGGACTTCCCTGTGGCATTCCCCTTGACGTCAGAGGGGGGCGGACAGGGAAGTCACCGTGCGTTATTTAAGAACCGTCAGAAGAGGAGAAGCATCACACAGTGGGAGCCTCCCATCATGGTGGATGCGGAGCGGTCCGAGAAGACGAAGGGAAGAAGTCGCCGGCGCCACGGAGGAAGATGCCGGAGGAGAACACCAGAGGAAGAACCAGAAGAACCAGAAGAAAAAGAAGATGGAGGAAGAACCCGAAGGAAGATAGAAGATAGAAGATAGAAGAAAGAAGAAGCATTTAAATAAAGGAATTGTCAAAAACTGTCTCTTGTCATTTTTAACATTTTTGACACTTTTTTGTGAAATGGTAGGGGTACTTTTGTACCCCCTTACCATTTCACACAGGGGGGAGGGCCGGGATCTGGGGGTCCCCTTGTTAAAGGGGGCTTCCAGATCCTGATAAGCCCCCCGCCCGCAGACCCCCCATAACCACCGGGCAAGGGTTGTGGGGACGAGGCAATTCATTAATAGTAGTAGTTTTAAATGACTTTTTGTCCTTTGAAATGTCATTTTGCTGTCAGACTGTTCTAAACACGGGAAACATGTGCTCCTTTACAGGCATACTATAGACACCCCCCAGGTACGAAATTTAAAGGAATATTACACTTTTATTGTTTCACTTTAAGCATTATTAAAATCACTGCTCCTGAAAAAAACTGCCATTTTTAAAACTTTTTTTTGCATTGATCCATGTCCCCTGGGGCAGGACCCAGGTCCCCAAACACTTTTTATGACAATACCTTGCATATAAGCCTTTAAAATTAGCACTTTTGATTATTCATGTTTGTGTGCCATAGACTTTAATGGTGTTTGCGTGTTTGAACAAATTTTTTGCCTGTTCGCATGTTCTGGTGCGAACCAAACAGGGGGGTGTTCGGCTCATCCCTACTCACAGAACAAAGTTAGGCAATAGAGCTGTGTCCTAAAGGGTCAAGCATGCATGTAATGCAGAAGGCAGAGATCAATAGTATGTAGTGTAGTGTGCAGGGGTCAGGAGTAAGTAACGCAGAGGTCAGTCGTATGTAATGCATAGTGTAGGGTTCAGGAGTAATGCATAATCCTTGGGTCAGTAGTATGTAACACAGGGTTCAGAGGTCAGAAGTAAGTAATGCAGTGTGCAGGGGTCATTAGTGAAAACACAGATTTCAGAGGTCAGTAGTATGTAATGCAAAGCGCAGGGGTCAGTAGTATGCAATGCACATTGCAGAGGTCAATATTGAGTAACGCACAGTGCAAGGTTAGTAGTATGCAACATGCAGTGCAGAGGTCAAGAGTAATTAACACACATTTCCCCAACAACCAAAAAGCCTTTCCCGTACAAACATTTATCCCCAAAGCTCCCCCCTCCACCTGGTCTTTGTTCAGCTGTGTTATAAGACACATCAAAGCTAATAAGGAGCCTATGACTTCCCTCAGCTCTGCAATACATATTACTTTTTTCTTTTTTTAAATTTCATTTTAATTCTTTTCATTATTATCATTCCATTTCAAAATCACCAAAAAATAAATTTAAGTAAATTACAATTTCAGTTAAATATACCACAATTTAATAACTTAAATTTCAAATTTACCACAACTAACAATGTCCCAGATCCCCGAACCCCCCGCCCCCCCCCCCCCCCCCCCCCGAAACAAAAAAAAAAAACCATTCTCCTGGGTCCAGCTTCCAGCTATTCAATTATTCTATGTTTTAATTACTAGCTCCCTAATAAAAAACACTAGAAACAATACCCTCTAATTATGTATACTTATTCCTACTTACTATATTTGCTTCTTATTCACGTTCTTCTATACTCAGTAGTGGTACATTTTTCTGACTTCTTAAACATTAGCCATTTCTCCCTTAAATTGCTTTAAATTTCTCTAAAGTATCTTCCCACCTTTGCATTATTTCTTCTACGCTGCATGTGTAGTTTACTTTTCAAAGCCATTACTTCACCGTGGGAAATTTATGTGAACACTAATGCTTAGGGGTCAACCCTTTGGCCACGTTTAATAAATGGGACAAGAGAGGCCTCTTATACTGGGCCACGGTAACTTCAATGCAATAGAACAAAATTCTCCAGGGCTTTATTAATAACTTCTGTCCCATTATGTCCTGGGTAACTAAAGTTATTTTTCCCCAAAAACTTTTGTTCTAGGGCAGGTCCACCACATGTGCACGGAGGTTCCAGGTGCATCACACCCCCTCCTACACACAGGCAATGTATCTGCCACCAAATCTTCTCACTTTCACCAGAGTCACATACCATCTTGGCAGTAGCTTGAAAGACATTTTCTTATTTATTATTGCTTTTCTTATCTGAGGTCTGAGAGGAGGCAGGTGGGGTCAGAAATGAGCAGCTGGCACAAGGGGGTTGTGATCTACCCATCACATGGTCACAATCGAAAGGTAGATTGTGATTGACCTGTTGCCAACCCCTGGACTACAAGATGCTGCCTTTTGACCTAAAGAACTTTTGCCAGGTTTTTACTGCTGTCTGTGAAGTTATTGGAGAGATTCCCTCCTACACCATCACCTTAAAAAACCAGGAGAAGAAGAGTGGAAACATCTGGGAATGTTTACCAATTTAAACTGCTGCACCAGGATGTGAAGAACAGATACATTTCCTTTTGCCCACTACTATATGCTTGGTGCACGAGAAGATATCAGAGGATTTGAAATAAAACTGATCAAGAAAATGTGAGAATGTAAAAAGTTAAAAAATAATACCCTTATTACAGTCAGGTCCTGCATCCTACCCTATAATGTGAATGCATTCATCACCAACTCACCATACAGTACTGGTGCGCCTCAGATTCTAACCCTGAAACGAAATAATGTACACTGGCAAGCAAACCAATGTCTATGCACTGCTTGTTAGTCTTTGTAAACTTACCACACACAAAATATGTGTTTTTGTTATTTTTATGCTGACATTATATCAGGGTGGAAAGAATTGTTCTAACTGGTCCAGGGTAGCCAATAATCTTCCCATTATTTACACAGGCAGGGCTGAGCAATCACTCTTGAACTTTGACTTGGGTGAGTAAATCGTCAGAATCTCCTGGGGAAGCAAGCTGTCCATCATACTCTGTTTTCTGGACCAATGCCTTACAAACTCATGAAGCAGAACCGTAATTAAAAACTCTGCAACCCAAGAGAATCTGCAGCAGCTGTAGTCTTTATTACTGATCTCCCTGTTGCAATAGGGTTATATACTGTTATTCAAACAAATTGAGATTATCCTGTGCTAATATACATTTAAAAACATCATCTTTCTATGGTTGCTGAGAGATATTTATATTGAAAACACAGTTACAATGAAAAGCGAAAAGACAAATGTGCATAGACAAAACAAATTATATGCTGTCTATTAACCACTTCAGCCCCGGAAGATTTGGTTGCTGAATGACCAGGCAATTTTTTGCGATTCGGCACTGCGTCGCTTTAACTGACAATTGTGCGGTCGTGCGTCGCTGCACCCAAACAAAATTGACGTCCTTTTTTTTCCCACAAATAGAGCTTTCTTTTGGTGGTATTTGATAATCTCTGCGGTTTTTATTTTTTGCGCAATAAACTAAAAAAGCGACAATTTTGAAAAAAAAACACAATATTTTGTACTTTTTGCTATAATAAATTTCCCCATTTTTTTTCTTTTTTAAAAAGCTATTTTTTTCTCAGTTTAGGCTGATATGTATTCCTCTACATATTTTTTGGTAATTAAAATCGCAATAAGCGTATATTGATTGGTTTGCGCAAAACTTATAGCGTCTAAAAATAGGGGATAGATTTATAGCATTTTTATTGTTTAATTTTTTTTTACTAGTAATAAGTACGGTGATCTGCGATTTTTATCAGGACTGCGACACTATGGCGGACACATCGGACACTTTTGACACATTTTTTGGGACCATTGGCATTTATACAGCAATCTATAAAAATGCACTGATTACTGTAAAAATGTCACTGGCAGGGAAGGGGTTAACACTAGGGGGCGATCAAGGGGTTAACTGTGTTGCCTCTCTGTGTTCTAACTGAAGGGGGGATGGGACTGTCTAGGGGAGGTGACAGATCGCAGTTAATACTTTGTATGAACACACAATCAGTCTCTTCTCCCCCCAGAGAACGGGATCTGTGTGTTTACACACACAGATCCCGGTTCTCGGTGTGTCACGAGCAATCGTGGGAGCCTGGCAGTCATCGCGCCCGCCTGGCACTCGCATCGGCTCTGGGGGCGAGTGGCAGCGCGCGCACGCCCCTAGTGGCCACAGGGCGAAGCAACGTTACATAACGTCGTTTCGCCCAGCTGTGCCATTCTGCCGCAGTAAAACTGCGGTTGGCTGGTCGGCAAGTGGTTAAAACAGAGAACAATAAGTGCTGGCAGATAACCAGTAAGAATTTGTTTTTTTATTGTGTACACTGTTCTTTTTCTTCAGAGTTCTTGATGCAAGTACAGCTGCAAGGCTTTAGGCTGAAACATAGGCAGCAGTGGCTTCCGTTTGCAGCAAGATGGCTGCAGCTCCAATCAGCACTTCTCTCGGCTGGGTGATGGTGACAGGTGAAGTGGAGGGGTAGAGGGCATGGTTCAGGGTAACAGGACTGCCCCTTGTCAAACCTTTTCCTATGGGCAAAGGGGACTCGCACGATGGTTTTACATGAGGAGCAGTTCCTTTTGTTGTTCTTCTGCCGGTTATCGTTGGGGCCCTTTAATAAGCGTTTGTGCACTTAACAGTTTTAGCAAACCATCATGTAATGTAAGTGTGGTAAAGATGAAGTAAATGTAATGCCCTGCCAGAAAAGCCCCTCTTCGGTCCACTGCTGAAAGCACTTAGTGATCTCTGCTTTGCCTCTTTACCAGGATACCTACACAAACATAGGTTGCCCAAAAAAAATTCTCCAGAGTATGGGCACTTTGGCTTGAAGAGCCCTCCACGGCTACTTTGCCTTCCAGTCAACGCACTGCTTGATAACTTGCTGTAATAGTTGTTGGATATGTTTAATCCTCTTTTTTTAACAGTATATTGTCCCGTGTGGGGGACCTCCACATGCTTATGTTATGGGTAGACTGTTTATGCTTTCATACTCTCGTACATACTAATTGTCCATGCAAGCCATGCACCACCAATGTTCTTTTTTTCTTTGCTCTTTTGTATTTTTTATAATGTCTTTCGCTGCTGGGTGCCCCACCCCTGCATGACCCTGGCCACCCAGCCCCTGTACACATCTAAAAACCATAATGAAAAAAAAGTAAAAAAACAAAACTAAATTTCCTGCCTCCAGTAACTCGGTCCCTACTAACCAAGTGAACAATGTACAGTGAGCCCTCCCACCAGTCCCTGTAATGAACTCTTGCTGTAGAAGGGGGCCCCCTCAGTCTCTTCACAGAATTCCTCCGGTGATCAGTGTTGGCTAGTAGAGGGTGAGAGTGTGCTCCGTTCCCCCTGTGATAGTTGTGCAGATGTGATCGCTGCATTCTGTACTGTGCTGCCCAGGTGTCTCCACCCCCAGGTCTCAGTCTCTTGCTCTGGTCACTCACCATATGCACCAGGACTGATGTGCACACCTTTGCTCCCGTGCTGCAAAAAGGAAACAGTCTGTACAGCAGTGTGGTAAAAAGCTATTCCACCACTCCACCTCTGCCTCAGGGTTCTCTTGGGAATTGCAGTTCAAAGAATCCATGAGTCCCATTCTATGGCTGCTGTCCCAGACTTTAATTCCCATCATCCTCAGCATTCTGCATAGGAATCCATAGGCTCACAAACAGGAACAAAAACCTGTCTGATGTCATGTACCTGGCTGCTAGAGGTTAAGGCTACTTATGCTGTTTGTTTTTTTTTTTTTGTCACCAGAGAAACAGTTGTTGAATATGTGGCCAATAAAAAAAAAGTGACATTCTTAAAATTTGGTCCAGGTTCCCCCAAATATTCCATGCTATTGCTAACATTTATATACACATCCTTAATCTGAAAAAATATCACAGAAAAGCCTGTATAAACACACGCAGCTGTCAGCTAGGGATGGGCCCCCCCGGTTCGGTTCGCACCAGAACATGCGAACAAGCAAAAATTTCTAGCGAACATGCAAACCCTGTTAAAGTCTATGGTACATGAACATGAAAAATCAAAAGTGCTAATTTTAAACACTTATATGCAAGTTATTGCCATATAAAGTGTATGGGGACCCGGGTACTGGACATGTATCAATGCAAAAAAAAGTTTTTAAAACAACCGTTTTTCCAGGAGCAATGATTTTAATCATGCTTAAAGTGAAACAATAAAAATGAAATATTCCTTTAAATACCATGCCTGGGGGGTCCCCTTAGTCTGCCTGTATATTGACGCATCTGTGCAATGTGTAGAACAGTGCCGCAGCAAAATTACCTTTCTAAAGGAAAACATGTAATTTAAACTTGCTCGTGGCTTTAATGTATTGCCGGATCCCGGCAATATAGATGAAATATCAAGAAATAAATTGGTGTGGGTTCCCCCCACCAGTCCATACCAGGCCCTTCAGGTCTGGTCCCCCCCCAGTCCATACCAGACCCTTATCCGAGCATGCAGCCTGGAGGACAGGATGGAGGGGGAGTGAGCACCCCCCCATCCTGAACCATACCAGGCCACATGCCCTCAACAATTGGAGGGTGCTTTGGGGTCCCCCCCAAAGCACCTTGTCCCCCCCAAAGCACCTGGTCCCCCAAGGGCCTTTTCCCGACAACCTTGGCTGGTGGTTGTCCGGGTCTGCGGGTGGGGGGGCTTATTGGAATCTTGCAGCCCCCTTTAACAAGGGGGCCCCCAGATCCCACCCCCTTCTATGTGAATGGGTATCAGGTACATTGTACCCCTACCCATTCACCAAAAAAAGTGTCAAAAAGTAAACATCACAATAGACAGTTTTAGACAATTCCTTTATTAACCACATGCCGACTGGGCCATAGCCGAAAGAAGGCTACAGCGCAGTCAGCTTATTCTGGGAGGGCGCCCATGGACGTCCTCACATAATCGCACTCCTGCGCGCCCCCTGGGAAGCGCACCCAGGAATATCCGTGACCATCGGGTCCTCCGGACCCGGCGCGTCACGGAATGGGGTAAAGGGCCAATGACAGCGATCACTTGACAACAAACCGGAGCTTGTCCGGTGCAGCTTCTCCCCTCTCCTCGCACCGATCGGTACAGTGTGCGAGAAGAGGAGAGAGCAGGGTGCAGCCGCGCTGTGGGCTGTCTCTGGAGTGCCCACAATGCTGATCTGTGTCCATCCATGCTACATCCATGCTCCATATGTGCTCATATATGCCTCATATGTGCCCATCCATGCTCCATGTGTGCCCATGTATACTTCATTCATGCCTGGCTCATCCGTGCTTCATCCATCTGTGCTCATCCATGCTCCATCCATCCCTGGCTCATCTGTGCTCCAGCCATCCCTGGCTCATCCATGCTCCATCCATCCCTGGCTCATTCATGCTCCATTGATCCATGCTCATCCATGCTCCATCCATCCCTGGCTCATCCATGCTCATTCATTCTCCATCCATCCCTGGCTCATCTGTGCTCCATCCATCCCTGGCTCATCCATGCTCCATCTGTGCTCATTCATGCTCAATCCCTGGCTCATCCATGCTCCTTCCATCCCTGGCTCATCGATGCTCCATCCATCTGTGCTCATCCATGCTCCATTCATCCCTGGCTCATCTGTGCTCCATCCGTGCTCATCCATGCTCCATCCATGCTTATCCATGCTCCATCTATCCCTGGCTCATCTGTTCTCCATCCGTGCTCATCCATGCTCAATCCGTGCTCATCCATGCTCAATCCGTGCTCATCCATGCTCCATCAGTGCTCATCCATGCTCCATCAGTGCTCATCCATGCTCCATCAGTGCTCATCCATGCTCATCAATGCTCCATCAGTGCTCATCCATGCTCCATCTATGCTCATCCATGCTCCATCTATCCCTGGCTCATCCATGCTCCATCTATCCCTGGCTCATCCATGCTCCATCCATGCTCATCCATGTTTATCCCTGCTCCATGCATGCTCATCCATGGCTCATTCATGCTTATCCATGCCTCACCCGTGCTCATCCATGCCACAGCCGTGCTCATCCTTGCCACAGCCGTGCTCATCCTTGCCACAGCCATGCCACATCAGTGCTCATTTATGCCACATCAGTTCTCATCCTTGCCACTACAGTGCCCACCAGTGTCTCACAAAAGTGTAATAGGTATTCAAATTAGATTTCAAATGTATGTCCCTGATGATGCTCCCTGCATGTTGGGCCTCTGTATGTGGCCAGGCCATGCTCAATCCGTGCTCATCCATGTTCAATCCTTGCTCATCCATGCTCCATGAGTGCTCATCTATGCTCCATCTGTGCTCATCCATGCTCCATCTATCCCTTGCTCATCCATGCCCATCCATGGCTCATTCATGCTCATCCCTGCCTCATCTGTGCTCATCCATGCTCCATCTATCCCTGGCTCATTAATGCTCCATCTATTTCTGGCTCATCCATGCTCCATCCATGCTCATCCATGCTCCATCCTTGCTCATCCTTGCCCATCCCAGGCTCATCCATGCTCCATCCATCCCTGGCTTATCCCTGCTCTATTCATCCCTGGCTCATCTATGCTTCATCCACCCATGCTCATACATGCTCGATCCATCCCTGGCTCATCTGTGCATCATCTGTGCTTATCCATGCTCCATCCATCCCTGGCTCATCTGTGCTCTATCCGTGCTCATCCATGCTCAATCCATGCTCATCCATGCTCCATCAGTGCTCATCCATGCTCCTTCAGTGCTCATCCATGCTCCATCTATCCCAGGCTCATCCATGCTCCATCTATCCCTGGCTTATCCATGCTCTATCTATCCCTGGCTCATGCTTGCTCCATCCATGTTTATTCATGCTCCATCCATGCTCATCCATGCCCATCCATGGCTCATTCATGCTCATCCATGCCTTATCTGTGCTCATCCATGCCACAGCAGTGCTCATCCTTGCCACAGCCATACTGCATCATTGCTCATCCATGCCTGTGGCCAGGCCATGCTCAATCCATGCTCATCCATGCTCAATCCTTGCTCATGCATGCTCCATCAGTGCTCATCCATGCTCCATCAGTGCTCATCCATGCTCCATCTATCCCTGGGTCATCCATGCTCCATCTATCCCTGGCTCATCCATGTTTATCCATGCTCCATCCTTGCTCATCCATGCCCATCCATGGCTAATTCATGCTCATCCCTGCCTCATCTGTGCTCATCCATGCCACAGCAGTGCTCATCCTTGCCACAGCCATGCCACATCAGTGCTCATCCATGCCACATCAGTGCCCATCCATGCCACATCAGTTCTCATCTTTGCCATTACAGTGCCCCCCAGTGTCTCACAAAAGTGTAATAGGTAGTCAAATTAGATTTAAAATGTATGTCCCTGATGGTGCTCCCTGCATGTTGGACCTCTGTATGTAGCCAGGCTGTGGAAAAGGCTCCCACATGTGGTATCGCTATACTCAGGAGGAGTAGCAGAATATATTTTGGGGTGTCATTTTTGCTATGTACATGCTATGTGTTATTTATATCTTATAAATGGACAACTTTATGTAAAAAAAAATGCTTTTTCATTTTTTTCCACGTTTTCCAAAAACTTGTGGAAAAATATGACATCTTCAAAAGACTCATTATGCCTTATAGAATATATGTTGGGGTGTTTGCTTTCCAAAATGGGGTCATTTTGTGGACGTTTCCATTGTCCTGGTGCTCCAGGGCCTTCAAAAGTGTGAGAGGTAGTCAAAAAATTAAATGTGTAATTTATGTCCCTAGAACGCCTGACGTTGCTCCCTGCATGTTGGTCCTCTGTATGTGGCCAGGCTGTGTAAAAGTCTCACACGTGTGGTATCGCCATACTCAGGAGGAGTAGTAGAATGTGTTTTGAGGTATAATTTGTGGTATGCATATGCTGTGTGAGAGAAATAACCTGTTAATATGACAATTCTGTAGAAAAAAAAAAAAATCTTCATGTTGCAAAAAATTGTGGAAAAAAATTACAGCTTCAACAAACTCACAATGCCTCTTACTAAATACCTTGGAACATCTACTTTCCAAAAACGGGACATTTGGGGGGTATTTGTACTTTCCTGGCTTGTTAGTGTTTTAAGAAATGAGATAGGCCATCAGTACATCAGGTGTGATCAGGTGAGATCAATTTTCAGTGATTGGCACCATAGCTTGTAGACTATAACTTTCACACAGACCAAATATGGATTTTGAGGGGGCCCATGCCGTTTTTTTCTTAAAGTGGAGGTCCACCCTGAAAAAAAAAAAAGGCACAAAAAAATACCTAAAAAATGGAGGAAAAAAATTTTTTTTTTACTTACGTGAAATGGCTGTTGGTAGGCAGTCTTCCTAATCTGCCTCTTCCTACACCGCGGTGATCTTCAGTCTTCTGTTCCCCGCATTGTCTTCTGGTGAATGGGGCGTGGTGTGTAATGGGAACGGTGTGTGTCCCACAACACATCTCGTCCCATTTACAAAGCGCCGTACCGTTCGCGCGTGCGCAGTAGGAAACTGGCAGTGAAGCCACAAGGCTCCACTGCCTGTTTCCCTTAAAAAAGAAAGAAGGACGGCGCCCTCTAAGTGCAGCATGTATGTTAAAAATATTTATTACAATAGATAAAAACACTCACATTTGAGTTGCTAAAAACCAGCATGTAAAGTAGTTTCATCCGCGTGCTCTCGGGGGATGTGGGTGTCACGGGCCAGTGGAGGGGTTCCTGGGATGTGAGTCCTGTAACCTGGGTCCTGGTAGCTGTTCCGGTGGTGCCGAGGGTCCTCAGAGCCCCCGGGCGGCCAGGATATCGGTCATGGATCCTCCGTGGAGCGCCGTGCTGACCTGCGTCTTCACTTCCGGGAGCGGGGTGAGGCGGGCGGTGCTTTGCGTTCGGAGCATGCGTGCTCCTTCATCAGGCTATTCTGGTGGCCATATTCAGTGTGGGAATTTATACCATAGGCAATGGGAGGGGTGGAGAGGTAATTGAGAGGAGGGCGGGACTATGTATAATGATTGGGCACGTAGGTAACCATGGAGATGGGGTGTACACAATGTGGAAGGGGAGTGAAGGGAGACGGGGAGTGGGCGGGGCGGGGAGTGAGGAGGGGGGAAAAAAGGAGATATGCAAATGAGTGTGTTGTGGTAAGAACATATATGTGTGTATATGGAATGTGGGGTAAGGAGAAGGCGGTCTATAGGAAGAGGAATGTTATATTGATCATAGTGGACGGGAACAAAATATATATATATATATACACACACATATATATATATATACATACATATACATGCACATACATACACACATACATACACGTCAACATATATGGGAAGGGAATACAAAATTGCAGAAAATGGTATATAATTAAATAGGTATATAATTATAGGGAGAGATTGGTGGTACAGTATATATGAGAAGAAATGACGCAATGATGGAAAAGGGATAAAACATGTACAATGTATATACGTGTGTAAACACAAAGAACCGTTTAAAAAGGATCCCTTCACACACACATACACATATATACACATTTAAATGACGCGTAAGATTGGGACAAAAGAAGGGGGGGAGTGTGTTTCCAGACGGGTATTTCGGAATGAGAGGAATGTTATGGGAAATACTGGGAAATAAATAAATAAAAGTAAAAATAATAAAAATATATAGAAATATAAATAAAAATAATATATATGTAAAAATAAAAATACAAATAAAAGTACAAATAAATAAAAAAATAAATAAATAAATAAATAAATATAAAAAAATATAGAAATAAGGAAATTAAAAATAAAATATTTTTTAATAAGAATAAAAATAAATATAAATAAAAAATAAAGATAGGAATAAAAATAAAAATGGTATGTGTTGTACACTAGGGCTATGTGGATAGGGGTAATGGGTGGGAGATGGGTATACCCATACACGTGCTCCACGTAGACTGTAAGTTAATGGGGTAGTGACTAGATGATGGATAAAACAATAAATGAGACAACAGGTAGGACAATGGATGAAACAATACGTGGTGAATTGAGATGAGATGATGTGATGAGGCAGGGATATGGTTGGGGTCACAGCAAAATGTTAATTTCAATGCCTTCATTGAGGTCTCCTGGCGATAAAGTGTCCAGTGTGTATATCCATTAGTTTTCTCTTTCACACAACCTTTTGTGTGTAGCGTTCAGCGGTAGGGAGGGTGGGTGGAATAGACTCAATAACCCACACGCGTAGCCCTGAAGATGTTTGTCCATGATGTTCTTTAAAATGTCTTGGTGCACTATGCTTGTCAATGCCCTTCTCTACAAGGTTACGATGCTCACCAAACCTTTTGCGGAGCGGGCGTATAGTGCGGCCTACGTATAGTAGGCCGCAGGGGCATGTGAGGCAATAGACCACATAATCTGAACCACAATTGAAGAAGTCGGGGATGACATATAGTTTACCCTTATGGTGGAAGTCTTTTTGCCTATGTGTAACATGGGCGCATGTGAGGCAGAGGGGCTTCCTACATTGATACATGCCTTTGATGTTAAAGAAGGTTAAGGGGGCACTGGCGGTGGGGCGTTCTGTTTTCACTTTGCTTGGTGCTATTTGGGCCTTTATATTATTAGCCCGTCTGTAGGTGACCAGTGGTTTATCACTTATGGTGGGTTTTAGATGCGGATCCTCACGCAGAATGGACCAGTGTTTGGTGAAGATCTTTTCCATTTGCTTAAATCTGTTGTGGTATTGTGTCACAAATCTGACGGGTTGGGTAGTGTCGTCTGTACTGGTTTGTCTCTTGTCCTTCGCGTTTTCACTGAGATAGTATTGGAAGGCATCTTCTATGATGTGGTCTGGATAACCCTTGTCTTTGAATTTGGCTTTGAGTAGTAGGCCGTGTGTTTCAAAGTCCTGTAGGCGCGTGCAATTGTGTTTCAGGCGACAGAACTGGCTTTTTGGGATGTTTTTAACCCATCGTGGGTGATGGCAACTGTTAAAGTGTAGGTAAGAATTTCCTGAGGTGGATTTTGTATAATTCTGGGCGCAGATGGTGTTTTCATAGTGGAAGAGTTCCAGATCCAAAAAGGCCAGTTTGTTATTGTCTGTGACTGATGTGAATGATAGACCCATGGAGTTGTTGTTGCAGTGTTGGACGAAGGGTAGGATGGTGGTTTCTGGACCATCCCAGATAATGAATACGTCATCTATGTAGCGCCCGTAATAGACTAGACATATCCCTGCCTCATCACATCATCTCATCTCAATTCACCACGTATTGTTTCATCCATTGTCCTACCTGTTGTCTCATTTATTGTTTTATCCATCATCTAGTCACTACCCCATTAACTTACAGTCTACGTGGAGCACATGTATGGGTATACCCATCTCCCACCCATTACCCCTATCCACATAGCCCTAGTGTACAACACATACCATTTTTATTTTTATTCCTATCTTTATTTTTTATTTATATTTATTTTTATTCTTATTAAAAAATATTTTATTTTTAATTTCCTTATTTTTATATTTTTTTATATTTTTGTTATTTATTTATTTATTTTTATTTTTTTGTACTTTTATTTGTATTTTTATTTTTACATATATATTATTTTTATTTATATTTCTATATATTTTTATTATTTTTATTTATTTATTTCCCAGTATTTCCCATAACATTCCTCTAATTCCGAAATACCCGTCTGGAAACACACTCCCCCCCTTCTTTTGTCCCAATCTTACGCGTCATTTAAATGTGTATATATGTGTATGTGTGTGTGAAGGGATCCTTTTTAAACGGTTCTTTGTGTTTACACACGTATATACATTGTACATGTTTTATCCCTTTTCCATCATTGCGTCATTTCTTCTCATATATACTGTACCACCAATCTCTCCCTATAATTATATACCTATTTAATTATATACCATTTTCTGCATTTTTGTATTCCCTTCCCATATATGTTGACGTGTATGTATGTATATATATATATATATATATATATATATATATATATATATATATATATATATATATATATATATATATATATATATATATATATATATATATATTTATTTTGTTCCCGTCCACTATGATCAATACAACATTCCTCTTCCTATAGACCGCCTTCTCCTTACCCCACATTCCATATACACACATATATGTTCTTACCACAACACACTCATTTGCATATCTCCTTTTTTCCCCCCCTCCTCACTCCCCGCCCACTCCCCGTCTCCCTTCACTCCCCTTCCACATTGTGTACACCCCATCTCCATGGTTACCTACGTGCCCAATCATTATACATAGTCCCGCCCTCCTCTCAATTACCTCTCCACCCCTCCCATTGCCTATGGTATAAATTCCCACACTGAATATGGCCACCAGCATAGCCTGATGAAGGAGCACGCATGCTCCAAACGCGAAGCACCTCCCGCCCCACCCCGCTCCCGGAAGTGAAGACGCAGGTCAGCACGGCGCTCCACGGAGGATCCATGACCGATATCCTGGCCGCCCGGAGGCTCTGAGGACCCTCGGCACCAACGGAACAGCTACCAGGACCCAGGTTACAGGACTCACATCCCAGGAACCCCTCCACTGGCCCGTGACACCCACATCCCCCGAGAGCACGCGGATGAAACTACTTTACATGCTGGTTTTTAGCAACTCAAATGTGAGTGTTTTTATCTATTGTAATAAATATTTTTAACATACATGCTGCACTTAGAAGGCCGCCGTCCTTCTTTCTTTTTTATTTGTTCCAGAGCTTCTTCTAGCTTTTATAGACTGGCTGCCTTCCATTTATTAAGCATCATTTTATCCTCACATGGACTAATACCCGAACTTGTTGTGAAACATTAACTACCACCATCAAGTTCCCCCTCTCAGGAACCCCCAACCCACCCCCTTCCCCCCACCATTTTTAGTTATATGTACTCGGCTACCTCCATTGTGCGCCATATTAACCCCTTGATCGTTTTTTTTTATTAATAAAGTCAGAAAACCCAAGGAGAGGGTTAACGCTGCGCTAGAACAGTGTAAATTGATATGTGAAATGCAAAAGCTGCCATCACTAAAAAGTCCAATACTAAACTCCATAACACCAAAAATAAGTGCAGCGCTAAAACTAAATATAAATGATAAATCATACTAAAAATAATCATACAGAAGTGATTAGTCCACCAAACAATAAATTAAAAAACACAGCAAATCTCCTATGAAGGACAGAGACAAATGTCTCAACATATGTCACATGTGAAAAATTATAAAACATAAAAAAGTGATAAAGTAAGTCCCAAGATTATTGCAAGGAAAAAAGTCCATAAGTGAAGTAAGTAGATAATCAAAAATGGATATATTCTGGAGAGGTGTGACACAGGTGAATCCAACATCCAAAGTGACTTGCACCCAAGTGAGGTATGAGGCTCCTTACCAGCTCAGGATGACCACCATGACAGTGGTCTCACCAGGCAATTGGGAAATTATCAGGTCACCCACAAACCTATGCCGATCTTTCCAGTATGTAGAACTCAAAAGACAAAAATCAAGAAAAAGCTCCCATAGCGTAAAATTGCAAAACAGTAAAATTTGTCACTCGGCCAATCCCCAGACGACGTCCTATCGTGACGAAACGCGTAGGGAGGAGCCTGTGACGCTGACGTCATTACGTTTTCTCTGTGATTGATGGGACATACACAGTGAGCAGGCGGAAGCTCGTGGAGACGCCGCGATCGTGATGCTCGGTCATACGCTGTTTTTGATGGAAGTTTCTTGTAAGTGCAATCTTTTAGCTTAATAAATTTTACTGTTTTGCAATTTTACGCTATGGGAGCTTTTTCTTGATTTTTGTCTTTTGAGTTCTACATACTGGAAAGATCGGCATAGGTTTGTGGGTGACCTGATAATTTCCCAATTGCCTGGTGAGACCACTGTCATGGTGGTCATCCTGAGCTGGTAAGGAGCCTCATACCTCACTTGGGTGCAAGTCACTTTGGATGTTGGATTCACCTGTGTCACACCTCTCCAGAATATATCCCTTTTTGTTTTTTTTTATTGCCTGTTTCCCTTACCTAGGATGGCGGTGACGGGACCAGAGAGCTGAGGGACGGGTTGGCCTCGGGCGGCCGACATCGCGGGCACCCAGGACAGGTAAGTCTACTTATTTAAAGTCAGCAGCTACATTGTTTGTAGCTGCTGACTTAAAAAAAAAAAATTAGCTGGCCGGAATCCCGCTTTAAGTCTGTCATAGGGTTTCCCTTAACCACTTCAAGGCACTCTATTATATACTCTGCACTGACTGCACTATATATACAGTCAGGCTCAAAAGTTTGCATACCTGGCAGAAATTGAGAAAATTTTGGCATTAATATTGAAAATATGACTGATCATTTAAGGATAGCAATCACATGAAGCTATTTATTGTCACATAGTGGATCCTTTTTAAACAATAATGATAACAGAAATCACCCAAATGGCCCTGATAAAAAGTTTACATACCTTGGAATGTTTGGCCTTGGTACAGACACAGAAGGTGACACACACAGGTTAAAATGGCGATTAAAGCTTAATTTCCCACATTTGTGGCTTTTTAAATCACAATTAGTGTCTGTGTATACATAGTCAATGAGTTTGTTAGCTCTCACATGGATGCACTAAGCAGGCTAGACACTGAGCCATGAGGAGGTAGAAAAGTCAAAAGACCTGCATAACAAGGTAATGAAACTTTACAAGGATGGAAAATAATATAAAAGGATATCCAAAGTGATTGCTATCCTTAAATAAATAATAATGATAACACAAAAACTTTTCTTTTACTCATGGTTAGTGTTTGGCTGAAGTCATTTATTATTAATCTACTGTGTTTACTCTTTTTAAATCATAATGTCAACAGAAGCTACCCAAATGACCCTGATCTAAAGTTTACATGCCCCAGTTCTTAATACCGTGTATTGCCCCCTTTAACATAAATGACAGCTTGAAGTCTTTTGTGGTATTTGTGGATGAGGCTCTTTATCTTCTCAGATGGTAAAGCTGCCCATTTCTCTTGGCAAAAAGCCTCCAGTTCCTATAAATTCTTGGGCTGTCTTGCATGAACTGCACTTTTGAGATCTCCCTAAAGTGGCTCAATGATATTGACATCAGGAGACTGAGATGGCCACTCCAGAACCTTCACTTTATTCTGCTGTAGCCAATGACAGGTCGACTTGGCCTTGTGCTTTGGATCCTTGTCATGTTGGAATGTCCAAGACTGTTCCATGCGCAGATTCCTGGCTGATGAATGCAGGTGTTCTTCCAGTATTTTTTGAAAACATACTGCATTCATCTTGCCATCATTTTTGACCAAATTTCCTGTGCCTGTGTAGCTCACACATCCCCAAAACATCACAATCCACCTACGTGTCTCACAGTAGGAATGGTATACCTTTCATCATAGGCCTTGTTGACTCCTCTCCAAATGTAGTGTTTATGGTTGAGGCCAAAAAGCTCAATTTTGGTCCCATCACTCCAAATGACTTTGTGGCAGAAGGTTTGAGGCTTGTCCCTGTGCTGTTTGGCATATTGTAAGCGGATACTTTGTGGCATTTGCATAGTAATGGCTTTCTTCTGGCGACTCGACCATGCAGCCCATCTTTCTTCAAGTGCCTCCTTATTGTGCATCTTGAAACAGCCACACCACATGTTTTTAGAGAGTCCTGAATTTCACCTGAAGTTATTTGTGGGTTTTTCTTTGCATCCAGAACAATTTTCCTGGCAGTTGTGGCTGAAATTTTAGTTGGTCTACCTGACCGTGGTTTGGTTTCAACAGAACCCCTCATTTTCCACTTCTTAATTAGAGTTTGAACACTACTGATTGCCATTCTCAATTTTTTGAATATCTTTTTATATCCCTTTACTGATTTATACAGCTCAACTACCTTTTCCCGCAGATCCTTTGACGATTCTTTTGCTTTCCCAATGACTCAGAATCCAGAAACATCAGTGCAGCACTGGATGAAAGATGCAAGGGTCTGTCAGGAGTCCAGAAACGCATTGACCTTTTATACAAACACACTAATTACAAGCAATTACAGGTGAGGATGGTTACCTTTAATAGCCATTCAAACCCCTTTGTGTCAACTTGTGTGATGGTATCAGGCAAAATCACCAGGGTATGTAAACTTTGATCAGGGTCATTTGGGTAGTTTCTGTTGCCATTATGATTGAAGAGTAAACACAGTTGATTGATAATAAATGGCTTCAGCCAAACACTAACCATGAGTGAAAGAAAAGTTTTTGTGTTATCATTCATATTCTCTGCAAAATGGCCAGAAATCATAAATTCTGCCAGGGTATGTAAACTTATGAGCACAACTGTATATACTAGACTGCCTGCACTGTATATATAGTATACATTGAATGCACTGTATATATATATATATATATATATACATATACATATACATATATATATATATACACACACACATATACATATATACATATACACACACTACAATGTATATATATATTAACCACTTCGGCAGTGAAGGGATTTACCCCCTTCCTAACCAGAGCACTTTTTGCGATACGGCACTGCGTCGCTTTAACTGACAATTGCGCGGATGTGAGACATTGCACCCAAACAAAGTTGACGGCCTTTTTTTACCACAAATAGAGCTTTCTTTTGGTGGTATTTGATCACCTCTGCGGTTTTTATTTTTTGCGCTATAAATTAAAAAATAGAGCGACAATTTTGAAAAAAAAAGCAATATTTTTTACTTTTTGCTATAATAAATATCCCCCAAAAATATATAAAAAAAACACTAATTTCTTTCTCAGTTTAGGCCGGTATGTATTCTTCTACATATTTTTGGTAAAAAAAAATTGAAATAAACGTATATTGATTGGTTTGCTTAAAAGTTATAGCATCTACAAAATAGGGGATAGATTTATGGCATTTTTATTATAATTTTTTTTAAAGTTAGTATAGTAATGTCGGTGATCTGCGATTTTTATTGTGACTGCAACATTATGGCGGACACATATCACATATAATCGACACTTTTAACACTATTTTGGGACCATTGTCATATATAGAGCGATCAGTGCTATAAAAATGCACTGATTACTATGTAAATGACACTGGCAGGGAAGGGGTTAAACACTAGGGGGGGATCAAGGGGTTAAGTGTGTCCTAGGGAGTGATTCTAACTGTGGGAGGATTGTCTCACTAGAACATGACAGAGATCACTGCTCCCGATGACTGGGAGCAGTAGATCTCTCTCATGTTGCTAGGCAGACTAGGGAAATGCCTTCCTTATATAGGCATCTTCCCGTTCTGCCTCCCTGTGACACGATCGCGGGCCCCGGCGGACATCGAGTCCATGGGACCCGCAGGCCTGGTCACGGAGTACGTGGCACGCGCATATGCCCACAATGCCGCGATTTAAAGGGGACGTACCTGTACGCCCATTTGCCCAGCCGTGCCATTGTGCCGACGTGCATCGTCGTGCACTGGTCGGCATGTGGTTAATACACTGCCTGCACTGTATACAGTATCTCAAAAAAGTGAGTACACCCCTCACATTTTTGTAAATATTTTATTATATCTTTTTATGTGGCAACACTGAAGAAATGACACTTTGCTACAATGTAAAGTAGTGAGTGTACTGCTTGTATAACAGTGTAAATTTGCTTTCCCTCAAAATAACTCAACACACAGCCATTAATGTCTAAACCGCTGGCAACAAAAAGTGAGTACACCCCTAAGTGAAAATTGGGCCCAAAGTGTCAATATTTTCTGTGGCCACCAATATTTTCCAGCAGTGCCTTAACCTTCTTGGGCATGGAGTTCTCCAGAGCTTCACAGGTTGCCACTGGAGTCCTCTTCCACTCCTCCATGACAACATCATGGAGCTGGTGGATGTTAGAGACCTTGCGCTCCTCCACCTTCCATTTGAGAATGCTCCACAGATGCTCAATAGGGTTTAGGTCTGGAGACATGCTTGGCCAGTCCATCAGCTTTACCCTCAGCCTCTTTAGCAAGGCAGTGGTCGTCTTGGAGGTGTGTTTGGGGTCGTTATCATGTTGGAATACTGCCCTGCAGCCCAGTCTCTGAAGGGAGGGGACCATGCTCTGCTTCAGTATGTCACAGTACATGTTGGCATTCATGGTTCCCTCAATGATTTGTAGCTCCCCAGTGTCCACATCACTTCTGCAGGCCCAGACCATGACACTCCCACCACCATGCCTGACTGTAGGCAAGACACATTTGTCTTTGTAATCCTCACCTGGTTTCTGCCATACACACTTGACACCATCTGAACCAAATAAGTTTATCTTGGTCCCATCAGACCACAGGACGTAGTTCCAGTAATCCATGTCCTTAGTCTGCTTGTCTTCAGCAAAATGTTTGTGGGCTTTCTTGTGCATCATCTTTGGAAGAGGCTTCCATTTGGGACGACAGCCATGCAGACCAACTTGATGCAGTGTGTGGCGTATGATCTGAGCACTGACAGGCTGACCTTCCACGCTTTCAACCTTTGCAGCAATGCTGGCAGCACTCATACGTCTATTTTCCAAAGACAACCTCTGGATATGACGCTGAGCAAGTGCACTAAACTTCTTTGGTCGACCATGGCGAGGCTTGTTCTGAGTGGAACCTGTCTTGTTAAACCGCTGTATGGTCTTGGCCACCATGCTGCAGATCAGTTTCAGGATCTTGGCAATCTTCTTATAGCCTAGGCCATCTTTATGTAAAGCAACAATTCTTTTTTTTCAGATCCTCAGAGAGTTCTTTGCCATGAGGTGCCATGTTGAACTTCCAGTGACCAGTATGAGAGAGTGAGAGCGATAACACCAAATTTAACACACCTGCTCCCCATTCACACCTGAGACCTTGTAACACTAACAAATCACATGACACCGGGGAGGGAAAATGGCTAATTGGGCCCAATTTGGACATTTTCTCTTAGGGGTGTACTCACTTTTGTTGCCAGCCGTTTAGACATTAATGGCTGTGTGTTGAGTTATTTTGAGGGGACAGAAAATTTACACTGTTATACAAGCTGTACACTCACTACTTTACATTGTAGCAAAGTGTAATTTCTTCAGTGTGGTCACATGAAAATATATAATAAAATATTTACAAAAATGTGAGGGGTGTACTCACTTCCGTGAGATACTGTAGTCTACACTGACTATATACAGTGGGGACGGAAAGTATTCAGACCCCCTTAAATTTTTCACTCTTTGTTATATTGCAGCCATTTGCTAAAATCATTTAAGTTCATTTTTTTTCCTCATTAATGTACACACAGCACCCCATATTGACAGAAAAACACAGAATTGTTGACATTTTTTGCAGATTTATTAATAAAGAAAAACTGAAATATCACATGGTCCTAAGTATTCAGGCCCTTTGCTCAGTATTTAGTAGAACCACCCTTTTGATCTAATACAGCCATGAGTCTTTTTGGGAAAGATACAACAAATTTTTCACACCTGGATTTGATGATCCTCTGCCATTCCTCCTTGCAGATCCTCTCCAGTTCTGTCAGGTTGGATGGTAAACGTTGTTGGACAGCCATTTTAGGTCTCTCCAGAGATGCTCAATTGGGTTCATGTCAAGGCTTTGGCTAGGCCATTCAAGAACAGTCACGGAGTTGTTGTGAAGCCACTTCTTCGTTATTTTAGCTGTGTGCTTAGGGTCATTGTCTTGTTGGAAGGTAAACCTTCGGCCCAGTCTGAGGTCTAGAGCACTCTGGAGAAGGTTTTCATCTAGGATATCCCTGTACTTGGCCGCATTCATCTTTCCCTCGATTGCAACCAGTCGTCCTGTCCCTGCAGCTGAAAAACACCCCCACAGCATGATGCTGCCACCACCATGCTTCACTGTTGGGACTGTATTGGACAGGTGATGAGCAGTGCCCGGTTTTCTCCACACCTACCGCTTAGAATTAACGCCAAAAAGTTCTATCTTGGTCTCATCAGACCAGAGAATCTTATTTCTCACCATCTTGGAGTCCTTCAGGTGTTTTTTTAGCAAACTCCATGCGGGCTTTCAAGTGTCTTGCACTTGAGGAGAGGCTTCCGTCAGGCCACTCTGCCATAAAGCCCCGACTGGTGGAGGGCTGCAGTGATGGTTGACTTTCTACAACTTTCTGCCATCTCCCGACTGCATTTCTGGAGCTCAGCCACAGTGATCTTTGGGTGCTTCTTTACCTCTCTCACCAAGGCTCTTCTCCCCCAATAGCTGAGTTTGGCTGGACGGCCAGCTCTAGGAAGGGTTCTGGTCATCCCAAATGTCTTCCATTTTATGGAGGCCACTGTGCTCTTAGGAACCTTACGTGCAGCAGAATTTTTTTTGTAACCTTGGCCAGATCTGTGCCTTGCCACAATTCTGTCTCTGAGCTCTTCAGGCAGTTCCTTTCACCTCATGATTCTCATTTGCTCTGACATGCACTGTGAGCTGTAAGGTCTTATATAGACAGGTGTGTGGCTTTCCTAATCAAGTCCAATCAGTATAATCAAACACAGCTGGACTCAAATGAAGGTGTAGAACCATCTCAAGGATGATCAGAAGAAATGGACAGCACCTGAGTTAAATATATGAGTGTCACAGCAAAGGGTCTGAATACTTAGGACCATGTAAAATTTCAGTTTTCCGTTTTTAATAAATCTGCAAAAATGTCAACAATTCTGTGTTTTTCTGTCAATATGGGGTGCTGTGTGTACATTAATGAGGAAAAAAAAATGAACTTAAATGATTTTAGCAAATGGCTGCAATATAACAAAGAGTGAAAAATTTAAGGGGGTCTGAATACTTTCCGTCCCCACTGTATAATATATATATATATATATATATATATATATATATATATATATATATATATATATATATATATATATATATATATAAAAAACTCCTGAACACCGCTAACTAACCTGTTTAATCTAGCTAAAGTTCTCTCAATCTCCTACATGTATCACACTACATACGGCCGCCATGTAAGCAGACTTATGTAGTGTAGGGCATGGACTTAACCCCTAAACCATGATTGGCCAAAGGCACCCAGCCTTTGGCCCAATAATGGCTCTCACAGCAGATCGCGCTGTAATTGGCCAAAGCATGCAGGTCAGGTGCATGCTTTGGCCAATCAGCAGCTGTCAATGCACTGCGATCTCGCAATGCATTATGGTGTGCTCCACGGCGCTCGAATTTGCACCATGTTTGGTTCGTCTGTCACCCGATGTTCGAGTCAAACTTACATTCGATTCGAGCATCGGGACCATCTCTACTGTCAGCGTTTGAATATACCTGACAGCTGCCTGCCCATATGTATCCACAATGATATCTGCAGCATGCCTCTTTAAAAACTGGAGGAATGGAAAAGTGGCGATTTTGAAAATTACCAAGCAATCATAACATTGTTGTTGGAAAGCTGCTGCAGAAATGGCTCTCTTTTCATTTAAGATATGCTGAACACAACGCACATTACTATCTAGTGGCAGAACCACTTGTAGCTCCACCCCCGTAGGAGCCACTAGAATGTTGCCCAGGGTTCCCTTTCCCACCAATTGCTCTGCAGCCAGGCACACAGTCACTCTTCAGCTCAATGAACAGTACAAGGGTGTTCTTTTCAATGTTTTTTTTATACTTGGGTGACTTGGATAGGGTTAGAGAATTGAGTGGGATACTCCAAAAAGAACTATGTACAAAGTGAGGACACAGACTTCCTTCTGTAGAACTGTAAGCAAAGTCCTTGTGAAAAAGCAGTCAGTGGACTTGGCTTTGTAGTAGTAGCTAAAGGCACAAAAGCTTCCTCTTTTGAGCAATGTGAGCAGAGTCCCTTCACAAAGAACTAAATGGACTGCGCTCTTCTGGACACCAGCTGATGTCCCCTTTTATTCAAATACAGCTGATTCTCTAGCACCAGAGGGGTGGTAGCAGCCCACAGTCTCTAGGATCTCTCTGACCAGTCTGTATGGCCTTGGAAAAATATGTTGCCTCTTTCCAACATCCATGCTACACGTTCTCGCTGTGATAGCAGACTAGATCCTCAGACAACAGCCTCTCACTCAGATTTCTGCATGTTCCAGCAAAGCAGGCCCTCAGGCCACACACTTGAGTCCTCAACACCCTGCAGGCTCAAGGCAGGATGGCCTAAGAGGGGCAAGCAGCCCCCCCTTAGCCTGTGATCTCCTTTCAAGGAAAAAGACCTGGAAGCTCTGTGTCCTAAGCAGTGGCGTAGCGTGGGTTGTCAGCACCCGGGGCAAGGCAAGTAATTTGCGCCCCCCTAACCTGCGGACTTTTAGCTATCCCTGAGTCCCTTCAAATACAATAGTACTGACCTACCTGATTCCTATACTGGACACTACACTACATTGTCCACTACACTGACCACTATACTATACTGTTCACTATATTACACTGACCACTACACTGTCCACTATACTGACCACCATACTACACTGTCCACTACACTGTCCACTATACTACATTACACTTGACCACCATACTACACTGACCACTATACTACACTATACTGACCACCATACTACACTGTCCACCATACTATACTATACTGACCACCATACTACACTATACTGACCACCATACTACACTGACCACTATACTATACTACACTATACTGACCACCATACTACACTGACCACCATACTACACTGACCACTATACTACACTGTCCACTATATTACACTATACTGACCACTATACTACACTGTCCACTATACTACACTGTCCACTATACTACAGTATACTGACCACCATACTACACTGACCACCATACTACACTGACCACCATACTACACTATACTGACCACCATACTATACTGACCACCATACTATACTGACCATACTACACTGTCCACTATACTACACTGTCCACTATACTACACTACACTGACCACTATACTACACTACACTGACCACCATACTACACTGACCACCATACTACACTGACCACCATACTACACTGTCCACTATACTACACTATACTGACCACCATACTACACTGTCCACTATACTACACTGACCACCATACTACACTGTCCACTATACTACACTGTCCACTATACTACACTGTCCACTATACTACACTGTCCACTATACTAACCACTACACTACACTGTCCACTATACTACACTATACTGACCACCATACTACACTGTCCACTATACTACACTGACCACCATACTACACTGACCACCATACTACACTGACCACCATACTACACTGACCACCATACTACACTGACCACCATACTACACTGTCCACTACACTACACTGACCTCCATACTAAACTACACTATACTGACCACTATACTAACCAGTATACTATACTACACTAACCACTATACTGACCACCATACTACACTAACCACTATACTACACTACACTGTCCACTACACTAACCACCATACTAACCACTATACTACACTACACTGACCTCCATACTAAACTACACTATACTGACCACTATGCTAACCACTATACTATACTATACTGACCACTATACTGTCCACTACACTGCCCCCCATAGTGACCACTACACTGACCTCCATACTATACTACACTACACTGACCTCCATACTATACTACACTACACTGTCCTGCCTACAGTCTCTCTCTCGCCCCCCCCCCCCCCAGTAACAAGACTCTCACTCACCTTCTTATCCTGGCTGCATCAATCCGGAGGAGGAGAAGACAGCGGCGGCTCACATTCTTCTCTCCCCTGCGCTCTGCTTGCTGCCATGTTCAGTGTCCAGCGCCCTGTGATTGGGCGTATGGGGGGTCATGTGCGGAGGCGGGACTTCAGGAGCGATCGAGGACAGGCCAGCCCTACGCCTCACATGACCCCCATACACCCAATCACAGGGCACCGGACACTTAACATGGCGGCCGGAGCCCGGGGACACAGAATTAGAAATTAGGAGAAGGCAGCCAGTGACACATATTGGCGCCCCCCTAAATATCGCGCACGGGGCCACGGCACCCCCTGCAACCCCCACGCTACGCCACTGGTCCTAAGGGTATCTATACCGACTCCCAGCACCCATCTGGGCCACCCTCCCAGGGATACGCCAGGGCTTTATTCTGCCCAATTGTTTTGCTCCATGCCTTTGTTCCAGAGCAAGCCACGATTTTCCAGAAAGCAGAGTGGCAGTAGGTAAAACACTGAACAGACCAGAATAATTAAATACAGCCACACTGGATACAGTGAGCAACAACTAAATTTACCTAATCCTGGCACCTAACTAGGAGGGTGCTACACACTGACCATAGTACAATATGTATTAATAGTTGTTGCACTTATATCTGTATAAACAGCATGCTAACACCCCCATTAAACAACTACTTATCATGTAGGTCCCATCTTATTTTAATTCCATTCCAGTCCTTTTAACAAGGTCTACTTACACATCTGCAGAGAAGTAACATGACAGCTCCTAAATCTGGATGTGTAGTGGCTGCAATGTATAAAAATGCCTCCATTGTGTGTCTGTATGTCCATTGTTAGGTGGAAGATCTACTTCTTCCAACTTTTGTTAAGCCGTTTCCATTGGTGTGTCTACACCTTTTCATTAATTAATTTTAAAGCTTTGAGAGATGTAACCTCTTCTGCTGCATCTTTAATCCACATTTGCTTCTCATGAACAGGTAGTTTTTGATATTCTTCTTATGATTCAATAATAATAATAATAGTCAGGGCCGTCTTTAATTTTGATTGGGCCCTGGGCAAACATTTTCTTGGGGCCCCCCCCTCCATTCTGAGACATACAAAAAATAGCAGGTAGACTCAAAATCAGTTTACTGCAGCAGATCACGCAGCGATTGCAATTGTTTGCCAGAGGTTACAGCCTATCATTACTACTCAATGGCTGGTTTCTAGAGGTTACAACACATAATTTCTGCTTGCCGATTGGTTGCTAGAGGTTAATGTACATTATTAGCGCTCACTAATTGGTTGCTAGGGGTTACAGCACATCATTAGCACTTACTGATTGGTTGCTAGAGATTAAAGCAGATCACTACTGTTTGCTGATTGGTTGCTAGAGGTTCATGCACATCATTACCTCTCACTGAGCAGTGGAGCAATCCCAAATAATTGAGCAAGTAAAGGGGCACATTAATACACATACTACAGGAGAGGTTTAGAGACTGCGGACATACTGCAGGAGACAATCAGAGACTGCAGACATACTGCAGGAGACAATCAGAGACTGCGGACATACTGCAGGAGACAATCAGAGACTGCGGACATACTGCAGGAGACAATCAGAGACTGCGGACATACTGCAGGAAACAATCAGAGACTGCGGACATACTGCAGGAGACAATCAGAGACTGCGGACATACTGCAGGAGATTACCAGAGACTGCAGACATACTGCAGGAGATTACCAGAGACTGCGGACATACTGCAGGAGACAATCAGAGACTGCGGACATACTGCAGGAGACAATCAGAGACTGTGGACATACTGCAGGAGATTACCAGAGACTGCGGACATACTGCAGGAGACACTCAGAGGCTGCGGACATACTGCCAGAGACAATCAGAGGCTGTGGACATACTGCAGGAGACAATCAGAGACTGCGGACATACTGCAGGAGATTACCAGAGACTGCGGACATACTGCAGGAGATTACCAGAGACTGCGGACAAACTGCAGGAGATTACCAGAGACTGCGGACATACTGCAGGAGATTACCAGAGACTGTGGACATACTGCAGGAGATTACCAGAGACTGTGGACATACTGCAGGAGACAATCAGAGGCTGCGGACATACTGCAGGAGATTACCAGAGACTGCGGACATACGGCAGGAGACAATCAGAGACTGTGGACATACTGCAGGAGACAATCAGAGACTGCGGACATACTGCAGGAGACAGAGACTGCGGACATACTGCAGGAGACAATCAGACTGCGGACATACTGCAGGAGACAATCAGAGACTGCGGACATACTGCAGGAGACAATCAGAGACTGCGGACATACTGCAGGAGATTACCAGAGACTGCGGACATACTGCAGGAGATTACCAGAGACTGCGGACAAACTGCAGGAGATTACCAGAGACTGCGGACATACTGCAGGAGATTACCAGAGACTGTGGACATACTGCAGGAGATTACCAGAGACTGTGGACATACTGCAGGAGACAATCAGAGGCTGCGGACATACTGCAGGAGATTACCAGAGACTGCGGACATACGGCAGGAGACAATCAGAGACTGTGGACATACTGCAGGAGACAATCAGAGACTGCGGACATACTGCAGGAGACAATCAGAGACTGCGGACATACTGCAGGAGACAATCAGAGACTGCGGACATACTGCAGGAGACAATCAGAGACTGCAGACATTATACAGGGGATGGTCAGAGAACTTTCAGCAATGCACAGCTTTACAGTTAAATAACACAGCTCAGGGTTTAAACATTCAGGCATTCTATGGTTGTAAGGACATACCTGGCCAGCCAAACTCACTACATACATTCAGGACTGTGGGCGGGGCTTCCACTCTCTGCTCTCACTAAGCAGCTAGGAGCTCCACTGATGCTTTGTTGGGTGGGCCCTGGGCCCACATCACCCATGAATTGTCGCCCCGATGACAGCTTTGCAGAGCGCACAGAGGACATGGGAGGATGTATTCCGCGCTAGCCAGCTGAGAGGGGCGGGGCCGGGTGCTCCACTGACGCTCTGACTCCGCCCACGTGCAGCCTGTGTACTCGGAATAGAGCGCCTGTAGTGAGAGCCAGTGATCGGAGTGGGAGTGTCATTGGAGCTCTCAGCCCCGCCCCCGGACCTCTGTATTCACCAGCCAGTATAGAGGGGGCGGGGCCGGAAGCTCCACTGACACTCGCACTCCGATCACTGGCTCTCACTACAGAAGCTCTTTTCCGAGTACACAGGCTGCACGTCAGAGCGTCAGTGGAGCTCCCGGCCCCACCCCCTCTCAGCTGGCTAGCGAGGAATACATCCTCCCGTGTCCTCTGTGCGCTCTGCAAAGCTGTGATCGGGGCCCCAATTCACGGCTAGCGCGGGCCCCCCAACAAAGATTGGGCCCAGGGCAAGTGCCCCGTTTGCCCTGCGCTAAAGACGGCCCTGATAATAGTAATGATTTTGGTTCAGGCTGTGGGGCTGTACAAACAATATATATGGAGCAGCTGGGATGTCCTAACAACTAGATCATGCAGGTTCTATAACTAAGGTCGCAAGCGGTTCAGCTTCCTTCTTCTTGGAGGACAAATCACTGGGGCCAAAATCATGATGTTCCCCTCCTTTTACTGCAGTAGTGTAGGGCTTCTTGTTCAGGTTGTTGTTCAAATAGTGTTTAATTAATAGTTACACTCATAGGCGTGCACAGGGGGTGTGCCGGGGTATACTCTAATCACCCCTGTGCATACCTCCCAAGTGTCCTGGATTGGGCTGGATCATCTCGAGATTTCAAATAAAACCTGGTGTCCTGCCAATCCATGCTGAATCGCAGAGCTATTCCTGCACTGGACTCCTAGCTTCTGTGTCTCCCCTGCAGCTGTGCTTGTCACAGACAGCTACAGAAGAAATAATGCTTGTTTATTCCCAGGGAGGGGGCGGGCAGTAAAGGGCCAGCACAGAGAGCAGGGAGGCGGGACTGTGATTGAGAGTGATTGGCTTTATACGGGAAGGGGGTGGGTGCTAAAGGCTGGCGTGGCAGCGGGGGCAGGGCTACAAACCAATGATAGCCCCTCACCTTACTCACCATGCCGTCCTTTAGCACCCACCCCCTCCCTGGCATAAACAAACAGCGTTTCCTCTGTAGCTGCCTGTAACAAGCACAGCTGTGGGGGAAACACAAAAAAGAGGATTTGCTTATGTCTGTTTTTCTCCCTGGGACTCTTCACAGTACTCAGGGTAATGCAGCTTTGGCTCTTCTCCGCCTTCTCCTATTCCCTGGTCCAGTGGGTGGGGCTATGAGTAGCTGTAATTTAGCTCTGCCTATTGGAAGAGGGACTAGGAGAAGGAGAAGAGTTGGGGCTGCAGTATCTCGAGTACTGTGAAGAGCCCAGGGAGAAGAATAACTTTATCACTTAATACTGACATCTTCCTCACTTAGTACTAACCTCTGCCTCACTTAGCACTGACCTCTGCCTCACTTAGCACTGACCTCTGCCTCACTTAGCACTGACCTCTGCCTCACTTAGCACTGACCTCTGCCTCACTTAGCACTGACCTCTGCCTCACTTAGCACTGACCTCTGCCTCACTTAGTACTGACCTCTGCCTCACTAAGCAGTGACCTCTGCCTCACTAAGCAGTGACCTCTGCCTCACTAAGCAGTGACCTCTGCCTCATCAAGCAGTGACCTCTGCCTCACTTAGTACTGACCTTTGAACTCTGTCTCACTTACCACTGACTTCTGCCTCGCTTAGTACTGACCCCTAACCTCTGCCTCAATTAATACTGACCCCTAACCTCTGGCTCACTTAGCACTGACCTCTAAAACTCTTCATCACTTAGCACTGACCTCTGCCTCACTTAGTACTGAACACTAACCTCTGCCTTACTTAACACTGACCTCTGAACTCTGCCTTACGTAGTACTGACCTCTAAACTCAGCATCATCTAGCACTGACCTTTGAACTCTGTAGTAAGAAACGCAGAGCTCAGAAGTAACTCAGAGGTCAGTAGTAAGTGAAGCAGAGTTCCAGGGTCATTAGTAATTAACAGAGAGTTCAGAGGTCAGTAGTAATTAAAGTGATTGAAAAGGCAGAAGGTTTTTTTTTCCTTAATGCATTCTGTTAATTAAGATAAAAAGCCTTCTGTGTGCAGCAGCCCCCCTCAGCCCCCCTAATACTTATCTGAGGTCCCTCTAGATCCACTAGATCCAGCGATGTTACAGGAATATCTCGGCTGCCCGCGACTTCCCTCCTCTTTGGCTGAGAAAGAAGCTCAGCACCATTGGCTCTCGCTGCTGTCAATCAAAGTCAGTCAGCCAGCCAATGAGGAGAGAAAGGGGGTGGGGTTGGGCCGTGGCTCCGTATCTGAATGGACACAGGGAGCTGTGGCTCGGCTCGGGTGCCCCCATAGCAAGCTGCTTGATGTGGGGGTACTCAACAGGAGGGAGGGGCCAGGAGCACTGAAGAGGAACCCAAGAGGATCTGGGCTGCTTTGTGCAAAACCACTACACAGAGCAGGTAAGTATAACATGTTTGTTATTTTTAACTAAAAATAAAACGAGACTTTAGTATCACTTTAATGGTGACCTTGGCTTTCAGATTAATGCAGTGCGGTTTTCCTGCACCATGTGTGCAGCACAGTGTACCTGTGGTTTTCATGTAGGTTAGCTGTGCGCTGCAACAGACTTCTATTATGTCCCACGGTTTTGATGCACTTTCTGAAAGTGCACCAAAACCACGTTTTCAATTTTTTGTTTCAGAAAGCGCAGCAAAACTGTGAGACATAATAGAAGTCTATAGCAAACTGCAGCTAACCCAAACAAAAACTGCAGGTACACTGTACTGCACTCATGGTGTGGAAAAACCAAACCACACTCCGGGAAGGGAGGACCAAAAGCATATTTTATGGGTACAGGAAGGCTTGTGTTTTATTTAACCCTTTAAACTCCTCGCATTGTAAACGCAATTTTGCTACACCCAATATTCACATCTGCTTTGTAGGTTGAGCTTTGGTGTGCACACCCTAATGCAATAGGCTGCGCACACCTATGGTTACACTTCTGATGATTGTTACTTTATCGGTATTTGGATGCAGAATTCTGTATCCCTTTTTTTTTTTGCAAACCTTTTATTTGTTCATTACAATGGTAAGAAAGGATAAATAGCATAATACAAAATAGTTGTTTGTGGAATGCAGAGTCAACATGTCAAAGCCAAGAGTGTAATCTAAACTATACACGTATAATCTGAATCAGATTGAAATTAGGCAGTAGTTTGTCTCGTCGCTTCAGGGGTATAGAGAATCCTGCGTATTGTGACACATAACAAAACACCTGGAACTGTCTAGGTCAGTTTTAATTTCCAGAGTAGAAATATAGGGAAAGAAAAAAGGGAGAAGAGAAAAAATTAAGATTAAAATGGAAAAAGGAAAGAAAGAAGTAGAAGAAAAAGAGGATGGGGAGGGGGAGTTTGTTGGAGTTAGAGGGGAAATGGGGGGTGTTTAGTCTGCTGTATCATACCCAAGGAGTACCTGTTCCTCTGCAGATGTTCCATAAGGTCCATGTTGTGGAATATCGTTCATTTTGATGCCTGGACGATAGAATGAGGTCTTCCATTTTATTTATTTATTAAACTTTTTTAAACCAAAGACCAATGGTTGGTGGCTGTGGACTTTTCCAATTGAGAGGAATGCACAATCTGGCAGCGTCAAGGAGATGGCGGATGACCGATTTCTTATACAATTGAGCTGAAATATTGGAGGTGTGGAGGAGAAAAAAAGGCTCGGTTGTCTGGAATCAGACGTTCCGTGAACTTTTGGATAATTTTTCGAACTTCCAGCTCTCTACCGTCATGTGGAAGGCAATGTTTTGGCCTCTTTGAACAGGGCAGTCAGCAGCAAGGTTCACCCTACTGCTGACTCATGGTCCAGCAGGCATGGTCAGTGACGTTACATTTCCTTCACAGCGCACTGGGTAACTCTGCTGGCAGCTGGGAAGGATGCGGGACAGAGTTCAGTGGTGGAGTTTGTTTCGCCACCATGCGTCCAAAAAGCTGGTGGTGATTCTGCCACATCTGTTTGCTCCATCCCTTACTCTTCTTCTTTCTCTATGGCCTCTTCTGCTAAATTGTCCTCTGAACCAGCAGTGCTCCCTAAGCGTTCAATGGGCTACGGAAGCAGTGAGGCTAAAAGATGCCATGCAGTGCTTCAGTTGGTCTGTCTAGGGCACAGGAGCCACACTGGGGCAAAGATTCTGTCAGCTCTGCAGGGGCAGGCTCAGAGGTGGTTGACGCCACAGCAACTTCAACCAGGAATGGTTGAATGCGACAATGGCACCAACCTTCCCTCCGCCTTCCGACAGGGACACTTGACACATGTTCAATGCTTGGCACAGGTCCTGAATTTGGTGGTGCAACATTTCTTGAACAGATACCCAGGCTTACAAGATCTGATGGGGCAGGCCAGAAAAGTCTGTGGCCATTTCTGACAGTCATACAATGCCAGTGCTCGGCTGGCTGACATTCAACGAGAATTCAACCTGCCCACCAACTGCCTCATTTGTGACATGCCCACCAGGTGGAACTCAACATTGGCAATGCTTCAGCAGCTGCACACACAGCAGTGGGCCATTAATGAGTACCTGTGTGAGTATGGCACAAGAACAGGCTCAGGGGAGCTTGGCTTCTTTCCGCCACACCAATGACTACTGATAAAGGATGCATGCACTGTCCTGTCACCATTTGAGGAGGCCACAAGGATGGTGAGCAGCGACAATGCGTGCATCAGTGACACTATCCCTCTAGTCTTCCTCCTGAAGCACACGCTTCATGGCATCATGGACAGGGCACTTGAGGCAGAACAGTGGGAGGAAGAGGAGGACTTCCTTTCCTCTCAAGGCCCCTTTATGCAGATACCATACCTGCGGGGCTGCCAAAAACACAGGAGGAAGAGGAGGTGGATTGTATCAGCATGGATGTGGAGGATAACATACAGCAGTCTTTAGGGGATGGTTTTCAGTACCCACAAACACAAGGAGTTGTACGTGGCTGGGAGGAGGTAGTTCCTGACCCAGAGGATTCAGAATCTCATGCCTCTTCAAACTTACGCTGCATGGGCTCCCTGATTCTGCAAAGCCTGCGAAAGAACCAGAGGATTTGTGGTATCAAGGAGAGGGATCATTACTGGCTGGCAACCCTTCTTGATCCATGTTACAATGGTAAAGTTTCAGAGCTCATACTGCCTTCACAGAGGGAGCAGAGGATGAAACATCTTCAGGGCACCTTGAAGAAAACTTTGTTTAACTCCTTTCCAGACCCTGGAAGGTTACCATTTCCTGGACAATGTGTTTCTGAGGCTTTGTTCAGTCAAAGGAAGAGTGGTGGAGAAGGTGGCTGGCTGACCGATGCCTTTAAACAATTCTTTAGTCCTCAGCGCCCAGGGCTGTTAAGTTTAAGTAACCATTGTCAGCGTCTGCATTATGTGGTGCAGCAATATCTAGGGGAAAGAGCAGGCTTGGAGACCTTTCCAACTGAGCATCCACTGGGTTACTGGGTCTTGAGGATGGACCACTGGCCAGAACTTGCTCAATATGCAATCGAGCTACTGGCCTGTCCTGCATCCAGCGTGCTTTCTGAATGGACATTCAGTGCTGCTGGAGGGTTTGTGATGGATCAAAGAGTGCGCCTGTCCACAGACTCCGTTGTAAATGACTGAATTTGCTAGGGATCTGGGATCCCTTGAAGACTGCCTATGCTGCCTATCCTATTCTTGAATCTTGATTTTACTAGCTTCCAACAATATTTTTGGTTTAGGGCACCACCAACACCCAAGGCCCAATTTTTCTACACCTGTTTGACAGGGGCATGTAATTTCAATTTTTTACTAATTTTTAAGAGCAGGCCTGTTCCTGCGCCCAACAAGAGTAACTGTGAGGGGTTACAGTGTTCAGGCACTACCAACACCCAAGGGCCAATTCTTCTGCACCTGTTTGACAGGGGTATGTCATTTCAATCTCTTTTACTAATTGTTAACAGCAGGGCCCGTTCCTGCACCCAACAAGAGTAACTGTGAGGGTTTACAGTGTTCAGGCACCACCAACACCCAAGGCCCATTTTTTCTGAACCTGTTTAACAGGGGCATCTGGGTTCAATTTTTTTTCTAATTTTTAACAGCAGGACCCGTTCCTGTGCCCAACAAGAGTAACTGTGAGGGGAACTATTACAAACATCAAGAATGGCTTCAAGTTCCATTCTGTCTCTAAACACTATGCTATCCATCACAACCGGAATCCTGCCAATACAATTTTCCTAGGGATAGATAGGTTCAGTGCTCATTGGAGAGGTAGCTCTCTAGTGGGGGAACTGTCCAGACTTGAGATGGCATATACTCCAATACTGATAACAAATTAAAGAATACAAATAATTTTTTCCTAGGGGATTTTACAATTTACACCTTAGTAATAGCAGGTATAGCTGAGCAGGTATGCTCAAGTATAGCTGAGCAGAGTTTTTGTAGCTCCTAATTTTTTTAGTAATTTTGTGCATGAATGGCCTAACTGAAAATCAAGATAAGGTGGGTCCATGACACAATAACTATTAATAGGACATCTGTTCATTAGTACCCACCTAGAATGTACAAACAAGAAACATTATGAACAGATAAAGTTAAATCTCTCATAAATTCGGGTCAGGTACTATTAACATTGTTTCTATTCTGCGATGATAAGTAATTTATTATAGTGGACGCATGAGTCCCACATTACAGTAATTGTCATATTTACAGTCCAACCAACATCACTCCATCTAGTGAGAATGGGGGGGTTATGGGATCTTATAGCATGTACATTTAAATCATAATCTTTAATTACTATTGTTTTTTAATTATATAATAATAATTTAAATTTTTGTATAAGAAGTTTGGTAATGCAATTTTTACAAATGGGTTCAGCAGGTTTGAGCCGCTATATGGATCCAGAGTGTTTTTTTTTAAAACTGCTCGGCCAGTGCTCATCAGACTTGACCATTTTGTCTAATGTGGAATAAAGGGTGTAAACGTCAATAATACCATTTTTAGTTTAATCACTTTTTACAGAACAATTTTTTGATATTCAGTAGTATTAATGATATTCCTCACAGACCATTAGGCTAATATTATGCCCAGTTATTCAAAATATAATCATAACAATCGAATATCAGCCTTTGTGTAGGATTTTAGGGCATATGCCCTTTTCCAATATGGCGGATCGAGGGATACCACGAGTTCAGAACTGGGCATTCCGCTTGTTATGTAGTGTACATAAGGTGGTGAGTCAGCACGCCGCCCATACCCCTGGAAGACGTCATCTCTGACGAAACGGCGTAGGGAGGAGCGGCGTGCTGACATCACCACATACTGTGCTGAACCCGGAAGTTGCGGCCAGCATACGAGAGCCAGCCGGCTCGTGTTCTTTTGACATCCACCGCTGAATATACATCTAACTGTAAGTGCAATGTTTTTTATTTGAATAAAATTTTTAAACGGATTACACTATGGAGTCTTCATATCTTTTCCCGGCTTATTGATGGATATGCTTCATACGTGATGACATCTCTTATGTGAAAGCGGGGGAGATCTTTTCTGGCGCTGACAGCTACCACAATACCCGAGGCTGGGTAAAAGCCTAAGGCACGTTGGGTCTCTGTGAAAGGAGACCTAGGGAGCTGGTAAGCGGCATGGACATTCAGTGCTGCTGGAGGGTTTGTGATGGATCAAAGAGTGTGCCTGTCCACAGACTCCATTGATAGGCTGACATTTATCAAAATGAATCAGTCCTGGATCAGCAGCTATTAAGCTCCTGGTGCTGATGTAAATGACTGAATTTGCTAGGGATCTGGGATCCCTTGAAGACTGCCTATGCTGCCTATCCTATTCTTGAATCTTGATTTTACTAGCTTCCAACAATATTTTTGGTTTAGGGCACCACCAACACCCAAGGCCTAATTTTTCTACCCCTGTTTGACAGGGGCATGTAATTTCAATTTTTTTTTACTAATTTTTAAGAGCAGGGCCCGTTCCTGCACCCAACAAGAGTAACTGTGAGGGGTTACAGTGTTCAGGCACTACCAACACCCAAGGGCCAATTTTTCTGCACCTGTTTGACAGGGGTATGTAATTTCAATCTCTTTTACTAATTTTTAACAGCAGGGCCCGTTCCTGCACCCAACAAGAGTAACTGTGAGGGTTTACAGTGTTCAGGCACCACCAACCCCCAAGGCCCATTTTTTCTGCACCTGTTTAACAGGGGCATGTGGGTTCAATTTTTTCTCAAATTTTTAACAGCAGGACCCGTTCCTGTGCCCAAGAGTAACTGTGACGGTTTACAGTGTTCATGGCACCACCTGGGATGGGTGAATGGTTTGGGCCGAGCATAAGTTTGGCCTGAACATCGCCCATTCAGGTACTCGCCTAACACCCATACTTTCTGGGCACTTAGTGGGATGTTCACCCACCGGGCGCACAACCAATAGGTTGTTAAGGCTTTCCTGCTGAGAGCCAAGTTTAAAAAAAATTATTGTGAGGTGCATGGGCGGAGCCTAGCGGAGCAGACATGCATTGTTAGAGCTCTGCACCGCTGAGGAGAGAAGAGAAGGACAAAGCGGAGCCTGCAGGCTCAAAAGGTATCCATTTGAACCTTTTTGCCCCAGGGAACAAACTGTGAAAGTTTGGGCAGGAAATATGGTACTGGGAGGAAGCCGTGGCAGAAATAAAAATCACCTCACAAAGAGCTCACAGGCACTCACTGCAACTAAAGCAGCTCCAGTCACCTCACAATATACAGCATCAGGGCGCTCTCACAGGCAGAAAATGTCACAGCAAGACTCTCCATTTGAGTCAGATACAGAACAAATCCTCTCACAAACTTCTCCACAAGCCTCCTCAGCATCCCCAGTAATATTAATACAATTTGAAAAGATGCTTCATAAGGCTTTAAAACAAACCTCAGACCAAATAACAAACAGCCTAACCAAAGAAATAAGAGAGCTGGGAAACCGCACCGCAGCCTTAGAAATAAAAATGGATGAAATTGAAATTACAACCCAAAAAAATATAACAGAATTGGAACAATTAAAAGAAGAGAATTTAATACTTCAAACTAAGCTCGAAGATTACGAAAATAGAGCCAGACGTTCAAACTTGCGCATAAGGGGAATACCTGAAACTGTGACAGACCTGCAATCTACTATTACTGCTCTATTACAAGAACTAAAGCCAGATATCCCTATTGAACATTTAGAACTGGACAGAGTACACAGAGCCCTCACAGCCAAAAAGAAAGATGGACCCCCACGTGATATAATCACAAAATTTCATTATTACAGAACGAAAGAACAAATACTAATTGCTGCAAGAGAAAAAAAAGGAACTTATTTTTCAAGGACACAATTATCAAATTTTTGCTGACCTATCCCAACTTACTATTACTAAAAGACGATCCATGAAACCCCAACTAATGGAACTGCAACGCCACAACATTATGTATCAATGGGGCTTCCCCTTTTCAGTCAGATTTAACTACCAAGGTACAATTTACAGAAGCAGATCAGCAGATGAACTACAACAAACCCTTTTAAAATTAAATCTGACAGAACCCACAAGCAGCAACTCTCCCACACGCAGAAGAATGGCATCATCTTCACCTTCAAGCAACACCCAGAAAATTTCAGAACAAAATGGGAATCATCATTCTCACAAAAGAGGCCGTTATGCCACATCATCCATGGACCAAGAAGATTCAATGGACTGACATCCTAATTCCTGATATCTCTTCATTTATTATACTAAGAGATGGTTCTCTATAAAAAAACCTGTATTTATAATGAATGTAACTGCATTCTGATAGTCACACACTGTGTGGGATCATGTTACATTCCAGTTATATTTCTTATTACTTCTAAATCATATAGCCTTAGAATATATAAGTGAAATAAGGAAATTCTTGTTCAGTTATATATTTTCAGGTAATAACAATAGATTTATTACTTTTTAGGACAAATATGTTCAATAATCCAGAAGTAATGGAAGCTTTTTCTTTCTTTTCTTAAAACAAATATATTATTACCTAACTAGTTCCTAGAACTATGTTTTTGTTTATTCTAATCTGAAGCAATACAACCTCAATTTTTTGAGTTAACATATCTAAACAGTTACATATGAATAAAATATGTAATTGTTTACTCTAAAAGGGTTAAAATCCCAAAATAATTCAAACTATCTTCATCAATACCAAAGTTATTAACAGTACCTTTCTAACTGAATTATTTAGCCTAGGGCAAGACTAACCATATACAACCACCTTGGAATAAATAATTTCAACAAAAACTATATTCTGCACTCCAATTAATGAATCATCATTTTTATGTCTTTTGACATAGCACTTCTCTCCTGTAAGCGGAAGATCCGTGTACCCCCCATTAGCCCTCCTCATTCTCCCAACCATATTATGTGGGAGTGTGACGAAGGCACTTATTCCCCTGAGAGAGATATTTATTCTCTTTCACGGGTAAATTGTGATTACTTGCAAAAAATAATTTATACAATGTATCATCTAATCTCATATGTTTTTTGTTTACTCTTTACTCTAGAATTCACTGGTTTCTTTTCTATCTTTTCATCTCTTCAGTCCACACAGGTTGATCTGCACAGTCAGCTCTGCATAACAAAAAGTAAGTCAAAACTATTTGATCTGTTGCCATGGCACCACTGAATATACTTTCCCTGAATGTTCAGGGAATAAATGTCCCTCAAAAAAGGACCAAAGCCTTCCGTACTTTCCATAACAAGAAGGCTCACATAGTATGCCTCCAAGAAACACACTTCACCAAAGATTCCACTCCAAAATATATTTCTCCTTTTTATCAACAAATTTACACGGCTTCTGCCTGTACCAAACAAAGGGGTACTCTAATTGCATTTCACCGATCCACACCATTCACCTTATCATCAGAAATTAAAGACCCAGAAGGTAGATACCTGATACTCATGGGTTATATAATGGATACAGCAATCACGGTGATTTCCTACTACGCTCCTAACAAACAACCTACACCATTCCTCTCACATATATTACAAGTGATTAATACACACAAAATAGGAACAGTGATAATGTGCGGGGATTCGAACCAGGTCCTCCTCCCATTTCTAGATAAATCACCTTTTACACCATCCAAAATAACCTCTAGATTACCTTTTTCTCAACTTCTTTCCAAATACAATCTGGTAGATTCGTGGAGAGAAAGTAACCCAATGAAAAAGAAATTCATTTATTTCTCGCACCCTCATCAAACCTTCACCAGAATAGATCATATTTTTCTAACAATAGGAATGATACCAGAAATTATTGCATCAGATATAATTCCGATTCCGTGGTCTGACCATAATGCAGTATACACTACTATAGCCTCAGCCATACCAAAAGCGCATGACCCAACGTGGTACTTACCGGACATAATGCTCAAACACCCACTACATCAGATGGCCATTGAACAAGCTTTAAAGGAATACATATCAATTAATAATACAACAGACATTTCCCCAATAACACTGTGGGAAGCTCATAAGCCTGTCTTGCGTGGTACAATACAAAGACAAATGGCACTATTTAAACGGGAACGCAAAAATCTAGCAAAAAAACTAGAACTCAATTTTAATGCAGCCTACATATCATTCCAAGATAATCCATCTCAGAGTACAAAATCTCATCTGAAAAAATCTAGATTGGAATACGATCTATTTCTCACTGAGTCAGTTGATAAATCCCTCAAACGCTCCAAACACAATTTCTACATGAATACAAACAAACCAGGTACATATTTGGCTCGGGCATTAAATTCAACTAACAAATCTTTCAAACCAATACGTTTGAAATTATCAAAAAATGTTTATACTTGTAATCCAGTTAAAATAGTCCATAAATTTCACTCACATCTCGCAACTTTATACAAGACAAACAATGAATTTAATCCTACAGAAGGCTGAATCCTTCTTCTCAAAAATAACCTTACCTGAGTTGTCTCAGAATCAAAAAAGCAGTTTGGATGAGCCATAACTATAGATGAAGTTGCTAACGCCATAAAAGACCTAAAACTTAACAAAAGACCAGGCCCAGACGGCTACTTGGCTTTATACTATAAAACATTCTCAGAAATACTCTCTCCCATTCTCACTGAAACTTTTAACAAACTTCTAGAAGGACATTCTTTTCGGAAAAAAAAAAATGGCAATTGTTTGTATGATCCCAAAACCCCTTTCTGATGATACTTCCTGTGTGAATTATCGGCCTCTCTGTTAAACCTTGATATTAAATTATTAGCAAAAATAATAGCAAAACGCCTCAATAGCATTATAGGAAAATTAATACATAGAGATCAAGTAGGCTTCATGCCAAATAGACAGGCAGGCGATAATATACGCAGGGCAGTGTTATTGGCACATATTGCTAAAAATACGGAAAATCCCTTTATGTTTTCTATCTCTCGATATTAAGAGGGCATTTGACACAGTATCCTGGCAATATATACAATATTCATTACAAAAATGGGGTTTTGGACCCCACTTTTTAACATGGATCAAAGCATTATATAATAAACCCAAAGCCTATATAAAATATGCTGGATACAAATCTGATGCCTTTAATATCGAAAGAGGTACCCGACAGGGTTGCCCATTATCTCCCTTATTATTTGCCCTTATACTCGAACCCATGGCCCAATACATCAGAACAAACCAAACTATAACTGGCATTGAAGTAGGAGGTATTACACACAAATTATGTATATTTGCAGACGATATATTACTTTTTCTATCATCACCACAGGTCTCTGGTCCTAACTTAATACCAGCTCTTGATGGATTTGCAGCCCTATCCGGCCTTATGATTAATCCTAAGAAATGCCTAGTGCTTAATATTTCGCTCACAAACATGGAATTGATCCCGGCTAGGGCTGCACTCCCATTCACATGGGCAGAAAAATCAATCCCATATCTTGGAATTCATTTAACAGCATCTCATTCTGACTTATTCTCAACCAATTATCCTCCTGTATTAAGACAGATCACAAATCTAATAAAACAATGGTCGCAACTTCCTTTATCCTGGATAGGGAAGATTAATGCAATCAAAATGACTATTCTACCCAAATTGCTTTATCTATTCAGAGTCCTCCCTATTCCAATTCCTTCCTATTTTTTGAGAATAGTACAAAAAAGAGCAACTTTGTTTATATGGGGCTCTTCTAAACCACGTTTACCTATACACACACTACATCTTCCCAAAAATAAAGGAGGCCTGGGATACCCTAATTTTACTAACTACTACAGAGCAGCACATTTGGCCAGTCTGTCCAAATACCATGAAAAACAGGAAATCCCATTATGGGTATTTATAGGGGCTTCAGAAAATGACCCTCTATTAATATCAAACTTGTTATGGCTTGATCCTAAAGACCGCTTTAAAATTCATAATCCCATAACTAAACACTTCTTATCTCTCTGGGATAAACTAAAAACCAAATATCAGTTACAATCTCCACACAATCCTCTCCTTTCTTTTATCAGAAATCCGGCCTTTTATCCGGCATGGATCTACCCAAATTCTTTTAAAGCTTGGACAACATCAGGCATTCAGACACTAAATGACTTCATAGCATCTAAATCATTCCTTTCATTCCCATCGCTTAGAGAAAAATATGATCTACCAAACTGAGATATTTAGATATCTCCAAATCAAAAATTTCTATACACCATTCCTAAAGGGGAATACACCATTATCCCAATTATCCATTTTTGAATCAATCTGTACAAAAGATCCATTTGCTAAAGGTACAATTTCATCACTTTATAATCAATTATATGGAGTAGTAAATCTTAATAGACCCTCTTACGTTCAGAGGTGGGAGGAGGACCTGGGACGAACTTTAGAAGACACGGACTGGTCTAACATATGGCTCACAGCTAAGTCATCTTCACCCAACATCTTAGCACTGGAGACAAATTATAAAGTCCTAACTCGCTGGTACCTTGTACCTGCTAGAGTGGCAAAATATTCACCTAATACCTCAGCTCTTTGTTTTCGAGGATGCCCAGAAATAGGCACACATTTACACATATGGTGGACGTGCCCAGTAATCCAAACCTTCTGGAAGGAAGTCTTCGTGATTGAATCTAAAATATTTAAAACAAATAATACAACCAGATCCATATATAACTTTACTTAATCTAAAACCGGAATGGTTAACACTCTCTCAATTCAAACTTATGATCCAACTAATAACGGCTGCAAAACAAACAGTGGCCAAGGCATGGAAATCTCCTACATTGGTACTAGCAGAAACAATTCACAGAATGAATAATACAATGTCCCATGCTAAGATGGTAGCCATCGATCAAAATCAAATTCCAAAATTTGAAAAACTTTGGCATCCTTGGATAAAACAACAGTTCCTGTCAAATTTCAATGACTCTGTCCTGTTGCCATGGTAACAGATTAAATGACTTACAGAGACACCCATTCTAAGGCTTCAAAGAGAACTAAAAAGAATAATAAACTGACGAGCGGGACAACCTTGTGGACCATACCTCTGCCTTTCTACCCTTTTTCTTCTCTCTCTTTCCTTTTCTCCACCTTACGATTAAAGCTCATTATCAGAATTTATTTGACCTATATACACTCTACCTGTAAACAATATGTATAGTAGGTATAAATCATTTAAATACCTACAAAAGTAACTAAGGAAATGATATATATCTTTAATTTAGGTTTACGTGAACCCAAGGTTTAATATTTGAAAATTTCATGATATTTACCTATATAAACCCTACTGTAAAACAATGAGCTTACTTTATAGATCCTTGTAAACTTACTTTATGTATCTTTATAATATTGTATACTCAATAAACTTCTTTTGACAAGGAAAAAAAATTATTGTACAAAAAAGAATGTCAATTTTAAAAAATTCGGGGAAAAAACGCATGGGGGACCCTTTGGGTCTGGTATGGATTTTAACCACATCCCCACTGGCGCATTGTAAAATGACACCAGCAGGCCCACTCCCTCCCTCCTGCAGCCCATCAGAGTACCCAAGTACCTATCTGCAACCTATGCCTTATAGAATATACCTTGGGGGTGTTTTCTTTCCAAAATGGGGTCATTTCGTCGGTAATTCCACTGTCCTGGTGCTCCAGGATCTTTAAGGCTGGGTTCACACCTATGCGAATTAAATGCGGGTTTCCCCGCATCCAATTTGCATAGCAGGAGAATGTGACTGGCTCTCTATGGAGCTGGTTCGCATATCTCTGTTGCGTCTTTGGCTCCGTTTCAGGGCCGAATTCAGGCATAGATTCTGCCCTGAAACGGGGAACAGGGACGCACAGCGCTCCTGTGCGATCCGCAGCCGGTTCCAGTGGGAACCCAGCCTAAAAGTGTAATAGGTAGGAATGAACTTAGATGTGTAATTTATGTTCCTGATGGTGCTCCCTGCATGTTGGGCCTCTCTATGTGACCAGGCTGTGAAAAAGTCTCACACATGTGGTATCGCCATACTCAGGAGGAGTAGCAGAATGTATTTTGGGGTTTAATTGGAAGTATGCATATGCTGTGTGTGAGAAATAACTTGTTATTCTGACAATTTTGTGTAAAAAAAAAAAAAAAAAAAAAAATTCATTTTCCCAAGAATTGTGTGAACAAAAAATTACAACCTCAAAAAACCCACTATGTCTCTTACTAAATACCTTGGACTGTCTCAAAAAGGGGTCATTTGGGGGGTATTTGTACTGTCCTGACATTTCAAGGCCTCAAGAAATGAGATAGGCCGTCAGTATATCAGGTGTGATCAAATTTTTATGATTTGCACCATAGCTTGCAGACTCTATACCTTTTACCCAGACTAAATAATATCCACTAATTTGTGTTATTTTTACCACAGATATGTAGCAGCATAAATTTTGGCCCAAATCTAAGAACAAAATTTACTTATTTGCAAAATTTTATAATAGAAAAAAAAAAAAAAAGAGTTTTTTTTATTTTTGCTCTTTTTTAAATTATATTGCAAAAAGAAAAAACCCAGTGGTGGTTAAAGAGGAAGTAAACCCTCTGGGAAAAAAAATAACACCCTGCAAGACAAAGGCATAATGAGCTAGTATGCATAGCATACTAGCTCATTATAAATTACTTACCTGACATCGCAGCCCCCGAAGAGGTCCTCGTTCCCCTCCTCCGTCGCCGCCATATCTCCAGGAGTGACTTCCGGGTATCGCGGCTCCGGGGCTGTGACTGGCCGGAGCTGCGATGACGTCACTCCCACGCTTGAGCACGGGAGCCGCCACTGACGGCACGATCGCCCTTAGAAACGGCACACTCAGGGCGCCTGCGTGCCGTTGTCTATGGTGCATGCGCCGTAGACATCGGTGCCTGTCTTTTGCAAATATAACCGTGTAGGTTTAGGAAATATTTCTTGCACCTACAGGTAAGCCTTAATCTAGGCTTACCTGTAGGTAAAAGTGGTCTGTAGGGTTTACAACCACTTTAAAGCTGTGTTCCACCCGCAATTTTTTTTTAAAAGTTAGCAGCTACAAACACTGTAGCTGCTGACTTTTAATAAGGACACTTACCTGTCCCGGGAGCCCGCGATGTCGCCCCCCCAAGGCCGATCCATCCATTGGATCAGGTGCAGGCGACGCCATTCTAATTAAAGGGAAACCGGCAGTAGAGCCTTGCGACAAAAATTTTTCTACGGCATGTTCTACACATCGCACAGATGCGCCACTTTACAGGCAGACTAAGGGGAGCCCCAGACACGATATTTAAAGGAATATTTAATTTTTATTGTTTCACTTTAAGCATCAATAAAATCACTGCTCCTGAAAAAATGATTGTTTTAAAAACTTTTTTTGTATTGATACATGACCCCTAGGGCAGTACCCGGGCCCCCAAACACATTTTATGGCAATAACTTGCATATACAGTGCCTTGCAAAAATATTCACCCCCTTGGCTTTTTACGTATTTTGTTACATTACAGCCTTAAGTTCAATGTTTTTTTTAATCTGAATTATATGTAATGGATCAGAAAACAAATAGTCCAAGTTGGTGAAATAAAATTAGAAAAAGATATACATAAAACTATTTTTCAGAAATAAAAAACTGATAATTGGCATGTGCATATATATTTACCCCCTTTGTTATGAAACCCATAAAAAGCTCTAGTGTAACCAATTACCTTCAGAATCACATAATAAGTGAAATGGTGTCCACCTGTGTGCAATCTAAGTGTCACATGATCTGTCATTGCATATACACACCTTTTTGAAAGGCCCCAGAGGCACCTCTGCCGGGTTAGCCCCCCCATATCAAAATTTTTGAAAAAATCGTATGCAGTTTGTTAGAGCTTTGTTAGATCAGGTTAGATCAACCGTTGTTTGCATTAGATCTCACACAGAAGAAGCGATATTAACAGTTATTTGCTGGGGGGGCTAACCCGTCATCAGCCCCCCCTTATCAAAAAATTGACCAAACAGTTAGCTATTTTGGAAGCAATTTGTTAGATCCGGTATGATCAAGTGTTTTTAACGTTAGATCTCACATAGAGACTTATTAAGTGATTAATGAGGGGGGGGGCTGGCCCCCCTTATCAAATTTTCGGCCCAAAAATCATTCAGGCTAATAGATATTCGTTAGATCCAGTAAGATCAAGTGGTTTTAACGTTAGATCTCACATCATTTCAGAGATATTCCACATCAAAATAGAGATATTAGGTGGTACATATGGACGGGTTAGCCCCCCCTTATCAAATTTTCGGCCCAAAAATCATTCAGGCTAATAGATATTCGTTAGATCCAGTAAGATCAAGTGTTTTTAACGTTAGATCTCACATAATTAGAGACTTATTAAGTGATTAATGAGGGGGGGCTGGCCCCCCCTTATCAAATTTTCGGCCCAAAAATCATTCAGGCTAATAGATATTCGTTAGATCCGGTAAGATCAAGTGGTTTTAACGTTAGATCTCACATCATTTCAGAGATATTCCACATCAAAATAGAGATATTAGGTGGTACATATGGACGGGCTGGCCCCCCCTTATATTCAGCGCAATGAAAATCACACCCAACTTTTGCTGCGGCGCAAAAACTTTTCCTCAGCTGCGGGGGCCCAACTTATGATCCTGCACACAGGCCCACTTCTTTCAGAAAATGCCCCTGACCTGAGCTCATCATTGCACATCCATTCCAGATGCTCGTATGTGACATCACATACATCCCATACATCACATACAAGCACGTGGGCTGGATGCGAGAGGTGAATCAGCAGGATGAGTGTGCCAGGACAAGTAGATGTGTCTCATCTCTGCTTCCTTTTACCACTCTGCATATCACACATATCATAGATGAAAAGAGGGTACAGTGGTGGGAAAAATGAGCAGGAGGGGTTTAGATGTGGGACAGAAGAACAGGAGGGTACAGCCGTGGGGCAGATGTGCAGGAGGTACATTAGTAAGGCAGATGAAAAAGCGGGTTACAGTGGTAGGGCAGATGAGAAGGTGATTCAGTAGTAGACAGAAGAGTATGGGAATATGGCGGTGGAGCAAATGTGCAGAGAGATACAGTGGTGGGGCAGATGAGAAAAATGGTACATTGATGGGGTAGATGAGCAGGGGGGTTACAGTGGTGGGACAGAAGAGCAAGGGGGTACAGTGGTGGTGCAGATGTGCAGAAGGTGCAGTGGTGGGAGGGATGCGAAGGGGGTTCAGCAGTGGGACAGAAAAGCAGGGGGGTACAGTGATGGGGCAGATGAGCGGGGGGGGGGGGTTTAGTGTTGGGCCTGATGAGAAGGGGTTACAGTGGTGGGAAAATGAGCAGGAGGGGTTCAGTGTTGGGGCAGATGAGAAGGGGGTTTAGAGGTGGGACAGAAGAGCAGGGGGGTACAGCGCTGGGGCAGATGTGAAAGGAGGTGCATTGGTGGACAGATGAGCAGGGGGTTACAGTGGTTGGGCAGAAGAGCAGGGGGAACAGAGGTGGGGCAGATGTACAGGGGGGTACAGTGGCGGGGCAGAGAAGAAAGGAGGTACATTAGTGGTACAGATGAGCAGGGGGTTACAGCGGTGGGGCAGAAGAGCAGGGGGAACAGAGGTGAGACAGATGTGCAGGAGGTACAGTGATGGGACAGAAGAGAAAGGGGGTTACAGCGATGGGGCAGATGAGAAAGGGGGTTACAGTGGTGGGGCAGATGAGCAGGGGGAACAGAGGTGGGACAGATGTGCGGGAGGTACAGTGGTGGGGCAGATGAGAAAGGGGGTTAGAGAGGTGGGACAGATGAGCAGATAAGTTCAGTGTTAGGACAGATGAGAAGATGGTTCAGCAGTGAGACAGAAGAGCATGGGGGTACAGTGGTGGGGCAGATGTGCAGGGGGTTACAGTGGTGGGGCAGTTGAGCAGGGGGGTTACAGTGGTGGGGCAGTTGAGCAGGGGGGTACAGTGGTGGGGCAGATTTGCAGGGGAGACAGTGATCTGGAGGTGTGAAGGTGCATGAATTGGGGCTCATCTGAGGTGTGGAGTTGCAGGAATTGGGGTTGATCTGAGGCGTGAGAGTGCAGGATGTTAATTTCTCACTACTAAAGTAGTTTACAGCATTTACTTTATAAAAAATCCTTTTCGTGATTGAGATTGTGAAGTTGACTTTTTTTGTTATAAAATCGGTACGCTCAATTTCTTTGAAAACATTTTTCGGCACACTGCTCAAAAGGCTGCTTACATCCTGGCCTATCAGTTTTTATTAAAGATGGAATATGGGCTGTGGAGCAAGACCCGCTGTCGCCCAAAACTATTTTCTCATTTTCAATAATCAAAGAAGGTAAGGAAAAAAGGATGGAAAAGGTAAGAGGAGAGAAGGGGGGGGTAAGGCTGGGGGGGGGGGGGGGTGAAATGGCATTGGTTCAGGATAACTATGGTGAACGGGCTCCGGAACTTATCTGTGACATTAAGTCCCAAGAAGGGCAGTACCCTCTGCGGAAACGACAAACTGGTTCCATAGTCCCCAAGTTTTAGAGTATTTTTCCTGTTGGTGTTGTGCAGTGAGTACTAGACCTTCCATCTCATTTGGAATGGAGTTTTTATAGAGTTTGGCTCAGATGGAGGAGACATGTAGCAGGAAAAAGCTGGATCACCAGGAACCTTGGAAATAAAAGGTGTATAGGGCGCACAGGACTAACGTAGTCCAAGTAATGTCTCTATTAAGGGTCGGCAGTCCAAAATAAACAGGGAAATGTTGGTAAGGATGATAAGGATGAAAGGATGGTGATCTTCAGCAAGAAGGGCTGCAGCTTTAAAAGACTGAAGCAGGGTCTAAAATGACATAAAAAACAAACAAAGGCGTCTCTAAGTGCAGAAGATAAACAATTTTAATACCCCAACTGGGTTAAAAACACTTACAGAATAGGAGTGGTAAACAGGCACATCGTGGGTAAGGCTGCATTGGAAGGGGTTACGATCAGAGGAAGCCTTCAGGGGGATGGATGTAGTCACTGTCAGCAGCGGTGTAGAACACAGGGAGCCGCTGTGAAGCCGGCGTCGTCAGCGTGTGAGGGCTGCGAACCCGGAAGTGATGTCATCCGCTGAGCGGCTCTGTGACCAGCCTGAACCGCAAACGAACAGCCAGAGAGGGGATGTGATGTCATCAGTGAGGGACGCGTTTCGGAACCGTCAATCGTTCCTTTTTCAACCTCTCCTTGAAAAAGGAATGATTGAAGGTTCCGAAACGCGTTCCTCACTGATCACATCACATCCCCTCTCTGGCTGTTCGTTTGCGGTTCAGGCTAGTCACAGAGCCGCTCAGCGGATGACATCACTTCCGGGTTCGCAGCCCTCACACGCTGACGACGCCGGCTTCACAGCGGCTCCCTGTGTTCTACACCGCTGCTGACAGTGACTACATCCATCCCCCTGAAGGCTTCCTCTGATCGTAACCCCTTCCAATGCAGCCTTACCCACGATGTGCCTGTTTACCACTGCTATTCTGTAAGTGTTTTTAACCCAGTTGGGGTATTAAAATTGTTTATCTTCTGCACTTAGAGGCGCCTTTGTTTGTTTTTTACCACCAGGAACCTTGTATTCCGTAAATTTTTGCGTGGTTTATCTGTCTCCCAGAAGTGGATCAATTTAGGGCACAACCAAAATATATGTGAAGTCGTGTTCCTCCATCCCCCTGGCATCTCCAACATTGGTCAGTAGTTGCAGGGTGAGGTACCACCTTGTTAACAGTTTATAGTTGGTCTCTTTAATTTTCGTACAAACCGATGATTTCAACGAAAATCTGAGGACATGTTGTATCTGAGCAGATGTAAATGTACGCCCCAGCTTACTTTCCCATTTGTTCAAGAACGGTAAGTGTGGTTGTTCAGCCGGACAGTTCAAGGGGGCGTATGTTTTGGATAGAGCCTGTGGAAGGGAACCCTCTTTGGAACAGTATGCTTCAAAGGACGTCAGGGGACGATTAAATCCCTATGGATTAGGCAAAGTATTGAGAAAGTGTTGCAATTGTAGCGCTGTCCACAAGGAAAGTTTGAAGGGCTCATTAGCACTACTGTGGAAGGCCATTGGCCTCCCGTTAGGAAGTGGGATGCCTGGACCCTACCTGTTTGGCTTAGGGTCCGAAACATTTGGGGTTCCAGGCCAGGGAGGAACCCCGGTTTTTCTATGATAGGGAGCAATGGGGAATTAGGGAAGAAAGCCGGTTCTGTGTGCTGACCTGGGAGCATATGCGGAGTGTCGTACCCATTATGGGGTGTGACTTCAGCACAGGCGGTAGTTGGTCATAGCACCACAGAGCCCCTGGCAGCAGAATGTCAGTCTGGGCCTGTTCCAGTTGTGCCCACAATTTAGAGCAGCGATGCCAAAATTTATTAATTTTAAGCTACTGCCACAGGGGCCTAACTTCTCATATAAAATAACGAACTGTTATGTATTTATCATAGATTAAATAAAACATCTCACTGATCAAACTGCAACAAGCTTTTATCCCTACTTACATTGCGATTATTACTGATTTCTGCCATGTGCATGCTAGGTTTAATGCAATAATAACTTCATCTAACAATTATCTACTAACTTGGAAGACATGTACGGAGCTGTATTGAAAAGGAAGCAGAGTACAGACATGAAAGGGTGCAAGGAACTTAGGGAAGGAAGAAGTAGGATAAGGAGGGGTTTAAGGAAGTTAGGGATATGCTGGGATTGGTGGATCAGTGTAGAAGGGGGAGGAGAGTTTTGATCAGTGCTTAAGCCAGGGGGAATTGTACAGCAGTCGTGAGTTGGAGAGTCAGGAAGAACGTTTCCTGAGGTAGCTGAGAGATAGCAGGTAGCATGAGTGGTTTAGAGCAGCTATGGGTACAGCTTAGGGAAGCAGCAGAGACCCATGGAGCAGAATGGCTGCAGAGCCAGATTGCATCCACACTACAGGGGGTTGAGCAGGGCCCATCCACTGCGAGGCCTGCCTCATCACGGGCTAGGAGGTCTAGACCTCCGGAGCGCCTTAGTCCTGACATCACTCCCAGGACTCAGAGGAGACTGGGGAGCCCGAGTCGGACCCCCTCGGGACCCCCGCCGGCAAAGCAGACACCTAAAAGAGCGGGCGGGGGGGCAGCAAGGAGAGACAGATTGCAGCAAAGTCACAGGGGGGGGGGAGGCGTAATGCGGACACCCAGGCCAGCCCCCACTGGGGCATCTCCACGGGATAGACAGCAGGCTGCCACCACCGGCGATGCTCCGGTCGGGGTGGCAACCCGGCGAGGGAGAACGGGACGATCGGGCGCCGGCATGGCCTGTGAAACGGCCGGCGGCTTGCCTCGTGGCGGCGCCATCTTACCTCAGGAAAGAGGTCCAGCCAGTCAGCACAGGGATCGTCAGTCGGGAGGCCCCGCCTCCAGGTTCAGTGAAGGGCCTGGGAGGGTTGGCCAGCGCAATGCCTGTGTGAGAGACAGGTCGCCGAGTGATGACATCATTTCCCCATACGAGGAAAATGGAGGAAGGAACCCTCAGATGGATGTCGCCCCCCCCTCCGGTCGCTCAGGCTGCAGGACGGAAGTCGGCCAGAAGAACAGCAGTAGAAAAAAACAGCAACTGATACAGAGGGACAGCGGCAGCAGCAGCAGCGAGGAGGGCGAGCTGAGCGATGATCCACAGGAGGCAGCGGTGGAGTCGGGTCCAACGGCTGGTGGGTCTTCTCACCTAAGGCAGCCTGGTAAGCGAACCTCTGTTTCCGTTACTAATGTTATTGGGTTGACTGAAGCAGGGGGAGTCAGGGTGGGGGGGGATGAGCAGGGTGCCTTAAGGGGGGGGAGAAGGGGATTTATGGGAGTCAGTGAAGGAGTTACTTCGCCGCCTGTAGAGCGGGGCTCCGCATCCTTCATCCCCCATCAGCCCCTGGGTACCACAGCCCCCAAGTGTTAGGGATCCCGTGGTTGTAGTGGACCCCCCGCAAAGGCCGACGACGTTGGTGGTGGCCGAGACACAGATGGGAGGTGACGGCGTGGGACATTCTGAAAAAACCACAACGCAGGAAAAAGGATGCGGAAAAGGTGAGACTGGCAGATGCGGCCAAGTGTGAGGTCTACGTTTGCTTTGAGGGACCTTTGGGGGCGCATTTGAAAAAAGAGGTAAGAGAAAAAATTTGGAAAAACGAGTTTGTGGAGATTTTCTCCTTGCTCCCATTAGAAAAGTTTAATTTAGACAGGGTAAAGCCAGATGAGAGTAAAAAAGAGGAGGAAGAGAAGAGAAGGTACAGATTAATTCCGCGCACGTTTGCTAACTGGTTGCAAGCTTTTGCGATTCTGGCTAGCGTGATTGGGGAAAAAGCCCCCAAGAATTGCTCGGCATTATTCTGTTATTTAGAAGCGATCAGCGAGGCACATCGAGTATATGGGGGTTTAGCATGGCTTCGTTATGACGAGCAGTTTCGTCAAAGGAAGGCTATTCGCCCATCGATTAGATGGGACCATAAGGATATAAGCCTCTGGATGAAGTTGATGACGTCATCCAGGGCTGCGAGCCTGTTTTTTCAAGGGGGGGGGGTCGGTGGCACCTCCTCCGCTGGATCGCCGGCCCCAAAAAAGAAAGGGGTGTGCTGGCAGTTCAATGAAGGCAACTGTCGGTTCGGGACTTCATGTCGCTACAAACATGAATGCTCCGGATGTAGTGGGGGGCACCCTTTTGCGCGCTGCTTCAAGCAAGGAAAAGGTCGCACAGGAGACATCGTTGGAAAAAGGGATGACGCCGGTGAGACTAGAAAGGATGCTACCTTTCCTAAATAGGTACCCGGATAGGGCGGCGGCCATGTTATTAGAAACAGGGTTCAGGGAGGATTTTCGAATTCCGAGTTCATTGCGGGAGGTTCCGCCAGTTGCAGACAATTTGAAGTCGGCACGCCTCTACCCGGAGGTGGTGTCGGCTAAGCTGTTTAAGGAAGTTGCATTGGGCCGGATGGCTGGGCCATTCGCTTCCCCGCCGTTACCAGGGTTAATAGTTTCCCCGTTGGGAGTTGTTCCGAAGAAGGAGTTGGGGCAATATAGGATGATACATCATCTGTCCTACCCAAGAGGTGGCTCTGTGAACGATGGTATTGACCCGCAGGATTGTGCGGTTACCTATACATCGTTCGACGCAGCTGTCTCGTGGGTTAGAAAATATGGTAAGGGTGCCCTCATGGCTAAAACTGATGTGGAATCGGCATTTCGATTATTGTTGGTACACCCGCACAGTGTGCATTTGTTGGGATGCTATTGGCAAGGGTCGTACTTTGTGGACCGTTGCTTGCCAATGGGTTGTTCCATTTCATGCGCACTGTTTGAGGCCTTTAGCTCATTCTTTGAATGGGCGGTTAGGGAAGCGGCAGGGATGAATTCAATTATCCATTATTTGGATGATTTCTTGTGCATAGGCCCCCCAGACTCCAGATGTTGTGCAGTGTTATTGGGAACGTTGCAACACCTGGCTGACAGATTCGGGATTCCGCTGGCAGCTGACAAGACGGAGGGCCCAACATCGGAATTAGTTTTTTTGGGCATCACTATTGATTCCATGGCGATGGAGTGTAGACTGCCTGAGGACAAATTGGTGACGTTACGGAAGGAGGTGAGTATGGCGGGTAAGAAGCGGAAGCTGCGGCTGAAGGAATTGCAATCCTTATTGGGAAAATTGAATTTTGCATGCAGAATCATTCCCATGGGTCGTATATTCTGTAGGAGGTTGGCAGCGGCCACGGCTGGGGTGAGAGTTCCCAATCACTTTGTCAGATTGACCAGAGAATTGCAGGCTGATTTAAAAGGTGTGGGATGCGTTTTTGGAATGTTTTAATGGGAGGTCTGTGTGGCAAGTGGGACCGGTCAGCAATGCTGACTTGGTCCTGTTCACAGATGCGGCAGGATCAGCAGGATACGGGGCGTATTACCAGGGTAGATGGAGTGCAGGACCATGGCCGGAGATTTGGAGAGAGGCAGGTTTCCTGAAAAACCTGGTCCTCCTAGAACTGTCTCCCATTGTTCTGGCAGTAGAACTTTGGGGGGAAGAATTGCGGAACAAAAAAGTTAGGTTCAATTGCGACAATTTGGGGGTAGTTTGGGCAATTAATAATATCACGGCCTCATCCCCACCTGTGATTAGATTGTTAAGACACTTGGTGCTCAGTTGTTTGCGCATAAATGCGTTTATTTATGCTGTACATATCCCTGGAGTGGACAATAAGTTAGCGGATGCTTTGTCTCATTTCCAGTGGGAAGAATTTCGCAACCTGGCACCGGAGGCAAACCGGGTAGGGGAGCCATGCCCGTCGGAACTGTGGAGAGTTGCGTTGGAATCACCGCAGGATTGATCCGGCAGTCTCTCAGCGCAGGAACATGGAGGGCTTATGAAAAAGTGTGGCAAGAATGGTTTGCCTTTATGGAGGAGGTAGGAGGGTCAGAGGACTCTAATGACGTACAAACTTGGGTGTTGTGTTTCATTTGTAGGAATTATGAAAAAGGGGTCTCTGGGTCGGTAATAGGAAAGATGGCGGCGTTAGCCTTTTTACTCCAATTAAAAGGACGCAGGGATGTCACAAAATCATTTATGGTTCGCAGGGCTTTGCGGGGTTATAGAAAAGGTTCTCACAAGAAGGACTCCAGACGCCCAGTGTCATTTGAGGTGCTGGGGACGATTCTGACAAACCTCCACAAGGTGTGTTCAGAGTATTTTGAACAAGTACTCTTTCGAGCAGCCTTTGTGGTGGCATTTTTTGGAGCATTTAGAATCAGGGAATTGGTCTCGCCATCAAAAAGGGTGGTGGGAGGTCTGAGGTTGGGTGATGTGCAGTTTTCATATCAGTCAGTTCTGATCTGGATACGGCGATCGAAAACGGACCAGGAAGGAAAAGGGGTCAGAGTGGAGTTGTTCAAGGGTTTAGAACCCCAGTTTTGTCCGGTAACAACCCTGAGGCAGTTCTTGGATGTGCGCCCGACAGGGGAGGGAGCATTTTTTATACATAAGGATGGTTTGTGTTTATCCAGGTTTCAGTTCACAGCAGTGCTGAGGAAGTGTTTAAAAGAAGGAGGGCTTTCCCCGGGAGACTATGCAGGGCATTCTTTCCATATAGGGGCAGCCACGGAAGCAGCTCGCTGGGGACTTCCAGAAAATGTAATAAAGAAGATAGGCAGATGGGAATCAAACAGATTTCAGATATATGTACGTCCACAGTTATTGTGAAGTATAGTTGGTTACATAGGTTAAGATTAGTAGACGGTAAAAAATGTTGGCATGTTGTTGGTATGTTTCTTTGTTATTTCTTTTCAGATCCCCCCAGATGTCTCATTTGGATTTTGGGACACTCATACGTTTTCTGGGGGGCAAAACGGGCGGACATCAGACCTGAAGGTAGACAGCTACGGCTTAAGAGAGAGGAGGGCACGGTCAGGTGGTTGGGTATACCAGGCATGAGGTGGCAGCAAGTGGTTCCCGAGGTACATAGATTCTCCAGGTTGGACAGGGTCCCTGACATATTGGTTCTTCATGTGGGAGGAAATGACTTGGGTATTAGACCAATGAGGCAGGTCATAAAAGATATCAAATGGGACTTTCTCAGGCTCCGGGCATCCTTTCCAGACATGCTGTTCGTATGGTCCGATATAGTTGCCCGTATGTCTTGGAGGGGGGCACGGTCGTGGGAAAAACTCAATAAGACCCGTATAAAAGTCAACAAGGAGGTGGGCAGGTTTGTTGCCAGTAATGGGGGTATTGTGATACGACATTGGGAATTAGAAACCGACACTTGGATGTACCTGAGAGGGGATGGTGTTCACCTTAACCCGGTGGGGATTGATCTTTGGTCCCTGGGGCTGGAGGATGGCATTAGAAGAGCATTTTTAGTGTGGCTGCGGGCACAAGCGTAAGGTGTCACACTTGTGCCGCTTGGTCCTTGGCGACAATAGTTTATATATATATATATATATATATATATATATATATATATATATATAGTTTACAGTGAGGATTGAAAACGTTGGGACACATCCCAGGATGGAGTTTCCGGTTGGTCCAGTCAGTTTTTGGAACAACTGGTAATAAATGGGGGTCTGTGTCAGTTAGTGGGTCCTCGCGGCGAGTTAGCGGCTGGGGACAGATCTAACAAATGGGGCTCAGGCTCAAAAGTGATTGGGGTCGTCAGGGACCAGCAACAATAAGGTTACTGAGAGTCAAAGTTAAAATATTTTAAATATTTTGAATATTTAAATGTTATAAATATTAAAAATAAAAGTTATAGTTTTTTATTGGTTTTTGTTAAATAAAGGCCGATAAGGTCATTTACATCCAATCCAGGTGTCGGTGTCATTACTTAATAATAAAAGTGTATGCATGTATTGGTAGGGAAGTAAGGTATCTGGCTACCCTATTCATGTTGTTATTGGCAAAGAATATGAAATCTCTGAAATGATGTGAGATCTTACGTTAAAACCTCTTGATCTTACCGGATCTAACGAATATCTATTAGCCTGAATGATTTTTGGCCCGAAAATTTGATAAGGGGGGGCTAACCCGTCCATATGTACCACCTAATATCTCTATTTTGATGTGGAATATCTCTGAAATGATGTGAGATCTAACGTTAAAACCACTTGATCTTACCGGATCTAACGAATATCTATTAGCCTGAATGATTTTTGGGCCGAAAATTTGATAAGGGGGGGCCAGCCCCCCTCATTAATCACTTAATAAGTCTCTAATTATGTGAGATCTAACGTTTAAAACACTTGATCATACAGGATCTAACAAATTGCTTCCAAAATAGCTAACTGTTTGGTCAATTTTTTGATAAGGGGGGGCTGATGACGGGTTAGCCCCCCCAGCAAATAACTGTTAATATCGCTTCTTCTATGTGAGATCTAACGCAAACAACAGTTGATCTAACCTGATCTAACAAAGATCTAACAAACTGCATAAGATTTTTTCAAAAATTTTGATATGGGGGGGCTAACCCGGCAGAGGTCCCAGAGGCTGCAACACCTAAGCAAGAAGCACCACTAACCAAACACTGCCATGAAGACCAAGGAACTCTCCAAAGCAAGGGACAATGTTGTTGAGAAGTACAAGTTATGCCTCATACACACGATCGGATTTTCCAACAACAAATGTTCGATGGGAGCTTGTTGTCGGAAATTCCGAAGGTGTGTAGGCTCCATCGGAAATTTGTCGGAATTTCCGACAACAAAAATTTGAGAGCTGGTTCTCAAACTTTCCGACAACAAAATTCGTTGTAGGAAATTCCGAGCGTGTGTACACAATTCCGACACACAAAATTCCACGCATGCTCTGAATCAAGTCAGAGACGGAAGTGCTTGGTCTGGTAAAAACGTAATAAAGATAGCACATTCGTCATGCTGCAAAGTTTTTAATCTTTTAATGCAGCGCATTCTCTTGTTCTTTATATTGCTTGAATTATGAAGTTGTTTTGCTGCTGATTTTCACACAGAGTTCTCACAAACTGATTTCTTTATTATTTCTTGTGATCTCATGAATAATCATTTTTAGTTTTTCGCCAGATCTCCAGAATAATGTTTATAATTTGTTTATAATCTCCTTTTTTTTTTTTTAATCAAGATCTCCTGTTTATTTTATTTTTTTCTAGTGATCGCCATAATATTTTTTGTCGTTTTGTGTGTCAAGTTACCACAACACCATTATATCTTGTATTTTTTTAACCTCAAGGAGGTTGGTTGGTGTTGGTGTCTCTTGTTAATTTCACATTGTATTTTTGAAATGTACCCGCCTACTCAAACAAACTATCCTTTTTTAAATAAAATACATAGCCAATGATTTTTATAAATAAATAGACAATTTATTAATGGGTCATAACAAAATAAAGAGGAAGGCAGCGCTGGATAAACTGGTGAAATTAGCGAAACCTTTGTACCCCAGGGCACACATCAACTATTTGACATGCAAAATTGGTAGCCTGGGGAGTCTATTTAATAGGGAGCACAATCCGGTCCAGGACTCAGAGAGATCAGGAACAGCAGCAGGTGACATATATGTCCCCAGGCTGTGGTCTTACAACAGCCTGCGTCTTTTGCCAGACCAGACCGAACCCAGGCCATCACTCTCTTGTCTTCCTTCCACGCTTCCTTCCAGACTGTGGTGTTGGAGTTGTGGCTGGAGGTGGAGGAGGTGGAGGAGGAGGCGGATGGTCCAACTCACACTGGTGGGTTTTGCTTGTGAGTTCGCCCCTCAACCCCTTATTCAGGGCCATATATATCACTTCCTCACAAAAGAGGCCCACCTCCATTTCCTGCATTTTGTTGGCAGCCATGCAGGCATAGGCCACAAGAAGACTGGGGGGGTTCTGAGGGCCGCAGAAGCCTGCCGAATTAACCCAAGTGCTGACTCCTCCACGCGCCTCCCCTTCCTGGGCCTTTTTTGTGGAAGGCGGAGGGCAGGGACCTGGGATTCGGTCAGGCTACTGGGGCTGGCCACCTCCTGCCTGCCACTTACCCCGCCACCTCCTCACTGCCACTTCCCCCTGCCACCTCCTGGCTGAGGCTTTCCTGTGTATAAAAAAGGGACATAGTTTTAGTTTGTTGTTCATCAATCACACACAATTTTGAGAAAAATTTAACAATGCTATTCCTGACTCAAGCGGGGCTCCTCCACATCTTCTTACTGGGTGGAAGGCCCAGGTTGGCCTCAGCTGGGGTGGAAGGAAGAGTGGAAGGAAGGGTTGAGAGTAATAGCCTGATTTCAGTCTGGTCTGACAGAAACCGCAGTCTAGTAGTACCACAGCCTGGGGACATAAATGTCATCTGCTGCTCCTGATCTCATGGAATCCTGGACCTTCTTGCGCTCCCTATTATAAGTGCTCCTCAGGCCACCAATTTTGCACTTCAAATAGTTGATGTCTGCCATGGGGATCTGCGGCTTCACAAATTCTAGCAATTAATTTAATTAATGTATTCGATTTGTATAAAAGGGATGTTTTGTCTGCCACAGATAGGGCAGCTCTCTGTACAAATCAAATAATTGGGGGAGGAAATCATGATCGTTGAATTGATCCATTTTATCTGCAAGACGCAACACAAGACAAACCCTAATGTCAGGCTAAACTCACATAATCTTATCCCAATATAGGCCTCAATCTATAAGCAGTATAGGCCACTGATGCCCCAAGTTAAAATTGTACCTTTGTTAGAACGATCAGCGCTTCTGCTACTCCTTCCTCTGCTCACAGATCGTACACACGACGCACGCGTGTTCCGCTTTATATACACAGCACATGCGTTAAACTTAGCCCACCCCTGACCTTCTTTCTAGTATATTCCCCGCCCCTTCTCTTTCGGCGCAGTGGGAGAGCACATGGCGGAGAAAGAACAAGTGCAAGAAGACAGCAGCAACGAAAGCCCGGAGCCACGAATGTCCCGATCCCGGAGGAAATTTAAGGCCTCAAATATGTCCTTTGTAGAGAAGGTGGACATCTTGAAGAGGGCGGACTATGATGGGAAACATGGACTTTACCCAAACCCAAATGTGAGAAAGGTCAAGATCATGGTTAAAGTTGAGAAAAGTCTGCAGAAGAATTTTGGGGTACGGCGATCCAAAGATCAACTGAGGAAACGATGGTCAAACCTCAAATTGAGGGAGCAGGAACAGTACAGAAGGATCAAGAGAGTTCTGCAAAAAAGGAAGTATTTTGTCGTGTGTTCCTTTTATTATTATTACTTGCATGCTGCTCCATGTGCTTTTCTTTACTGTTGTACATTTTAAAATGGCAACTTTCAGGTTCGTGGGCACAGTAATCGTTCATAGTAAACATCGTTAGTTTGCCCACTAATACGATGTTTTTGGCAGATGCAAGTTAACTACATTTGTTCAGGCCTATTTGTCTTAAAAGAAGTTTAGTACATTGTTGTCTAGATAGGTTTGTAACTAGAATGAAATGCAAACTTGATTCAGTGTAAGGAGAGGACACTCAGCAGCTGTTTACACATCTGGACGCAGGAGCACTGGTGTGGGACACCAGAACAAACTTTTTAGGGTGTCCCACACAGGTGCTCCAGTGTATACTAGGGGTGTCTCCATGTGTGAAACTTTACCAAAAAGGTAAGTATTTCAGCTTTAAGAAAGGGAAAAAAATCATGTCTTCATCTTGGAACTCTGCCAAAACAGACAATTGGACGACACTTCCAAGCAATGTTTCATATTACTATTTCTGCCCTCAAATATCTGTGTGCTAAGTATACCATTTTTTTATTCACATAGGGAGAAAAGACTCGGGACATCAGAGGACACCAGGGACCCACAACCTCCTAAAGAAGGGGCAATCCCAAAACCACAACCTCAGGATGTGGAGGAAGGAGAGGTTTATGAAGTGGGTGAAATAATGACCACAATAGGTGAGTGTCTGAGACCACAGCTTCAGGTAATAGATGGATGCCTGCAAATTTATAATACATGGTGTGTTTTCCTGTTTTAGGTGATGTGGATGTTGTGGAAGAAGAAACACATTTCACAAGTGCACACGTCCTCATCGGGGAGATCATGGTGTGCAATAAGGATTTACAGAAGATCAAGGAAGACATCAATGATGTTGAAAAAAGACTCAAAACCATCATTGATGTTTTAGGCAGAATCTAAAACACACCAACATTTTTCAAATTGTTTATATTTTTCTAACTTTTTAAAAAAAATTTTGAAAGCCAAATTTTGAAGATGCACACAGTGTGTCAACATGTGCTATCTGCCATCACGGGATATCAATGTACGCGTTTTGTGGGTGCAACCCCTTCCTCGCAACTAAAGTAAATGAGAGGAAGGGGTTGCACCCCCGAAACACGTCCATTGATCCCCCATGATGGGAGCTAGCACATGTTGACCTTAGGCATGGGATCAGGAGGGAAATCCCCAATTTAACTCTCAATTTGTGTGCATCTTCAAAAGTTGGCTTTCACAGGGGTGACATCACCCCATCCGATGAAGGCAGTATCAACACAGTTTGGACATACTAATGTCTGATATTGCCTTCAATTTATCAAAGTTGAACTTTGTAAGTTCCTGAGTTGTGTATTGTTTTATGGTTTTAAACATGTCTGTTTACCAAAAAAAGGATATTTTTACTGTTTAAAAAAAAATGTATTCAAAAAACATGTTGCTTTGTTAAAAAATCCTTTTCTAACGCACATGTGAATGTGCACAGAGTAAACATTTTTCTACTCAATGTGTGGCTTCTTCTTTCAATGCTCAATAGCAGTTTTTTGAGTAAGTTGGTGTTTACAGTGACAATGAGGGTTATTTACTAAAGGCAAATCCACTTTGCACTACAAGTGCACATTCAGTGCAGTTTCAGTGCACTTTCAAGTGCACTTTTGCAGTACACTTGTAGTGCAAAGTGGATTTTCCTTTAGTAAATAACACCAACAGTACTTTATCATTTTCAACAATCAGGCCATTTTCATCACTCCAAAAAATTAATTCATGGTGCTGAAAATTATGAATATTTTTATCAGTAATGCATTACATACATTAACAACAAAAACAAGGTGTGTGTGTAGCAGACCCACAACATAATAGTTAGCTGAAGAAGAGATTGTCACCTCATGTTTCAAATAAATTACATTTGCACTATTGAAGAAAATGTCCAAAAAGAAAAGTCCATTTGAGAACCTACGAGACAGCTAAAAGAAACACAAGCAGTAAGTCAAAGGGAATATTATTTCAGTTTTAAATAAAAAATTATTTTAAAAATGTTTCTTAAACATTTCCTGGCATATCAATGGCCCCCCTACCCGCAAAGTACTCCATATATTTTAGATGGACCTCGCAGGCGCTTTGGGGGGCAAGCCAGGGCGGCCAGCTTCAAGCGCCGTCAAAGTTTGGTGTTGAAATCTGGCCTCAGGCCCAACTGAGGCCACATAGTGCATAGAATTTCTTCTTAAAAAGTTGTGGAGAATGCAGCATGCAAGGATTATATAGTTAAGTTTATATTCCGCCATGTTGATTGGCGTAAGGAATAGGCGGAACCGGCTGGCCATTATCCCGAAGACATTCTCCACCACACTTCTGGCTGTGGCCAGCCGATAGTTAAAAACCCTCTGGTCCAGGGTGAGGTCCGGGAACAGCTGCATCAGGTTATTACCCAGCCCAAACGCTTCATCAGCGACAAAGACGAATGGCAGACCAGCCACGTTGTCTTCCGGAGGTGGCAATCCCAAGCCACCACTCTGGAGCCATCCGTAGAACTCGGTCTGGGCAATGACTCAACAATCCGACATCCGGCCATTCTTCCCCACGATTACATAGAGAAACTCATATGTCGCTGACACCACCGCCAACATCACAATACTATTAAAACCCTTATAGTTGTAATAGTATGACCCCGAGTTGGGGGGTGGGGCTATGTGGATATGTTTCCCATCTATTGCCCCTCCGCAGTTGGGAAAGTCCCACCGCTGGGCAAATTGGGAAGCCACAGTCTGCCATTCCTGTGGCGTTGAAGGAAACTGTGGAGTTAAACAAGAAAAAAAAAAATTGTACTTTTGCACATAACATTGCAAGCAGATTAGACACAAACATTCTTGGCCAACATCAGTATAACATTTTTTTGAAGGAGTATTTAAAGACAAAAATCTAATGTCCACTTATCAGATTTCTCACCCCCTCTGAAGGCCCATTGTAAAAAAATGTAGGGGGGGGGGGGTGTTTTGGACAGGTAACCCTCTCCACTTCATTGAGAGCTGAATGGATAATTAATGTGTGTTACTTTGGCCAGCCCCTTCTTACTTTACACTATTGGTAGCCCACTGGACAGGTGAGAAGTGTCATAATATAAAAATATGAATACACACTGTACAAATTAAAGCACATTTTTACATTCCACAATTACCTATCAAGATAATAGGAGAACAAAACTTTAAAAACAGTACCATTTGAAAGTATTCAGGCAGGCCCTTTCACTACATGCTTTGGTGAATTCATCCATAAATATGAACACAAAAGAGGTAGGTATAGTGTGTATGTGTTTAGCAAAGTCAGCAGATAGAGGATTGGTATCAGCTGAGTTAGCGGTTGGGGGGGAGGGAGGGTTCCAAATAAGTTTGGGACCCCAAAAAAAGCCTCTGGCACTCTGCCTGGATTTAAGGACACAAATAACATTTGTACACATTTTAGTGGGTGTTTAGGGTAAGCACTAAAATGGAGCTGACAAAATACATTGTTAAGTGACTAGGCTAGGTGTGTATGGGCCCAGGATAGCATGCTGGGGAGGTTAGTGAAGGCAAATATGCAAGAAGGACAGGATAAAGAGGACATTCACAGCCTATTACAATCATGGTAATTATGGAATAATGAATTAAATACAATACATTAGCAAACATTAAATACATATAATGTGATGTTAAAGGAGAAATCTTACCTTAATATAGTCCTTCTGCAGGACCTGAATGATGGCAGAACAGATCTCTGCAATAATGATCCCCAGAGCCTGGGGGGAGAAAAACGGGATCCGTTATCCGGAGATAATTCCTGAAATCATCAGGATTGGATTATTCACACGAATCTCCCACAACAAAGGCATGTGAGAGAATTGGTCATGCTGGAGCAACCAATTCTTCGTCCATGAACTCCTCCCCACCCTGTTCATGGACTGGACTTGGGTCAAAGTAAAAATCCCAACACCAAGCCCCTGCACAGCACGAACTCTACGGTGAGTACATACCCGCAACATGGCTTCAAAACGGTCGGCTGGTCAGAACGAACTAGCAGAACCCAGTGAAAATCAGAAAGGCCTGAGAAGAGCCAGCTGAAAATCAGAAACAAGCAGACAAGAAAAAAAAATCAAGAAAATCAAATACGTAATATAAAAAATGCGCACTGAAAACCAGATGCGAACTGACTACACGGACTGCAAACCAGATACGAACCCACAAGCACAAACTGAAGAGCAGTAACGATCTGAAAAGCACGAGGCTGAAAAGCGTGAATCGTCTCTTACGAAACTTCTACTAACACGAGATTAGCAGAAGGAGCCCAAAGGGTGGCGCACTGGCTATTGAACTTCCTTTTTATAGTGCCATCGTATGTGTTGTACATCAGTGCGTTTTTGACGATCAGAATTTCCGACAACATTTGTGCGACCATGTATATGCAAGACAAGTTGGAGCCAACATCCGTCGGAAATAAATCCCAGGATTTCGTTGTCGGAATGTCCGATCGTGTGTACGCGGCATTAGTGTTAGGTTATAAAAAAATATCCAAATCTTCGATTGTCGGGCTTTATAGCAGAGTGGCCAGAAGAAAGCCATTACTTCTAGCAAAAAACAAAATGGCACGTTTTGAGTTTGCGAAAAGGCATGTGGGAGACTCCCAAAATGTATGGAGGAAGGTGCTCTGGTCTGATGAGACTAAAATTTAACTTTTTGGCCATCAAAGAAAACGCTATGTCTGGTGCAAACCCAACACATCACCCAAAGAACACCATGTTTTTCAGCAGTCGGGACTGCGAAACTGGTCACAGTTGAGGGAAAGATGGATAGTGCTAAATACAGGGATATTCTTGAGCAAAACCTATACCACTCTGTGTCATTTGAGGCTAGGATGGAGGTTCACCTTCCAGCAGGACAATGACCCCAAACACACTGCTAAAGCAACACTTGATTGGTTTAAGGGGAAACATGTAAATGTGTTGGAATGGCCTAGTCAAAGCCCAGACCTCAATCCAATAGAAAATCTGTGGTCAGACTCAAAGATTGCTGTTCACAAGCGCAAACCATCCAACTTGAAGGAGCTGGAGCAGTTTTGCAAGGAGGAATGGGCAAAAATCTCAGTGGTAAAATGTGGCAAGCTCATAGAGACTTATCCAAAGCGACTTGGAGCTGTGATAGCCGCAAAAGGTATTCTACTCTATACTCTAAAAAGTATTGACTTTAGGTGGGGTGAATAGTTATGCACATTGGCTTTCTCTGTTATTTTGCCCTATTTGTTGTTTGCTTCACAATAAAAAACATCTTCAAAGTTGTGGGCATGTTCTGTAAATTAAATGATGCAAATCCTCAAACAATCCATGTTAATTCCAGGTTGTGAGGCAACAAAACACGAAAAATCCCAAGGGAGGTGAATACTTTTGCAAGGCACTGTAGGCCTTTAACCACTTGCTTACTGGGCACTTAAACCCCCCTCCTGTCCAGACCAATTTTCAGCTTTTAGCGCTGTCGAACTTTGAATGACAATTGCGGGGTCATACAACACTGTACCCAAATGAAATTTTTATCATTTTTTTCCCATAAATAGAGATTTCTTTTGGTGGTATTTGATAACCTCTGCGGTTTTTATTTTTTGTTAAAAAAATTCAAAAAGACCGAATTAAAAAAAAAAATTATATTTTTTTTATATTTTGTTATAAAATTTTGCAAACAGGTAATTTTTCCCCTTCATTGATGTACGCTGATGAGGCGGCACTGATGGGCACCAATAGGTGGCAGTGATAGGCACTGATGGGTGGCAATAATGGGCACTGATTGCTTACACTAATGGCAGCACTGCTAGGTGGCACTGATTGGCACCACTGGTGGGCACTGACAGATGGCACTTGTGAGCATTGATAGGTGGCACTTGTGGGCATTGATAGATGGCACTGCTGGGCACTGTGGGCACTGGCAGGTGGCAATGGCAAGCACAGATGAGGCATATGTGCCTCCTTCCTCTTCGGGACCGATGTCCCTTTAACATAAGTCAGTGATCGGCTTTTTTTTCTCCTCACGCTGATAGTGTGAGGAGAAAAAAAAATGATTACCAAGGTTTTGTTTACATCATGTGATCAGCTGTCATTGGCTGACATCTGATCACATGGTAAGGGGCCGGGATCGGCCCCTTACTCGGATCTGTGATCACCTAAGTCTCCGTGACTCGGTGATCACAGCGCGCACACCCCGCGCCCTGCATGGTGCATGTGCACAGGGGAGGACGTCCTATGACGGCCTCCCAGAAATTGAGGTCCGCGCTGTGGCCGTCATCCGGCTATGGCCCGGACCTCAAATGCTTAAACTTTTTTTTTTCTTCCTACCTTTGTGAGTAGATTTTAATCTTGGTTTTAATTAATAAATTAACTTAGGATAATGCACTAGGCTGGTTCGCTCTCTTTTTTCTTATCATTTACTACTAGGATAATCCCATCCTGGAGAGCAGCAAGGCCGAAATCCATTGTCCTTTCTGAACCCTTGGGACCATCTAGCTAATACACCTGTGCGCAAGGGTATTTTGCTTCTATATACTGGTTAAACTTAGGACCTTTAATTTTTCATGTTTGTGTCCCATAGACTTTAATAGGGTTCGCATGTTCGCTAGAACTTTTTGCCTGTTCGAGGTGTTCTGGTTCGAACCGGGGGGGGGGGGGGGGGGGTGTTCGACCCATCCCTACCAGAGACCCTGGAATCCCTGGATTAAATACCTGGTGGGTGTTTCCCAGGATAATTCTTTTTCTAAGGTGGGGTGTCCCTATGCTGCAATGGCAGGACATTCACCCCCTTTCCTGTTGACCTTGCAGTCTTCTAGATAAATGATAATGGAGCTTTTGTAATTTTTTACTTCCAGTCAGGAGTAGTTGTGGCTATCTGATTGATCCAGTTGACTTCTACTATAGCATTACTAGGCTTTTCATGTGTACACGTTTTTTAATATTTTTTTTTAGAGAACATGTAACATGAGTCTCTCTCTCTCTCTCTCTCTCTCTCTCTATCTGTTGATTTCTATTGTAAGTGCCTTTTTGTTGGTGGGGGAACACAGCTTTATATCTTCCATGCTGTAGCTTACCATGTTGTGTCGTACTTCTTTTCAATAAAAATTATTGGAAAAAGAATGTTAAAATCTTGTAATTCTATGTTTCCCGTGCCTATGGCTGATATACTCTTGCATATGGTCTTGCAGGGGCGTTGCTAGGGGGTCGCTATAGCCCTGAATCTGGGGCCCATAGCCCCGAGTCTCTTGCAGCAGGGTCCCTGCCTTACCAGCGGGTTGCAGCTGCTGCGGCGGATGGGCTGGCTGAATGAGAGAGGCGAAGGAGAGGAGAGAAGCGAGCGGGCGGGCGAGCAGAAATTCTCTGTCCGCTCCACATCAGCGCCTCTTCAATTTGGGAGCCAAGTTCAGCGAGCAGCAGAGAGATGACATCATGTCTCACTGCCCGCCACACATTAGCGCTCCTCCACCTTCACAGTGGAGGTCACGTGCTTCCTGTCATCGTGGAGCTCCACTTTGCAGCCAGACCCCCTTGCTTCAATGTCGGAGGTGCGGCGGGGAGCAGCGAGATGACATCATCTCTCACTGCCCTGCATCACCGCTCTCCTAAATGGACCAGAGCTGTCAGCCTGCCACCAATGCAGCGTCAATGCACATTTGGTGGCACTGGCTGGCATGGCAAGTGAAAATCCACATCAGTTGGCAAGTGATAACCCACATCTGGTGGCCAGTGCTGTGGCAGGTGACAAACTGCAAATGGTGGCAGGATATGTGGCAATCTGCAAATGGTGCCAGGAGACGTGGCAAGTGACAATCTGCAAATGGTGGCAGGTGACGTGGCAAGTGACAATCTGCAAATGGTGGCAGGAGATGTGGCAAGTGACAATCTGAAAATGGTGGCAGGAGAAGTGGCAAGTGACAATCTGCAAACGGTGGCAGGTGACGTGGCAAGTGACAATCCACATCTAGTGGCAGGCGACATGGCAAGTGACAATCCACATCTAGTGGCAGGTGACGGTGGCAAGTAACACGCTGCATCTGATGAAAGGCGACGGTGGCAAGTGACACGCTGCATCTGGTGGCAGGAGATGTGGCAAGTGACACGCCCAGGGCTCCCACTGATTTTGCAGTATGGTGAGTGGAACCACTTCATCATATATTAGAATCTAACATTAGAAATAATGCACTTTAATCACCCTGACACCATATCAACCATGGTGCCATGATGATTAAAGCGCCAACACCAGCCATCACCCGTGAAAAATTGCTTACCACCGATCCCCCCCCCCCCCCCCCCCCGCAGGCATGCAAAAGGTTGGTGACCCCTGCTATGGGCTCTAGCCCCAGATCTTTTGCAGACCTAGCAACACCCCTGCAGTCTTGTATATTTATCACTGGGTATAGGGCATTCTCTGATCCACTGATGTGTAGCTTGTGACATCATCTTTCTGCCTCTTCACCTCGGCCAATCAAGAATGTCTTGTGCTCACTGATTACAATACAAAGAAGTGCTTTCTGAATGGCTGGTATACCACATAACATTTGTGAAAATATGGGTAATGAGAATAATCTCTTGTATAATAAAGATTTATCTAGATATGGGTTGTGAAAGGATTTTTTTTTAGAAACAAAACAGCAAATATGACCACGTCATTAAAACAAAATAATTCTATGCTTCCTCAGAATAGCTTGTGTTTTACTATTTGTGTGCAGTATTGGGCAAGATATTGTTTGGATTTATCTGGGACTTTATCTTTGCTGTGTAAGCTTTCACAGGGCCACAAAGATCATTCAGCTGCAGTATAATCGGTACACACATACATACATACTGTGACATTGGGGATTGTTCAGCTCAAGTGGATAGATACGTTTTGGTGCAGTGAGTCCACATCAGAGAGGCATTTATAGTTAAGGGCCTGGTAGCCCACATTTATTAAAGGAAAAAACAAAACAAAAGTCCATCCAGGAATCCCACACAGGGGTCCAAGCTTCAATTAAACACACAAAATCCAAATGAAAATGCTAGCCCACCTGGCTACTCTTCAGCAGTAATGCTGCTATAGGGAACAGGCCCCTCAAACAAGCTGCTTGGATGCACACAGTCTTAGGCCCCTTGGTCACTCACAGTTTCAAGAGCTTCAACGCACACAGCTTCTGGCTCCCTGGACGCACACAGCTTTGAAGCCCTTCAACGTAAACAGCTTCTGGCTCATTGGACGCACACAGCTTTGAAGCCCTTCAACGCACACAGCTTCTGGCTCCCTGGATGCACACAGCTTTGAAGCCCTTCAACGCACACAGCATCTATTCTCACACAGAGACACTAATGCCGCGTACACACGAGCGGACATTACGGCGGACTTTGCCCGGCGGACTTTTCGACGTACTTTCCGACGGACTTTGTGAATGAACGGACTTGCCTACACACAATCCACCAAAGTCCGTCGAATTCGTACGTGATGACGTACGACCGGACTAAAACAAGGAAGTTCATAGCCAGTAGCCAATAGCTGCCCTAGCGTGGCTTTTTGTCCGTCGAACTAGCATACAGACGGCGGACTTTTCGACCGGACTCGATTTCAACGGATAAATTTAAAACAAGTTTCAAATCTAATTCCGTCGAACTTTTGAGAAAACAAAGTCCGCTGGAGCCCACACACATCGAATTGTCCGACGAAATCCAGTCCGCCGGGCAAAGTCCGCCGTAATGTCCGCTCGTGTGTACGCGGCATTACTAGCAGCCACTGCTCCAACTTCACCTTCCTCCCCTCTCTGCTCTCACTAGCCCCTCGTTATATGGGCTGTGTGCACCTGGGCACACACCCTACTGGCTGTCCACAAGACGCGGACACAGGGTTGGAGATCCCGTCCCACCCAAGACTCTGAAGGATCTCCAAATTACAGAGCCCCATAAGGAACTAGCAAAACCTGGAGAAAACTGCCAGAGCAGTTTTCTCCATTTCAAATGTACACTCTGTAGCTCTGCACTCAGTCAATATGCAGACTCTGTGTCCACTTTAACCCCATTTTCATAGGGACAGAGCCTTGCTCTGCCACAATACATACACATACATACACATATACATACATACATACATACATATATATATATCCCAGTTTTGTGCAGCTCACTGCAGGCCAATAGTATGTCTGGAAGGTCAACAAGGAGAGACAGACAGTCACAAGCCAATAAAAGAGGGCAAGCAGGCTCTGTGTCTAGAGGCAACAGTGCTGGTCGTGGACACGGTGCATCCTCATCAGCACGTGGCCATGGGACACGCTTGGCCTTTTTTCGGCAGCTGGCCGTGTTGAGCCGCAACATGCGGAAGACTTGGTCGAGTGGATGACCAAGCCGTCCTCATCCTCTATATCCTCTCTCACCCAGGCTCAGGGTACTTTGTCTGGCAAAGCAGCTGCCAACGTGGCCTCTTTCCTCGGCTCAATGGCATCAGTGACTCCTTCCCTAGCCCCACCCAAGGAGGACAGCAATCTGGCAGTCATGTTCCCCCTGCTGCAGCATACTGACAGGTTTGCTCCAGTGATGAGGAGGGAGGGGATGATGAGGTCACTAACTCAACGTGGGTGCCTGATAGGAGAGAGGAGGAGGAGGAGGCACATCACCAATGAGGCAGGATGCCCTCCAGGGGCCAGCCTAAGGGCAGCACACTGACTGCATCACACCGCAGAGCTCCGCATGTGCAGGGTGCTGCTGTCTCTGTGCGTTATTCCAAAAGTTCTTTCGTGTGGGCTTTTTTGAGACAAGTGCATCAGATCGCACCGCTGCTATTTGCAACATATGTCTCAAGCGTATCTCGCGTGGCCAAAACATCTCCTGCTTGGGCACCACATGCTTGACCAGACATATGTTGACCTGCCATGCAGTTCGTTGGCAAGAGTACCTAAAAGACCCACACCAAAGAACAAAGAGGACTTCTCCTTGCTCCTCATCAACTGGGATCTCCAACCCCACTATACCTTCAGTCCTCTCTGAGACCTGCCCTGAGAGGAATGAAGGTGTAGAATTAGGTGTGTCACAGCCAAGTACTTGCGGGTAATCTGCTACCGGTACACCAACGCCAGATTGTTCCAGGCAAATTTCCCTGCCCCAACTGCTGCACCGCAGAAAGAAGTTCGCTCCCAGCCATCCACATGCCCAGCGGTTGAATGCTAGCTTGGCAAAATTGCTAGCACTTCAACTGCTACCTTTTCAGTTGGTAGACACTGCCCCCTTCCGTGAGTTTGTGGAATGTGCGGTTCCTCAGTGGCAGGTTCCCAAATGCCACTTTTTCTCACGGAAGGCGATTCCGGCTCTCTACCGGCATGTGGAAAGCAATGTCTTGGCCTCGCTGGACAGGGCGGTCAGCGGTAAGGTGCATATTACCACTGACTCATGGTCCAGCAGGCATGGACAGGGACGTTACCTAAGTTTCAGGGCGCATTGGGTGACTCTGCTGGCAGCTGGGAAGGATGCAGGACAAGGTGCAGTAGTGTTGGAGGTTGTTCCTGCCACCACGCCTCCAAAATTCCACTACTGGTGATTCTGACACACCTCTCTCCTCCACCCCCTCCCCTTCTTCTTCCTTCATGGCCTCTTCCTGTGCTTTGTCCTTGGGAACCAGTGGTGCTTCGTAGGCATTCAAGGAGCTACGCAAGTACGCAGGCCAAAAGGTGCCATGCGGTGCTTGAGCTGGTGTGCTTGGGGGACAGGAGCCACACTGGGGCAGAGGTTTTGTCAGCTCTGCAGGGGCAGGTTCAGAGGTGGTTGACGCCACGCCAACTTAAGGCAGGAATGGTGGTTTGCAACAATGGCACCAACCTCCTCTCCGCCCTCCGGCAGGGACAAATGACCCATGTGCCCTGTTTGGCTCACGTCTTTAACTTGGTGGTGCAGCGGTTCTTGGGCAGGTACCCGGGCTTACAGGATGCATTTCCACCGGTCATATAATGCCAGTGCTCAGCTGGCTAACCTCCAAAAGGAATTTAATCTGCCCAAGAACTGCCTGCATGCACTGTCCTGTCATCATTTGAGGAGGCCACGAAGATGGTGAGCAGTGGCAGTGCATGCATCAGTGACACTGTCCCCCTTGTCCACCTGTTGGAGCACACGCTGAGTGGAATAATGGACAGGGCACTTGAGGCAGAACAGAGGCAGGAAGAGGAGGACTTCCTTAGCTCTCAAGGCCCCCTTTATCCAGACAGTGTTCCTGCGTTACCGCCGATCACACAGGAAGAGGAGGAGGAGGAGGATTGTGTCAGCATAGAGGTGGAGCCTGGCACTGAGCATCAGCAGCAGTCTTTAAGGGATTATTTACAGTCCCCAGAAACCCATGGACTTGTACGTGGCTGGGAAGAGGTGGCTGCCGATCATGTCGTCCTTAGTGACCCAGAGGACTCCGGACCAAATGCCTCAGCAAACCTCTGCTGCATGGCCTCTCTGATCCTGCAAATCCTGCGAGAGGATCCTCGTATTCGTGGTATCAAGGAGAGAAATCAATACTGGCTGGCAACCCTCCTTGATCCACGTTACAAGGGTAAGGTTGCGGACCTTACCTTGCTGTCGCAGAGGGAGCAGAGGATGAAACATCTTCGGGAGGCCTTGCAGAAAGGTCTGTGCAACGTGTTCCCAGAGACTGCGAGGTTACAAACTCCTGTTCCTGGACAACGTGTTGCTGTGGCTTCGGTCAGTCAAGGAAGGAGCGGTGCAGAAGGTGGCCGTCTGACCGATGCGTTCAGACAATTTTTTAGTCCGCAGCCCCAAGGTATGATCGGTTCCAGCAAACATCGCCAGCATCTGTTTTACATGGTGCAGGAGTACCTAGGGGCAAGATCTGACTTGGACACCGTTCCCACCGAAAATCCTCTGGGTTACTGGGTCTTGAGGATGGATCACTGGCCAGAGCTTTCACAGTATGCAATTGAGCTACTGGCCTATCCTGCATCCAGCGTTCTTTCAGAACGCACATTCAGTGCTGCTGGAGGCTTTGTAACCAATCACAGGGTGCGTCTGTCCACCGACTCGGTCGATCGACTGACCTTAATAAAAATGAATCAGTCTTGGATCACCACCAGCTACCAAGCACCTGATGCTGATGTAACCGAATAATTTTTTTTAAATGTCAGATCCCTTCAAAGACTGCCCATGCTGATGCTGAGTGACTATCCTGTTATGCTGAGTAATTATCCTCTTCCTCCTCAATGATCATGCTGATAGCTTGTAAGAACATTTTTGGTTCTGAGCGTCGCCACCAGTGCCTAAGACCCAATTTTTCAGCCCCTGTTTAACAGGGGTGTGTAATTACAATTTTTGGTGCAATTCTTTGCAGCAAGACTCGTTCCTGCACTCCAACTAGAGTATCTGTGAGGGGTTGCAGTGTTGTGGCACCAGCACCAGTGCCTAAGGCCCAATTTTTCTGCCCCTGTTCAACAGGGACATGTAATTAGAATTCTTAATCTAATATTTCACAGCAGGGCCGTTTCTGCTCCCACCAAGAGTAACTGTGAGGACTTATGCCCCGTACACACGGTCGGACATTGATCGGACATTCCGACAACAAAATCCTAGGATTTTTTCCGACGGATGTTGGCTCAAACTTGTCTTGCATACACACGGTCACACAAAGTTGTCGGAAAATCCGATCATTCTGAACGCGGTGACGTAAAACACGTACGTCGGGACTATAAATGGGGCAGTAGCCAATAGATTTCAACTCTTTATTTATTCTGAGCATGCGTGGCACTTTGTGCGTCGGATTTGTGTACACACGATCGGAAATTCCGACAACGGAAAATTTTATAGCCTGCTCTCAAACTTTGTGTGTCGGAAAATCCGATGGAAAATGTGTGATGGAGCCTACACACGGTCGGAATTTCCGACAACAAGGTCCTATCACACATTTTCCGTCGGAAAATCCGACCATGTGTACGGGGCATTACAGTGTTGTGGCACCAGCACCACCACCACCACCACCACCAAAGGCCCAATTTTTCTGCCCCTGTTCAACAGGGGCATGTAATTACAATTCTTGATATAATATTTCACAGCAGGGCCCGTTCCAGCACCCAAGAGTAACTGTGAGGACTTACAGTGTTGTGGCACCAGCACCACCACCACCATCACCAAAGGCCCAATTTTTCTGTAATTTTTTTGTAATTACAATTCTTGATCTAATATTTCACAGCAGGGCCCTGTGAGGGCTTACAGTGTTGTGGCAACACCAACACCAAAGGCCTAAATTTCTGCTGAGTATATAGGGCAGGCCCCTACTTTCAAACATCCAACTTACAAACGACTCCTACTTGCAAACGGAAGGAGACAACAGGAAGTGAGATGAAATCTACCGCTAGGAAGGGAAATTCTCTCTTGTAAGAGTTAATATGGTCAAAACGTTTCTCCTTTCCACTGATGCTTTATCACCAATCCTTGTTTCACTAAAACCCCCAAATTTTCAAAAAACATTTGTCATTGGGACAAAAAGTGAGGTGAAATCTTCTGAAGAGGTGCACAGACAGGGAAACAAATGTCACAGGGGTGATAACCTTTCCCTATGTTTTCCAAAAAGCTTAAAATAGATTTTTTGGCTGGAGCTAAACACGTTAAAAATGTACCAGTTCAAAATTACAAACAGATTCTACTTAACAACAAACCTACAGTACCTGTCCTGTTTGCACCGCCTGTATAATGCTGTTCAGAGTATATAGGGCCTGGTGGCCCCACGCCTTTCCTTTTTTTAATTTAGGTGCGGGGTTCCCCTTAATATCCATACAAGACCCAAAGGGCCTGGTAATGGACTGGGGGGATACCCATGCCGTTTGTTTCCTTTAAAAATGTCATTTTGTGCAGGGACTGTTCCAAGCACGGGAAACACGCGCCACTTTACAAGCATACTATAGACACCCCCCAGGTACGATATTTAAAGGAATAGTACTCTTTTTTTTTTTTTTTTTACTTTAAGCATTATTAAAATCATTGCTCCCGAAAAACGGCCGTTTTTAAAACTTTTTTTTGCATTGATATATGTCCCCTGGGGCAGGACCTGGGTCCCCAAACCCTTTTTAGGACAATACCATGCAAATTAGCCTTTAAAATTAGCACTTTCGATTTTGAAACGTTCAAGTCCCATAGACGTCAATGTGGTTCTAACGTTCGTGCAAATTTTCGGGCCGTTTGCAGGTCCTGGTGCGAACCGAACAGGGGGGGTGTTCGGCTCATCCCTACTCTAAATGTCACTAAAATAACTTGCTTGGCAAAATTTACTGACAGGAGGGTACTTTCTACAGTAGGAACATACATTATAGTTATTTGATAGGTGTCCATACTAGCACATTATGACAGACTTACTGTACCAGTAAAGCAGATCCCTACCGCGCAGCGCTGTCATCAATGTGGCCTGCCCATAGGGGCACAGGTGCGCCGCCCCCCAAGGCCACTTATCATAAAAAAAAATACTGGTCCTTTAAGTGTGTGCGGGATGCCGGACACACAGGTGTAGGGGAAGCATGACATGCTGCGGTCACCGAAAAAATAAAAATGTTATTACTATAGCATTGTTCCCTGCTGTGGTGTGTGATTGGCGGGTCATATGCCTTCACTTACGGTTTCTCTGACTCATCACGGCCAGTCTGAAGGTGGATGGAAGGCGACTGGCTGTGAGAGCTGTATGAGAGGGGAAAGGGGGAACATCTGCTGTAAAGGGGGACTGTGATGGGGACATCTGATGTAAAGGGGTACTCTGATGGTGACATCTGATGTAAAGGAGGACTCTGATGGGGACACCTGATGTAAAGGGGGACTCTGATGGTGACACCTGATGTGAAGGGGACTATGATGGGGACATCTGCTGTAAAGAGGGACTCTGATGGGGACATCTGGTGTAAAGGGAACTCTGATGGGGACATCTGCTGTAAAGGGGGACTCTGATGGTGACACCTGGTGTGAAGGTGGACACTGATGGTGACATCTGATGTAAAGCAGGACTCTGATGGGGACACCTGATGTAAAGAGGGACTCTGATGGGGACATCTGCTGTAAAGGGGGGCTCTGATGGTGACATCTGCTGTAAAGGGGGACTTTGATGGGAACATCTGCTGTAAAGGGGGACTTTGAAGGTGACAACTGATGTAAAGGGGACTCTGATGGTGACATCTGCTGTAAAGGGGGACTCTGATGGGGACATCTACTGTAAAGAGGACTCTGATGGGGACATCTGCTGTAAAGAAGGACTCTGATGGTGACACCTAGTGTAAAGGGGGACTCTGATGGTGACATCTGATGTGAAGGGGGACACTGATGGGGACATCTGATGTAATGGAGGACGCTGACGGGGACATCTGATGTAATGGAGGACTCTGATGGGGACATCTGATGTAAAGGGGGACTCTGATGGTGACATCTGATGTAAAGAAGGACTCTGATGGGGACACCTGGTGTAAAGGGGGACTCTGATGGGGACATCTGATGTAATGGAGGACTCTGATGGGGACATCTGATGTAAAGGGGATCTCTGATGGTGACATCTGCTGTAAAGGGGGACTCTGATGGGGGCATCTCATGTAAAGGGGGACTCTGATGGTGACACCTGATGTAAAGGGGGACTCTAATGGTGGCATCTGCTGTAAAGGGGGACGCTGATGGTGGCATCTGCTGTAAAGGGGGTAATATCTGCTGTAAAGGGGGACTCTGATGGCAACATCTGATGTGAAGGGGGACTCTAAAGGTGACATCTAATGTGAAGGGGGACTCTGATGGGGACATCTGATGCAATGGAGGACTCAGATGGGGACATCTGATGTAAAGGGGGACCCTGATGGGGACATCTGATGCAATGGAGGACTCTGATGGTGACATCTGCTGTAAAGGGGGACTCTGATGGTGACATCTGCTGTAAAGGGGGACTCTGATGGTGACATCTGCTGTAAAGGGGGACTCTGATGGTGACATCTGCTGTAAAGGGGGACTCTGATGGTGACATCTGATGTAAAGGAGGACTCTGATGCGGACACTCGGTGGGAAGAGGCGGGCTCTGATGGTGACATCTGATGTAAAGGAGGACTCTGATGGTGACATCTGCTGTAAAGGGGGACTCTGATGGTGACATCTGATGTAAAGGAGGACTCTGATGGTGACATCTGATGTAAAGGAGGACTCTGATGGTGACATCTGATGTAAAGGAGGACTCTGATGGTGACATCTGCTGTAAAGGGGGACTCTGATGGGGACACCTGATGTGAAGGGTGACTCTGATGGGGACATCTGCTGTAAACGGGGACTCTGATGTGGACATCTGATGTAAAGGAGGACTCTAATTGGCCTACTGTGTTGGGCACAATGAGGCTGCATATGATGGGCACAGTGAGGCCGCATATGATGGGTTCAGTGAGGCTGCAATTGATGGGCACAGTTTTATCTAGCAGTAATGATACATAATCACCTGATAAATGGCTATTTACAGTCCTGCATTACTAACAGTTTAATTTTTCAGTTTTTTTGCGCCCCCCAAAAATTTTGAGCACCAGCCTCCACTGGCTATCATGAATACCTGGTGCTGCCATCTTCACCCGGTCTTCCTTCCTTTTTCGCGAGCTCCAGCTGTGGGAATAGCCTGGGTTGCAGTGATGTCACTCGGCTCCAGCATGGAAGTCTGAAGGTACGGCACGGGTATGGCATTTCTTCAAAACACATGGGCCGGTGATGTCACGGACAGCATCGCATGTGAATATATTCTAAACTGTGCTAGTTTAGGAGAAATTCACTGTACCTACAGGATACCTGTAGGCAGGGCTGCTGTTACAAATCACTGGGCCCCATACAGCCTACCTGACAGGGCCCCCCTAAAAAAAGATCAAAACAATATCTTTGCTAAAAAATATACCACAAAAAATCATTATTAGTAAACACAACATAACTTACAAACTTACGGGGGAACAGAAGGGTACAGTACGGGGGAGGGGGCAGGATGGCACAGTACAGGGGGGACAGAAGGGTACAGTACAGAATTTAGGAGGGCAAAGTACAGGGGGGGGGGGTACAGTAGGAGAGTGACAGGAAAGTACAGTCCAGGAGGGGCAGGAGGGCACAGTATGGGGGAGGGGGGCAGGAAGGTACAGTATGGTGGGGTTAGGAGGATACAGTACAGGGAGGAGCAGGAGGGCACAGTACAGGGGGAGGGTAAGTGGACAGTGCAGTGGGCAAGAAGGTACAGTATAGGGGCAGTAATAAATAATACAGATATGGTCTCCTCAAGAAGAGCTGCACAGGGAAGCTGATGTCACAGATCCCACATATTCTGGCAGGCTGTCACTGGCTAAATCTACAACAGGAATGACAACTTCCCCTCTACCTTCCCCTCCAGATTTTCTGGCTCTCTTCTGGTGCTTTGCAGGGGTTAAGGAAGAACTCTGAGGTGGAGTATCTTACTACTGCTGCTGCTTGTGTGGGTGGGGTGTATACTCTGCCATTCGCCAATCACATGGGATGAATAGGACAAGATTGTCAACAGGGATTGGCGCAGTACACATCCCACCCACACAACCAGCAGCAGTAGTAAGATGCTCCACCTCAGGAGAACCGGAGCTAAACTGGGGGATCCTGGTGTAGCAAGGTCTCTGGCCTTGTCCAGTCTACTGAGAACTTTCCAGGCCAAAGATAGCTGACACCCTTCTGTATGTGGTGGATTGTGAGGCATAGTGGGTGCAAGGTGGACAAAGTTATTGGGCACCAGACACTTCTTGGATGTAAAAGAGGTTTTATTTCTTAGGACTAACAGTCCTTTTTGTATTTTTGGGGGAAAGAGAGTCAGGGCCAGGACACCCTTAAATAGCTGTAGATTCAATTGGCAAAGAGACTTTTATTTCTCTTAACAGAACTTTGGGAGAGAGGGTTAGGTCCAGGACACCCTTAGATAGTTGCAATGCTAATTGGCAGACTTTGAGACTTCAATAGGAGGACATGGGAAAGCCCCCAGAAAGGGCCCGTGCAGGGAAAGGCCCCAGAAAGGTGCCACATCTGCACATGCAGGAATGCTGTCTTCTATGGCAACAGTCTTTAACAGTTCCTAACTGAAACGTAACAGTTCATTCAGCTTCAATACAACTGTCTCTTGTAGTTCTTCAACACTGAGCTCCTGGTCTCTCACTAAACCCTCTGATTCTGAATCCCTTGAGTTCCTCCAATCTTTGCTGTGGTATCTCTCTCAAGCGTCACCCACGCTTCCTTGCTGGGTCCCTAGATTAGCACTCCAGATACTTTCCAAGCTTCACCCCTGCTGCCGGCTCAGTCCCTAGCTTGACACACGAGGCTGATCTGCAAGCATCACCTCCGCTGGTTGGGTCCTGACTTGATCACTGCCTGAAGTTTCCAGATTCTCCACCGTGCCTGTTCGGTGAGAATACTGCTCTGGTACTTGCTTCGGTTACTCACTGTGTGCTCTCTTACTTCTGGATAGGCCCTCACACAGCCTAGCAGCCAGATGCCCCTGGGATAGGCCCAATCTCCGGCCTAGCAGCCTGGGGCATACAACACACAACACAGAACATAGATCACCTGACTCAACCCAAATATATAGGTTCTCCCAGCAGGCCAAGGGATTCAAGAAAACCCCTGCCCATTGTCTGAGATACCCTACATACCCATAACTTGACCTTGGGTTGCCCTTCTCATATCTAGTACCACCAAGTACCCGGCCACCTAGAGGTAGAAGAGAAAAGTGCAACAAACTTATGGAGAAATTAATAGATCTGTACTAATCAGCCAGGATAACTACTCCTGGCAAGTAAATTTATGAGGAGCTCCCTGCCTAAACTACAGGGTGTTACATCCTTCCCCTGCCCAAGAAACTACATCTCAGAGTTTTCAGAAAAATAATTTGAGCTCCCAAGCCTGAGAGCGGATGTCCTGGCAAAAACTGGGATGGGTAGGGAAACAGGGAAAGAGTTAACAATATAAAATAAACATATGTGTAGCGTACCACATGAATAACATTGATATCACATGAAAATAGTTAGACACATATGACGTTCAAATATCAAAAATTGTTATGTACCTTTTTAAAGGCAAGTAAAGCAATAGTTTTGCCACCTATCTATCTAATATATATACAGTGGTAACAAATATAAAAGAGTGTTAATGTTATTTTCAGGCTAGATCCCTGTCTCTCCTTAGCCAAGGAAGACGCACTAACACAGCAACAACCTGAAAGGGAGAAATCAAAAAAACAATGCAAATGCATCCTATCCTATAAGAACATAGTGCAATATGTACACAGTGATTTGAACTGATCCTCAGCCGAGGGCAGCATGAAAGTGAAAAGACATCCTATACATGTCTACATTATTTACATCATGAAAGCAGGCCCCATTCTAGCTGAGAATGCCATCCCCTTTCCTTAGCATAGAACTTAAGCAGTGGTTTTATAAATAACAGTCCTGACAGAGGCGGCTCTAGACTTTGTGAGGCCTTAGGCAAAACTTAGACATGAGGCCCCACTCACTCCCATAATGGGAAAAAAAAATTCAAGGGATGAAAATGAACTGTATTAGGAGGGTACAGTATAGGGCAGTGGACAGTACAGGGGGTAGGTGAGTGTGCATAATAAAGATATATTTTCCTCAAGCAGAGCTGCACAGGGAAGCTGCTCTCACAGATCCTACCTATTCTGGTAGGCTGTCACAAAGAGAGAAATAAAAGGGGGATGGGTGGAGAAGGAAGGAAGGAAGGAAGGAAGGAAGGAAGGAAGGAAGGAAGGAAGGAAGGAAGGAAGGAGAAAGAAGGAAGGAGAAAGAAGGAAGGAGAAAGAAGGAAGGAGAAAGAAGGAAGGAGAAAGAAGGAGAAAGAAAGAAAGAAAGAAAGAAAGGAAGGAGAAAGAAAGAAAGAAAGAAAGAAAGAAAGAAAGAAAGAAAGAAAGAAAGAAAGAAAGAAAGAAAGAAAGAAAGAAAGAAAGAAAAGATGGAAGGAAGGAAAGAAAGAAAAGATGGAAGGAAGGAAAGAAAGATGGAAGGAAAGAAAGATGGAAGGAAGGAAAGAAAGATGGAAGGAAAGAAAGAAAGAGAAAGAAAGATGGAAGGAAAGAAAGAAAGAGAAAGAAAGATGGAAGGAAAGAAAGAAAGAGAAAGAAAGATGGAAGGAAAGAAAGAAAGAGAAAGAAAGATGGAAGGAAAGAAAGAAAAAGAAAGAAAGATGGAAGGAAAGAAAGAAAGAGAAAGAAAGAAAGAGAAAGAAAGAAAGAGAAAGAAAGATGGAAGGAAAGAAAGAAAGAGAAAGAAAGATGGAAGGAAAGAAAGAAAGAGAAAGAAAGATGGAAGGAAAGAAAGAAAGAGAAAGGAAGATGGAAGGAAAGAAAGAGAAAGAAAGAGAAAGAAAGAAAGAAAGAAAGAAAGAAAGAAAGAAAGAAAGAAAGAAAGAAAGAAAGAAAGAAAGAAAGAGATAGATAGATAGATAGATAGATAGATAGATAGATAGATAGATAGATAGATAGATAGATAGATAGATAGATAGAAGAAAGGAAAGAAAGAAAGAAGGGGGTGGAAAGAAGGAAGGAGAAAGAAGGAAGGAGAAAGAAAGAAAGAAAGAAAGAAAGAAAGAAAGAAAGAAAGAAAGAAAGAAAGGAAGGAAAAAGAAAGAAAGAAAGAAAGAAAGAAAGAAAGAAAGAAAGAAAGAAAGAAAGAAAGAAAGAAAGAAAGAAAGAAAGAAAAGATGGAAGGAAGGAAAGAAAGAAAAGATGGAAGGAAGGAAAGAAAGATGGAAGGAAAGAAAGATGGAAGGAAGGAAAGAAAGATGGAAGGAAAGAAAGAAAGAGAAAGAAAGATGGAAGGAAAGAAAGAAAGAGAAAGAAAGATGGAAGGAAAGAAAGAAAGAGAAAGAAAGATGGAAGGAAAGAAAGAAAAAGAAAGAAAGATGGAAGGAAAGAAAGAAAGAGAAAGAAAGAAAGAGAAAGAAAGAAAGAGAAAGAAAGATGGAAGGAAAGAAAGAAAGAGAAAGAAAGATGGAAGGAAAGAAAGAAAGAGAAAGAAAGATGGAAGGAAAGAAAGAAAGAGAAAGAAAGATGGAAGGAAAGAAAGAAAGAGAAAGGAAGATGGAAGGAAAGAAAGAGAAAGAAAGAGAAAGAAAGAAAGAAAGAAAGAAAGAGAAAGAAAGAAAGAAAGAAAGAAAGAAAGAAAGAGAGAGATAGATAGATAGATAGATAGATAGATAGATAGATAGATAGATAGATAGATAGATAGATAGATAGATAGATAGATAGATAGATAGAAGAAAGGAAAGAAAGAAAGAAGGGGGTGGAGACCGAAGGGAAGGAAGAGCATCCCCTACATCAGTGTACTCACTGGGAGGCAGGAGGGACTGGATGGATGGATGGATGAGACTCCCCTTGTCCTTTTCTCTTTGCTGGGCTTCAGCTTGAATCTTTCCGCCCACACATCCCCTTCTGTGAGGCAGAACAGAGAACACTGCCGAGGAGAGTGGGCGGGGCAGACACAGGAGGAGAGGGCGGGAGGAGGAGGAGCAGTAGCTCTCTCTCCTCTTCTGTCTGGCTGTGCGGGCAGCAGGGGGAGGGGGGAGATCTGTCAGAGCTCTACTGAGCGGCTCTCTCTGACTGTGATCCGGAGCTCCGATCACACGTCTCACTCGCAGCCTGTATCTCTCCCTGTAGCAAAGTGAGGGGATACAGGACTGTGTGATGAATACCCAGCAACCATATCCGGCTTACAATCGGCTTTTGAGTTAGGCATAGGCGTAGTAGGCCGAGCTTTGGGGACCCATCAAGTCCCTTGATCCTCTTCAAAGGACCTGGCAATGCTAATCAGTGGAGCTGCACCGGCTGACAGCATAATCTGCACACTTGCAGTAGTAGTAGCAGGTGTTTTGTCCTCCTGCACATTACTGGTTAACTCTTCATCACTCTCTCCCCACTTCCCCGAGTAAGAGTGTCAGAGAAGAGTTACGATAGTCCATCAGATGGAATGTCAGAATCTGAGATGGTCGAGCACTCTTCGGCCAGGATATAATTGTGCTTGGCTCGCGCCTTGACTGGCACCTCTGTGACATCCCCTTTTACGGCCACTGGTATCACTTCCCCCACAGGCACACCACGCTCACTTCTCGCTAACTTACCTGCCCCGTGCTTTTCTCTCAGGTGGCTCAGACATCAGTGCGAGTAGTTGGGCCTGACCTCGGCCTCTAGGAGCGATCTGTGCGCTGGGTCCTGGGGAAGTCGTTACGGCTAGGGTAGCAGCCTCCTGCACGACTTGGGTGACAACTGACACGAATTTCTCACCACCAGTGGACTATGACATTGCCATCATCCCGTATACATAAATGTAAAACAGGGGTCCCCTACAAGAGGGTTCGAATTTTAAAGGCAACTGAATATAATTGAAAAACCAAAGTAAATATAAATATAAACGTATTTTATTAATTGTTAACACATTAAAAAGTCGGTGCATATAATAAATACAGCTGATGAATTAAGAACAAAATATGTGGTATGGCATAAAAGTACAAACAGATACAGTCTCCTGCATTGAAAGATTGAGCCCGACGCATTTCAGGAGCTTGTCCTTTTCTCAGGGGCTTATCATACATGGAGATCAATATACATCTATAAAAAAAACGCATCTGTTACAAGTGAAACACATAAAGACAGGGGCGTGACAACTGACGGGCTTGTGGCATCCTTCTCCAATGGGATGGCAACATTCTTATCCCAATCAACCGCAGGATCCGCGGAGGTAGAGTTAGAGGGACGACCTCAAACAGATGCTCTCCACAGTGTCCACAGACGATCCAAGGCCTCAACTGCGTGGTCAGGCCAGAACCTTTTTCTACAAATAAGTCCTAGAGACTCGTAGCCTCCAGCCGTACACAGGACAAGCTCACCCTTCTGTGTGTACTGCACTCCAGTGTCAGTCAGGACAGGTGTTCCGTCACTCGGACCGAAACAGACACCTGGAGCGTACGTTCGCCAATCCGCCATTTCACTCATGAACTGCGACATCTCCTTCACTAAACCACAATCAGACACACGTGGCAGCACTTCCTTATCGTCCTCTGCAGAGCGGAGACTCCTCTCCCTGCCAACGGATTGGTGCAAAAGTTCTTTGGGACCTGTGGTGCCTGCCTTCTCCTTGCCAGGGCGCGCCAAAACTGTAATTCAGTCCATTTTGGAGTCTGTATTAACCCTCACAGTGCTGGCGAGAAGTGTCAAAAGACCAGGTTGATCTTGTCCCCCTAGCAATGAGACTTGGTGGTTCCTCCCCACATTGATGGTACACACGACAAACACAGTCTATAAGAAGGGTAAAGGTTACTTGCCACCTTCCCACGGAGCCAGACAAGATCCCAATGAAGCTGAAGACGGTTGCTATGGGCGACTGCTGCAAGGACAATGCCTTAGCCCCATGTTGGGTGCCAAATGTAGCAAGGTCTCTGGCCTTGTCCAGTCTAATGAGAACTTTCCAGGCCAAGGATAGCTGACATCCTTCTGTATGTGGTGGGTTTTGAGGCATAGTGGGTGCAAGGTGCGCAAAGGTATTGGGCGCCAGACACTTCTTGGATGTAAAAGAGGTTTCATTTCTCTTAACAGTCCTTTTTGTATTTTTGGGGGAAAGAGGGTTAATGCCAGGACACCCTTAAGTAGCTGTAGATTCAATTGGCATACTCCGAGACTTCAATAGGAGGACAGCTGTGCAGGGAAAGGCCCCAGCAAGGTTCGACATCTGCACATGCAGTAATTCTGTCTCCTATGGCAACAGTCTAACAGTTCCTAACTCAAACCTAACAGTTCCTTCAGCTTCATTACAACTGCCTCTTGTAGTTCTTCAACACTGAGCTCCCGGTCTCTCACTAGACCTTCTGATTGACTAACTCTGAATCCCTTGAGCTCCTGCAATATTTATGGTGGTATCTCCCTCAAGCGTCACCCACGCTTCCCTGCTGGGTCCCTAGCTTGGTACTCCAGATACTTCTCAAGCTTCACCCCTGCTGACCGGCTCAGTCCCTAGCTTGACACACAAGGCTGCTCTGCAAGCATCACCTCCGCTGGTTGGGTCCCTGACTTTTATCACCGCCTGAAGTTTCCCAATTCTCCACTGTGCCCATTCGGTGAGAATGCTGCTCCGGTGCTTGCTTCAGTTACTCACTGTGGTCCCTGGTAATAAGGTGGTCGGTCCCTTTGTGGCGACAGCTTCCCTGCTATCGCCGACCACTGACAGGTTCTCCGTCCAGAGAACCGTCACTTCTGGTTGGACTGCAAGCCACAATCCCAACCCTGTGCTGCTCTCTTACTTCTGGATAGGCCCTCACAGAGCCTAGCAGCCAGATACCCCCAGGATAGGCCCAATCTCTGGCCTAGCAGCCCGGGGCACACGACACACGTCCACCCAGAAAGCCGTTCAGGTGGCACAGAACATAGATCAATGAAAAAAGCAGTACAGCGCTGACAGTTTCCCTAAAAATAGTTAGTGAATATCAATTTTTTTAGGGAAACTGTCAGCGCTGTACTGCTTTTTTCATTTGTCTGGTTGGATTTGATAGATTTTATCCTCAGTATTCAGCTGCTTGTAGTATTTTGCATTGGTGATCAGCGCTGGTTGACTTTCATTATTTTACAGAACATAGATCACCTGACTCCACCAGAATCTATAGGTTCTCCCAGCAGGCCAAGGGATTCAAGAAAACCCCTGCCCATTGGCTGAGATACCCCACATACCCATAACTTGACATGGGTTGCCCTTCTCATATCTAGTACTACCAAGTACCCAGCCACCTAGCAGTAGAAGAGACGTGCAACAAGGCCAAACTTAGGGAGAAATCTATAGATCTCTACCAATCAGCCAGGAGGATTGGTATACTCCTGGCAAGTAAATTTATGATCAGCTCCCTGCCTAAACTACGGGGTGCTACACTGGTCTGTATAGGGATAAAAAAAGGAGGAGAATTTGTGCTGGCATGAGGTAAGGGGGGTGGGGGCAAATAAGTGTATGTCAAGGGGGCTGGAAAGGTATGGTCAGGGATGGGCATGGGGAATACTGTTGGCTGGCAAGGAACAGCCACAGTATAAAAAAAGTAAATGGGCTGTCTGGCAGGGAGGGGGAGAGGGAGTGATATCCATTGATCAGTAAAGAGAGTAAAGAGACAGTGTTGGGGGTGTGCAGGGTGGGGAATTCCAGTCATTTTCAATGTTGGTAGATCCTGGGACACACACCTGTATGAAGGTGAAGTTTCTGCAGAGGAAAAGACAGGGAGGGGGGGGGGGGGGGGGGGAGTGAGGAAAAGTGAACTGGATGCATTATTGTTGGTAAGTGGCAGGAAAAGAATTCCGGATGGCCGGGGAAGAGGCTGTAAATTAGCAGTGCTGCTAGATGTCCGCAAACCAGCTGGGAGAAGGGAGCAAGGGATAACAAAGATCTGAGAGGCAGTGTGACAGGCAGAGATGGATCTGTGGGTGAAAGAGAGCAGGACAGGATAGTGGCTGAGGCGGGGAGGAAGATGCAGTGTTGCCTGTGTTGACCTGCAGTGCTGCAAAACAGACGGCCAAAGTGAGGGGAACTGTTGCCAGAAAACTATGGGGAGGAAACTGAAAAGGCCCCCCATGCACCTAGGACCCCTGGGCAGTTTGCAGAAGTGCCTGTGCCTTAAGACAGCTCTAGGAAGGGGCCGGTAAATGACATATTCACCGGCCCCTTCCCCCGCTTTCAGTGTTCTGACACATCCCTCTGTTTTCCGGGAGAGGAAAACCAGCAGTGCTGCGGGAGGCGGCAGCCCAGGCACCTATGGATCATATGTGGCATGGACAGGGAGGCAGATCGGTGCGCTGTGACAGTTACAGAAACAATGCTGTGTGGGTCTCTCCCTCCCGCAGCTGAAAGCCGACAGGAGGGAGAGATGCACACAGTATTGTTTCTGTAACTGTCACAGCACACCGATTTACCTCCCTGTCCGAGCCCCCATGTGTGCTCAGGCCCCCTACAGGAGGACCAGTTGTTCCCCCATCAGTAGCTCTGCCTGTAGGCACAAGTTCACCTGCTGACTCATTTTAGTGTTCCAAACTCTGCACTTTACCTTTAGGTTACTTGTTTTCTTGCACACAACGCATTCACCTGTTTATACTGCATAGTAACATTATCACAGGCAGGCTTGCCTTTAGTATATTCCAGGGTAAGCTCATTATCTGGACAAGAATCCAGTGGTGTAATAAATTTTTCAAAGCTGTCAGGGAAACCAGAGAATAGTAATGCTGCTATATTACTGTCTTTTATTTTTTTCTCCTTTAGCTTCCTTTCTAAAGTACATCTTATATAGTCCTGCACATGCTTGCCTTTCATTAGTTTAGATTTCTAGTTGAGTACAGTTTATTTTTAAGATTTGTTCCCTTGTGTACTTTCTGTAGCTCCTCCCACATTCCTTTCCGCATTGGTGGAATATTTGATCATCATCTATGCTCAGGATATAGTACCGTACCACTTAGCATTGTTACTTTATACAAAACTGTTTTCTTGCCACAAGATGGCAGTGTCTCACAACTTAGTCATTACACAACTCATACAGAAGTGCTGGGGACTCTGGGACTTGCATGTTGTAAGCAGGATTCTTTTATGTAGAATTGCTGGAGCTGAACTACACCGCCCATGAGGACTGGCAAAGGAGTGGGAGCATTTAAAAAGGGAAAAGCCCAGGAACATGGAGGTAGATGGGAGAGACTGTGAAAGAGGACGAACGTGAGAGAGAAAAAGTGGATCCACACGGGCCCAGGCTGGATCGGGCTGAGCCAGGAAGTCACAAAAGCTGCCAGAGAGCTGAGGAGGCAGGTAGAAAAACCTGCGGGCACACAGACAGACAATAAATGCGGCTTTGAAATCATGCAACTTCATCTGAAATCACATGATTTCAAAGCCGCAAGTCAGTGCGACTTTGAAGACATCTGTGCACCTTCATGCACAAATGTCTATGCAAGTTGCACCTGAAATCGCTACTTTTTCAAATCCATGTTGCACCGCAAAGTCGGGGTCACACCAATTTGCACAGTGCCATTGCAGACAATAGGGTGCGACCTGTCATGTAAAAGAGGGCTAAAGGCCATTCCATTTGTCAGATGCTCAGCCAATCTTGTAAACCATCTCTTAGCCAGAAAACATACCCAAGGTCTTAACTCAGATACTCAGATTGCTCAAGAAAACACCCTTCAGTCTGATGAATGAACAGTTAAGATGATGAGGTCATATTTGCGCTCTCACTTCCTGTTGGCAGGTTCATTAACAGCACATGCAAATTGCAACAAAACTTAATGGAATTTTGGTGTATGGGGGATTGTTTACAAAGACAAATACAAATCCTTACAGTAGTCACATTTAAAAAATGCATTTACTGATTTATATACATTTTAAAACATTTAATACATATTGTATACAATGGGATTTAAGGAGTCATCATCAGAATCCCATTAAGGCCTCATGCACACTGGACGTTAAAGTAACGTTATAAAAACGCCAGTAGCTTTGCAGTGAGTTTTTCAATGTTTTTGCAATAGCATTTTTTAACGTTTATTAACATTTTTTAGCGTTTTTCTGCGTTAGCGTTTTAGCTTTTTTTTTTTTTAATGTTTTTTTCATATTTTTATAATTTGTGTTTTGCAGTTTTACAAAAAACTTATTCTCAGTAAAGATTACAACTATTAGCCCTTCCTCCTGAGTCTTTATTGGGAAGCTGTTAGCTGTCTGCCAAGACTTGTACTTTGAACACATTGTGAGGGCAGAACAGGGGGTCACCTCCCTTAAAGCAGAAGTTCCATTTTTGGGTGGAACTTCCCTTTAACTCTGCAGATATACATCTATTAGTAGACTTTTAGAAAAAATAAAAAACAATATAAAACATGGGCTATCATGTAATTTATTTTCCAATAGCAGATATTTGACAGATATGATGCCTGACACACAGCTAACCAACAAAGGCAGAAATTGCATTAAAAAATATTATAAAAATATGGTAACGTAAGCAAGTATAAAAAATATGAAAATCACAAATAATGAGAGTTTTTACATAAGGCTTAAATGCACACACACTTTGCTGCAGCTTGTCCAGGTAGTTAGATTGCCTATTCATCACATGACCAGCAGACCAGATACCCTGGCTAACAGATCGGCATAGAGTTCTATTAACTGTAATTAGTAACAGTGGGTTAGGACAGGCCCTTTACCCCAGAATCATCACACAAGTAATTTTTCACATATTTTGCTTACTATACTGAGTTGAAGAATGTAAGTCATGGTGTAAGAATTTAACATTTCCATGCAAGGTCTGCTCAAAATGTTGTGCATAATAAAAACAGTTTTGTTAGTGGCAAATAATAAGCAAGGCCATTGTCAGGGACAAAAACTACAAGAAACAAATACTGAAAACCTTGATATGTTATTGAAAAATTAGTGGGAACTGTCAACAGCTAGATAAGGTGCTTTCCAGTGAACGGGGTGAAAAGAAACCCACAGTAGAACCATAAACCAGCCAGGTTCAGAACCATGAAGCCAAATACACCTAAGCAGGTACTTGGAGAAAACTCTGTGCTCTGATACAGTATATATGGGGAAGGTCCAGGCCTAGCTCAGGACATTTTATATGGCACCAACTTGATCTTTTAACCATTTTTTATCCAATGCGCTTACTTTGTAATCCTGTATAGATAAATGAATTGTTTTCTTTTTTGGATGCAATAAAAGAGATCAATTTCTGTCAGGTATGTAATTCTTTGGGTAGCTCTATTAGGGAGATTTTTCCTCACTTAATGGCCTTCTGACACAAGAGCAATAAAGGCTGGAGCAGGTGTCAACAACCCCGGAAGAAAGAGAGCAATAAAACCATTGTCAATAGTCCAACTTTTCCCTCTACTGTTTTTGTGTGTTGCAGGTGGAATGACTTCCCATCGCTAACGGGTGAGGTAAATCTCCCTAATGTTACATAGGCAGTAACTAAAACCCAACAGAGGTGTTTCCATCAAACTGAAATCTTGCTGTAAATTTAAAACGTGAAACCAAAGCTATATGTTTGTTATGTGCTCCCATTCACACAGCATACCTAAACATGTAACTTTTAAGGACATCACCACTTGCTTATTTTCTTTTTGAGGGCTTTTTAGCCCAATTATATTAAAATAAAGATGCAACATAGTTCCAGAAATCAAAATCAAAGAGTTTCCCTCACAGGGGTTTTCAGCAATTCTTTAACTTGCAAAGAAATACACACTCAGGCTCCCGGCTTACTCATACAGAACTGTTGTTTTGACCTTCCACTTCAGGCCCTTGTCTGTCTCCTACAGACCGTGGTCTCACCAATTGTGTCCATATAGCTAGCAACCCCTTGCTGCTCTGGCTCCCACCTCTCTCCTAGGTGGAACCCTCCTGACTCCTGGAAGTGACCTCCTCTGTCTGCTGGGGTGGGGCCCAGAACCATAGTCAGGTCTCTAAAAAAAAAACTAATGCCGCGTACACACGATCGTACTTTTCGTCTACAAAAGTCCAACGGACGCTGACGGACTAAAGCTGGCTGGTAATCCGATCGTGTGTGGGCTTCTCCGGACTTTCAACGTACTTTTTTAGCCTCAAATCCGACGTACTTTAGATTTGAAACATGCTTCAAATCTTTACTTCGTAACTACGACGGACCCCGAAGTCCGCTCGTCTGTATGCTAGTCCGACGGACAAAAAAACGACGCATGCTCATAAGCAAAAACTAAACGGAAGCACTCGGTCTAGTAAAACTAGTGTTCGTATTGTAGGTAGCACATTCATCACGCTGCAAAATCTGTGATCGTTGAATGCAGCGCATTTTATTTCTTCATTACGAATGCTATAAAGAACGAAGGTGTTTTGCTGTTCATATTCAGAGTTCTCCCAAACTGATTTCTGGATTCTTTTTCTCTTTGATCTCATGAATGATATAGTATGCTTTTTAAAAACAATGTTTCCATACTAATATAATACTTTTTACCTTTTTTTTTTTTTTTGTTTTTTTTGTGTGGAATCATATTTTCTTGGAATTTTTATCCAGATATTTATTTTATGATTGGTGTTGAACTTTTTTATATGTTTATCTCTAGATTTTAACCCATTTGTATTTTTTTTTTTTTATTTTTTTTTTTAATTTTTTTTTAGATTTTTTAGGTTTGTAAAGTTAACACAAAGAACCCATTATAATTTTTTTTTTTTTTCTAGTGATTATTTTTTTATTTTTAAGATAAAGTTAACCCAAAGCATCGTTTTTGGTTATGTATATTTTTGTTCTTTCCCAGACTTACCACTCGAACATTATTAACATTAGTAATGTATTTTTGGTGTGTTTTTGCAAACTCAATGAGATTGTTGTCCCTTGATAATTTAACATTGTGTGTAAAATCAATGATTTAAAAGAAAACACATAAAGTCTTTTGCTAAACTCAAAAAAAGATCCATTTATTCATGGTCAAAATAAAATAAAGAGGAAGTCAACGCTGGAAAAAGTCTGTGTACCAGAAAATTGGGATCTTGAGGAGTCCATATAAGAGGGAGCACAATCTGGTCCAAGAATCCCAGAGATCAACAGCACCAGCAGATGATATAGATGTCCCCAGACTGTGGTACTACAACAGCCTGCGTCTTCTGTCAGACCAGACTGAACCCAGGTCATCACTTTCTTCTCTTCCCTGCAGCCTTCCCTCCACGCTGCCCTGCACCCTTCCCTGCAGCCTTCCCTGTAGCCTTCTTTGGAGGCTGTGGCTGTGGTGTTTCAGTTGTGGCAGGAGGAGGAGGAGGAGGAGGAGGAGGAGGGGGGGCTGCCTCATGTAGTTGTGTGTTTCGGGTTAGCGTGCCCTGCAGCCCCTTCTGGATAGTTTCCCCAAATAGGCGCTCGCAAATGAGACGCTGCTCCCAGTCCATTTGAAGAAGCCTGCTGGCTAAGTAGCAGCCATAGGCCTCTTCTGCTTCGGGGGGGCTCCTCAAGAAACGTGTGGCCTCTTGCATGAGGCGCAGGGATGCCTCCTGTGTGACGGCCCCCTTTCTGGCCCTTTTTTTGGGAAGGTGGAGGGGAGGCACTTGTGATTGGGTCATGCTCCTACTGGGCCCAGCCACCTCACTGGGACCAGCCACCTCACTTGGCCCAGCCACCTCACTGGGACCAGCCACCTCCTGCCTGACACTGGGCCCAGCCTCCTCCAGGATGATGGGGAATCCGGCCTCCTCCAGGCTGTCCATGGGCCCGGTCTCCTCCTGCCTGCCACTTTCCACACATTCCTCCTGGATGGACTCATCCTGTGTATAAAAAAAGGACATAGTTTTAGTATATTTTTTGGGGTTCATCAATGACACACAATTTGCTTCTCATGACTAGCAAATTTAATGTGAATACATCTCTTTAATAAAAGAGTCTAATCAGACACCCTAATTTTTTCTAGCAGGTGCCAAACATATTTAGCTACTCCTGTCAATTGATATGTCTACACAATTTTGAGTGCAAAAATCTGGGAGAAAATTCTAACATCCAGTTAACCTCATTAATATTAGTACAGTAAATATTGTTTAAACTAATTTACCTGACTCCAGATGGTCATATCCGGTTCATCCAGGATGGAAGACCCAGCTTGCTCCTCATCAGCCTCTGCTGGGGTGGAGGGAAGGGTGGAGGGAAGGGTGGAGGGAAGGGTTGAAAGTGATGCCCTGGCTTCAGTCTGGTCATCAAGAAAACGTAGTTGATTGTAGTACCACAGCCTGGGTACATAAACATCATCTGCTGATGCTCCTGATCTCATTGATTCCTGGATCTTCCTATGCTCCCTCTTATACATATTCCTCAAGACCCCAATTTTCTTGAGCAATGTCTCCATTGTTGCGTCCGGGATGGTCGCCTGGACAAAGGACAGAAGTCTCTCCAGCGTTGACTTCCTCACATGCTTAGCATAATACTGAGGGTGTTTTACCTCCCACAAATTCCTCATCTCTCGATATTTCGTAATGAAAGCTGTAAGGAACTCTGGATCCTTAAATAGGGGATTCATTATATCTGGAAAAGATAAAGTCACAAGACAAAAAACACTTATTAGGTTTCTGCTAACCCCTCATCATCTTCTCCCTATGTAGGCCTCATCAATCTATCAAGCCATATAGGCCGCTTGCTACAAAGTCATGACCATAAAAAAACCAAAAAAAAAAAAAATAACATTTTAAATTACCTTCGTTAAGTAACGTCCCGGTCCACTATCACCTACGCACAGAACGTACGTACGACACGTGCACAAGGCCCCTCTTTATACACTACGCATGTGTGAAACTCCGCCTGCGTCGCCGCCCCTGACGTTCGATTTTAACTCATGTTCTCCGCGCCCTAATTCGACGCACAGAACGTACGTACGACACGTGCACAAGGCCCCTCTTTATACACTACGCATGTGTGAAACTCCGCCTGCGTCGCCCGCCCCTGACGTTCGATTTTAACTCATGTTCTCCGCCCCCTAATTCGACGCACAGAACGTACGTACGACACGTGCACAAGGACCCTCTTTATACACTACGCATGTGTGAAACTCCGCCTGCGTCGCCCGCCCCTGACGTTCGATTTTAACTCATGTTCTCCGCCCATTTTTAATTACGGCGCGTAGTGGGGTGAATAATGGCGGAGACACATGACATGTTAACTACCTCAGGTAGCGAAAAAAGCCCGGAGGCTGGAACGTCAACAAGATCTGTGAAGCCTAGATTTAAGGCCTCCAATATGAGTTTTGTGGAGATGGTGGCCATTCTTCGAAAAAAGGACTATGATGGGAAGTATGGGCCGTACGCCCGGCCAAATTTGCGCAAGGCCAAAATAATGGCGAAGGTGGTGGACACTTTACAGGCTTCTTTTGGGGTCCAGCGCTCCAAGGATCAAATTCGAAAAAGATGGTCTGACCTCAAGCTCAGGGAGCCGGATCAGTACAGACGGATCCGTAAAGTGCTTAAAAAAAGTAAGTACTTGTCGTGTTTTTCTCTTGTGTTTATTACCTTGTATACTGCTCCATGTGCTTTTCATTCCTATACGATTTTTGTTTCGTCGTTTCAAACGATCTTTTTAATAAACATCGTTACATATCTATATATGTATATATGTGTATGTGTATATATATATATATATATATATATATATATATATATATATATATGTATATGTATATATATATATGTATATATATGTATACATATATGTATATATATGTATATATATATGTATATATATATGTATATATATATATATATATATATATATATATATATATATATATATATATGTATATATATATATATATATATATGTATATATATATATATATATATATATGTATATATATGTATGTGTATATATATATATATATATATATATATATATATATATAGAGAGAGAGAGAGAGAGAGAGAGAGAGAGAGAGAGAGAGAGATAGATATAGGTAGATAGATAGATCGATATAGATAGATATAGAAATGTAAAACATTATTTTGGAATAATTTAAGTTATGTTTTTTTTTTTTTTAACATTTATTTAGATATTTATATTTTGCTACAGATATAGAGAGAGAGAGAGAGATTAAAAGATTATTAACTATATTTCGAGATATTGATATCTATCTATCCGATATGTATTTTTCATTTTTAATATTGAGGTAAAATAGGAACTCTACACAAACAGAACATTTGTACACCACTTCACTACAAAGGTAGGAAAATTACTATGTACTAAAATATCTGTGTGCTAAGTAGATTAATTTTTTGTTTCACATAGGGGAAAAATCACTCAGCCAACAAGAACACAGTCCACCCCAAGCCAAACAACATACTTGGGAAATCAGCCCAAGCCCCACTGAGGATGTGGATGAAGGAGAGGTGGGCGACATGGGCACCCCACCAGGTGAGTGTCTGACACACCAGCTTCCGGAAATCTATGCATGGCTGCCTTTTCTTTTATGTAATTATTCTACTCTATTTTAGGTGATCTGGTTGTGCTTGAGTCAAGCAACAGCCCCACCCCCGAGGATGTGGAGGAATTATGCGACATGGGCACCCCAGCAGGTCAGTGTCTGAGACAACAGCTTTATTATGGTAAGGTAAACTATGTATGTGTGCATATTTCTAAACACATTATTTGTTTTCATTCCACTTTAGGTACAAGAACTGAATATTTCACCTCAGACAGTGCCCAACGGCTAATTGGTCAAATAATGGCCTGGAATGGGGAGATCGATCAAATGCTGAATCGGCTGGATTGTATGCAGCAGGAAATGAAGGACATGATTGATGTTTTGGGTCGAATCTAAATTCCCTTTTTGAAACCCCAAAACATCCATCATGTCCTTCATTTCCTGTTTTGCTGACCCCATTCTGGGCCTTCTCTTTATTATTTTTGCATTACGTATATGGCTGTTTAACAAAATTTAAAAAAGGAGGGCTGTTTATAGAAACTACATTAAAAAAAAAAAAAAAATAACTTGATTTTAACAAAAAAAAAAAAAAAAAAAATTGATTTAAAAAAAAAACAAAAAAAAATTAAAAAAATTGATTTTTAAAAAAAAAAAAAAAAAAAAATTAAAAAATTGATTTTAATAAAAACACAAATAAAAATAAAAAAATTTATTAAAAAAAATAAAAAGATTTTTAAAAAATTTAAAAAAAAAAAAAAAAGGATTTTAAAAAAGCCCCAAAAATTTTTTTTAGGGATTATGTACAAATCTTCATATATAATTATATTTTTCATAATTATTAAGATATTATATTTTTGGCTAGGAACATTTTATAATAAATGCATAACTGAATGCATAACAACGATTAATAAAAAAATCTCCTTATAGGAATTCAAGAAATGTGTGGTTTGTTATTTCTATGCTCAGTATCAGTTTGGTTATAATTGTCAACAAGTTGTTTACAGTGGCAATGGAGCTTATTTAGACATTTAAAAGGAAAATACAGTTGGCACTACAACTGATCGACCATAACCTTAGGAGAAAGCCCAAAAGAAAGGCAAGCAATACATCTAATTCAAGATTTCATCCAAATTTTTTTTATTTAAAAAAATTAAATATCCTGGCCCATTGCAATGGCCCCCCTACCCATAAAATAATTCACATATTGCTGTCTAACTTGACGGGCACTTTGGGGGGCCAAGCCAGTACGGACAGTATCCAGGCCCGTAAGGTGGTCATCTAGAAGTACGGCCTCAGGCCCAACTGTTCCGATATAATTTTGCGAATGTTTTTGTAAAAAGTTGTGCAGAATGCAGCAGGATAAAATTATAAAATTAAGTTTGTATTCCGCCAAATTAATCGATGTTTGAAACAGGCGGAACCGGCTGGCCAGAATCCCAAACGCATTCTCAACCACTCTTCTAGCTCTGGCCATCCGGTAATTAAAAACCCTCCTCTCCGGGGTGAGGGTTCTTTGGGGGAATGGCCTCATGAGGTGCTTGCTCAGAGCGAAGGCTTCATCGGCAATGAAGACAAAGGGGAGTCCTTCCACGTTATCCGCATCAGGTGGCAATCCCAGGCCACCACTCTGGAGACGCTGGCAGAACTCCGTCTGGGCAAATACTCCTCCATCCGACATCCGGCCATTCTTCCCCACGTCCACATATAAAAATTCATAGTGTGCCGACACCACCGCCATTAAAACAATACTGTGGAACCCCTTATAATTAAAATAATATGACCCCGAATGGGGTGGTGGCACGATGTGGACATGTTTCCCATCTATAGCCCCTCCACAATTGGGAAAGTCCCAACGGCTGGCAAAATGGGATGCCACAGTCTGCCATTCCTGTGGCGTTGAAGGAAACTGGGGAATCAAACAAGAAAACCAAAATCATTAATTTGGAAGGTAACATTGCAAGAAAATTATACAATTAAAAACATTATTCCCCAGCATCAGTATAACATTAAATAATTTAAATCTTCTGTAATATCTAATATGGAAAGGCACACTTATCAGATTGCTCACCCCCTCTGATGGAACATTGATTACATTTTAGGGGGTTGTGAAAACCATAAAAAAGATTACTTTTAGGACACGCAGGAATTTAGGGACTAAAAAGGCTACAAGACTGCAGTTGTCGCACTCTGCAAGTGCAGTTGCTAACCAGCTTACAGTAAATGAGGGAAGGTAAAAAGGCAGTCATGTTGCAAGGAGTACACAATCACATGCAAGGGCAATTAATGAAAACACTTTGTGGCTTGCATATGATTTGATGATGGAAATCAGCAGAGCTTCTGCTCATTTACTAAAGCACTGGAACAAATGCACTTGTAGAGTGCACATGCATTTTGCAAAGTGCAACATATATTTGCTTTATACAAATCAACAACACAGAACATTCAAGCCAATTTTTACGAGGGTGGGGGGGGGGAATCAAGCTAATTGCTAATTAGCAGCACACTATTTGGAGTGAGTTTAGGTGGGGGGTGGGGGTTTGGGAAATCAAGCTAATTGCTAATTAGCAGCACACTATTTGGAGTGAGTTTAGGTGGGGGGTGGGGGTTTGGGAAATCAAGCTAATTGCTAATTAGCAGCACACTATTTGGAGTGAGTTTAGGTGGGGGGTGGGGGTTTGGGAAATCAAGCTAATTGCTAATTAGCAGCACACTATTTGGAGTGAGTTTAGGTGGGGGGTGGGGATTTGGGAAATCAAGCTAATTGCTAATTAGCAGCACACTATTTGGAGTGAGTTTAGGTGGGGGGTGGGGGTTTGGGAAATCAAGCTAATTGCTAATTAGCAGCACACTATTTGGAGTGAGTTTAGGTGGGGGTGGGGGTTTGGGAAATCAAGCTAATTGCTAATTAGCAGCACACTATTTGGAGTGAGTTTAGGTGGGGGGTGGGGGTTTGGGAAATCAAGCTAATTGCTAATTAGCAGCACACTATTTGGAGTGAGTTTAGGTGGGGGGTGGGGGTTTGGGAAATCAAGCTAATTGCTAATTAGCAGCACACTATTTGGAGTGAGTTTAGGTGGGGGGTGGGGGTTTGGGAAATCAAGCTAATTGCTAATTAGCAGCACACTATTTGGAGTGAGTTTAGGTGGGGGGTGGGGGTTTGGGAAATCAAGCTAATTGCTAATTAGCAGCACACTATTTGGAGTGAGTTTAGGTGGGGGGTGGGGGTTTGGGAAATCAAGCTAATTGCTAATTAGCAGCACACTATTTGGAGTGAGTTTAGGTGGGGGGTGGGGATTTGGGAAATCAAGCTAATTGCTAATTAGCAGCACACTATTTGGAGTGAGTTTAGGTGGGGGGTGGGGGTTTGGGAAATCAAGCTAATTGCTAATTAGCAGCACACTATTTGGAGTGAGTTTAGGTGGGGGTGGGGGTTTGGGAAATCAAGCTAATTGCTAATTAGCAGCACACTATTTGGAGTGAGTTTAGGTGGGGGGTGGGGGTTTGGGAAATCAAGCTAATTGCTAATTAGCAGCACACTATTTGGAGTGAGTTTAGGTGGGGGGTGGGGGTTTGGGAAATCAAGCTAATTGCTAATTAGCAGCACACTATTTGGAGTGAGTTTAGGTGGGGGGTTGGGAAATCAAGCTAATTGCTAATTAGCAGCACACTAAATACACTCAAACAAAATACATTCAAAATGAGTAGACTAGGTGGATATGTTCCCATCATTGCATGTTGGGGAGGTTATTGAAGGAAAATATACATGCATGACAAAAAAGAACAGGAAAAAAATGCAGCATGTGTGAGGATAAAAAGGGGACATTCACACTATATTGCAATGATGGTAAGTAGTGTTTGAAGCAAGAAATACATTACATTATCAAAGATTACATAAAAGAACATGTGATGCTAATCAAAGAAAAATATCTTACCTTAATATAGTCCTTCTGCAGGACCTGTATGATGGCAGAACAGGTCTCTGGGATAATGATCCCCAGAGCCTGGGGGGAGATGCCTGTCGAGAACTTGAGGTCCTGCAGGCTTCTCCCTGTCGCCAAGTACCGCAACGTGGCAACTAGCCTCTGCTCCGGAGTGATGGCTTGCCTCATGCAGGTATCCTGCCTGCTGATATAGGGGGTCAGCAAAGCCACCAAACGGTCAAAAACGGGGTCCGTCATCCGGAGAAAGTTCCTGAAATCCTCAGGATTATTCTCACGGATCTCACGGAGCAAAGGCATGTGACAGAACTGGTCACGCTGGAGCAACCAATTCTTGGTCCATGAACTCCTCCTCGCCCTGTTCATGGACTGGTCTTGGTCTGAAGAATAAACTACAGCACCAAACACATACAATGCACGAGCTCGACGACGAGTACGTACAGGTAACATGGTTACAAAACGGTCGGCTGGTCAGAACGCACTAAACAGAACGCACTGAAGAACAGCAAGGCCTGTGAAGAGCGACCTGAAAATCAGGAACGAACGGACAATAAAACAAAGATTTCTCAATGCCAACTGACCAAACGCACTGAAAAGCAGATACAAACCTCACAAGCACAGACTGAACAACAGTTAAAACGAACTGAAAAATACGAGTCTCACAAGCGCGAATCGTCTCTCACCAAACTTCTACTAACACGAGATAAACACGAGATTAGCAGAAGGAGCCCAAAGGGTGTCGTACGGGCTATTGAACTTCCGTTTTATAGTCTCGCCGGACTTGGTGTACGTCACCGCGTACTATGCTGTCGAACTTTTGTGTGGTCGTGTGTAGGCAAGTCCGTTCGTTAGAAAGTCCGCCGCAAGTCCGCCGAAAGTACGCCGGAAGTATGTCGGACAGGCTGTCCGACTTTTGTAGCTGAAAAGTCCGACCGTGTGTACGCGGCATAACACACACCTGCCATTTTGTGTGATCCTACCTTCCAACTTTTGAACTTGAGAATGAGGGAACCTTGAGGGAGGTAGTGCACAGCGGCAAAAATTGGTTGTAGTGGACAGTGGGAGGGGCTTACGGAGCAAGGTTAAACAAAGCCCAGGCTTTATTGTATCATATGCTTTAATTGCTGTGTCACAAGCCAGAGTCTCACAGACACGTATAAACTCCAGCACAATCATTAAAAAAAAAAAAAAAAAAAATCTTCCATTATATATGGTTTTGCACACACTGAAAACAGACAGTGAGGGTGATTTACTAAGAAGAATGCACTGCCTCGGTTCATACATTAATTGAACGTGCGAACCGGCGCACATTGAAGCGCAAATAACAATAATAAATACCCGCATATGTAAACTGCAACTGGCGCTAGGGTAAATGCGGTTTTCTCATTGATAATAGCGCACGCCCAATACAATTGGTTGATTTCATCTCATTGGATGTGTCTTGTTAAGCAATTAGTAGGTGTACTCAGTTAATGAACCCTTTTGATGCTAATCTCATTCCTATCACTTCTAATATATCTTTGAAATGTTTTTTTTTTTTTACCCAAATCTTTCAATACATTACAAAGAACATAGAAGTGTTTCTAAACCCAATAAATTAACCACTTCAGCCCCGGAAGGATTTACCACCTTCCTGACCAGAGCACTTTTTACAATTTGGCACTGCGTCGCTTTAACTGCTAATTGCGCGGTCATGCAATGCTGTACCCAAACGAAATTTGCGTCCTTTTCTTCCCACAAATAGAGCTTTCTTTTGATGGTATTTGATCACCTCTGCCGTTTTTATTTTTTGCGCTATACACGGAAAAAGACCGAAAAGTTTAAAAAAATGATATTTTCTACTTTTTGTTCTAAAAAAAATCCAATAAACTCAATTTTAGTCATACATTTAGGCCAAAATGTATTCGGCCACATGTCTTTGGTAAAAAAAATGTCAATAAGTGTATATTTATTGGTTTGCGCAAAAGTTATAGCGCCTACAAACTAGGGTACATTTTCTGGAATTTACACAGCCTTTAATTTATGACTGCCTATGTCGTTTCTTGAGGTGCTAAAATGGCAGGGCAGTACAAAACCCCCACAAATGACCCCATTTTGGAAAGTAGACACCCCAAGGAAATTGCTGAGAGGCATGTTGAGCCCATTGAATATTCATTTTTTTTGTCCCAAGTGATTGAATAATGACAAAAAAAACATGTGTGGGACTTTTTGGGAGCCTAGCCGCGTACGGGGCCCCGAAAACCAATCACTGCCTTCAGGATTTCTAAGGGCGTACAATTTTGGTTTTACTCCTCACTACCTATCACAGTTTTGAAGGCCATAAAATGCCCAGATGGCATAAAACCCCCCCAAATGACCCCATTTTGGAAAGTAGACACCCCAAGCTATTTGCTTTGAGGCATGTTGAGTTCATGGAATGTTTTATATTTTGACACAAGTTGCGGGAAAGTGACAATTTTTTTTTTTTCTTTTGCACAAAGTTGTCACTAAATGATATATTGCTCACACAGGCCATGGGCATATGTGGAATTGCACCCCAAAATACATTTAGCTACTTCTCCTGAGTACGGGGATACCACATGTGTGGGACTTTTTCGGAGCCTAGCCGCGTACGGGGCTCCGAAAACCAATCACCGCCTTCAGGATTTCTAAGGGTGTAAATTTTTGATTTCACTCTTCACTGCCTATCACAGTTTCGGCGGCCATGAAATGCCCAGGTGGCACAAACCCCCCCCCCCAAATGACCCCATTTTGGAAAGTAGACACCCCAAGCTATTTGCTGAGAGGCATGGTGAGTATTTTGCAGCTCTCATTTGTTTTTGAAAATAAACTTTGTATTACCTTTTGTGAATGTCGATGCTAGAATATAACTAATTATTATGTACCTGGTAACTTTATTGTATATTTTTAATTTTTTGCTAGGTTCAGACTGTTTAGTCCAAATAATCATCTCTAGATTCCCTCCTGAAGAAGCGGTTTATGTCCGCGAAACTAGTCGAGGAATATGATATCTGAGATTGTGTGTTATACTGTATACCAATGATCCCACTGGTGATATACTTGTACTTTTATTATGTTTTATTCTATTACCATTGTTTTGTCTTCAGCATCAATAAAAACAATCCTATGTTTTATTACCGTCTTCATATGCTCTATATTATCATCTCTGATTTCTGTACCGGAATAGTCCAATTTGCCCCTATTTTTGGTTGCCTGACCGGGGATCTGGCTTCCAAACGCCTTTGATTTTTGAAAATAAAGAAAGGCGAGAAAAAACATTTATTTTTCTTTTTTCAATTTTCAAAACTTTGTGACAAAAAGTGAGGTCTGCAAAATACTCACTATACCTCTCAGCAAATAGCTTGGGGTGTCTACTTTCCACAATGGGGTCATTTGGGTTTTTTTTTTTCCACCTGGGCATTCCATGGCCTCCGAAACTGTGATAGGCAGTGAAGAGTGAAATCAAAAATTTACAGCCTTAGAAAGCCTGAAGGCGGCTTGGTTTTCGGGGTCCCGTACGCGGCTAGGCTCCCAAAAAGTTTCACACATGTGGTATCCCCGTACTCAGGAGAAGCAACAGAATGTATTTTGGGGTGTAATTTCACATATTCCCATGGCATGTTTGAGCAATATATCATTTAGTGACAACTTTGCGCAAAAAAAAGAAAAAAAATTGTCTCTTTCCCGCAACTTGTGTCACAATATGAAATATTCCATGGACTCGACATGCCTCTCAGCAAATAGCTTGAGGTGTCTACTTTCCAAAATGGGGTCATTTGGGGGGGTTTTGAACTGTCCTGGCATTTTATGCACAACATTTAGAAGCTTATGTCACACATCACCCACTCTTCTAACCACTTGAAGACAAAGCCCTTTCTGACACTTTTTGATTACATAAAAAAATAATTTTTTTTTTGCAAGAAAATTACTTTGAACCCCCCACACATTATATATTTTTTTTAAAGCAAATGCCCTACAGACTAAAATGGTGGGTGTTTCATTTTTTTTTTCACACAGTATTTGCGCAGCGATTTTTCAAACGCATTTTTTGGGGAAACAACACACTTTTTTAAATTTGAATGCACTAAAACACATTATATTGCCCAAATGTTTGATGAAATAAAAAAGATGATCTTAGGCCGAGTACATGGATAACAAACATGACATGCTTTAAAATTGCGCACAAACGTGCAGTGGCGACAAACTAAATACATTTTTAAAAGCCTTTAAAATCCTTTACAGGTTACCACTTTAGATTTACAGAGGAGGTCTACTGTTAAAATTACTGCCCTCGATCTGACCTTCGCGATGATACCTCACATGCATGGTGCAATTGCTGTTTACATTTGACGCCAGACCGACGCTTGTGTTCGCCTTAGCGTGAGAGCAGGGGGGACAGGGGTGCTTTTTTTTTTTTTTTTCTTTATTATTATTTTTTTTTTATCTTATTTTTAAACTGTTCCTTTCATTTTTTTTTTTTTAAATCATTTTTATTGTTATCTCAGGGAATGTAAATATCCCCTATGATAGCAATAGGTAGTGACAGGTACTCTTTTTTGAAAAAATTGGGGTCTATTAGACCCTAGATTTCTCCTCTGCCCTCAAAGCATCTGACCACACCAAGATCGGTGTGATAAAATGCTTTCCCAATTTCCCAATGGCGCTGTTTACATCTGGCGAAATCTAAGTCATAAAATGCTTGTAGCTTCCAGTTTCTTAGGCCATAGAGATGTTTGGAGCCACTCTGGTCTCTGATCAGCTCTATGGTCAGCTGGCTGAATCACCGGCTGCATTTTCAGGTTCCCTGTTGAGACAGGAGAGCCAGAGAAAAACACGGAAGACGTTGGGGGGGGGGGGCATTCCCTCCCACTGCTTGTAAAAGCAGTCTAGAGGCTAATTAGCCGCTAGGATTGCTTTTGCATGAAAGCTGACCGCTGGCTGAAAAGAATGATACCAAGATGATACCTAAACCTGCAGGCATCATTCTGGTATAACCATTCAAAGTCGTGAATGGCGTACCTGAAGACAAAAAAATGGTTAACAATAAAGCACAGTAAACGGTAAAGTATAAAAAATTGCATACCTGAAAAGCAAACATGATAAAACATAATAACAATAAAACATTGCAGAATAGAATACAGTAAAAAAGAGCAGAACAATAGAGAGAATAGAGAGAGAGAGAACAATAAAATGACAACTATTTTTTTTTATTTTATATTTTTGTATGTGTTTATTTTTTATATTTTTTTTTACACTTTTTTTTGTAACTGTAACTTTTATAACTGTAACCGGTTCCAGGTTCGGGTCTCTCAAAATGCGATGGCATCTTGGGAGACCCTGTGAAAGTGTGTCCTAGTCTGTGCAATGCTGTACCCTACGCTAATACTCAACTAGTGCATGGTAGTGTTCAAAACATTCACCAATGCAAAGACCAGGATTGCCAGGACAGGAGGGGCAATAATAGCGGGTGTCACGCCTATATCCGCACTTGCTGCAGACACGACATCTTTTTTGGGGGGGTTCGTTGGGTAGGGGTACTCGGGAGGACATAAAGAAAATGCCTCTCATGTAGCCGACTGCATTTGGTTGGGGATGTGAATGGGGGAAGTACGGGCGCTGCAGAAGTGGTGGGTTCCCAATTAGGATTGGCAAATGCAGCAGGAAGGGCACTATGGGCACGACGGGCCTGTGTTTGTCTTTTTGGTGGCAGCGGGACACTACTTGTGCTTGCCACCTCACCAGCTTGAACTGCACTTATGGGACTCGCCACGTCACCAAGTGTTACTGCAGTGCAGGTTTGACTACGACCGGGGTGTACTAGGCCGCTGGTGCTTGCCAGTTCACCAAAACGCTACAAAAAAACTGTTAGCGATCACAGGGATCAGGCCTGACTCTGCGAACGCTGCAGTTATGCGTTTAGTGTTTTGTAAGTGACAGTGATCGATCGATACTGCACTTGGGTGGGCTGGGCTGGGCCGGGCGGAGGGGCAAAACGCAGGTGCTAGCAGGTATCTGGGCTGATCCTGCTAACACTGCGTTTGTGGGAACCCTAAACTGCTGGGGACGCTAGTATAGATCTGATCGGATCAGATATTGATCCGTTCAGATACTATACCACTAAGGGAGGTGTACGGTGCGTGCGTGGGTGTTAGCGGTACTGGCGCTAACCTGACGCTGCCTGGGGCTGGTGCTTGCCAGTTCACCAAAACGCTTCCAAGAAAACTGTTAGCGATCGCAGGGATCAGGCCTGACTCTGTGAACGCTGCAGTTATGCGTTTAGTGTTTTGTAAGTGACAGTGATCGATCGATACTGCACTTGGGTGGGCTGGGCCGGTCGGAGGGGAAAAACGCAGGTGCTAGCGGGTATCTGGGCTGATTCCGCTAACACTGCGTTTTTGGGAACCCAAAACTGCTGGGGACGCTAGTATAAATCTGATCGGATCAGATATTGATCCGTACAGATACTATACCACTAAGGGAGGCGTATGCTGCGTGCGTGGGTGTTAGCGGTACTGGCGCTCATCTGACGCTGCCTGGGGCGACGCATATCACCGCCGGGCGATCAGGGGGCTAAACCTTTATTCGGTAATAAACGGCGGGTGCCCTGACACTATAAAAAATAAACCAACTAACCAGCGTCACCTGTAACGGTTATACGGTGATCGGGGGTGAAAGGGTTAACTAGGGGGCAATCAAGGGGTTAAAACATTTATTAGATAGTATATGGGGGTCCCTGTCGCTATAAAACGCTGACGGCAAACCTCAATATTTACCTCCCTAACTAGCGTCACCAGCGACACTAATACAGCGATCAGAAAAATGATCGCTTAGTGACACTGGTGACAGGGGGTAATCAAGGGGTTAAAACTTTATTAGGGGGGGTTAGGGGGGTATTCTAGACCTACAGGGGGCTAATACTCACTGCCCTACCACTTCTAACTGTCACAAACTGACACCATGCAGTAATCAGAAAAAAAATAAATAAATACTGCTTGGTGTCAGTTTGTGACAGGGGGGGGGTGATTGGGGGTGGATCGGGGGGCGATCGGGGGCGGGGGGTCGGGGGTGTTTTATGTGCCTGGCATGTTCTACTGTGTGTGTGTGTTTTGTGCACTCACATGTCTTCTCTCCTCGGCGCCGGAACGGAAACTGCCGAGCCGAGGAGAGATGACATCACATCCTCTGCCTGTGTGTACTACACACAGGCAGGGGAGGATTCCGATTGGCTGGGAGCGATCGCGAGGGGGGGGGCCACGATCAGATGGTCTCCCCCTCGCCTCTCAACGCTCCCAGTCAAATGCCGACCGCCGCTGGCACCGGGGGGGGGGTCCGATCGGACCCCCCGCCTGCGGGAGGCAGATCACGTATGGGTACGTGATTCTGCCTGCCCGTGCCATTCTGCCGCAGTATATCTGCGTTAGGCGGTCGGCAAGTGGTTAATGATTAGTGAATATTATAAAAGAAAAGGATTAGTGCACTCCCAGCATTCTCCTTTTTTTTCCTCATAGTGAATGGTGGTCGAATGTCCTTTACCCATAGGTGTGCGCAGCCTCTTGCATTAGGGTGTGCACCCCAAAGCTCAAATACATATGCATGTGTATATGTACTGATGGTGTCAGTAGGGCAGTGGACAGTGTCATTAGTTTTATTTTATTTTTAAATAAATTATTTTATTTTGTAACATTTTTTTGGGGGATGAAATATCAGTGGTCTAGACAGGTGGGAATATGCACCACACAAGGTGATTAGGGTGTGCCCAGGCACACCCTGTGCGCACGCCTATGCCTTTACCCCTGCAGTCGGCAGCTTCCAGCTGGGTTCAAGCCTCTCCCTTGTGCAGTCCCTATTCTTGGGCAGCTAAATGCGCTAAGATAGGGAGTCCCTTCTGTGGGTCTTTTGGGACAGCAGTTGTCCCTATCTGCATTTATATACTGGCATTTGCTCAAGCCTGCAGCAGAGAAAACAGCTATATCGATTTTTCACTTATCCTTCCATTTCTCCCTCCTGTCATCCATTCTCTCTCGCTTTCCTTTCTTTGCATTCCTCTCTCTCTTTTTCGCTTTCTTCCTCCCCCCACCTTCCCCACCTTGTGATATTGTACCTTCATTCCTGGTTACTATAGCGGGCAGCACGCACCTTGCATCGGCTTTTCTGAGTCCCTCAGCGTCTTCCTGCCCGCTCTGTGCATGCGCGGATGTCAGGAGCCGGCTCGCTGGGACAGGCTGAGTCAGGCAGGCCGCATAGGTCCTAGTGCCGCCGACCGCGCATACGCGGTCTGGCCTGAGGTTGTGGTGGCCATCTTGAACAGGGGCAAATTTTAAATTTTTTGCCCTTGTTTGTCAAAATCATTTTTTAGAGGGTTGTATCTTCCACAGATGCCCCTCCCCTCTCCATTGTTTATTACTGGGGGCTTTCAGCATGGCATCCTGTTGTTATCTGAGGAGGTTGCCTATGTGGGGAGCTCCTGGATGGGACCCTGTTTTTGCCAATGGTAAATGTCATTTCTTTCTTTTTCTTTACCCGGGAATACCGTTTCCTTGCTCTAGCTGAAATATCAGTCGCTAACTCCTTTATTTTTCTCTAGCTGCTTTTTCTGTCTGTTGCCCTAAAATAAGCAGTACGCCACCCAAACAAGACCCTCTCCAACATTTAAAGTAGGGGCCATCATCCAGGTGAGAAAAAACAAAAAAAAGAGAGCACTTATGCTGGTATGTTTATGTATTTCAGCCTTGTACGTCAGAAGAAGTCCAAGCGGACATCAAGGCAACATAAACAAACCTATGAAGGCCCCAATCAGATCAGGATACCATGCAAGTGGCGAGGGTTCATCCGTAAAAAGACATAGTTCTTCACATTCGCCAACTCTCAAATCCCTAAATGCTGAGCATGCAGGGTCATCCCATTACCAGCCAATTGGTCTGCAAAAGCTGTTTTAGAGTCTATGCAGCAGACAAATAGTCAGAGGTAGGGATGAGCCGAACACCCCCCTGTTCGGTTCGCACCAGACCATGCGAACAGGAAAAAAGTTTGTTCGAACACGCGAACGCCATTAAAGTCTATGGGACACGAACATGAATAATCAAAAGTGCTCATTTTAAAGGCTTATATGCCCCAGGGGACATGGATCAATGCAAAAAAAAGTTTTAAAAACGGCCGTTTTTTCAGGAGCAGTGATTTTAATAATGCTTAAAGTCAAACAATAAAAGTGTAATATCCCTTTAAATTTCGTAGCTGGGGGGTGTCTATAGTATGCCTGTAAAGGGGCGCATGTTTCCGGTGTTTAGAACAGTCTGACAGCAAATGACATTTCGAAGGAAAAAAGCCATTGAAAACTACTCGCGGCTATTGCATTGCCGGTCCGACAATACACATAGAAGTTCATTGATAAAAACGGCATGGGAATTCCCCACAGGGGAACCCCGAACCAAAATTTTTTTAAAAAATGACGTGGGGGTCCCCCTAAATTCCATACCAGACCCTTCAGGTCTGGTGCGGATTTTAAGGGGAACCCCGCGCCAAAAAAAAAAAAGGAGTGCTTTCCCCCCAAAAATCCATACCAGACCCTTATCCGAGCATGCAACCTGGCAGGCCGCAGGAAAAGAGGGGGGGACGAGATCCCGCCCCCCCTGTGTGAAATGGGAAGGGGGTACCCCTACCATTTCACTAAAAAACTGTCAAAAATGTTAAAAATGACAAGAGACAGTTTTTGACAATTCCTTTATTTAAATGCTTCTTCTTTTTTCTTTCTTCTATATTCCTTCATCTTCTTTTTCTGGTTCTTCTGGGTCTTCTGCTTCTTCCTCCGGCGTTCTCGTCCAGCATCTCCTCTGCGGCGTCTTCTATCTTCTTCTCCTCGGGCCACTCCGCACCCATGGCATGGGGGGAGGCTCCCGCTCTTCTCTTCATCTTCTTCTCTTCTTCATCTTCTTCTTCATCTTCTTCTTTTCTTCTCTTCTTCTCTTCTTCATTTTCTTCTCCGGGCCGCTCCGCATCCATGCTGGCATGGAGGGAGGCTCCCGCTGTGTGACGGCGTCTCCTCGTTTGACGGTTCTTAAATAATGGGGGTGGGGCCACCTGGTGACCCTGACCCCCTCTGACGCACGGTGACTTGACGGGACTTCCCTGTGACGTCAGGGGGAATGCCACAGGGAAGTCCCGTCATGTCCCGTGCATCAGAAGGGGCGGGGTCACCGGTTGGCCCCGCCCCCCGTTATTTAAGAAGCGTCAGATGAGGAGACGCCGTCAAACAGTGGGAGCCTCCCTCCATGCCAGCATGGATGCGGAGCGGCCCGGAGAAGAAAATGAAGAAGAGAAGAAGGGAAGAAGAGAAGAAAAGAAGAAGATGAAGAAGAAGATGAAGAGAAGAGTTGGAGCCTCCCCCCATGCCATGGGTGCGGAGCGGCCCGAGGAGAAGAAGATAGAAGACGCCGCGGAGGAGATGCTGGACGAGAACGCCGGAGGAAGAACCAGAAGAACCAGAAGAAGAAGAAGAAGATGAAGGAAGATAGAAGAAAGAAGAAAGAAGAAGCATTTAAATAAAGGAATTGTCAAAAACTGTCTCTTGTCATTTTTAACATTTTTGACAGTTTTTTAGTGAAATGGTAGGTGTACTTTTGTACCTCCTTACCATTTCACACAGGGGGGGGCCGGGATCTGGGGGTCCCCTTGTTAAAGGGGGCTTCCAGTTTCTGATAAGCCCCCCGCCCGCAGACCCCCACAAAAACCAGCCAGGGTTGTGGGGATGAGGCCCTTGTCCTCATCAACATGGGGACAAGGTGTTTTGGGGGCTACCCCAAAGCACCCTCCCAATGTTGAGGGCATGTGGCCTGGTATGGTTCAGGAGGGGGGGCGCTCTCTCGTCCCCCCCTCTTTTCCTGCGGCCTGCCAGGTTGCGTGCTTGGATAAGGGTCTGGTATGGATCTTTGGGGGGACCCCACGTCGTTTTTTGTTTTTTTTTGGCGCGGGGTTCCCCTTAAAATCCATACCAGACCTGAAGGGTCTGGTATGGAATTTAGGGGGACCCCCACGTCATTTTTTAAAAACATTTTGGCAGGGGTTCCCCTTAATATCCATACCAGACCTGAAGGGCCTGGTATGGAATTTAGGGGGACCCCCACGTCATTTTTTTTTTAAATTTTGGTTCGGGGTTCCCCTGTGGGGAATTCCCATGCCGTTTTTATCAATTAACTTCTATGTGTATTGTATGTGCTTGTTGTTGCTTGTTTACTAACGTGTTCATATATAAATATAGGGGTACTATTTATAAAAATATCCCATTTCTATATCCCTTGTTTATGTTTTTTCTTCCACACATATACACGCTCATATAACTCTACCACTATTGTTTACCGCAGGTTCTATTTCTCTAATCTAATCTTGGGGGTGGTGGGCTCGATTGCTCCTATAGTAAGTATTGACAACTGTGTTCCCCCCCCCTTTTTTTCCCTCCCCCCCTCTTTTTCCTTCCCCCCATTTACCTTCCCTACCCCTACCCCCCTGACCTAATCCCTCCTTTCCCCTGTTTTTCTCCCCCCCCCTCCCTCCCCCCTCCCCTCCCCTATCTTCCGCCCATTCGTTTTGTCTGTGTGTGCATGCATGAATGCACACACACACAATTTCTACACCTTTATACATTCCCCATATGACTGCGCACGCATGCGTACCTGCCCACGCATGCGTCTGCACCTGTGCGTGTGTAGATACACAACATACAATTCTTCAAAACCTCCCCCCCTTTCCCTCCCCCCTCTTTTATTTTTCATGTTTAAGCCCCCCTATGTATTATTTATCTGCATATTTATTATACTTACACATTCTAAGGTCAACCTATTGTCTAAACATACTATATTATATATCATATACAGCCCACCAGTAATAATGATTTTCCATTTAATGAATCATGTATTTTCTTTTCTAGTTGCCTTTTAATTATCGCATGATACTTTTATTTTATTATATACTTGGTTTTCATGCCCATCAATGTTTATTTTTACTGACTACAGTGGCTTGCGAAAGTATTCGGCCCCCTTGAACTTTTCAACCTTTTGCCACAATTTAGGCTTCAAACATAAAGATATAAAATTTTAATTTTTTGTGAAGAATCACCAACAAGTGGGACACAATTGTGAAGTGGAACGAAATCTATTGGATATTTTAAACTTTTTTAGCAATTAAAAAAACTGAAAAGTGGTGCGTGCAAAATTATTCGGCCCCTTTACTTTCAGTGCAGAAAACTCACTCCAGAAGTTCAGCGAGGATCTCTGAATGATCCAATGTTGTCCTAAATGACTGATGGTGATAAATAGAATCCACCTGTGTGTAATCAAGTCTCTGTATAAATGCACCTGCTCTGTGATAGTCTCAGGGTTCTGTTGAAAGCGCAGAGAGCATCATGAAGACCAAGGAACACACCAGGCAGGTCCGTAATACTGTTGTGGAGAAGTTTAAAGCCGGATTTGGATACAAAAAGATTTCCCAAGCTTTAAACATCCCAAGGAGCACTGTGCAAGCGATCATTTTGAAATGGAAGGAGTATCAGACCACTGCAAATCTACCAAGACCTGGCTGTCCCTCTAAACTTTCAGCTCAGACAAGGAGAAGACTTATCAGAGATGCAGCCAAGAGGCCCATGATCACTCTGGATGAACTGCAGAGAACTACAGCTGAGGTGGGAGAGTCTGTCCATAGGACAACAATCAGTCGTACACTGCACAAATCTGGCCTTTATGGAAGAGTGGCAAGAAGAAAGCCATTTCTCAAAGATATCCATAAAAAGTCTCTAAAGTTTGCCACAATCCACCTGGGAGACACACCAAACATGTGGAAGAAGGTGCTCTGGTCCGATGAAACCAAAATCAAACTTTTTGGCCACAATGCAAAACGATATGTTTGGCGTAAAAGCAACACAGCTCATCACACTCAACACACCATCCCCACCGTGAAACATGGTGGTGGCAGCATCATGGTTTGGGCCTACTTTTCTTCAGCAGGGATAGGGAAGATGGTTAAAATTGAGGAGAAGATGGATGCAGCCAAATACAGGACCATTCTGGATGAAAACCTGTTGGAGTCTGCAAAAGACCTGAAACTGGGACGGAGATTTATCTTCCAACAAGACAATGATCCCAAACATACAGCAAAATCTACAAAGGAATGGTTCACAAATAAACATATCCAGGTGTTAGAATGGCCAAGTCAAAGTCCAGACCTGAATCCAATCGAGAATCTGTGGAAAGAGCAGAAAACTGCTGTTCACAAACGCTCTCCATCCAACCTCACTGAGCTCAAGCTGTTTTGCAAGGAAGAATGGGCAAGAATTTCAGTCTCTTGATGTGCAAAACTGATAGAGACATACCCCAAGCGACTTGCAGCTGTAATCGCAGCAAAAGGTGGCTCTACAATGTATTAACGCAAGGGGGCCGAATAATTTTGCACGCCCCACTTTTCATTTTTTTATTAGTTAAAAAAGTTTCAAAAATCCAAAAGATTTCGTTCCACTTCACAATTGTGTCCCACTTGTTGGTGATTCTTCACAAAAAATCAAAATTTTATATCTTTATGTTTGAAGCCTGAAATGTGGCAAAAGGTTGAAAAGTTCAAGGGGGCCGAATACTTTCGCAAGCCACTGTATATATATTTTTTATTGTTTCATCTATCTACCCTGTTCTATAATGATTATCCTTTTACCTCTATTGGTGTTTGCTGTAATAATGGTCTTTTAATTATGTTGCTGTAAGGTCCTTATTCCCCCTGTTGTTAAATGCTGCCCAATACGTATATTCTGCATGTCTCTTGGACTTCCTGGCCCCGCCCCCTGCCCACCCCCCCCGGACTATTTAAACCCAGTGAGCCTTTCCCATCCCCTATGCTTGATAAAGGAATGCGGCCATTCTACCATCAATGGCAAGCCGATTCAGAAACGCGTCGCACTAATGTGACGTCATCACCGGGTGCCACGCTTTGTTTGCCCTCCAAGCCTCGCTGTGATCTCCCACACGGCCGGCCCTGTTACAGCTTAGAGGCTCTCCATGCACAGCGGTGAGCGGCAGCGCGGCTGTACGGTTGCAGTGACGTCCCCCCTCCCTGTCTCCTGTCCTTTTTACTTGGAACCCTTATCCTGATATCCAGGAAATCGCCAGGATATACACAGGATATGTGTTGGACTGATTACTACTAAAGTCTGCATCCGGCTGCACCAGCTTATTTTCCATCTCTGGATCTCACATCCCCTGCAGGAACCGCTGCGACTTGTAGTTCTACTGCTCAGCCAACTGACCTGAATGCAACTTCTTCTACCCTCATGTGAGTGGATATTGCTGTTTTTAACCACTTCAGCCCCGGAAGGATTTACCCCCTTCCTGACCAGAGCACTTTTTACAATTCGGCACTGCGTCGCTTTAACTGCTAATTGCGCGGTCATGCAATGCTCTACCCAAACGAAATTTGCGTCCTTTTCTTCCCACAAATAGAGCTTTCTTTTGATGGTATTTTATCACCTCTGCCGTTTTTATTTTTTGCGCTATAAACGGAAAAAGACTGAAAATTTTGAAAAAAAATGATATTTTCTACTTTTTGTTATAAAAAAAATCCAATAAACTAAATTTTAGTCATACATTTAGGCCAAAATGTATTCGGCCACATGTCTTTGGTAAAAAAAATGTCAATAAGCGTATATTTATTGGTTTGCGCAAAAGTTATAGCGTCTACAAACTAGGGTACATTTTCTGGAATTTACACAGCTTTTAGTTTATGACTGCCTATGTCATTTCTTGAGGTGCTAAAATGGCAGGGCAGTACAAAACCCCCCCAAATGACCCCATTTTGGAAAGTAGACACCCCAAGGAAATTGCTGAGAGGCATGTTGAACCCATTGAATATTTTTTTTTTTTGTCCCAAGTGATTGAATAATGACAAAAAAAAAAAAAAATTTACAAAAAGTTGTCACTAAATGATATATTGCTCACACAGGCCATGGGCATATGTGGAATTGCACCCCAAAATACATTCAGCTGCTTCTCCTGAGTACGGGGATACCACATGTGTGGCACTTTTTGGGGGCCTAGCCGCGTACGGGGCCCCGAAAACCCAGCACCACCTTCAGGATTTCTAAGGGCATACATTTTTGATTTTACTCCTCACTACCTATCACAGTTTTGAAGGCCATAAAATGCCAAGATGGCACAAACCCCCCCCCAAATGACCCCATTTTGGAAAGTAGACACCCCAAGCTATTTGCTGAGAGGCATGGTGAGTATTTTGCAGCTCTCATTTGTTTTTGAAAATGAAGAAAGACCAGAAAAAATTTTTTTTTTTTCTTTTTTCAATTTTCAAAACTTTGTGACAAAAAGTGAGTTCTGCAAAATACTCACTATACCTCTCAGCAAATAGCTTGGGGTGTCTACTTTCCAAAATGGGGTAATTTGGGGGGGGGGGTTTGTGCCACCTGGGCATTCCATGGCCTCCGAAACTGTGATAGGCAGTGAAGAGTGAAATCAAAAATTTACGGCCTTAGAAAGCCTGAAGGCGGTGCTTGGTTTTCGGGGTCCCGTGCGCGGCTAGGCTCCCAAAAAGTCCAACACATGTGGTATCCCCGTACTCAGGAGAAGCAACAGAATTTATTTTGGGGTGTAATTTCACATATTCCCATGGCATGTTTGAGCAATATAACATTTAGTGACAACTTTGTGCAAAAAAAAAAAAAAAAAATTTGTCTCTTTCCCGCTACTTGTGTCACAATATAAAATATTCCATGGACTCGACATGCCTCTCAGCAAATAGCTTGGGGTGTCTACTTTCCAAAATGGGGTCATTTGGGGGGGGGGTTTGAACTGTCCTGGCATTTTATGCACAACATTTAGAAGCTTATGTCACACATCACCCACTCTTCTAACCACTTGAAGACAAAGCCCTTTCTGACACTTTTTGATTACATGAAAAAATTATTTTTTTTTGCAAGAAAATTACTTTGAACCCCCAAACATTATATATTATTTTAAAGCAAATGCCCTACAGATTAAAACGGTGGGTGTTTCATTTTTTTTTTTCACACAGTATTTGCGCAGCGATTTTCAAACGCATTTTTTGGGGAAAAAACACACTTTTTTAAATTTTAATGCACTAAAACACACTATATTGCCCAAATGTTTGATGAAATAAAAAAGATGATCTTAGGCCGAGTACATGGATACCAAACATGACATGCTTTAAAATTGCGCACAAACGTGCAGTGGCAACAAAATTAATACATTTTTAAAAGCCTTTAAAAGCCTTTACAGGTTACCACTTTAGATTTACAGAGGAGGTCTACTGCTAAAATTACTGCCCTCGATCTGACCTTCGCGGTGATACCTCACATGCATGGTGCAATTGCTGTTTACATTTGACGCCAGACCGCCGCTTGCGTTCGCCTTAGCGCGAGAGCAGGGGGGACAGGGGTGCTTTTTATTTATTTATTTTTTTTCTTTATTATTTTTTTGCTTTTTTATCTTATTTTTAAACTGTTCCTTTCATTTTTTTTTTTTAAATCATTTTTATTGTTATCTCAGGGAATGTAAATATCCCCTATGATAGCAATAGGTAGTGACAGGTACTCTTTTTTGAAAAAATTGGGGTCTATTAGACCCTAGATCTCTCCTCTGCCCTCAAAGCATCTGACCACACCAAGATCGGTGTGATAAAATGCTTCCCCAATTTCCCAATGGCGCTATTTACATCCGGCGAAATCTAAGTCATAAAATGCTCGTAGCTTCCGGTTTCTTAGGCCATAGAGATGTTTGGAGCCACTCTGGTCTCTGATCAGCTCTATGGTCAGCTGGCTGAATCACCGGCTGCATTCTCAGGTTCCCTGTTGAGACAGGAGAGCCAGAGAAAAACACGGAAGACGGTGGGGGGGGGGCATTCCCTCCCACTGCTTGTAAAAGCAGTCTAGAGGCTAATTAGCCGCTAGGATTGCTTTTACATGAAAGCCGACTGCTGGCTAAAAAGAATGATACCAAGATGATACCTAAACCTGCAGGCATCATTCTGGTATAACCACTCAAAGTCGTGAATGGCGTACCTGAAGACAAAAAAATGGTTAACAATAAAGCACAGTAAACGGTAAAGTATAAAAAATTGCATACCTGAAAAGCAAACATGATAAAACATAATAACAATAAAACATTGCAGAATAGAATACAGTAAAAAAGAGCAGAACAATAGAGAGAGAGAATAGAGAGAGAGAACAATAAAACGACAACTATTTTTTTTTATTTTTGTTTGTTTTTTTTTTTTTTTACACTTTTTTTTTGTAACTGTAACTTTTATAACTGTAACCGGTTCCAGGTTCGGGTCTCTAAAAATGTGATGGCATCTTGGGAGACCCTGTGAAAGTGTGCCTAGTCTGTGCAATGCTGTACCCTACGCTAATACTCAACTAGTGAATGGTAGCGTTCAAAACATTCACCAATGCAAAGACCAGGATTGTCAGGACAGGAGGGACAATAATAGTGAGTGTCACGCCTATATCCGCGCTTGCTGCAGACACAACATCTTTTTTGGGGGGGTTCGTTGGGTAGGGGTACTTGGGAGGATATATAAATGCCTCTCATGCAGCCGACTGCATTTGGTTGGGGATGTGAATGGGGGAAGTACGGGCGCTGCAGAAGCGGTGGGTTCCCAATTAGGATTGGCGAATGCAGCAGGAAGGGCACTATGGGCACGACGGGCCTGTGTTTGTCTTTTTGGTGGCAGCGGGACACTACTTGTGCTTGCCACCTCACCAGCTTGAACTGCACTTATGGGACTCGCCACGTCACCAAGTGTTACTGCAGTGCTGGTTTGACTACGACCGGGGTGTACTAGGCCGCTGGTGCTTGCCAGTTCACCAAAACGCTACAAAAAAAAGTGACAGTGATCGATCGATACTGCACTTGGGTGGGCTGGACTGGGCTGGGCCGGGCGGAGGGGCAAAACGCAGGTGCTAGCAGGTATCTGGGCTGATCCCGCTAACACTGCGTTTTTGGGAACCCTAAACTGCTGGGGACGCCAGTATAGATCTGATCGGATCAGATATTGATGCGTTCAGATACTATACCACTAAGGGAGGTGTACGGTGCGTGTACGGTGCGTGCATGGGTGTTCGCGGTACTGGCGCTAATCTGACGCTGCCTAGGGCGACGCATATCACCGCCGGGCGATCAGGGGGCTAAACCTTTTTTCGGTAATAAACGGCGGGTGCCCTGACACTATAAAAAATAAACGAACTAACCAGCGTCACCCGTAACGGTTATACGGTGATCAGTGGTAAAAGGGTTAACTAGGGGGCCATCAAGGGGTTAAAACATTTATTAGATAGTATATGGGGGTCCCTGTCGCTATAAAACACTGACGGCGAACCTAAATATTTACGTCCCTAACTAGCGTCACCAGCGACACTAATACAGCGATCAGAAAAATGATCGCTTAGCGACACTGGTGAGGGGGGGTGATCAAGGGGTTAAAACTTTATTAGGGGGGTAAGGGGGGTACCCTAGACCTACAGGGGGTAACAGTCACTACCCTAACACTGCTAACTGTCACAAACTGACACTATGCAGTAATCAGGAAAAAAAAAAAAAAAAACCTGCTTGGTGTCAGTTTGTGACGGGGGGGGGGGGGTGATTGGGGGGGGGATCGGGGGGCGATCGGGGGGGGATCGGGGGTGTAATGTATGCCTGGCATGTTCTACTGTGTGTGTGTGTGTGTTGGTGCACTTACATGTCATCTCCCCTCGGCGCTGGAACGGAAACTCCCGAGCCGAGGAGAGATGACATCACATCCTCTGCCTCTGTGTACTATACAGAGGCAGGGGATGTTTCTCAGTGGCTGGGAGCGATCGCGAGGGGGGGGCCACGATCGGATGGCCTCCCCCTCGTCTCCCATCGCTTCCAACCAAATGCCGACCGGCGACGCATATCACCGCCGGGCGATCAGGGGGCTAAACCTTTTTTCGGTAATAAACGGCGGGTGCCCTGACACTATAAAAAATAAACGAACTAACCAGCGTCACCCGTAACGGTTATACGGTGATCAGTGGTAAAAGGGTTAACTAGGGGGCCATCAAGGGGTTAAAACATTTATTAGATAGTATATGGGGGTCCCTGTCGCTATAAAACACTGACGGCGAACCTAAATATTTACGTCCCTAACTAGCGTCACCAGCGACACTAATACAGCGATCAGAAAAATGATCGCTTAGCGACACTGGCGACAGGGGGTGATCAAGGGGTTAAAACTTTATTAGGGGGGGTAAGGGGGGTACCCTAGACCTACAGGGGGCTAAACTTTTATTTGGTAATAAACGGCGGGTGCCCTGACACTATAAAAAATAAACGAACTAACCAGCGTCACCCGTAACGGTTATATGGTGATCAGTGGTGAAAGGGTTAACTAGGGGGCAATCAAGGGGTTAAAACATTTATTAGGTAGTATATGGGGGTCCCTGTCACTATAAAACACTGACGGCGAACCTAAATATTTACGTCCCTAACTAGCGTCACCAGCGACACTAATACAGCGATCAGAAAAATGATCGCTTAGCGACACTGGTGAGGGGGGGTGATCAAGGGGTTAAAACTTTATTAGGGGGGTAAGGGGGGTACCCTAGACCTACAGGGGGTAACAGTCACTACCCTAACACTGCTAACTGTCACAAACTGACACTATGCAGTAATCAGGAAAAAAAAAAAAAAAAACCTGCTTGGTGTCAGTTTGTGACGAGGGGGGGGGGGGGTGATTGGGGGGGGGATCGGGGGGCGATCGGGGGGGGATCGGGGGTGTAATGTATGCCTGGCATGTTCTACTGTGTGTGTGTGTGTGTTGGTGCACTTACATGTCATCTCCCCTCGGCGCTGGAACGGAAACTCCCGAGCCGAGGAGAGATGACATCACATCCTCTGCCTCTGTGTACTATACAGAGGCAGGGGATGTTTCTCATTGGCTGGGAGCGATCGCGAGGGGGGGGCCACGATCGGATGGCCTCCCCCTCGTCTCCCATCGCTTCCAACCAAATGCCGACCGCAGCTGGCACCGGGGGGGGGGTCCGATCGGACCCCCCACCCGCGGGAAGGCAATCACGTTTCAGGTATGTGATTTTGCCTGCCCGTGCCGCTCTGCTCACGTATATAGGCGTGAGGCGGTCGGCAAGTGGTTAATAAAGTTTGTTTGTGATATATATTCAGAGGCGCTCCTTTCCTTGTTATTGTTCTAGCTTGCTGGATCCCGCTTTTGGCTCCATCGGTGGCTGCCCTGACTGACCTTCATTTATATACTTCTAACATATATGCATGAAGATTTGCATGCATCTTTCCCGTTTATTTTAAGTTTCTGGACTAATCGTTTTTTTTGAAGGTAATTGTGCTCTGCGCCTTTTTACTTGTTTTATGTGTATTGTCAGACCGGCAATGCAATAGCCGCGGGTAGTTTTAAATGACTTTTTTCCTTCGAAATGTCATTTTGTTGTCAGACTGTTCTAAACACAGGAAACATGCGCCCCTTTACAGGCATACTAAAGACACCCCCCAGCTACGAAATTTAAAGGGATATTACACTTTTATTGTTTGACTTTAAGCATTATTAAAATCACTGCTCCTGAAAAAACGGCCGTTTTTAAAACTTTTTTTTGCATTGATCCATGTCCCCTGGGGCAGGACCCAGGTCCCCAAACATTTTTTATGACAATAACTTGCATAAAAGCCTTTAAAATTAGCACTTTTGATTTCTCCCATAGACTTTTAAAGGGTGTTCCGCGGCATTCGAATTTGCCGCGAACACCCCAAATTGTTCGCTGTTCGGCGAACTTGCGAACAGCCAATGTTCGAGTCGAACATGAGTTCTACTCGAACTCGAAGCTCATCCCTAGTCAGAGGCTTAACAGGTAAGCTGTTCTACTCAAAGATGGGCAGGGGATACATAATGGAAAGAGCAACAGCAGTTCTATTGCAGCAATTAGCTCAATCCCCTCCAGAGAAGTTAACTCTTCCTGGCCCATCCTCGACAGAATCCTCTCACCACGCAGCAAGTATCCCTCCTAGACATTTGGATGATTGGGGGGGGGCATTTGAGGTTACCTCAGAAGAGCTTGGCCCTCAGACTTCAACCTTTTCCTAGTTTAGCCCTATGTCCAGGCTGTAAAGCCAGCTATTGGCTGGGAGAAAACCGACACTACATCTGAGAAGTCAAAAGATGTACTTCCCATTTCTAAAGAAGCAGGTTTCCTTCTTTCGGCTCAGTTTCCATTAGTGCGACTTGTCATGCGACTTGGGATTGCAAAGTCGCATGACAAGTCGTACCCCATGATTTCCAATGAGTCCCGTTTATCTGTGCGATTTCAAGTCACAGCGACTACAGAGTAGTCCCTGCAATACTTTGGTCCCCCTTTGATGCGACTTGAGATCCATAGACCTCAAGCATACACAGACATTGTTTCAAGTTGCATCAAAATAATGGCAAAATTGTGCGACTTTCAGATCGCAAGAGTGGAAACATAGGCTTACTCTGATGGATGATATCAGAGACATTGTTTGAAGAGGAAAGGAAAAAATAAAGAAAATGTTCCGGACGTCGCCCTCAGACGACGTCCGGAAGTGACAAAACGCGTTAGGGACGTAATCTACCGGAAGAGACGTGTGCGTTCCATGGACCAGAGAGGAACCAGGAAGTGTGTCGTTTCAGCTGCACACAGCGAACGCTCTTGATGACTTCCCGGGTACCGTGAAACCTAACAGGCACAGTGCACTTTATACATTTGCTCTATATATTGTATTCTCTGGTACGCATATCATATGGGGGGGTTTGTTTGGATGTTTTAGCTGAATAAAATGTTTTAGCAATATCACACTATGTGGACATTCTATTCCTCCTATATGTTATGCTGCAATAACCGAGAGTATTACTGACATCTGGTGGTCGTTTAGAAGAGGTGGAGAACTACTAGTGTTATCAAAGGCTTTTGTACGCTGAATTTCTGGTGAGTGCATTCCCATTGGGGTGAAGTTTTGGGTGGAAGTAGCTCCCCTCTCTTACAGAACACAGCTGCTGAAGCTATTATAGATCTCCACTTCTATTGCTTTCTTCATATAAAGAACGTGTCTGGGAGTTTTTGGCACGCAATAAGACACCATTTATTTAAAGACTCTGCATTGTTGTTTATGGTTTTTATCGCCTTATATACAATGTTTTTTATCCTCTCAATTGCCTAGGAAAACTTTATCCACGATCGGAACAAGATTCTGTAATGCCAGGCGGCCCGTCGGAGGTAGACGCGGCAGTGGTTCGTATAACAAAGAATTTAATATCCCCAATCGATAAATCAGCCTCAATTGAGGATCCTTTAGACAGATGAAAAGACTTAAAGGAGCTTACCAAATGGCGGGTAAACGTCTGGAAGTCAGCAATTGCCTTATCTGTATCCAAAGCCCTGTGGGCATGGACCGAAAACATGGAAACAGTGATTCATCAAAATGTTCCTAGGGAAAATATAGTCAAGGCTTTTGAGAAATTATGGCTCTCAGCAGACCTCACCAGTGAGACGGCGATGGATACAATTTGTTACTTCGCAAGATCAATGTCACTACTTGTGATAGCCATATGGGTATTGCGGTCAGAACTACGGGCAGCTGACACTGTGTCAAAACAAAATTAGTATAAATACTCTTTTTTTTTATGGTAAATCACTCTTTGCAGAAAGGTTATAGAAAGCCATTTACCACGTCACAGGAGGAAAGTCAGACGTCATTCCCCAGAACTGCAGAATTAGATGTACTCAGGGATTCAGGAATGCTTACTTGCATGCACCCATACTACAACTGTTACAGAAGTATCTGAGATTTTCGGTCGACCAGGCCCATCTACAGAGTCTCTCCTTCGGGCCCTGCACGTCCCTCAGAGCCCTCACGAGGGCTCAGATCACTATCCAAGCTTCTTTACGAGGGCTGGGTCTCAGTTCTTATCCATAACAGACAATATCCTCCTTTTATCAAAAGATCCAGCCCAGCTAGTAGAACACAGGTGGATGCTGTGGCCTACACTATCAAGATACAGTTGGATGATAAATCATCAAATGAGTCATCTTTTCTCCAGTTTAAGCACCTTATTCAACACCTCAAAAGGGACGGTGTCTCTGCCATCTCAGAAAGTGTGGGCGATCATTCAGAAAGTAAGGAGAGTGAGGACATGGTCCTACATAACAGTCTCAAGCTAACTCAACTGAATAAGGATTTTTGTCTTTTTGTATCCAGATGGTCCCATGGACACATGGATACCTCAGGCACCTTTTAGCTAGAATTCCTGAAGCAATGGAGAAAACCGTCTATCCCAGTCCATATATCAAACAAGTTTGCTGCACAGGGGTCTGCACTAGTGGACAAAGAGGGAGATGCCTGTAAAGCCCCGTCTATTAAGGCATGTCTTCTGGACCACAGTTACCACAGACGCCAATGCAATAGGCTAGGAGGCGCATTGCAACTAGATGTTGGTTCAAGAGAGATGTGCGTTCAATGCGGCAGACATCATCACAATTATCCTGGAAATTTAGGTGTCTTATCTCGCATCTACAGCATTTGCTCTCTCAGATCAAGGAACAAATCAGTTCTGATTCGGATAGACAATAGAGCTGCAATATCATACATACATCACCAAGGCGGAACCAACAACAGTTCCTTACCAAGGGAAGTGGAACCCAACTTCATTTGGGCAGAGGGGAATCTGAAGGACCTAAGAATAGTCTATCTTCCAGCCCACTTAAACACAGATGCCGATCACCTATCCCAAGGATTCCTGGATCCCAACAAATGGTCCCTACAACCGAAGTTATTCAGTTGGATTGTGGGCCAGTGGACCTTTCCTGAACTGCATCCTTTTGCTACAGCAAGCGATTACAAGCTGCGGAGGTTTTTTCACATTTACCTCATCCTTGGGCAGAAGCAATAGATGCCCTGTCAAGTCCTTGGGCATTCAATCTAATTTAGGCCTCCTCCGGCCTCCTACATCGAAAATTCTCTCGGGACTTGCAATATCAACAATAAACAGTGATAACAGTCCTGCCATATTTGCGGGGAGACCCATGATTCCCTAGGGCAATATTTCTTAGTGTCCAGCCTCCGGTAAATATTCCTCTGATTCCCTTTCTTTTGGCTCAAGGCATCACACCCATCAGAATCCTCACAGATTGAACCTTCAAATTAGAATGTTAAAACAGAGGCTTTAATCATTAGGATGTTCCTCCAGAGTTGTTTCAACTCTGCTCAAAGCACAGGAGCCTTCAATGAACAATACATGTGAAAAGGTTTGTAATAAGTTTAGATCTTTTGCGAATGGCAAAACTTCAATCCTGATGTACCCTCTTCCTCCCATCTCCTTGAGTTCTTGCAAGCAGACCTTGATTTAGGATTAGGATTAAGCAACTTAAATGTACAGCTGGTGGCAATCTCTGCTGTGACAACAAGAGATGGGCCAAAGATCCTTTAATAATCTAATTCTTCAAGACAGTGAAGAAGATAAGCCCACCCATTAAAACAAATCTTTCCCACTTGGGATCTCTCTATCACTCTGCCCTTATCCAAAGAAGCTTTTTGCCCCATCTGATTCAGCACCCTTGTGGAATCTCACTTGGAAACTATTTTCCTTTGTGGCGATGGCATCGGGCATCGGGCTGGGGAGAATCAGAACTTCAGGCTCTGAGATCAGAAGACAATAATATTATTTTTTGTACTCGGATAGAGCGGAACTTAGAACAGTACATGGATTCATCCCTAAGTTCTCCTTTTCCTCTACTATATCTGAGCCTTGGGCCCTGCTAATCTTTTCAGATAATTCCAATTATGACCTTCTTCATGAAGACGATATTACTTCGGTACTAAGACACTATCTTCAAGCCACAACTCCCTTCAGACTTTCATCTAACCTACACTCAGGTCCATAAATATTGAGACAGCGACACAATTCTAATCTTTTTGGCTCTATACACCACCACAATGGATTTGAAATGAAATGAACAAGATGTGCTTTAACTGCAGGCTTTCAGCTTTAATTTGAAGGTATTTACATCCAAATCAGGTGAACGGTTTAGGAATTACAACAGTTTGTATATATGTCTCCCACTTTTTAAGGGACCAAAAGTAATGGGACAATTGGCTGCTCAGCTGTTCCATGGCCAGGTGTGTGGTATTCCCTCATTATCCCATTTACAAGGAGCAGATAAAAGGTCCAGAGTTAATTTCAAGTGTGCTATTTGCATTTGGAATCTGATGCTGTCAACCCTCAATATGAGATCCAAAGAGCTGTTACTATCAGTGAAGCAAGCCATCATTAGGCTGAAAAAACAAAACAAACCCATCAGAGATAGCAAAAACATTAGGTGTGGCCAAATCAACTGTTTGGAACATCCTTAAAAAGAAAGAACGCACCGGTGAGCTCAGCAACACCAAAAGACCCGTAAGACCACAGAAAACAACTGTGGTGGATAACCGACAAATTCTTTCCCTGGTGAAGAAAACACCCTTCACAACAATTGGCCAGATCAAGAACACTCTCCAGGAGGTAGGTGTATGTGTGTCAAAATCAACAATCAAGAGAAGACTTCAACAGAGTGAATACAGAGGGTTCACCACAAGATGTAAACCATTGGTGAGCCTCAAAAACAGGAAGGCCAGATTAGAGTTTGCCAAACAACATCTAAAAAAGCCTTCACAGTTCTAGAACAACATCCTATGGACAGATGAGACCAGAGTGATGGGAAGAGAAGAGTATGGAGAAGGAAAGGAACTGCTCATGATCCAAAGCATACTACCTTATCAGTGAAGCATGGTGATGGTAGTGTCATGGTGTGGGCATGTATGGCTGCCAATGGAACTGGTTCTCTAGTATATATTGATGATGTGACTGCTGACAAAAGCAGCAGGATGAATTCGGGCAATATTATCTGCTCATATTCAGCAAAATGCTTCAGAACTCATTGGACGGCACTTCACAGTGCAGATGGACAATGACCCGAAGCATACTGGGAAATCAACCAAAGAGTTTTTTAAGGGAAAGAAGTGGAATGTTATGCAATGGCCAAGTCAATCACCTGACCTGAATCCGATTGAGCATGCATTTCACTTGCTGAAGACAAAAATGAAGGTAAAATGCCCCAAGAATAAGCAGAAACTGAAGACAGTTGCAGTAGAGGCCTGGCAGAGCATCACCAGGAATGAAACCCAGCATCTGGTGATGTCCATGTGTTCCAGACTTCAGGCTGTAATTGACTGCAAAGGATTTGCAACTAAGTATTAATAGTGAAAGTTTGATGGATAATTGTTAATCTGTCCCATTACTTTTGGTCCCTTAAAAAGTGGGAGGCACATATACAAACTGTTGTAATTCCTACACCATTCACCTGATTTGGATGTAAATACCCTCAAATGAAAGCTGAAAGTCTGCAGTTAAAGCACATCTTGTTCATTTCATTTCAAAGCCATTGTGGTGGTGTATAGAGCCAAAAAGATTAGAATTGTGTCGATATCCCAATATTTATGGACCTGACTGTATTTGTAATACTCCAAAAAAAAAAGACAGGGGAAAAGAAGCATCATCTGGGGCCCTCCGGAACTGCAGTATCCATCATGTCTAGTCATGTCTGTGAATATCAGAGCTTTACAATACCTCGTGGGACATGTGGTTCTGCAGCAGCTGGGGAGCCATAGTTTGCAGATCCCTGCTCTAGTACAATAGTTTCATGGATAATGAAGTTGGTTAAGGTGTACAGGGATAGGGGACCGGCGCCCCCTCTTCAGTTGGGCTGTATGCCACCCAGTTGTTTTCTGCTTCTTCGCCAGCCAGAGCAGACGTATCCATCAAAACGATCTAAAGGGTAGCATCATCCCAACATGTGTTTACGAGACGTTACAGAGTAGACCCGGCAGCTTTCTCATCTGTAGAAACTGGCAGACAGGCTATCAGGCTGGCATTTGCCTATTTTAAATTGTTTTTCAAATAAATCTTTTACTATGCATCATCCGACCCATTTCAGCTAGGTATGCTGCCATGGAGGTACCAGGAAAACAGAAAATTGTTTCATACTTACCATAATTTTCTTTTCCTGGTGCCTATCCATGGCAGCATACAATCCTACCCTCAGTATGCTATATTACATAGAATGCTGGGAGTGCACTAATTATTTTCTTTTATAATATTAACCGGTCCTGAGGGAGGAGCCAAGGCGGAGCTTGTCACAGGTATGCTGCCATGGATAGGCACCAGGAAAAGAAAATTACGGTAAGTATGAAAAAAATTTCTGTTTTTCAGATCTTGATCTTTAAAGGTGACCATACACTGCAATCAGTTAGATATTAAATAAATTAGATTTAGTGCAAGAGCCTGTTTGATTTCCTATCATTTGAATTAATTGTTCAAATGTGTCTTCCTATTACCTATTTTGCCTAAATATCGAGTTGTACAGAGATTGCCCAATCAGATTGCATAGTGCATGACCATCTTAAGTGCCAGATTTGGAATGTAGATGTGCCATGACCCACTTGTATTTTCGTAACGATATTTCTTGGGCATTATACTAGGCACATGAACAAACCACCTTTTTTCAGGACATGCTAGAGTGATCAGGAATCTTCAAACTACGGCTCTCCAGCTGTTGCGGAACTACACATCCCATGAGGCATTGAAAAACTCTGACATTCACAGACATGACTAGACATGATGGGAATTGTAGTTCCTGAACAACTGGAGGGCCATAGTTTGAAGACCCCTGTGCTAGACCATTATTATGCCTCCAGAATTGGGAGTGTGGCATCTACCCAACTTCTCTTTGCTGGTGGACACAATAACCTACATCTATAGATATATCTATATATATCTATATATAGATATATCTATATATACACACACTGAAGCAGGGAGAAATATACATTGGCCCGGAAGTAAATCTGTACACAGGAAGTAGGTGTGTGTTTTGAGGCCAAATCATTTAGACATACACACATGACCCACTCAAACACCACCCCATGTAAAAATAATTAAAACATTATCCTAATTTGCAAATACAGATCATCTCTTCCTCAGGAGAACAGTAAGTAGGGCATGGTGGTGGGAAGAAATTAGAAGCAGTACAAGCAACTTCCTGGAGGGGTGTGATGTCATTCCTGTGTGCCTGCCACAGCTTCTGGGAACCAGATATGTGCCACCGGTACATACCTCCGCACACACAGCAGTTGCGCATCTCACATACACAGCGGTTGCGCATCTAAATGCATTTGGCGCATCTAACTGCTGGAAACCCAATTTTTATGGAAATTAGTAGTAAAGCAGATGCAGATTTCCAGGACTGGACTAACAAATGTTTCTAGTGAAAGGCAAATGGTGTTTTCTATTAAACAAGGTCTAAATGGGCCATTGAGATGCATCACAGTTGAACTTAGGAATGTGTCTTTGCAAAGTTAAAATAAATGAAATCCTCTCTTATTTTTGCTTGGGGATAGAGTCCAGAGGGATTAGAAGTCATGTCAGTTTTTGGGGATGTCTGCACCCTCGATAGGGTGAAGACACCTCCCAAAGTTTGCCAGTTTCTCCTTCAAATTTTTTCACTTCCTGTCACATAGCCAAACAGGAAGTGAGGATAAAACCCTACCAATGTCTTTCCTTGGAGACACACAGGTCAATCTAAATAGTTTCCCCATTAGGTAAATTGCACTCTAGCATTTTGCTGTGTACACCCCAAATTATTAGGTATCTTGGACTTTGGGGTTTATTTACTAAAGGTAACTCCACTTTGCATTACAAGGGCAGTTGCTGGAGATTCGAGGGGGTCAGGGGGACATGCAAGGAAAATAATATAAACAGCATCTTTGCTTCTACTGTAAAACATAAAAATTTGTTAAAAATTTTATTGGTCAACAAAACGGGACTTAGAAAAGAACAAGGGAAGTAAAAAACACATGTATGTTAATTTGAGACACTACAGAATATGGTTTTGAGTTCTGACCATTTTGCAGAGGAAATTACCAGGAGTTAAAAAGACTGAGCCCACAAACGGACAGTCTTTTAAGAATTAAAACATTTATTAGTCACTACTAGGAATGAGCCGAACATCCCTCTGTTCGGTTCGCACCAGAACATGCAAAAAATTTGTTCGAACACGCTAACACCATTAAAGTCTATGGGACTCGAACATGAATAATCAAAAGTGCTAATTTTAAAGGTTTATATGCAAGTTATTGTCATAAAAAGTGTTTGGGGACCTGGGTCCTGCCCCAGGGGACATGGATCAATGCAAAAAAAAGTTTTAAAAACGTCCGTTTTTACGGGAGCAGTGATTTTAATAATGTTTAAAGTGAAACAATAAAAGTATAATATTCCTTTAAATTTCGTACCTGGGGGCAGTCTATAGTATGCCTGTAAATGGGCGCATGTTTCCCGTGTTAAGAACAGTTTGACAGCAAAATGACATTTCACAGGAAAAAAAGTCATTTAAAACTACTCGCGGCTATTAATGAATTGTCGGTCCGACAATACACATAAAAGTTCATTAAAAAAAACGGCATGGGATTTCCCCACAGGGGAACTCCGAACCAAAATTTAAAAAAAAAATGGTGTGGGGATCCCCCTAAATTCCATACCAGGCCCTTCAGGTCTGGTATGGGGAACCCCGAGCCAAAATTTAAAAAAAAATGGCGTGCGGTCCCCTCAAAAATCCATACCAGACCCTTATCCGAGCACGCAACACTCTTCTTTCTTCTATCTTCCTTAGGTTTCTTCCTCCACCTTCTTCTTCCTCTGGTTCTTCCTCTGATCCTCTACTTCTTGCTCCGATGTTCTCGTCCGGCATCTTCCTCCATTGCGTCTTCTTCCCTTCTTCGTTCTCGGGCTGCTCCGCATCCATGATGGGAGGCTCCCGCTGTGTGACGCTTCTCGTCTTCTGATGGTTCTTAAATAACGGAGGGCGGGGCCACCCAGTGACCCCGCCCCCTCTGACGCATGGGGACTTGATGGGGACTTCCCTGTGGCTTTCCCCGTGATGTCAGAGGGGGTGGGGTTTACCCGTTACGTAACAGGTGATCCCGCCCCCTCTGACATCACGGGGAAAGCCTCAGGGAAGTCCCCGTCAAGTCCCCGTGCGTCAGAGGGGGGCGGGGTCACCGGGTGACCCCGCCCTCCATTATTTAAGAACCGTCAGAAGACGAGAAGCGTCACGGAGCGGGAGCCTCCCATCATGGATGCGAAGCGGCCCGAGAACCAAGCAGGGAAGAAGACGCTGCGGAGGAAGATGCCGGATGAGAACACCGGAGCAAGAAGCAGAAGATCGGAGGAAGAACCAGAGGAAGAAGAAGATGGAGGAAGAAACCGAAGGAAGATAGAAGAAAGAAGATGGAAAGAAGAAGATTTTAAATAAAGGAATTGTCAACAACTAGCTCTTGTCATTATTAACATTTTTGACACTTTGTTTGTGAAATGGTACCATTTCACACAGGGGGGGCCCGGGATCTTGGGGTCCCCTTGTTAAAGGGGGCTTCCAGATTCCGATAAGCCCCCCCGCCCACAGACCCCCACAACCACCGGGCAAGGGTTGTGGGGATGAGGCCCTTGTCCCCATCAACATTGGGACAAGGTGCTTTGGGGGGACCCCAAAGCACCCTCCCAATGTTGAGGGCATGTGGCCTGGTACGGTTCAGCAGGGGGGGGCGCTCTTTCGCCCCCCCTCTTTTCCTGCGGCCTGCCAGGTTGCGAGCTCGGATAAAGGTCTGGTTTGGATTTTTGGGGGGACCCCATGCCATTTTTTTTGTAAATTTTGGCACGGGGTTCCCCTTAAAATCCATACCAGACCTGAATTAAAAATTCAGGGGTTCGGGGTTCCCCTGTGGGGAAATCCCATGCCGTTTTTTTCAATGAACTTTTATGTGTATTGTCGGACCGACAATTCATTAATAGCCGCGAGTAGGGATGAGCTTCGTGTTCGAGTCGAACCCATGTTCGACTCGAACATCGGCTGTTCGACCGTCCGTCGAATTGCGAACGTTATGGGCCGTTCGCGCCAAATTCGTGTGGCGCGTCACGGCCCATAATTCACTGCGGCATCGCAGTGCATTGCTGGCTGATGATTGGCCAAGCATGCACTATGACCCGCATGCTTGGCCAATCACAGCGCCGTCAGTAGAGAGAGCTGTAATTGGCCAAAGCCAGGGTGGCTTTGGCCAATTATGGCTCAGGGGATTTAGTACACGCCCCACACTATATAAGGCCGCCTGCACGGCGGCCCTGTGTAGATCTGTTCCTGCTATTTACATTTAATGCAGTGCGTCCTGCTCACAGTGTTCAGCTAGATCCGTTCCTGCTATTTACATTTAGTGCAGTCAGTGCGTCCTGCTCACAGTGTTCAGCTAGATCCGTTCCTGCTATTTACATTTAGTGCAGTGCGTCCTGCTCACAGTGTTCAGCTAGATCTGTTCCTGCTATTTACATTTAGTGCAGTGCGTCCTGCTCACAGTGTTCAGCTAGATCCGTTCCTGCTATTTACATTTAGTGCAGTGCGTCCTGCTCACAGTGTTCAGCTAGATCTGTTCCTGCTATTTACATTTAGTGCAGTGCGTCCTGCTCACAGTGTTCAGCTAGATCTGTTCCTGCTATTTACATTTAGTGCAGTGCGTCCTGCTCACAGTGTTCAGCTAGATCCGTTCCTGCTATTTACATTTAGTGCAGTCAGTGCGTCCTGCTCACAGTGTTCAGATAGATCCGTTCCTGCTATTTACATTTAGTGCAGTGCGTCCTGCTCACAGTGTTCAGCTAGATCTGTTCCTGCTATTTACATTTAGTGCAGTGCGTCCTGCTCACAGTGTTCAGCTAGATCTGTTCCTGCTATTTACATTTAGTGCAGTGCGTCCTGCTCACAGTGTTCAGCTAGATCCGTTCCTGCTATTTACATTTAGTGCAGTGCGTCCTGCTCACAGTGTTCAGCTAGATCTGTTCCTGCTATTTACATTTAGTGCAGTGCGTCCTGCTCACAGTGTTCAGCTAGATCCGTTCCTGCTATTTACATTTAGTCCAGTGCGTCCTGCTCACAGTGTTCAGCTAGATCCGTTCCTGCTATTTACATTTAGTGCAGTGCGTCCTGCTCACAGTGTTCAGCTAGATCTGTGCCTGCTATTTACATTTAGTGCAGTGCGTCCTGCTCACAGTGTTCAGCTAGATCCGTTCCTGCTATTTACATTTAGTGCAGTCAGTGCATCCTGCTCACAGTGTTCAGCTAGATCCGTTCCTGCTATTTACATTTAGTGCAGTGCGTCCTGCTCACAGTGTTCAGCTAGATCTGTTCCTGCTATTTACATTTAGTGCAGTGCGTCCTGCTCACAGTGTTCAGCTAGATCCGTTCCTGCTATTTACATTTAGTGCAGTGCGTCCTGCTCACAGTGTTCAGCTAGATCTGTTCCTGCTATTTACATTTAGTGCAGTGCGTCCTGCTCACAGTGTTCAGCTAGATCCGTTCCTGCTATTTACATTTAGTGCAGTCAGTGCGTCCTGCTCACAGTGTTCAGCTAGATCCGTTCCTGCTATTTACATTTAGTGCAGTCAGTGCGTCCTGCTCACAGTGTTCAGCTAGATCTGTTCCTGCTATTTACATTTAGTGCAGTCAGTGCGTCCTGCTCACAGTGTTCAGCTAGATCCGTTCCTGCTATTTACATTTAGTGCAGTGCGTCCTGCTCACAGTGTTCAGCTAGATCTGTTCCTGCTATTTACATTTAGTGCAGTGCGTCCTGCTCACAGTGTTCAGCTAGATCTGTTCCTGCTATTTACATTTAGTGCAGTGTGTCCTGCTCACAGTGTTCAGCTAGATCCGTTCCTGCTATTTACATTTAGTGCAGTGCGTCCTGCTCACAGTGTTCAGCTAGATCTGTTCCTGCTATTTACATTTAGTGCAGTGCGTCCTGCTCACAGTGTTCAGCTAGATCCGTTCCTGCTATTTACATTTAGTGCAGTCAGTGCGTCCTGCTCACAGTGTTCAGCTAGATCTGTTCCTGCTATTTACATTTAGTGCAGTGCGTCCTGCTCACAGTGTTCAGCTAGATCTGTTCCTGCTATTTACATTTAGTGCAGTGTGTCCTGCTCACAGTGTTCAGCTAGATCCGTTCCTGCTATTTACATTTAGTGCAGTGCGTCCTGCTCACAGTGTTCAGCTAGATCTGTTCCTGCTATTTACATTTAGTGCAGTGCGTCCTGCTCACAGTGTTCAGCTAGATCTGTTCCTGCTATTTACATTTAGTGCAGTGTGTCCTGCTCACAGTGTTCAGCTAGATCCGTTCCTGCTATTTACATTTAGTGCAGTGCGTCCTGCTCACAGTGTTCAGCTAGATCTGTTCCTGCTATTTACATTTAGTGCAGTGCGTCCTGCTCACAGTGTTCAGCTAGATCCGTTCCTGCTATTTACATTTAGTGCAGTCAGTGCGTCCTGCTCACAGTGTTCAGCTAGATCCGTTCCTGCTATTTACATTTAGTGCAGTCAGTGCGTCCTGCTCACAGTGTTCAGCTAGATCTGTTCCTGCTATTTACATTTAGTGCAGTCAGTGCGTCCTGCTCACAGTGTTCAGCTAGATCCGTTCCTGCTATTTACATTTAGTGCAGTCAGTGCGTCCTGCTCACAGTGTTCAGCTAGATCTGTTCCTGCTATTTACATTTAGTGCAGTCAGTGCGTCCTGCTCACAGTGTTCAGCTAGATCCGTTCCTGCTATTTACATTTAGTGCAGTGCGTCCTGCTCACAGTGTTCAGCTAGATCCGTTCCTGCTATTTACATTTAGTGCAGTCAGTGCGTCCTGCTCACAGTGTTCAGCTAGATCCGTTCCTGCTATTTACATTTAGTGCAGTCAGTGCGTCCTGCTCACAGTGTTCAGCTAGATCCGTTCCTGCTATTTACATTTAGTGCAGTGCGTCCTGCTCACAGTGTTCAGCTAGATCCGTTCCTGTTATCTTCCTACTGACAGGCAGGCTTGTCTGGTTACAGTATATAAAGCTACCTGAAGAAAATTACAGGTGTTCTATCCCAGCTTAGTGCAGCTACAGGCCATTAGTATGTCTGGAAGGCCAAGAAGGAGAGGCAGACAGTCACAAGCCAATAAGAGAGGGCAAGCAGGCTCTGTGTCTAGTGCTGGTCGTGGAGACGGTGCATCCTCATCAGCACGTGGCCATGGGACACGCTTGGCCTTTTTTTCGGCAGCTGGCCGTGTTGAGCCGCAACATGCGGAAGACTTGGTCGAGTGGATGACCAAGCCGTCCTCATCCTCCTCATCCTCTCTCACCCATGCCCAGGGTGCTTTGTCTGGCAAAGCAGCGGCCTCTTCCCTCAGCTCAATGTCATCAGTGACTCCTTCCCTAGCTCCACCATGTCCTCCTGAGGATTCCCTCGAACTGTTTGACCACAGTGTTGGGTACATGCTCCAGGAGGATGCCCAGCGTTTGGAAGGCTCTGATGATGATACTGAGCTCGATGAAGGCAGTAACATGAGCACAGACAGAGGGGGTGCCCAAGAAGGACAGCAATCTGGCAGTCATGCTCCCCCTGCTGCAGCATACTGCCAGGTTTGCTCCAGTGATGAGGAGGGAGGGGATGATGAGGTCACTGACTCAACGTGGGTGCCTGATAGGAGAGAGGAGGAGGAGGAGGAGGAGGAGGCGGCACATCACCAACGAGGCAGGATGCCCTCCAGGGGCCAGCCTAAGGGCAGCACATTGACTGCATCACACCCCAAAGCTCCACATGTGCAGGGCGCTGCAGTCTCTGCGCGTTATTCAAAAAGTTCTTTGGTGTGGGCCTTTTTTGAGACGAGTGCATCAGATCGCACCGCTGCTATTTGCAACATATGTCTCAAGCGTATCTCGCGTGGCCAAAACATCTCCCGCTTGGGTACCACATGCTTGACCAGACATATGTTGACCTGCCATGCAGTTCGTTGGCAAGCATATCTAAAAGACCCACACCAAAGAACAAAGAGGATCTCTCCTTGCTCCTCATCAGCTGAGATTTCCAACCCCACTAGACCTTCAGTCCTCTCTGAGACCTGCAGTGAGAGGAATGAAGGTGTAGAATTAGGTGTGTCACAGCCAAGTACTTGTGGGCAATCTGCTTTTGGTACACGTCAGATTGTACCAGGCAAATTTCCCTGCCCCAGCTGCTGCACCGCCGAAAGAAGTTTGCTCCCAGCCATCCACATGCCCAGCAGTTGAATGCTAGCTTGGCAAAATTGCTAGCACTTCAACTGCTGCCTTTTCAGTTGGTAGACTCTGCCCCCTTCCGTGAGTTTGTGGAATGTGCGGTTCCTCAGTGGCAGGTACCCAAACGCCACTTTTTCTCACGGAAGGCGATTCCGGCTCTCTACCGGCATGTGGAAGGCAATGTCCATGCCTCGCTGGACAGGGCGGTCAGCGGTAAGGTGCATATTACCGCTAACTCATGGTCCAGCAGGCATGGACAGGGACGTTACTTAAGTTTCACGGCGCATTGGGTGACTCTGCTGGCAGCTGGGAAGGATGCAGGACAAGGTGCAGTAGTGTTGGAGGTTGTTCCGCCACCACGCCTCCAAAATGCTGATTGTGACACACCTCTCTCCTCCACCCCCTCCTCTTCTTCTTCCTCCATGGCCTCTTCCTCGGAACCAGCGGTGCTCCGTAGGCGTTCAAGGGGCTACGCAAGTACGCAGGCCAAAAGATGCCATGCGGTGCTTGAGCTGGTGTGCTTGGGGGACAGGAGCCACACTGGGGCAGAGGTTCTGTTAGCTCTGCAGGGGCAGGTTCAGAGGTGGTTGACGCCACGCCAACTTAAGGCAGGAATGGTGGTTTGCGACAATGGCACCAACCTCCTCTCTGCCCTCCGACAGGGACAACTGACCCATGTGCCCTGTTTGGCTCACGTCCTTAACTTGGTGGTGCAGCGGTTCTTGGGCAGGTACCCGGGCTTACAGGATGTCCTGAGGCAGGCCAGGAAAGTCTGTGTGCATTTCCGCCGGTCATATAATGCCAGTGCTCGGCTGACGGACCTCCAAAAGGAGTTTAACCTGCCCAAGAACCGCCTAATCTGTGACATGCCCACCAGGTGGAACTCAACGTTGGCCATGCTGCAGCGGCTGCACACGCAGCAGAGGGCCATCAATGAGTACCTGTGCGACTATGGCACCAGGACAGGGTCAGGGGACCTTGGTTTTTTTTCCCCACGCCAGTGGGCCATGATCAGGGATGCATGCACTGTCCTGTCACCATTCGAGGAGGCCACGAGGATGGTGAGCACTGACAGTGCATGCATCAGTGACACTGTCCCCCTTGTCCACCTGTTGGAGCACACGCTGCGTGGAATAATGGACAGGGCACTTGAGGCAGAACAGAGGCAGGAAGAGGAGGACTTCCTTAGCTCTCAAGGCCCCCTTTATCCAGACAGTGTTCCTGCGTGCCCGCCGATCACACAGGAAGAGGACGAGGAGGAGGAGGAGGAGGAGGAGGAAGATTGTGTCAGTATGGAGGTGGAGCCTGGCACTCAGCATCAGCAGTCTTTAAGGGATCAGTCCCAAGGAACACATGGACTTGTACGTGGCTGGGAGGAGGTGGCTGCGGACGTTGTTGTCCTTAGTGACCCAGAGGACTCCGGACCGAATGCCTCAGCAAACCTACGCTGCATGGCCTCCCTGATCCTGCAAAGCCTGCGTAAGGATCCTCGTATTTGTGGTATCAAGGAGAAGGACCAATACTGGCTGGCAACCCTCCTTGATCCACGTTACAAGGGTAAGGTTGCGGACCTTATCTTGCCATCGCAGAGGGAGCAGAGGATGAAACATCTTCGGGAGGCCTTGCAGAAAGGTCTGTGCAACGCGTTCCCAGAGACTGGGAGGTTACAAACTCCTGTTTCTGGACAACGTGTTGCTGAGGCTTCGGTCAGTCAAAGAAGGAGTGGTGGAGAAGGTGGCCGTCTGACCGATGCGTTCAGACAATTTTTTGGTCCGCAGCCCCAAGGTATGATCGGTTCCAGCAACCATCGCCAGCGTCTGTTTTACATGGTGCAGGAATACCTAGGGGCAAGATCAGACTTGGACACCTTTTCCACCGAAAATCCTCTGGGTTACTGGGTCTTGAGGATGGATCACTGGCCAGAGCTTGCACAGTATGCAATTGAGCTACTGGCCTGTCCTGCATCCAGCGTTCTTTCGGAACGCACATTCAGTGCTGCTGGAGGCGTGGTAACCGATCACAGGGTGCGTCTGTCCACTGACTCGGTCGATCGGCTGACCTTCATAAAAATGAATCAGTCTTGGATCACCACCAGCTACCAAGCACCTGATGCTGATGTAACTGAATAATTTTTTTCAGATCCCTTCAAAGACTGCCTATGCTGATGCTGAGTGACTATCCCTGAGTAATTATCCTCTTCCTCCTCAATCATCACGCTGATAGCTTGTAAGAACATTTTTGGTTCTGGGCGCCACCACCAGTGCCTAAGGCACAATTTTTCAGCCCCTGTTTAACAGGGGCGTGTAATTACAATTTTTGATGTAATACTTTGCAGCAGGGCTCGTTCCTGCATTCCAACTAGAGTGTCTGTGAGGGGTTACAGTGTTGTGGCACCAGCACCAGTGCCTAAGGCCCAATTTTTCTGCCCCTGTCTAACAGGGGCGTGTAATTACAATTTTTAATGCAATACTTTGCAGCAGGGCTCGTTCCTGCATTCCAACTAGAGTGTCTGTGAGGGGTTGCAGTGTTGTGGCACCAGCACCAGTGCCTAAGGCCCAATTTTTCTGCCCCTGTCTAACAGGGGCGTGTAATTACAATTTTTGATGCAATACTTTGCAGCAGGGCTCGTTCCTGCGTTCCAACTAGAGTGTCTGTGAGGGGTTGCAGTGTTGTGGCACCAGCACCAGTGCCTAAGGACCAATTTTTCTGCCCCTGTCTAACAGGGGCATGTAATTACAATTTTTGATGCAATACTTTGCAGCAGGGCTCGTTCCTGCGTTCCAACTAGAGTGTCTGTGAGGGGTTGCAGTGTTGTGGCACCAGCACCAGTGCCTAAGGCCTAATTTTTCAGCTCCTGTTCAACAGGGGCATGTAATTACAATTCTTGATCTAATATTTCACAGCAGGGCCCTGTGAGGGCTTACAGTGTTGTGGCCACAGCAACACCTAAGGCCCAAATTTCTGCTGAGTATATAGGGCAGGACCCTACTTTCAAACATCTAACTTACAAACGACTCCTACTTGCAAACGGAAGGAGACAACAGGAAGTGAGATGAAATCTACCCCTAGGAAGGGAAATTCTCTCCTGTAAGAGTTAATATGGGAAAACAATTTCTCCTTTCCACTGATGCTTTCCAATCCTTGTTCCACAAAAAAACCCAAATTTTCAAAAAACATTTTTCATTGGGACAAAAAAGTGAGGTGAAATCTTCTGAAGAGGAGGAAAGACAGCAAAACAAATGTCACAGGGGTGATAACCCTTCCCTATGTTTTCCAAAAAGCTTAAAAAAGATTTTTTGGCTGGAGCTAAACACGTTAAAAATGTACCCGTTCAAAATTACAAAGAGATTCTACTTAACAACAAACCTACAGTCCCTGTCTTGTTTGCACCGCCTGTATACTGCTGTTCAGAGTATATAGGGCCTTTCCTTATTTTAATTTGGGTGCGGGGTTCCCCTTAATATCCATACAGGACCCAAAGGGCCTGGTAATGGACTGGGGGGGTACCCATGCCGTTTGTCTCACTGATTTTCATCCATATTGCCATGACCCGACATGACATTAAACCCGCAAGCAGTTTTAAATGAGATTTTTTCCTTTAAAAATGACATTTGGTGCAGGGACTGTTCTAAACATGGGAAACACGCGTCACTTTACAGGCATACTATAGACACCCCCCAGGTACGATATTTAAAGGAATATTTCACTTTTTTTTTTTTACTTTAAGCATCATTAAAATCACTGCTCCCGAAAAAACGGCCGTTTTTAAAAGTTTTTTTTGCATTGATACATGTCCCCTGGGGTAGGACCCGGGTCCCCAAACCCTTTTTCGGACAATACCATGCAAATTAGCCTTTAAAATGAGCACTTTTGATTTCGAACGTTCGAGTCCCATAGACGTCAATGGGGTTCTAACGTTCGTGCGAACTTTCGGTCCGTTCGCGGGTTCTGGTGCGAACCGAACCGGGGGGTGTTCGGCTCATACCTAGCCGCGAGTAGTTTTGAATGACTTTTTTTCCTTTGAAATGTCATTTTTCTGTCAGACTGTTCTAAACACGGGAAACATGCGCCCCTTTACAGGCATACTATAGGCACCCCCCAGGTACGAAATTTAAAGGAATATTACACTTTTATTGTTTTACTTTAAGCATTATTAAAATCACTGCTCCCGAAAAAACGGCCGTTTTTCAAACTTTTTTTTGCATTGATCCATGTCCCCTGGGGCAGCACCCAGGTCCCTAAACACTTTTTATGACAATAACTTGCATATAAGCCTTTAAAATTAGCACTTTTGATTTCTCCCATAGACTTTTAAAGGGTGTTCCGCGGCTTTCGAATTTGCCGCGAACACCCCAAATTGTTTGCTGTTCGGTGAACTGGCGAACAGCCGAAGCTCATCCCTAGTCACTACATCTTGAGTAAGATTTTGCAAAATAATGCAGCACAGACAATTAAATCAAAGCAAAACTAACAACCTACAAACAACACAGATTGGCAACATCAAAAATATTTCAGTGAAAAATATCCCCCCCCCCCAAAAAAAAAAAAAAAAAAAAAAAGGTAAAAAAATACATGCTCTAAATACATCTGTTTTGCAAAGACATAACAAACAAAATACAAAGAGAAAATACATGTTTTGAAAACTCTATAAGGACACCCAAATCTACAGTGGGGACAGAAAGTATTCAGACCCCCTTCAATTTTTCACTCTTTGTTATATTGCAGCCATTTGCTAAAATCATTTAAGTTCATTTTTTTCCTCATTAATGTACACACAGCACCCCATACTGACAGAAAAACACAGAATTGTTGACATTTTTGCAGATTTATTAAAAAAGAAAAACTGAAATATCACATGGTCCTAAGTATTCAGACCCTTTGACACTCATATATTTAACTCAGGTGCTGTCCATTTCTTCTGATCATCCTTGAGATGGTTCTATAGCTTCATTTGAGTCCAGCTGTGTTTGATTATACTGATTGGACTTGATTAAGAAAGCCACACACCTGTCTATATAAGACCTTACAGCTCACAGTGCATGTCAGAGCAAATGAGAATCACGAGGTCAAAGGAACTGCCTGAAGAGCTCAGAGACAGAATTGTAGCAAGGCACAGATCTGGCCAAGGTTACAAAAAATTTCTGCTGCACTTAAGGTTCCTAAAAGCACAGTGGCCTCCATAATCCTTAAATGGAAAACGTTTGGGACCACCAGAACCCTTCCTAGAGCTGGCTGTCCGGCCAAACTGAGCTATCAGGGGAAAAGAGCCTTGGTGAGAGAGGTAAAGAAGAACCCAAAATCACTGTGGCTGAGCTCCAGAGATGCAGTCGGGAGATGGGAGAAAGTTGTAGAAAGTCAACCATCACTGCAGCCCTCCACCAGTCGGGGCTTTATGGCAGAGTGGCCAGACGGAAGCCTCTCCTCAGTGCAAGACACATGAAAGCCCGCATGAGGTTTGCTAAAAAAACACCTGAAGGACTCCAAGATGGTGAGAAATAATATTCTTTGGTTTGATGAGACCAAGATAGAACTTTTTGGCCTTAATTCTAAGCGGTATGTGTGGAGAAAACCAGGCACTGCTCATCACCTGTCCAATACAGTCCCAAAAGTGAAGCATGGTGGTGGCAGCATTATGCTGTGGGGGGTGTTTTTCAGCTGCAGGGACAGGACAACTAGTTGCAATTGAGGGAAAGATAAATGCGGCCAAGTACAGGGATATCCTGTAGTGCTCAGGACCTCAGACTGGGCCGAAGGTTTACCTTCCAACAAGACAATGACCCTAAGCACACAGCTAAAATAATGAAGGAGTGGCTTCACAACAACTCCATGACTGTTCTTGAATGGCCCAGCCAGAGCCCTGACTTAAACCCAATTGAGCATCTCTGGAGAGACCTAAAAATGGCTGTCCACCAACGTTTACCACCCAACCTGACAGAACTGGAGAGGATCTGCAAGGAGGAATGGCAGAGGATCCCCGAATCCAGGTGTGAAAAACTTGTTGCATCTTTCCCAAAAAGACCCATGGCTGTATAAGATCAAAAGGGTGCTTCTACTAAAAACTGAGCTAAGGGTCTGAATACTTAGGACCATGTGATATTTCAGTTTTTCTTTTTTAATAAATCTGCAAAAATGTCAACAATTCTGTGTTTTTCTGTCAATATGGGGTGCTGTGTGTACATTAATGAGGAAAAAAATGAACTTAAATGATTTTAGCAAATGGCTGCAATATAACAAAGAGTGAAAAATTTAAGGTTGTCTGAATACTTTCCATCCCCACTGTACTCTCCAGACACACACACACACCTCTTTTCGGGACAAGGTAAAGAATGCTATCTGCAAGCTTTATATAATATAGGTTTGTGTGCTAATGAGGCAATTGAAAACACATGTACAGTCCATGAAACACACAAAATGCAAGTTCACCCAATGTAGAGACAGAACTTCAAAGTGGGTATACCTGTTAACCACTTCAGTCCCGGAAGGATTTACCCCCTTCCTGACCAGAGCACTTTTTACAATTTGGCACTGTGTCACTTTAACGGCTAATTAAGCGGTCATGCAATGCTGTGTCCAAATTAAATTTGCGTCCTTTTTTTCCCACAAATAGAGCTTTCTTTTGATGGTATTTGATCACCTCTGCGGTTTTTATTTTTTGCGCTATAAACGGAAAAAGACTGAAAATTTTGAAAAAAAAAGATATTTTCTACTTTTTGTTATAAAAAAAGTCCAATAAACTCAATTTTAGTCATACATTTAGGCCAAAATGTATTTGGCCACATATCTTTGGTAAAAAAATGTCAATAAGCGTATTTTTATTGGTTTGCGCAAAAGTTATAGCATCTACAAACTAGGGTACATTTTCTGGAATTTACACAGATTTTAGTTTATGACTGTCTATGTCATTTTTTGAGGTGCTAAAATGGCAGGGAAGTACAAACCCCCCCAAATGACCCCATTTTGGAAAGTAGACACCCCAAGGAAATTGCTGAGAGGCATGTTGAGCCCATTAAATATTACATTTTTTGTCCAAAGTGATTGAATAATGATAAAAAAATGTACTAATAGTTGTCACTAAATGATATATTGCTCACACGTGCCATGGTTATATGTGAAATTGCACCCCAAAATACATTTAGCTGCTTCTCCTGAGTATGAGGATACCACATGTGTGGGACTTTTTGGGAGCCTAGGCGCGTTCTAAGGGCGTAAATTTTTGATTTCACTCCTCACTACCTATCACAGTTTTGAAGGCCATAAAATGCCAAGATGGCACAAACCCCCACCAAATGACCCCATTTTGGAAAGTAGACACCCCAAGTTATTTGCTGAGAGGCATGTTGCGTCCATGGAATATTTTATATTTTGACACAAGTTGCGGGAAAGTGACAATTTTTTTTTTTTGCACAAAGTTGTCACTAAATGATATATTTCTCAAACATGCCATGGGCATATGTTGAATTACACCCCACAATACATTCTGCTGCTTCTCCTGAGTATGGGGATACCACATGTGAGCCTAGCTGCATACGGGGCCCCGGAAACCAATCACCGCCTTCAGGTTTTCTAAGGGCGTAAATTTTTGATTTACTCCTCACTGCCTATCATAGTTTCGAAGGCCATAAAATGTCAAGATAGCACAACCCCCCCCCAAATGACCCCATTTTGGAAAGTAGACACCCCAAGCTATTTACTGAGGGGCATAGTGAGTATTTTGCAGCTCTCATTTGTTTTTGAAAATGAAGAAAGACAAGAAAAATGTATTTTTTTTTCTTTTTTCAATTTTCAAAACTTTGTGACAAAAAGTGAGGTCTGCAAAATACTCACTATACCTCTCAGCAAATAGCTTGGGGTGTCTACTTCCCAAAATGGGGTAATTTGGGGGGTTTGTACCACCTGAGCATTCCATGGCCTCCGAAACTGTGATAGGCAGTGAAGAGTGAAATCAAAAATGTACGCCCTTAGAAAGCCTGAAGGTGGTGCTTGGTTTTCGGGGTCCCGTACGCGGCTAGGCTCCCAAAAAGTCTCCCATATGTGGTATCCCCGTACTCAGGAGAAGCAACAGAATGTATTTTGAGGTGTAATTTCACATATTCCCATGGCATATTTGAGCAATATATCATTTAGTGACAACTTTGGGCAAAAAAAAAAAAATTTGTCTTTTTCCCGCAACTTGTGTCACAATATAAAATATTCCATGGACTCGACATGCCTCTCAGCAAATAGCTTGGGGTGTCTACTTTCCAAAATGGGATCATTTGGGGGGGGGGGGGTGAACTGTCCTGGCATTTTATGCACAACATTTAGAAGCTTATGTCACACGTCACCCACTTTTCTAACCACTTGAAGACAAAGCCCTTTCTGACACTCTTTGTTTACATGAAAAATTTATTTTTTTTGCAAGAAAATTACTTTGAACCCCCAAACATTATATTTTTTTTTAAAGCAAATGCCCTACAGATTAAAATGGTGGGTGTTTCATTTTTTTTTCACACAGTATTTGCGCAGCGATTTTTCAAACACATTTTTTTGGGAAAAAACACACTTTTTAAAATTTGAATGCACTAAAACACACTATAGTGCCCAAATGTTTGATATAATAAAAAAGATGATCTTAGACCGAGTACATGGATACCAAACACGACATGCTTTAAAATTGCGCACAAACGTGCAGTGGCGACAAACTAAATACATTTTTAAAAGCCTTTAAAAGCCTTTACAGGTTACCACTTTAGATTTACAGAGGAGGTCTACTGCTAAAATTACTGCCCTCGATCTGACCTTTGCGGTGATACCTCACATGCATGGTGCAATTGCTGTTTACATTTGACGCCAGACCGACGCTTGTGTTCACCTTTGCACGAGAGCAGGGGGGGACAGGGGTGCTTTTTTTTTTTTTTTTTTTAATAATTTTTTTCTTTTTATCTTATTTTTAAACTGTTCCTTTCATTTTTTTTAATCATTTTTATTGTTATCTCAGGGAATGTAAATATCCCCTATGATAGCAATAGGTAGTGACAGGTCCATTTTTTTGAAAAAAATTGTGGTCTATTAGACCCTAGATCTCTCCTCTGCCCTCAAAGCATCTGACCACACCAAGATTGGTGTGATAAAATGCTTTCCCAATTTCCCAATGGCGCTGTTTACATCCGGCGAAATCTAAGTCATGAAATGCTCGTAGCTTCCGGTTTCTTAGGCCATAGAGATGTTTGGAGCCATTCTGGTCTCTGATCAGCTCTATGATCAGCTGGCTGAATCACCGGCTGCATTCTCAGGTTCCCTGTTGGGACAGGAGAGCCAGAGAAAAACATGGAAGATGGTGGGGGTGGGGCATTCCCTCCCACTACTTGTAAAAGCAGTCTAGAGGCTAATTAGTTGCTAGGATTGCTTTTACATGAAAGCTTACCGCTGGCTGAAAAGAATGATACCAAGATGATACCTAAACCTGCAGGCATCATTCTGGTATAACCACTCAAAGTCCAGCAGCATACCAGTACGTTGCTGGTCCTTGTTGGGCATATATTGTAAACTTTTTTTTCATGCAGCCTGTGGCCTGAACAATAAAAAGAGATTGATCAGTGGGTATGCCCACCATTAGAATACCTCCCTTCATCCACCCACTTCTAATGATGGGCATACATGCACCGTTTATATAAGCCGAAGCATGGGGGCATACGCCCCAAAAGGTAGGAGCAAATCGCTCCTCCGCCCCTGCTGCCCCCATGCTTCGGCATATATGCTCTTTTTTTTAACTGTGGTGGTGAAATCACCTTCTACAGCGCTGGAGTCACGGCTTTATGTTTCGTGGGAGCAAACGCTGTTGTTGTCAAGATAAATAAATCCGTGCTGCAACTGAAATGCGTACCTGCTAAGCAAATGATGGTTAACAATAAAACAAAGTAACAGTATAATGCCCCGTACACACGGTCGGATTTTCCGTTGGAAAATGTCCGATCGGAGCGTGTTGTCGGACATTCCAACCGTGTGTGGGCTCCATCGGACATTTTCCATCGGATTTTCCGACACACAAAGTTTGAGAGCAGGCTATAAAATTTTCCGACAACAAAATCCAATCGCGTCAATTCCGACTGTGTGTGGCCTGTTCCGACGCACAAAGTGCCACGCATGCTCAGAAGAAATTCCGATACGGAACAGCTCGGTCGGGTAAAATTAGCGTTCGGAATGGATACAGCACTTTCTTCATGCTGCAATGTCAAAAATAGTTTAATATAGCGCACTCTCTTCTTCTTTATAATGTGAGAAGAATGAAGTAGTTTTGCTGCTCATATTCACACAGACTTCTCACAAACTTCTTTCTTTATTATTTATTGTGATTCCCTCAATATATTTAGATTTGTCACATCTGACCAAATTTGTTTTTGGTTGTTTTTTCAATTTTTTTGGTTTTCTTCCAGGCTGGTTTTGTATTTTTTGGGGTTTTTTTTTTGTTGTTTTTGTTGTGTTTTGCTCCAGAATATTTTTGTGTGTGTTTTGTGTGTCAAGTTACCACAACACCATTGATATCTTGTATTATTTAATCTGTAGGAGATTGTTTGGTGTTGTTGTCTCTTGTTAATTTCACATTGTATTTTTGAAATGTACCTGCCTACTCACAAACAAACTGTTTTTGAATGAAAACACACATAGGCGAGTATAATTGAACAAAAAATTCCTTTATTAAGAGCTCACAACTAAAGAAACAAGGAGGCAACGCTGGAGAAACAGCAGAAATGGGTGAAGCCTTGGACCCCCAGGGCACACATCAATTATTTTCAAGCAAAATTCGTGGCCTGAGGAGTCCATATTTAAGGGAGTGCAGTCTGCTCCAGAAGTCCCAGAGATCATGAAAGCAGCAGATGACATCTGTGTCCCCAGGCTGTGGTCATACAAGAGACTGCATCTTTTGTCAGACCAGACTGAACCCAGGGTCATCACTCTCTGGTCTTCCTTCCACGCTTCCTTCCACGCTGTGGCTCTGGTGGTGGAGTTGTGGCAGGAGGAGGAGGAGGGGCCAACTCACTCAGGTGGGTATTGGGTGTTAGTTTCCCACTCACCCCCTTACTTAGGATTTTATACAGAAGGTCCTCACACAGCTTGTGTTGACCCTCCTGCATGCCCTTCAGTTTGGTGGCAGCCATGCAGGCAAAGGCCTCTTCAGGAATGGGTAAGGCTCTGAGGGACGCAGAAGTCTCCTGAATCAGCCTGAGCGCTGAATCCTGCATGTGAGTCGCCTTCCTTGCTCTTTTGTATGGAAGGCGGAGGGGAGAAACCTGCGATTCTGTCGGGCTGCGACTGGTCCCAGGCTTCTCCTGGCTGACACTTAGCCCCGCCTTCTCCTGGCTGCCACTAACCCCCACCTCCTCCTGGCTGCCACATTCCACAGCCTCCTCCTGGCTGAGGTCTTCCTGTGTATGAAAAAGTGACATAGTTTTAGTTTTTTATTCATCAATCACACACAATTTTCACCTCCTGACCGTTGCAAATTGAATGTTAACAAATATAACTGATAATCATTCTGAGCCCAGTATTTTTCATTCTTGTCCCAATTTTGGGTGCCCACTACTCTCTATTGATATGTAAAACACTTTTTTCAATCAGCAATTAGTGATCAATAATAACACCTAGTAAACATCATTTCTTTATTGACCAGAAATCTGTAGAACAATGCTATACCTGGCTCCAGCTGGGCTCCTCCACTTCTTCCTGGCTGGAAGGCCCAGGTTGGACATCGGAAGCCTCAGCTGGGGTGGAAGGAAGAGTGGAAGGAAGAGTGGAGAGGGATTCCCTGACTTCAGTGTGGTCTGACAGAAATCGCAGTCACTCATAGTACCACAGCCTGGGGACATAAATGTCATCTGCTGCAGCTCCGGACCTCTGGGAATCTGTGACCTTCTTGCGCTCCCTAAGATAAGTGCTTCTCAGGCCACCAATTTTGGTTTTTAAATAGGGGATGGTTGCTGTGGGGACCACCGGCGTCACCAACTCCAGCAGCTTCTCCAGCGCTGCCTGCCTCTTTTGTTTATTATTATAATGAGGATGTCTCACCTGCCACAGACAGGGCAGCCCCCTGTATTTGTCTATGAACAGGGGGGGGGGGGGGAATTGTGGTCGTTGAAGCCATCAATTTTCTCTGCAAGACACAACACAAGACAAACCCTAATGTCAGGCAAAACTCTCCTAATCTTGTTACAATATAGGCCTCAATCTAGAAGGAGTATAGGCCCAAGTTTAGATCTTACCTTCATTCTCACAAACGGCACCTCCGATACTCCTTCCTCCGCTCACAGATCGTACGTACTACGCACACGTGTTACGCTTTATACACACTGCGCATGCGTGTAACTCCGCCTGCCCCTGACGTTCTTTCTAGTCTATTCCCCGCCAATTTTCGTTCGGCGCAGTGGGGGAAGAGCACATGGCGGAGACACAGCAGGTGCGTACTAATTACAGCAACGAGGAGGAGGAAAGCCCGGAGCCAGAAACGTCCAGATCCAGAAGGAGATGATTTAAGGCCTCAAATATGTCCTTTGGAGAGATGTTGGAGATGGTGGACATCCTGAAGAGGAATTATGGACCTTACCCCAACTCCAATGTCAGAAAGGCCAAGATCATGGCAAAAGTGGTCAAGAGTCTTCATCGGAATTTCGGGGTACGACGATCGAAAGATCAGCTCAGGAAGCGGTGGTCAGACCTGAAATTAAGAGAGCACGAGCAGTACAGAAAGATCCGGAGAGTGCTGCAAAAAAGTAAGTAGTTGTCCAGTGTTCCTATTCTTTTTCTGTTTATTACGTTGTACAGTTTAAAATGGCAACTTTCATGTTCATTGGCACACTATTCGTTCGTATCCAACATTTTTCTTTAGGCCTATAAAACACTGTCATAGAACGTCCCACACTCCGCTTAAGTGCTTCCGTCATATACCACTTCCTCCCAGTCTGTATACAGATATCAGATATTCCAACCTCTCTGAGCACAAAACAAGGCGACACTTGCTTAGATGCTAACATGAAGTGACTTTATTTAGAATCAAAATACAGTCTTATATACAGGAGAAGATGAGGTTCCCCCAACCTGCTCATATTACTCTAACAATACAAATGTAACCTAATTAACCTAATTAACATGAGCTAATTAACTAATCCTTTATACAGCCTAGGTGACTGAGACATGACCTTTTGCTCAGACTGAGTTAATTATCACAGGACATTTTCTCACAATAGCAGCAGCTCCAATAGGAGTCGTCCCGTCTCCTACATTGTATAGAGGACAATGTGATCAGCTCATTCAATTAACATAAACATAGGTAGTTGGAGTTGATGACACCAGCATCTCCTCACAGTATGTGTTCCAACAGTATGAATCAGTCTTATCAGCAGGGGGCTGCTGGAGGAATCCCCCCTCCCGCTTCAGGGACACACATCCCAAATGACCACAGCAAGGAGTCCCCAACAGAATCAAACAACATACAATATATACATATATACACGACTGAGTCAGATTAGTACAGTTCAGACTGGATTTCTAATTCACCTCACAAAGAGTATTGTTCCCTTGAAAATCCAGGGCCCATAATCAAAAGGCAAGAGGCTTGCATTCAGTCCTCTCCAACAGCCTCTGTCCCGGCTAGGTCTGTCACAAACACCATTGTTTTGGCCATATGCATTTGGCCACATTTTTGAGGGCCTACTTGTCTGAAACTAATTTGGTTGTGTAGATGGGTTTGTTACTAGAATGTTATAATATAAAACCAAATGTAGCGCTAATAAATGAGAAAAAATATAAATAGTATGATAACACATGTAATGATAATAGAAAATAAGTGCTGGTGTATCTAATGAAAGATCGTGCATGGAAAGTCCATCATATTAGAAAAACCTTTTAAAGTCACCATACGTGATGGCAAAATATAAAGTGGAAAAAAGTCCAGAAATAAATAAGTGCAGAGAAACTAAATATTGCGATGGTGATGAAACTCCAAGATATATGATCGTGGACACTCTTGAATACAAGCCAATCAATACTGATAGAACAACCACCCGAATGACTGGAGGCTTACCGGAAAGTTGGGACCCACAGAGCATACGCTATATGGGTCAAACAGGCTTAAGTTGCTCTCTGGCAATGGAAGTAGAATACCAGGGGCTGATGGATGGTGAGGTCTTAACTGTGCTATTCCAAAGCAATCTTCTCCGTGTGGAAGCTCAGACATCAGCGGACATAACCCACATGTAATGAAGAAGTGGCCAATAGTGTAATTCCGTAAAGCATGTAGAATTTTTTAGTAACCACTTGCCGACCGCCTCACGCCTATATACGTGAGCAGAGCGGCACGGGCAGGCAAAATCACGTACCTGAAACGTGATTGCCTTCCCGCGGGTGGGGGGTCCGATCGGACCCCCCCCGGTGCCAGCTGCGGTCGGCATTTGGCTGGGAGCATTGAGAGACGAGGGGGAGGCCATCCAATCGTGGCCCCCCCCTCGCGATCGCTCCCAGCCAATGAGAAACATCCCCTGCCTCTGTATAGTACACAGAGGCAGAGGATGTGATGTCATCTCTCCTCGGCTGGCCAGTTTCCGTTCCAGCGCCGAGGAGAGATGACATGTAAGTGCACCAAACACACACACACACACAGTAGAACATGCCAGGCATACATTACACCCCCGATCCCCCCCCCCCGATCGCCCCCCGATGCCCCCCCAATCACCCCCCCCCCCCTGTCACAAACTGACACCAAGCAGGTTTTTTTTTTTTTTTTTTTTCCTGATTACTGCATAGTGTCAGTTTGTGACAGTTAGCAGTGTTAGCACAGTTACTGTTACCCCCCTGTAGGTCTAGGGTACCCCCCTTACCCCCCCTAATAAAGTTTTAACCCCTTGATCACCCCCCCTCACCAGTGTAACTAAGCGATCATTTTTCTGATCGCTGTATTAGTGTCGCTGGTGATGCTAGTTAGGGACGTAAATATTTAGGTTCGCCGTCAGCGTTTTATAGCGACAGGGACCCCCATATACTACCTAATAAATGTTTTAACCCCTTGATTGCCCCCTAGTTAACCCTTTCACCACTGATCACCATATAACCGTTACGGGTGACGCTGGTTAGTTCGTTTATTTTTTATAGTGTCAGGGCACCCGCCGTTTATTACCGAATAAAGGTTTAGCCCCCTGTAGGTCTAGGGTACCCCCCTTACCCCCCCTAATAAAGTTTTAACCCCTTGATCACCCCCTGTCGCCAGTGTCGCTAAGCGATCATTTTTCTGATCGCTGTATTAGTGTCGCTGGTGACGCTAGTTAGGGACGTAAATATTTAGGTTCGCCGTCAGTGTTTTATAGCGACAGGGACCCCCATATACTATCTAATAAATGTTTTAACCCCTTGATGGCCCCCTAGTTAACCCTTTCACCACTGATCACCGTATAACCGTTACGGGTGACGCTGGTTAGTTTGTTTATTTTTTATAGTGTCAGGGCACCCGCCGTTTATTACCGAAAAAAGGTTTAGCCCCCTGATCGCCCGGCGGTGATATGCGTCGCCCTAGGCAGCGTCAGATTAGCGCCAGTACCGCGAACACCCATGCACGCACCGTACACGCACCGTACACCTCCCTTAGTGGTATAGTATCTGAACGCATCAATATCTGATCCGATCAGATCTATACTAGCGTCCCCAGCAGTTTAGGGTTCCCAAAAATGCAGTGTTAGCGGGATCAGCCCAGATACCTGCTAGCACCTGCGTTTTGCCCCTCCGCCCGGCCCAGCCCAGTCCAGCCCACCCAAGTGCAGTATCGATCGATCACCGTCACTTTTTTTTGTAGCGTTTTGGTGAACTGGCAAGCACCAGCGCCCTAGTACACCCCGGTCGTAGTCAAACCAGCACTGCAGTAACACTTGGTGACGTGGCGAGTCCCATAAGTGCAGTTCAAGCTGGTGAGGTGGCAAGCACAAGTAGTGTCCCGCTGCCACCAAAAAGACAAACACAGGCCCGTCGTGCCCATAATGCCCTTCCTGCTGCATTCGCCAATCCTAATTGGGAACCCACCGCTTCTGCAGCGCCCGTACTTCCCCCATTCACATCCCCAACCAAATGCAGTCGGCTGCATGAGAAGCATTTTCTTTATGTCCTCCCGAGTACCCCTACCCAACGAACCCCCCCCAAAAAAAAGATGTTGTGTCTGCAGCAAGCACGGATATAGGCGTGACACCCGCTATTATTGTCCCTCCTGTCCTGACAATCCTGGTCTTTGCATTGGTGAATGTTTTGAACGCTACCATTCACTAGTTGAGTATTAGCGTAGGGTACAGCATTCCACAGACTAGGACACACTTTCACAGGGTCTCCCAAGATGCCATCGCATTTTGAGAGACCCGAACCTGGAGCCGGTTACAGTTATAAAAGTTACAGTTACAAAAAAAAAGTGTAAAAAAAAAAAAAACACAAACAAAAATTAAAAAAAATAGTTGTCGTTTTATTGTTCTCTCTCTCTCTATTCTCTCTCTATTGTTCTGCTCTTTTTTACTGTATTCTATTCTGCAATGTTTTATTGTTATTATGTTTTATCATGTTTGCTTTTCAGGTATGCAATTTTTTATACTTTACCGTTTACTGTGCTTTATTGTTAACCATTTTTTTGTCTTCAGGTACGCCATTCACGACTTTGAGTGGTTATACCAGAATGATGCCTGCAGGTTTAGGTATCATCTTGGTATCATTCTTTTTAGCCAGCGGTCGGCTTTCATGTAAAAGCAATCCTAGCAGCTAATTAGCCTCTAGACTGCTTTTACAAGCAGTGGGAGGGAATGCCCCCCCCCCCCCACCGTCTTCCGTGTTTTTCTCTGGCTCTCCTGTCTCAACAGGGAACCTGAGAATGCAGCCGGTGATTCAGTCAGCTGACCATAGAGCTGATCAGAGACCAGAGTGGCTCCAAACATCTCTATGGCCTAAGAAACCGGAAGCTACGAGCATTTTATGACTTAGATTTCGCCGGATGTAAACAGCGCCATTGGGAAATTGGGGAAGCATTTTATCACACCGATCTTGGTGTGGTCAGATGCTTTGAGGGCAGAGGAGAGATCTAGGGTCTAATAGACCCCAATTTTTTCAAAAAAGAGTACCTGTCACTACCTATTGCTATCATAGGGGATATTTACATTCCCTGAGATAACAATAAAAATGATTTAAAAAAAAAAAAAATGAAAGGAACAGTTTAAAAATAAGATAAAAAAGCAAAAAAATAATAAAGAAAAAAATAAATAAATAAAAAGCACCCCTGTCCCCCCTGCTCTCGCGCTAAGGCGAACGCAAGCGGCGGTCTGGCGTCAAATGTAAACAGCAATTGCACCATGCATGTGAGGTATCACCACGAAGGTCAAATCGAGGGCAGTAATTTTAGCAGTAGACCTCCTCTGTAAATCTAAAGTGGTAACCTGTAAAGGCTTTTAAAGGCTTTTAAAAATGTATTAATTTTGTTGCCACTGCACGTTTGTGCGCAATTTTAAAGCATGTCATGTTTGGTATCCATGTACTCGGCCTAAGATCATCTTTTTTATTTCATCAAACATTTGGGCAATATAGTGTGTTTTAGTGCATTAAAATTTAAAAAAGTGTGTTTTTTCCCCAAAAAATGCGTTTGAAAATCGCTGCGCAAATACTGTGTGAAAAAAAAAAAAATGAAACACCCACCATTTTAATCTGTAGGGCATTTGCTTTAAAATAATATATAATGTTTGGGGGTTCAAAGTAATTTTCTTGCAAAAAAAAATAATTTTTTCATGTAATCAAAAAGTGTCAGAAAGGGCTTTGTCTTCAAGTGGTTAGAAGAGTGGGTGATGTGTGACATAAGCTTCTAAATGTTGTGCATAAAATGCCAGGACAGTTCAAACCCCCCCCAAATGACCCCATTTTGGAAAGTAGACACCCCAAGCTATTTGCTGAGAGGCATGTCGAGTCCATGGAATATTTTATATTGTGACACAAGTAGCGGGAAAGAGACAAATTTTTTTTTTTTTTTTTTTTTTGCACAAAGTTGTCACTAAATGTTATATTGCTCAAACATGCCATGGGAATATGTGAAATTACACCCCAAAATAAATTCTGTTGCTTCTCCTGAGTACGGGGATACCACATGTGTGAGACTTTTTGGGAGCCTACCTGCGCACGGGACCCCGAAAACCAAGCACCGCCTTCAGGCTTTCTAAGGCCGTAAATTTTTGATTTCACTCTTCACTGCCTATCACAGTTTCGGAGGCCATGGAATGCCCAGGTGGCACAAACCCCCCCCCCCAAATGACCCCATTTTGGAAAGTAGACACCCCAAGCTATTTGCTGAGAGGTATAGTGAGTATTTTGCAGACCTCACTTTTTGTCACAAAGTTTTGAAAATTGAAAAAAGAAAAAAAAAATTTTTTTTTCTGGTCTTTCTTCATTTTCAAAAACAAATGAGAGCTGCAAAATACTCACCATGCCTTTCAGCAAATAGCTTTGGGTGTCTACTTTCCAAAATGGGGTCATTTGGGGGGGGTTTGTGCCATCTTGGCATTTTATGGCCTTCAAAACTGTGATAGGTAGTGAGGAGTAAAATCAAAAATGTATGCCCTTAGAAATCCTGAAGGTGGTGCTGGGTTTTCGGGGCCCCGCACGCGGCTAGGCTCCCAAAAAGTGCCACACATGTGGTATCCCCGTACTCAGGAGAAGCAGCTGAATGTATTTTGGGGTGAAATTCCACATATGCTCATGGCCTGTGTGAGCAAAATATCATTTAGTGACAACTTTTTGTAAATTTTTTTTTTTGTCATTATTCAATCACTTGGGACAAAAAAATAAATATTCAATGGGCTCAACATGCCTCTCAGCAATTTCCTTGGGGTGTCTACTTTCCAAAATGGGGTCATTTGGGGGGGTTTTGTACTGCCCTGCCATTTTAGCACCTCAAGAAATGACATAGGCAGTCATAAACTAAAAGCTGTGTAAATTCCAGAAAATGTACCCTAGTTTGTAGACGCTATAACTTTTGCGCAAACCAATAAATATACGCTTATTGACATTTTTTTTACCAAAGACATGTGGCCGAATACATTTTGGCCTAAATGTATGACTAAAATTTAGTTTATTGGATTTTTTTTATAACAAAAAGTAGAAAATATCATATTTTTTTCAAAATTTTCAGTCTTTTTTCGTTTATAGCGCAAAAAATAAAAACGGCAGAGGTGATCAAATACCATCAAAAGAAAGCTCTATTTGTGGGAAGAAAAGGACGCAAATTTCGTTTGGGTAGAGCATTGCATGACTGCGCAATTAGCAGTTAAAGCGACGCAGTGCCGAATTGTAAAAAGTGCTCTGGTCAGGAAGGGGGTAAATCGTTCCGGGGCTGAAGTGGTTAAAGAAAAAACTTACATCTCAGTAAAAAAGCGCTTAAAAGTGTAAAATGGCGGCAGTGGAGTCCTACTGACGCGTTTCATCACACAGGACTTCGTCTGGGGTACTTACCCACTGCAGCCAGACTCCTTTATATATGGACAAGGACCCCTGTGATGAGAATCCAGCACCCAGGCTTGTTGTGAATTGGCACTTCCGGGGTCATTCAAGATGGCGGACCAGCGTGCGTTCCAAGCCACTCTTTGATGTGATTCAACCCTCTTAGGTCACTTGATGTGATATGTATAAGGGAGGGGGCTGTGACATCGCTTGGTGGAATGAGACACATCCCCTATTAGCATAATCCCACCCTCAAGTGTAATGCTGAACCATGTGTGGAGGAAGAGGCTGTGACCCCACGTCACAGCATCTAAAAACCTCGTACATGGTGCAGGCCGCGAAGTCCGCAATGGCGCATGCGCGCGACCTGGCCCAGCGCGGTGACGTCATCAAATACTGACGTATGTGTACAACGCCTCAGAACTCCCTTCCGGGCCGTCCGGATGTGACGTGCGGAGAGGGGAGATGAGCCGGGAAACACGAGTCAAAACCCCAGAAAGAACGAAAAAAGTGTACGCAATGGGTGTATATTACTTGCTGTTTTAAAAACAGACCGAAGTCATGATGTTTTATGAGAAAGGTCTATTGGGGACAAGGAAAATTATAATTAATAATAATAAAGGTGTAAAGGAAGATGGATTCTCAGCAGGAGAAAGGGATAAACAATTGATTGTTCCCTCTCATAGACCCCTCCTTGTCACCATATGACCCATAGCATATTGTATCTCATCAAAAATCCACTAACAATGGATGCAAAAATATAACCGGAATTGAAATAAAGTCATAAAAAATAATGAAACATTATAAAAATATGTGAATCATTGTAAAAACTGTTATAAAAGTTATTGGAAGGGACATATATATACACACAGAGTAGGTATCAGACAGAGTATATTCCTTAGATTAATAAAATTCATCAGCGAAGGTTAATATTTCTCATAGTGTGTCCATCAAGACTCATCTATGAAGGCATTAATATCAACCTCAACGTTCATGCCTTGAGGAAAGAAAGTCTGTAGTTCATATGCCCAAAACATTTCCAGGAGGGAGACCCCTCTAATTTTGGCACCCCCCCCTCCAAGGGGGGACATATTTGTCTATAATAACAAATTGTGATCCAGCGGGGTTACTATTGTGATATTGCTTGTAATGTCTGGGTACTGTATGTTTGGGGTCCCTGCTTTTAATTAAAGCAATATGTTCCCCTACCCTTGTCGTAAATGTTCTGGTAGTACGACCTATATATTGTTTACGGCAAGGGCACGTAATAAGATACACTATGTATTTGGTGCTACACGTACAAAAGGGTTTCACAGTATATCTCTTCCCCGTGACTGTTGATGTGAATTCTGTGACTTTACGTCCCTCTAGGTTGTTATGCAGACATACCACACATTTTCGACACGGATAAAAGCCTGTCATATTATGAAAAAAAGAAGGCCGGGATGGTGGATTAATAACGTTGGGGGCTATCCGACCTTGTAGAGATGGTGCTCCCTTGAATATAATCTTAGCTTCTTCTGGCAATGACCTGCCTAAAATGCTATCATGTCTCAAGACATCCCAGTGTTTTTTTTACGATATTTTTTATTTGTTTATGCTGGGTTGAGAAGGAAGTAACCATAGCCCATTTAAACTTATCATCTGGTTCTCTTTTCGGCTTTATTTCAAGTAAAGTTTTCCTTTCTGTATTAATAGCTCTCTGGATCTCGGAATATAGATTAGCATTGTCATACCCTTTATCGATGAATTTTTGTTTTAGGACACCTGCTTGTGTAATGAAAAGTTCCGTGTCCGTGCAGTTCCTACGGAGCCTGAGAAATTGGCTGCGAGGAACTGCATTAAGCCAGGATCTGTGGTGACAGCTAGTAGTGGGGATGAAACCATTACGGTCAGTGGGTTTAAAATAGGTATTGAATCTAAATCTTTTGTTGACTATTTCTATCTCCAGATCAAGGAAATGTATCTTGGTTAAACTGGCTTCATAAGAGAGGGAGATGCCTCTGTCGTTAGAATTCAGACGCTCAAAGAATTGTTTGAGTGTCTCAAAGGTGCCATTCCATAGGAGGAGGATGTCGTCTATATACCTGGCCCACAGAACCAACGAAGTGGTCCCGTGGGCATAGACGAAATCCTCCTCCCACTTGGCCATAAACAAGTTCGCAAGGCTAGGTGCGAACTTGGCACCCATTGCCACTCCCCGTTGTTGGAGATAATAACTTTGGTTGAACCAGAAGTAGTTGTGTCTGGTCGCAAAGTCCAGCAGCTCAATTATATAGTTGCATTGAAACGTTGCGAGGGACTGTTCGCGATTAAGGAAGTATTTGACTGCTTCTATACCTTTCCTGTGGGGTATACACGTGTACAAGGATGCCACGTCAGCAGTGGCCATAATGAATCCTTCTTGTACATTAACCTTTTCGAGAAGTCTGATGGTAGAACCAGTTTGCTTAAGATAGGAGGGTATTTGTTTTACCAACGGTTGCAGGTAAAAATCAATATGCTTCCCAATTCTTGCTGTGATAGAGTTAATGCCACTGACGATAGGTCTACCGTGTGGACATACAGGGTTTTTATGGATTTTGGGTAGATAGTATATAGTGGGGATCCTGGGTGCTGTGGGGACCAGGAATGCCCTTTCTTTTTTATTCAGAATTTTCAAATCATAACCCTTAGTGATAAGTTGTTGAAGTTGTTTTTTGTACGCATTAGTAGGGTTATTAGGGAGTGTTTGGAAAGTACCTGGTTCGTTCAAGATTCTACACATCTCCCCCTCGTACTGACTCTTATCAAGAACCACTATGCCCCCTCCCTTGTCAGCGGGACGGACGACTAAATTTTTTTGTGCGCATAATGATTCTAATCCATCTTTTGACAATGGAGAGTTTCGAATGTGCTTGATTGGCAATTTGGAAAGGTCACTGAGGACAAGATCTCTGAACATTTTTACTGCTGGTGCAGTGGGCACAGGTGGGGAGAAAAGAGAAGGGTTGGACAGTCCTGAATGCACTGTTCCAGAGGTAGCAGCAGGAAAGTCTGTACGCACGGGGTTGGAAATCAAATACCTCTGAATATTGATTTTACGTATGTATTTGTGCAAATCGATAAATGTATGAAATTTATCTAATTTCTTCATTGGGGCATATTTGAGGCCCTTATCAAGTACAGATAATTCTGCTTCTGTCAGAGTGTGCGAACTTAAGTTGAAGACACCCTGACCTCTCAAGTTCTTTTTCTCTTTTCTCCTGTGTAGTTTCCTCCCCCCTCTGCAACCTCTCTTTGATCTGGACCTCGCTTCCTTGTGCGTCGGTCCTCGTGAAAACCCTGATTATCATAATAGTTAGAGTTATGCGTATGTACAGGGTGATCAAATTTCTCCCTCCTACGTTCAGGGCTATACGCATCTCTTAGAGGTGTGTACCGGTTGTACGTGGGGACTGGGGAGGGGTAACGATGATGCAAGTTATCCCTATGGTAAATATCAGCACGTGTCTCATGTCCCCTAGCTGGGGACTGATACGGCTGATTGTGGTAATCTTGGGTTTAGGAGTATGTATTACCTCTGGGGTTACCCCTTCCCCGTGCGTTACCCCTTTGGTTACCTTTCCCTCTATGGGAGTTTCTGTGGGTTTGAGGTTTGTCGTAATATACCCTCTGTTGGGAAAGGCGAGGCACGTCATCATGCCTGTCTCTCTCTCTGAGGGTATTGCGGCCACGAGGGCCACTCGTATTAGGGTTAGGTTGTGGTGCAGTGGTTATCACTGGTGGGGCACCTGATAGTGTATTTCCTTCTGCTGTATTTGTAACGCCCTCCATAGGTGAACTAGCCAAAAAAAGTTTTTGCCACCCAAATACAGCGTTCGCTCTATAATCACCCACATCCCTGGAGTATTTCCTCTGCTTCTTGTGTTTTTGATCACGGTCCTCCTTCTCCAGGTGATTCTGGAGATTGGAGGACAAGGTGTTATACTCCGGGGTGTTTTTATGAACAGACAATTTGTCCCTTAATTCTTTGATTTCTCTATCTAGACTGATAAGTTTATTATTCTTTTTAGAAATAAGTAGATTTAAAAAGTTGATACCTGTATCGTTAAAATAATTAAACCACGACTCTAGGTCAGTTTCTCCCTGTTGTGGTTGTACCTCCCAACGGAGGCTTCTGGGAACCATTTTCTCTGTAATATATTGTTGTAGAAAAGCTAGATCCCACCGTAAATGAAGTTCAGTAGTCATAACATTCTTTAGTCTGAGGAATAACCCACCAATCTCTGTGTCACTCCCAGATATAATGAACACCCCTTCGGTGTTAACTTTATGGGAGGCACGATAATCAAATATATCCATGGTTGGAAACCAATGAGCAGCAGCAATAGTGTATCTTCTAACCAATGTGTATAAAAAACTTGTAAAACCATGCGCTAACTCAAAAAAATGGTATAAATAAGCAGCTAACACAACAAATAGAAATTTTGCTATAAATCATATAAAACCAAGTGTAGCGCTAATAAATGAGAAAAAATATAAATAGTATGATAACACATGTAATGATAATAGAAAATAAGTGCTGTGTATCTAATGAAAGATCGTGCATGGAAAGTCCATCATATTAGAAAAACCTTTTAAAGTCACCATACGTGATGGCAAAATATAAAGTGGAAAAAAGTCCAGAAATAAATAAGTGCAGAGAAACTAAATATTGCGATGGTGATGAAACTCCAAGATATATGATCGTGGACACTCTTGAATACAAGCCAATCAATACTGATAGAACAACCACCCGAATGACTGGAGGCTTACCGGAAAGTTGGGACCCACAGAGCATACGCTATATGGGTCAAACAGGCTTAAGTTGCTCTCTGGCAATGGATGTAGAATACCAGGGGCTGATGGATGGTGAGGTCTTAACTGTGCTATTCCAAAGCAATCTTCTCTGTGTGGAAGCTCAGACATCAGCGAACATAACCCACATGTAATGAAGAAGTGGCCAATAGTGTAATTCCGTAAAGCATGTAGAATTTTTTATTAAAGAAAAAAACTTACATCTCAGAGTAAAAAAGCGCTTAAAAGTGTAAAATGGCGGCAGTGGAGTCCTCCCGACGCGTTTCGTCACACAGGACTTCATCTGGGGTACTTACCCACTGCAGCCAGACTCCTTTATATATGGACAAGGACCCCTGTGATGAGAATCCAGCTCCCAGGCTTGTTGTGAATTGGCACTTCCGGGGTCATCCAAGATGGCGGACCCGCGTGCGTTCCAAGCCTCTCTTTGATGTGATTCAACCCTCATAGGTCACTGGATGTGATATGTATAAGGGATTCTTATTTCTAAAAAGAATAATAAACTTATCAGTCTAGATAGAGAAATCAAAGAATTAAGGGACAAATTGTCTGTTCATAAAAACACCCCGGAGTATAACACCTTGTCCTCCAATCTCCAGAACCACCTGGAGAAGGAGGACCGTGATCAAAAACACAAGAAGCAGAGGAAATACTCCAGGGATGTGGGTGATTATAGAGCGAACGCTGTATTTGGGTGGCAAAAACTTTTTTTGGCTAGTTCACCTATGGAGAGCGTTACAAATACAGCAGAAGGAAATACACTATCAGGTGCCCCACCAGTGATAACCACTGCACCACAACCTAACCCTAATACGAGTGGCCCTCGTGGCCGCAATACCCTCAGAGAGAGAGACAGGCATGATGACGTGCCTCGCCTTTCCCAACAGAGGGTATATTACGACAAACCTCAAACCCACAGAAACTCCCATAGAGGGAAAGGTAACCAAAGGGGTAACGCATGGGGAAGGGGTAACCCCAGAGGTAATACATACTCCCAAACCCAAGATTACCACAATCAGCCGTATCAGTCCCCAGCTAGGGGACATGAGACACGTGCTGATATTTACCATAGGTATAACTTGCATCATCGTTACCCCTCCCCAGTCCCCACGTATAACCGGTACACACCTCTAAGAGATGCGTATAGCCCTGAACGTAGGAGGGAGAATTTTGATCACCCTGTACATACACATAACTCTAACTATTATGATAATCAGGGTTTTCACGAGGACCGACGCACAAGGAAGCTGTGACGAACGCGGGTGTCAGACCCCTGCCCTCCTCGCTAACTCGCGACAAAGGACCAGCCAACCTCACACCACGCTGTCACTTACGTAACAATGCCACTCTCAGCTGCGCCCAGCACAAAGATTTTCCAGCTTGCGGGACCACAATCTAGGTGCGAGCAGCCTGAGAGTGATTGTCACTGGGCTAATTACACAATTAACCCTTTAACTGCCACCACCCCCGTTTAAAAGACCGAGCCGGGGGAGACTCGTAATTTAGCAATACCAATTATAATTTTAGAATAAGCGTCTGCCACACACACTGCCACCACAGACAGGTCTGCTCAGAGTCTTACTCTACAACAGTAGCGCCCTTCAAGAGGCAGGTTCGTTTATAGCTTGCATTAAGAGCTTTAGAGACAAGGTTAACACTTTTCAACATAAGGGTTTATTATGAAAAGGTCAAAGTTGATGCAAATAAAATATTTACAGAAAAAAGATGTTTCAAAAGATAAAGACAATATACAGCCACAAAGCAATAAGGTAGAATTGGGAAGAGAGAATACTTGCAATTAATGTCTGAGGGTTGATCAGAGTTCGATCGATGAGCTAGGTAATCGGTTCTCGACTTGGCAGATGTTTCTTCTTGGATGGTAAAAGGAGAACTGCCCATTGTCTTGGCATCTCCTCTTTTCTGTCAAATCAAAGGGGGTGTTGACAGCGACCAGTAACCAATCATCTGGTCATCCTGTTTTAGGGGTTGGTTGCTGGGAGATGTCTACACTCATGACCACGTCCCAGGTAGATTTTTTAATACATTTTCATATATCTGCATCTGTAGTGTTTACAGACTCCAAATATCCATATTCTTATTCAACTTGAGATTTCCTTCAAAACAAGTCTAAACATGCCATATCTATAACGTATAGCCTGCTTTGGAGGAATAAGTGGTCCCAGGGGTTTCCCATATGACCTGACATAGGGGTGTCTGGACTTGAAACGTTCCATATTATCTGAGGAAGCTAGATATGTCCAGATTATGGCTGTGCTATTACTAAGTCAAAAGTTATGACACATGCTGAAATTTCATACTTATTCTAGTGAGGTGTATTCAGAAACTTTACGACCGAGGCCTGTTTGGTCTCTGAATGGGGAGGGTGACAGTTTCACGACAGGCCTGAACACTGCCCTTACAACAAATGTTTTTCTACTGACTTAGCCTGGTTCTGTTTTCTCTGTTGAGATAACCTTTTCTGTTGAACTTAAAAAAGCTTGAATTCCTAAGATGGGTGACGGAGGGAGTTCAGAGTTCTCTGTGAGGTTACATGGTTAGCCAAACTGTCATGGCTACTTCCACACAAGATGGCAGCTAGCTACAGCTTTTCATGTCCCTTACTTGATATCGTTACACCTCCCCCCTTAGGTGGTTGCATGGGAGGGAACTACAATTTCCCTCCTGACGCAACCGACTCCTGCGGGCTCGGCTTGTCGTGACAGCCCATCAGCATTGCCATGGGCGCTGCCTTTCTTATGCTGGATGGTGAAATCGTATTGCTGAAGAATTAGGCTCCACCGAAGTAGTTTGCCATTCTCCCCAGCAACACGATTTAGCCAGCTCAAGGGATTGTGATCCGTGATCACAGTGAAGTGCCGTCCATAAAGGTACGTTTGTAACTTCTGGAGAGCCCACACGATCGCAAGACACTCCTTTTCGATCGTGGCATATGCTACTTCCCTGGGAAGCAGCTTCCTGCTCAGGTAGAGGATGGGATGCTCCTCTCCGGCCTCGTCCACCTGGCTCAGGACTGCACCCAATCCAAAGGCAGAGGCATCCGTCTGCACAAGGAAACGGCGGGTGAAGTCTGGAGCCTGCAGCACAGGTGCACTGGCCAGAGCCTCCTTCAAGGCCTGAAATGCCTGCTCACATTCTGGTGTCCAAGACACCACCTTGGGCAGTTTCTTTTTGGTTAGGTCAGTCAGAGGTTTGGCCAGGCTACTATAGTTACATACAAATTTCCTATAGTAGCCAGCGGTCCCCAAGAAAGACATAACCTGCTTTTTGGTTTGAGGGGTAGGCCAGGCCAGGATGGCCTCAACCTTCCCTGTCTCGGGTTTCAGGGTACCTCCTCCTACCTGGTGTCCCAAGTACTGCACATCTGTCATGCCAATCTGACACTTACTGGGTTTTACAGTCAGATTGGCAGCCGTCAGTTGGTCCAGGACCTGTGACAGGTGCACCAGGTGTTCTTCCCAGGTAGGGCTGAACACGGCGATGTCATCCAGGTAGGCTACGGCAAAGGTTTCCAGCCCCTCCAGTAAGTCATTCATGACTCTCTGGAAGGTAGCTGGGGCATTCTTCATCCCAAACGGCATGACGGTAAACTCGAACAATCCGAATGGGGTGATGAAGGCCGACTTTTCCTGAGCCTCAGGGGCCAGAGGAATTTGCCAGTACCCCCTGCTCAGATCCATGATTGTTATATAACGGGCGGCCGCCAGCCTATCTAACAACTCATCAATCCGGGGCATGGGGTAGGCATCTGCAGTAGTGATGGCATTCAGCTTCCGGTAGTCCACACAGAACCTGGTCGTCTGGTCCTTTTTGGGAACCAAGACTACTGGGGACGCCCAGGCACTGTGGGACTTCTGAATCACCCCCAGCTGCAGCATTTCCTCCACCTCCCTTTTCATGTCGGCCAGCACCTCCAGGGAGACGCGATAGGCCGACTGTTTAATGGGGGGATGTGCCCCGGTGTCCACCTGGTGGACAGCGAGTTGTGTCCTCCCAGGTTTTCCCGAAAACCTGCCACCATGTACTGCCAGCACTCGCTTCAGTCCAGGTACCTGGGTGGGGGTAAGATTGGAGTTTATCAGGAGTTCTGAGTCTACCTCCCTGGTGTCTGCTAGCAGGTCCAGAAGTGGATCAGCCTCCTCGGGCTCTGGCCTGCTGCAGACCGGCATGACATAGGCCGTGCGCTCATGATGGGCTTTGATCATGTTAACATGAATGGCCTTCTGCCGTCTACGCCCTTCTCCCAACCTGACCAAGTAGGTGACATCATTCAGACGCTGGGTGATGGTGTACGGGCCTTCCCATGCTGCTTGGAGTTTGTTCTGCCGCAGGGGAAGCAGAACATACACCTTCTGACCAATGTCATAGGTCCGCTCCCTAGCATTACGGTCATACCACTCTTTCTGCCTGGTCTGGGCCTGGGTCATGTTCTCCCGCACAATTTCCACCAGCGTCTCCATTTTATCTCTGAATTTTAGGACATAATCCACAACAGAGACCTTTGAGTCGGCAATCTTGCCCTCCCAGGTCTCACGGATTAGGTCCAGGGGTCCTCTTACCCTCCGTCCGTACAAAAGTTCAAATGGCGAAAAGCCTGTGGACTCCTGAGGCACCTCTCTGTAAGCAAACAGCAGATGAGGCAGATATCGTTCCCAGTCCTTACCCTGGGAGTGCACAAAGGTGCACAACATTTGTTTCAAGGTTCCATTGAAACGCTCGCACAAACCGTTCGTTTGTGGGTGATAAGGACTGGCCATGATATGCGTCATCTGTATTTTCCGACAGAGAGCCTGCATCAAGTCGGACACAAACTGAGGGCCTTGATCGCTGATGAGCTCAGCCGGGAATCCCACTCTTGTGAAGATTCCCAGCAGAGCATCAGCGACCTTGTCTTCCCGGACGCAGGAGAGAGCCACCGCCTCTGGATAACGCGTGGCATAGTCGACAACTGTAAGGATAAAACGTTTGCCTGAACTGCTAGGGATGGCCAAAGGCCCAATGATATCCACTGCCACCCTCTTAAAAGGTTCGTCAATCACAGGCAAAGGTTTTAGCGGAGCCCTGTGTACATCCCCTGCCTTGCCAACTCGCTGGCAGGTAACACAGGACCGACAGTAGTCAGCTATGTCAGCGAGCATCGTAGGCCAATAAAAGTTATGTATCAACCGCCCTCGGGTCTTAGTGATCCCCAAGTGCCCTGCGAGGGGAATCTCATGAGCCACTTTTAGCAGCTGTCCCCTAAATTGACTGGGTACAACCAGCTGCCTGCTACCTAGGTCAGCCTCATTCCCCTCTGCAGGCATATTTTCTCTGTACAGTTTACCTTTGTCCCAATAGACCTTTTGTTTGTCATTCTCTGCAGGGGGGCGATCAGCTAGACTCCTGAGCTGTGCTAGTGTTTGGTCTGTCTGCAGTGCTGTTTCAAAGGCGGAACAACAGGTCCCAGCCAGCAGTCCTGTGGCAAACATGGACAGCTGCTGAGGCTCAACAGAGGTGGAGTCCACTGGGTCAGAACAGGGAGAGGGCCCAGAGACCTCCTCCTGCTGTTCTGCGACCAGGGCCTGCACCTCGGCTGCCTTTGCAGCACTGCGAGTGACCACCAGTACTGGCAATGCATCATCATCATTATCATCATCATCATTATCATCATCATCATTATCCTCATCATCATTATCATCACATTTAACCTCTATCAGTTCAGCATCATTGGAACATACATCAGTTACCTTCACTGGCAAGGGGGCCTCCTCTCCTGTCTCTGAAGAAGGAGGACCTTGCACTTCCACTCCACCCTCCCCCTCCCTCTGTCCATCTACAGGTTGCCCAGATATTACCCCAACATCGGTAAACAGTACCTTGGGAGGTCCAGAGAGATCCGTGGGAGCATCTGGGGTGCTTTTAGCAGGGGCATAGTATGAAACAAGGGTACCTAAATCAGAACCCAACAACACCGCAGTGGGGATCTCCTCCGAGACACCCACCTCTCTCATCCCACTCCCAGCACCCCAATCAATAAAAACATAGGCACGGGGTACACAGGAACGGGTCCCCCCAACTCCGGTGAGGGTAAGGAACTTCTCTGGGATGATGTCTGTTTCTTCTATAACCTCTGGTCTGACCAATGTGACTTCGGCTCCGGTGTCACGAAAGCCTGTTACAGTCCGGTGGCCTACGATGACTGTGTCAGGGTGATAACCGTAGGACGGGTAATTCTGCCAGTATTCCTCATGGTGGCGCCCTTCTGCCTATTTAAGCCTGCTGCTGGTTCATGCTGGTTGCTGGATTATCATCAGCTTCCTGTTTTCCTTGTTCCTGTGTTCCTGGTTCCTGTTGTGATATCTGCTTCCTGTTACTACTCGGCTTGCCTGACTGCTCCAGTATTCCGCCTGCATTGACCCCGGCTTGTATCTGACTATTCTTCGGCTCCGCATTTGTACCTTGATCGTCCTCCTGTGTTTGACCCCCGGCTCGGCTACCTTCTCTGTTCCTGATTATCCTGCTGTACCTCACCTTGGACTGATTCCTGTGCTGAATGACCATTGGCCTGGCTCTGACTCCGCTCCTGGTTGCTCCACGGCTCCATACCTGGAATCCCTCCTTGCACGGTTGCCCTTCAACCTTACCAGCGCACCCTAGCAGCTCCCTGCTATCTGCTACTCAGCAACTGCGATCTGGCAACCCGTGCACCTTTGGGCACCGTACTCCCTGTCTCACTCCCAGGGTTACGCTGCACTTAGCCGCAAGGGGCGCCCCCTCTGCAATTCGGCCTCACATCCAGGACTCTGACAGTATAATCCAGCCATGACTGAGGCCGGCAGAGGTGCGTCCCCAATAGAGACTTTATGCCAACAGGCCGCTACCCTTACACGAGTGGTCCAAGTTCTTCAGGAAAGATACCTTCAATTAGAAGGAAAACTCCAACATTTTATGCTACCATCTGCCTTTTTGGATCCTGGTTCCTCCTCCACCAATCTCCCTGCTACGGCCTCTTCGGTACTGACTTTGCCCCCAGAACCGCGGGTACCTACCCCTGAACGTTTCTCTGGAGACCGGCAGAAATTCAGATCCTTCAAGAATGCCTGCCTGTTATATCTGGCTCTGCAACCCCGTACCTTTTCCACTGAGACTGTCAAAGTTGGCTTTCTTATCTCCCTGCTGACCAATGAACCCCAGGCATGGGCCCACAGGTTATGGGAACAGAAGGACCCAGCTACTAGTTCAGTGGAAACGTTCTTTACGGCCCTGTCGCAATTGTATGATGACCCCCAGCGTACAGCCGCCGCTGAGGCCGCTCTGCATTCTCTTCAACAGAAACGGCGCCCGGTGGAAGACTATGCTGTGGACTTCCGCCGGTGGTCTGCCGATACAGACTGGAATGAGGCTGCGTTGAAATACCAGTTTCGCCTGGGGCTTTCTGAATCCCTTAAGGACGAGTTGGCCAGGGTCGGCATCCCTGCTACCCTCGAGGGGCTCATTCAAGTATCCATCCAGTTGGATAGACGCCTTCGAGAGCGCCAGGCTGAACGTTCTTTCAGACTCCCAAGGTGCAGGGACCAGAGATTGGCGCTATGCCTGTTGGTTTGGTGCGATCCGCACTGACTCCCGAGGAAAAGCAGCGTCGGCGTCAAGCCAATCTCTGTCTCTATTGTGGCCGAAACGGACATTTCCTGAGCAACTGCCCCATAAGGCCCAGCAAGGTACCCAAGAACTCTCCAGTGTACTTCCAGATGTCCGGAACTTCCACTTCTCACCTTATCCTTTCCATCACGCTACAGTTGGCCGACAAGGGGGTTCAGCTTCAGGCCATAGTCGACTCCGGGGCATGCAGTTGTTTCTTGGACTTGGACTTAGCACTAAAGCTCGGTCTGGCCCTTCTTCCCAAGAACCGTAGATTGGAAGTCCTCCTGGCTGATGGCACCCTGCCTAGTTCCGGTCCTGTGACACAAGAGACCACTCCTCTTTTGGTTACTACCCCTGATGGTCATCAGGAATTCATACGTTTCGACATTCTAAGCTCACCTATGTTCCCTGTCATCTTGGGTACCCCATGGCTCCAAGCCCACAACCCCCAGATCAACTGGATCAGGAAAGAAATTTCATTCACTTCACCTTATTGCCTACAGCACTGTCTTGCCCCTGAAACCAGTAATGTAGCCAGTTGCCTGTCAGTCCAACCTGTACCTGTCAACAACCAGAGTATTCCACCGGCCTACCAGGAGTTTGCAGATGTCTTTGACAAGAAAAAGGCTGATGTCCTGCCACCACACCGGTCATACGATTGTCCAATTGAATTACTCCCAGGAGCCGAAATCCCATTCGGTCGCATATTCCCCCTCTCGGAGGTGGAACTAGGAACATTGCGACAATACATTGATGAAAACCTGGAGAAAGGCTTCATCCGTTCCTCCTCTTCTCCTGCTGGAGCCGGAATCTTTTTTGTCGAAAAAAGGGACAAATCCCTAAGACCATGTGTGGATTACAGGGAGCTCAATAAAATCACTATAAAAAACCGTTACCCTCTTCCTCTAGTTCCGGAACTTTTCCAGAGACTCCGTACTGCCCGAATATTTACTAAGCTTGACCTTCGAGGAGCCTACAATCTCGTTCGCATCCGAGAGGGTGACGAATGGAAGACAGCATTTAGAACTCGCTTTGGACATTTCGAGTACTTAGTGATGCCATTTGGATTGTGCAACGCCCCGGCCACATTCCAACATTTTGTAAACGATATCTTTCGAGAATTTCTGGATTACTTCGTCATCATCTACCTGGATGATATCCTGATATTTTCAACCACCCTGGAGCTCCATCGTACACATGTAAGGACAGTTCTGCACACTCTACGTAAGCACAAACTCTATGTAAAAGCAGAGAAGTGTGATTTTGAAAAAGAGTCAATACAATTCCTGGGGCTAATTATCTCAACTGGTGGTGTTGCCATGGACCCGCAAAAGGTACAGGCAATCTTGGACTGGCCAACTCCATCGGATAAAAAGGGAGTACAAAGATTCGTGGGGTTTGCAAACTTTTATAGGAGGTTTATAAAGAACTTTTCCTCCATCATCTCACCAATCACCTAAGTTACCCGTTTACATACTCGGTTCCTGTGGTCTTCAGAAGCCCAATCAGCTTTTGATAAGCTCAAATCCCTCTTTACCTCCGCACCTATCCTGCAACATCCTGATCCGGCCCTCCCTTACATCTTAGAGGTTGACGCCTCTGAAGTTGCCACAGGAGCAGTCTTATCCCAACGTCAGGGTTCTAAGTCGTTACTCCATCCTGTGGCCTTCTCCTCGCGGAAGATGAGTCCGTCTGAAAGGAATTATGATGTGGGAGATCGAGAGCTCTTGGCTATTAAAACTGCCCTGGAGGAATGGCGGTACCTCCTTGAAGGTGCTCAGCATCCCATCATGATATTCACGGATCACAGAAACCTGGAGTATCTTCGCACGGCTAAACGATTGAGACCCCGACAAGCTCGATGGGCCTTGTTTTTTGCCAGATTCAATTTTCATATATCCTTCCGCCCGGGGTCTAAGAACGGGAAGGCCGATGCCTTGTCCCGGATGTTTCCTGACACTCCCGAAGAAATTACTCCTAGCACTATATTATCTCCACAGAATTTTCTCATGATTCAGACCGACCTGAGTTCCTCACTGAAACAAGCTTCCTCCCAATGCTCTGAACCAGAAGCACTGTCTTTAAGAAACCAGGAAGGTTTTCTTTGGTATCAGAACAAAATTTTTGTTCCGCAACAAGCCAGAGCCCAGGTCCTAAAGACTTTACATGACCACCAACTTGCTGGTCACTTCGGGGTAAGAAAGACTTTGGAGCTTGTTCAACGATCTTTTTGGTGGCCCACTCTAAAGCCTGACTGCAGGGAATATGTCAGTTCCTGCACCATTTGTCAACGTAACAAGGGGTCTAACGTCAGATCTTGGGGTCTACTACGCCCATTGCCTGTGCCGGAGCAACCATGGAAAGAAATATCTATGGATTTCATAGTAGAGTTACCACCCTCGGAGAAATTTACAACCATCTTGGTAGTCGTTGACCGCCTGTCCAAGATGGCGCATTTCTTGCCCATGATGGGTACACCATCTGCTGCTGACACGGCGAAGATATTCATAAAGGAGATAGTCAGACTTCACGGCCTACCGAGCAACATTGTGTCCGACAGAGGGGTGCAATTCACCTCTAAGTTCTGGAAGGAGCTCTGCAAAACGCTTTCCATTAGAGTGTGCCTATCTTCAGCTTACCATCCTCAGAGCAACGGCCAAACCGAAAGAACTAATCAAACTTTAGAACAGTACTTACGTTGCTTCTGCTCCTTCTCCCAGGATGACTGGTCCTTGCTACTCCCGTGTGCGGAGTTTGCATACAACAACTCAATCCACGCTTCCACCAATCAGTCACCTTTCTGGGCCAACTACGGTTTCCATCCCTCATTCTTGCCTAATGTTATACCAGAGACCTCAGTCCCCGCAGTCCAGGACAGGATAAACGCCATTCAGGCTAATTTCCTAACTCTCCAGGCAACTATGCAGAAAGCCCAAGAGAATTATAAGAAACATTATGACAAGGGGAGGAGAGATCCCGTCTTTAAGGTTGGAGATAGAGTGTGGCTTTCCTCAACAAATCTTAAGCTGCCTTGCCCCTCCCGGAAGTTAGGACCAAGGTTTATCGGTCCATTCACAATTAAGAAGGAAATTAACCCAGTGGCATTTGAATTGTCTTTACCAAGTTCCTATAAAATTCACCCAGTGTTCCATGTTTCTTTATTAAAATCTGTTGTCTCCAGTCCTTTTCCAGGGAGAGAAGAAGCTCCGCCCCCTCCAATCTTGGTGGACAATGAAACAGAATACGAAGTAGAAGCCATTCTGGACTGCCGTCGGAGAGGTAGGACTGTTCAATTTCTTGTTAAATGGAAAGGTTACTCTGTAGAAGATAATTCTTGGGAACCAGCAGATAACATTCATGCCCCTAGACTGTTGCAGAGGTTTCAAGCCCGATACCCTGAAAAATGGGCCAGATTGGGCATCCGGAGGCTGCCCCTAGGGGGGGGGCACTGTCAGGGTGATAACCGTAGGACGGGTAATTCTGCCAGTATTCCTCATGGTGGCGCCCTTCTGCCTATTTAAGCCTGCTGCTGGTTCATGCTGGTTGCTGGATTATCATCAGCTTCCTGTTTTCCTTGTTCCTGTGTTCCTGGTTCCTGTTGTGATATCTGCTTCCTGTTACTACTCGGCTTGCCTGACTGCTCCAGTATTCCGCCTGCATTGACCCCGGCTTGTATCTGACTATTCTTCGGCTCCGCATTTGTACCTTGATCGTCCTCCTGTGTTTGACCCCCGGCTCGGCTACCTTCTCTGTTCCTGATTATCCTGCTGTACCTCACCTTGGACTGATTCCTGTGCTGAATGACCATTGGCCTGGCTCTGACTCCGCTCCTGGTTGCTCCACGGCTCCATACCTGGAATCCCTCCTTGCACGGTTGCCCTTCAACCTTACCAGCGCACCCTAGCAGCTCCCTGCTATCTGCTACTCAGCAACTGCGATCTGGCAACCCGTGCACCTTTGGGCACCGTACTCCCTGTCTCACTCCCAGGGTTACGCTGCACTTAGCCGCAAGGGGCGCCCCCTCTGCAATTCGGCCTCACATCCAGGACTCTGACAGACTGGCTGCAAGTTGGCATTGGTTCCGGGAGGTTTCCCACTGACGAGCAGCACAGCAGAAGGGTTGCTAGCCGGATGGCCAGGTGATGTCGTCTTCTTCTGCTCAGGGCACTGCGTCCTGAGATGTCCGGCTTCCCCACAGTTGTAGCATTTGCGTTTGTCCGTTAGGAAGGCCTTGGCTCCAGGAGCTGCAGGTTCCGGCTGCTGAGGAACTTGTTTGGTAGGCAGAGGAGGGGTTGCCGTGTGCGATTTCCCTCCTTTCCAGCCATTCAGAGGAGCCTTGCGATGGTCAGATACCCGAGAGTGGATATAGGTATCTGCCAGTTCTGCTGCTGCTTTGGCAGAGGCTGGCTTTCGCTCCAGCACAAACTGTCTGACGTCTGTAGGACAGATGTGCAAAAGTTGATCTGCAATCATAAGATCTTCCAGGGATTCAAAAGAATCGGCTTCCAAGCCTTTAGTCCACTGCCGGAATGTGGTACGTAAGCGACCTACCACATCCATGTATGAGTCCCCAGGCCCCTTTTGCAAGGACCTAAAACGCTTCCGGTACACTTCCGGGGTTAGCTGAAACTTTTGGATGATTGCAGCTTTTAGGGCCTCATAATCGTCGCACTGTTCTTCTGACAGTTCGACATAAGCATCCAGGGCCTTGCCTCGTAGCCCTGGTGTCAGGTAACGGGCCCATTGTGCTGGGGGCAGATGGTACTGACGGCAAGTTTTTTCAAACGACAGTAGATACACGTCAATGTCACTGTCCTTTTCCATAACTGGAAATTTGGCTGCCGGGATCACTGGCAGAGAGGCATCCCTGTGCTCTAGGGATCCGAGGTTCTGAGCCTGTCGCTGCTGCTGGAGCCTAGCCATCTCCAGTTCGTGCCGACGATCAGCCTCCCTCTCAGCCTGGCGTTCCTCTCGCTCAGCCCTGCGTTCCGCAGCCTCTCTCTCAGCCTGGCGTTCCAGAAACTGCAGGTACACCACAGGATCCGTCTCCCTGAGGTTTTGTAGAGTTTCCTGCATTTGAAGAGAGTCTATGATGGTTTCAGGCAATCTGATGCTAGCCTGCTCTTGTGATGGCTTGGAGGTAACAATCCGTGGTATTCCAGTGTCAGTCTCTGCTTGCCCATCTGGTGAGGCCGCCTCTGAACCACTGGGCTCTGGAGTAGCGGAAACCCTTTCTGGTCCAGTTTCCCCCAGGTTCTGGTGTGCACGGATATCAAACTCCTGTAAGGCATGTATCAAGCCTTCACAATTTTTGCCACCAACGTCAATCCCTCTTTCTGCGCACTCAACAGTCAGTTCATTCTTGCTCATCTTTTTATATGCTGATAACCCAGACATTTTGCAAGCAGAAGAGATAGAACAGAAAGAAGAGATAGGAAGAAGGTGTAGGAAAGAGTTGTTGCTGTATGTCTCTCTTGAAAAAATCAAAATCAAAAAATATGCACCAGCTTGTCTCTAAGGACTGTTTCCACAAAGGTTACAATCCTTCAGTGCAGAGCTAATTCCTAACAATGCACTGAATGCTCTTAATGTGAAACTATCCCGCTACGCTGCCAGCCAATATGTGACGAACGCGGGTGTCAGACCCCTGCCCTCCTCGCTAACTCGCGACAAAGGACCAGCCAACCTCACACCACGCTGTCACTTACGTAACAATGCCACTCTCAGCTGCGCCCAGCACAAAGATTTTCCAGCTTGCGGGACCACAATCTAGGTGCGAGCAGCCTGAGAGTGATTGTCACTGGGCTAATTACACAATTAACCCTTTAACTGCCACCACCCCCGTTTAAAAGACCGAGCCGGGGGAGACTCGTAATTTAGCAATACCAATTATAATTTTAGAATAAGCGTCTGCCACACACACTGCCACCACAGACAGGTCTGCTCAGAGTCTTACTCTACAACAGTAGCGCCCTTCAAGAGGCAGGTTCGTTTATAGCTTGCATTAAGAGCTTTAGAGACAAGGTTAACACTTTTCAACATAAGGGTTTATTATGAAAAGGTCAAAGTTGATGCAAATAAAATATTTACAGAAAAAAGATGTTTCAAAAGATAAAGACAATATACAGCCACAAAGCAATAAGGTAGAATTGGGAAGAGAGAATACTTGCAATTAATGTCTGAGGGTTGATCAGAGTTCGATCGATGAGCTAGGTAATCGGTTCTCGACTTGGCAGATGTTTCTTCTTGGATGGTAAAAGGAGAACTGCCCATTGTCTTGGCATCTCCTCTTTTCTGTCAAATCAAAGGGGGTGTTGACAGCGACCAGTAACCAATCATCTGGTCATCCTGTTTTAGGGGTTGGTTGCTGGGAGATGTCTACACTCATGACCACGTCCCAGGTAGATTTTTTAATACATTTTCATATATCTGCATCTGTAGTGTTTACAGACTCCAAATATCCATATTCTTATTCAACTTGAGATTTCCTTCAAAACAAGTCTAAACATGCCATATCTATAACGTATAGCCTGCTTTGGAGGAATAAGTGGTCCCAGGGGTTTCCCATATGACCTGACATAGGGGTGTCTGGACTTGAAACGTTCCATATTATCTGAGGAAGCTAGATATGTCCAGATTATGGCTGTGCTATTACTAAGTCAGAAGTTATGAAACATGCTGAAATTTCATACTTATTCTAGTGAGGTGTATTCAGAAACTTTACGACCGAGGCCTGTTTGGTCTCTGAATGGGGAGGGTGACAGTTTTACGACAGGCCTGAACACTGCCCTTACAACAAATGTTTTTCTACTGACTTAGCCTGGTTCTGTTTTCTCTGTTGAGATAACCTTTTCTGTTGAACTTAAAAAAGCTTGAATTCCTAAGATGGGTGACGGAGGGAGTTCAGAGTTCTCTGTGAGGTTACATGGTTAGCCAAACTGTCATGGCTACTTCCACACAAGATGGCAGCTAGCTACAGCTTTTCATGTCCCGTACTTGATATCGTTACAGAAGCGAGGTCCAGATCAAAGAGAGGTTGCAGAGGGGGGAGGAAACTACAAAGGAGAAAAGAGAAAAAGAACTTGAGAGGTCAGGGTGTCTTCAACTTAAGATCACACACTCTGACAGAAGCAGAATTATCTGTACTTGATAAGGGCCTCAAATATGCCCCAATGAAGAAATTAGATAAATTTCATACATTTATCGATTTGCACAAATACATACGTAAAATCAATATTCAGAGGTATTTGATTTCCAACCCCGTGCGTACAGACTTTCCTGCTGCTACCTCTGGAACGGTGCATTCAGGACTGTCCAACCCTTCTCTTTTCTCCCCACCTGTGCCCACTGCACCAGCAGTAAAAATGTTCAGAGATCTTGTCCTCAGTGACCTTTCCAAATTGCCAATCAAGCACATTCGAAACTCTCCATTGTCAAAAGATGGATTAGAATCATTATGCGCACAAAAAAATTTAGTCGTCTGTCCCGCTGACAAGGGAGGGGGCATAGTGGTTCTTGATAAGAGTCAGTACAAGGGGGAGATGTGTAGAATCTTGAACGAACCACGTACTTACCAAACACTCCCTAATAACCCTACTAATGCGTACAAAAAACAACTTCAACAACTTATCACTAAGGGTTATGATTTGAAAATTCTGAATAAAAAAGAAAGGGCATTCCTGGTCCCCACAGCACCCAGGATCCCCACTATATACTATCTACCCAAAATTCATAAAAACCCTGTATGTCCACCCGGTAGACCTATCGTCAGTGGCATTAACTCTATCACAGCAAGAATTGGGAAGTATATTGATTTTTACCTGCAACCGTTGGTAAAACAAATACCCTCCTATCTTAAGGATACTGGTTCTACCATCAGACTTCTCGAAAAGGTTAATGTACAAGAAGGATTCATTATGGCCACTGCTGACGTGGCATCCTTGTACACGTGTATACCCCACGGGAAGGGTATAGAAGCAGTCAAACACTTCCTTAATCACGAACAGTCCCTCGCCCCTCAATGCGACTATATAATTGAGCTGCTGGACTTTGCGACCAGACACAACTACTTCTGGTTCAACCAAAGTTATTATCTCCAACAACGGGGAGTGGCAATGGGTGCCAAGTTCGCACCTAGCCTTGCGAACTTGTTTATGGCCAAGTGGGAGGAGGATGTCGTCTATGCCCACGGGACCACTTCGTTGGTTCTGTGGGCCAGGTATATAGACGACATCCTCCTCCTATGGAATGGCACCTTTGAGACACTCAAACAATTCTTTGAGCGTCTGAATTCTAACGACAGAGGCATCTCCCTCTCTTATGTAGCCAGTTTAACCAAGATACATTTCCTTGATCTGGAGATAGAAATAGTCAACAAAAGATTTAGATTCAATACCTATTTTAAACCCACTGACCGTAATGGTTTCATCCCCACTACTAGCTGTCACCACAGATCCTGGCTTAATGCAGTTCCTCGCAGCCAATTTCTCAGGCTCCGTAGGAACTGCACGGACACGGAACTTTTCATTACACAAGCAGGTGTCCTAAAACAAAAATTCATCGATAAAGGGTATGACAATGCTAACCTAGATTCCGAGATCCAGAGAGCTATTAATACAGAAAGGAAAACTTTACTTGAAATAAAGCCGAAAAGAGAACCAGATGATAAGTTTAAATGGGCTATGGTTACTTCCTTCTCAACCCAGCATAAACAAATTAAAAATATCGTAAAAAAAACACTGGGATGTCTTGAGACATGATAGCATTTTAGGCAGGTCATTGCCAGAAGAAGCTAAGATTATATTCAAGGGAGCACCATCTCTACAAGGTCGGATAGCCCCCAACGTTATTAATCCACCATCCCGGCCTTCTTTTTTTCATAATATGACAGGCTTTTATCCGTGTCGAAAATGTGTGGTATGTCTGCATAACAACCTAGAGGGGCATAAAGTCACAGAATTCACATCAACAGTCACGGGGAAGAGATATACTGTGAAACCCTTTTGTACGTGTAGCACCAAATACATAGTGTATCTTATTACGTGCCCTTGCCGTAAACAATATATAGGTCGTACTACCAGAACATTTACGACAAGGGTAGGGGAACATATTGCTTTAATTAAAAGCAGGGACCCCAAACATACAGTACCCAGACATTACAAGCAATATCACAATAGTAACCCCGCTGGATCACAATTTGTTATTATAGACAAATATGTCCCCCCTTGGAGGGGGGGGTGCCAAAATTAGAGGGGTCTCCCACCTGGAAATGTTTTGGGCATATGAACTACAGACTTTCTTTCCTCAAGGCATGAACGTTGAGGTTGAAATTAATGCCTTCATAGATGAGTCTTGATGGACACACTATGAGAAATATTAACCTTCGCTGATGAATTTTATTAATCTAAGGAATATACTCTGTCTGATACCTACTCTGTGTGTATATATATGTCCCTTTCAATAACTTTTATAACAGTTTTTACAATGATTCACATATTTTTATAATGTTTCATTATTTTTTATGACTTTATTTCAATTCCGGTTATATTTTTGCATCCATTGTTAGTGGATTTTTGATGAGATACAATATGCTATGGGTCATATGGTGACAAGGAGGGGTCTATGAGAGGGAACAATCAATTGTTTATCCCTTTCTCCTGCTGAGAATCCATCTTCCTTTACACCTTTGTTATTATTAATTATAATTTTCCTTGTCCCCAATAGACCTTTCTCATAAAACATCATGACTTCGGTCTGTTTTTAGAACAGCAAGTAATATACACCCATTGCGTACACTTTTTTCGTTCTTTCTGTGGTTTTGACTCGTGTTCCGGCTCATCTCCCCTCTCCGCGCGTCACATCCGGACGGCCCGGAAGGGAGTTCTGAGGCGTTGTACACATACGTCAGTATTTGATGACGTCACCGCGCTGGGCCAGGTCGCGCGCATGCGCCATCGCGGACTTCGCGGCCTGCACCATGTACGAGGTTTTTAAATGCTGTGACGTGGGGTCACAGCCTTTTTCTCCACACATGGTTCAGCATTACACTTGAGGGTGGGATTATGCTAATAGGGGATGTGTCTCATTCCACCAAGCGATGTCACAGCCCCCTCCCTTATACATATCACATCAAGTGACCTATGAGGGTTGAATCACATCAAAGAGAGGCTTGGAACGCACGCGGGTCCGCCATCTTGGATGACCCCGGAAGTGCCAATTCACAACAAGCCTGGGAGCTGGATTCTCATCACAAGGGTCCTTGTCCATATATAAAGGAGTCTGGCTGCAGTGGGTAAGTACCCCAGACGAAGTCCTGTGTGACAAAACGCGTCGAGAGGACTCCACTGCCGCCATTTTACACTTTAAAGCGCTTTTTTACTCTGAGATGTAAGTTTTTTTCTTTAATAAAAAATTCTACATGCTTTACGGAATTACACTATTGGCCACTTCTTCATTACATATGGGTTATGTCCGCTGATGTCTGAGCTTCCACACGGAGAAGATTGCTTTGGAATAGCACAGTTAAGACCTCACCATCCATCAGCCCCTGGTATTCTACTTCCATTGCCAGAGAGCAACTTAAGCCTGTTTGACCCATATAGCGTATGCTCTGTGGGTCCCAACTTTCCGGTAAGCCTCCAGTCATTCGGGTGGTTGTTCTATCAGTATTGATTGGCTTGTATGCAAGAGTGTCCACGATCATATATCTTGAAGTTTCATCACCATCGCAATATTTAGTTTCTCTGCACTTATTTATTTCTGGACTTTTTTCCACTTTATATTTTGCCATCACGTATGGTGACTTTAAGAGGTTTTTCTAATATGATGGACTTTCCATGCACGATCTTTCATTAGATACACCAGCACTTATTTTCTATTATCATTACATGTGTTATCATACTATTTATATTTTTTCTCATTTATTAGCGCTACACTTGGTTTTATATGATTTATAGCAAAATTTCTATTTGTTGTGTTAGCTGCTTATTTATACAATTTTTTTGAGTTAGCGCATGGTTTTACAAGTTTTTTATACACATTTGTTACTAGAATGAAATGCAAACTAGATTCTGTGTAAGGAGAGGACACTCAGCAGCTGTTTAAACATCTGGACACTGGAGCACTAGTGTGGGACACAAGAACACCCTTTTTATTAGGGGGCCACACAGGTGCTCCAGTGTATACTATAGGGGTGTCTCCAATTGTGAAGCTTGTACAAAACAGGTAAAGTATTGAAGCTTGACAAAGGACATTGAAAATGCTACATCTTGGAACTCTGCCAAAATAGACAATTGTACCCCACTTCCAAGCAATGTTTCATATTTATAGTTCTGCCATCAAATATCTGTGTGCTAAGTATACCATTTTTTTTTACATTGGGGAGAAAAGACTCGGAGGACACCCCTCATCCGAGGAGACCACAGACCCCCCACCTCTGGAAGAAGGGGAAATACCCCAAAGCCAAGCAGAGCAGGAGGAGGAAGACGTGGTGGAACTAGTCACCACAACAGGTGAGTGTCTGCGACCACAGGCTCAGGTAAGAGATGGATGCCAGCATATTTATAATACATGTTTTTTTTTTTGGTTCCTCTCTTTTTAGGTGATCGCGATGTTGTGGATTCAGATCCTTTCACCTCTGTGCCCAGATCCTGATTGGGGAGATCATGGGGTGTAATGTTGCATTGGAAAACATCACGAAAAACATCAATGATGTTTTTTAAAAAAATAAGAACATCATTGATGTTTTGGGGAGAGTTTAAAACACCTCCAAAGCCCTTTGTTTTATGGTGTGCTACAGTTTTAAAAAAATTTTAGCGATTTTTAGAAAAGCCAAATTTTGAAGATGCACACAGTGTGTCAACATGTGCTATCTGCCATCACGGGAGATCAATAGAAGCGTTTTGGGGGTGCAACCCCTTCCTTAATAATAAAGTAGCTGAGAGGAAGGGGTTGCTCCCCCAAAACACGTTCCTTGATCCCCCATGATGGCAGCTCGCACATGTTGACATTCGTAAATTGGTGTGCATCTTCAAAATTTGGCTTTTCCAGGAGTGACTTCACCCCATCTGAACGCAATATCAAACACAGTTCCTAAATACTCATGTCTGATATTGCCTTCAAGTTCTAATAAATGTGAACTTTGTAAGTTCTAGATTTGTGTCTTTCTTGTTGTTTTGAAACATGCCTGTTTTATCTTAAATGGACATTTCTATTTTTTATAATGCCACCCCAAAAATTGTTATACAACAAACATGTTGGTTTGTTTTAAAAACCTTGTCAAAATGCACATGTGATTGTGCAGGTATTAAAAAGATTGTTAATCAAGAATGTGTGGATTTTTGTCTCAACGTTACAACACTTTTGTGGGGCTCTAATTGCTGCTTTCTGTGACAATGGGTGTTATTTTCTCAGGACAAATCCACTTTGCACTACAAGTGCAGTTTCAGTGCAGTTTCAAGTGCACTTGTAGTGCAAAGTGTCTTTGCCTTTAGTAAATAACACCCAAAAGTGCTTTGTAAGGTTACACAATCATGCCATTTTCACGACTCACCACATTTCTGACAGGGTCAGATAAACAAAACACAAGCAATAAATGTCACCAAAGATTTGCTGATTTTTTTTTTATTTGATAAAGGTTTCACACATTGTCTGGTATATTGATGGCCCCCCTACCCGCAAAGAACTCAAGGTATCTTAGCCGGACATCACGGGCACTCAGGGAGGGCAAGCCAGGACGGCCACTTTCAAGCGCCGTCAGGGTTGTTTCATTTATCATTCCGGCCTCAGGCCCAACTGAGCCAGCATAGTTGGCAGAATGTTGACGTAAAAAGTTATGTAGAACACAGCACACCAGGATAATTTGATTCAGTTTATACTCTGCCATATGTATGGGTGTCAGAAATTAAAAACCCTCTGGTCCGGGGTGAGGGTCCTCATCGGGAATGGCCGCATAAGATAGTCCCCCATCGCAAATGCTTCTTCCGCAACGAAGACGAATGGGAGTCCTTCGACATTCTCTTCTGGAGGTGGCAAGTCCAAGCTGCCATTCTGGAGACGCCTGTAAAACTCCATCTGGGTGATGACTCCACCATCGGACATCTGGCCATTCTTCCCCACGTCCACATACAGGAACTCGTAATTAGCCGACACCACCGCCAACATCACAATACTATTGAACCCCTTATAATTATAATAGTATGACCCCGAGTTGGGTGGTGGGACGATGTGGACGTGTTTCCCATTAATTGCCCCTCTGCAGTTAGGGAAGTCCCACCGCTGGGCAAAGTGGGAGGCCACAGTCTGCCATTCCTGTGGCGTGGAAGGAAACTGTTGAGGAAAACAAAAAAAAAATTGTCTTTTTGCACATAAACATGGAAAGCAGATTAGACACAAACATTCTTGGCCAACATCAAGATAACATTTATTAATGGGAATTTTTAAAGACCAAAGTATAAGGTACACCTATCATATTCCCCCTCCCCCCCTGTCATGGGCCATTTCTAACATTAAAGGGGGGGGGAGCTCTTGGACAGGTAACCCTCTCCACTTCATTGAGAGATGAATGCCTAAATAATGGGTATTACTTGGAACAGCCCCTCCTTAGTTACACTATTGGCAGCCCACTGGACAGGTAAGAAGTGTCATAATACAAAGATATAAATACACACTGTACACATTTGAGCACATTTGGACATTCTGCTAATACCTATCAAGATAATAATAGTATACAAAAGCTTTAAACAGTACCATTCGAAAGTATACAGGCAGGCCCTTGCACTACATGCTTTGAGGAATTCATCCATAAATCTGAGCACAAAAGAGATGGGTATAGTGTGTATGGGTTTGGCAAAGTCAGCAGATAGATGATTGAGGATAAATAGAGAATTGGTATCAGCTGACTTAGCAGTTGGGGGGAGGGAGGGTTCCAAATGATTTGGGGACCCCAAAAAAAAGCCTCTGGCACTCTGCCTGAATTTAAAGCACAAATCACATTTAAAAACATTTTAGGGGGTGTTTGGGGTAAAGCACTACTATGGAGCTGATAAAATACATTGTTAAGTGACTACATGAGGTGAATATAGGGCCAGGAGAGCATGGTGGGGAGGTAAGCGAAGGCAAATATGTATGAAGGACAAAAAAATAATTACATAAAAATCCAGCATGCATGAGGACAAAGGGGACGTTCATAGCATATTACAATCATGGTAATTAGGAATGAGGAAAGAAATACAATACATTATCAAACATTATATACAATAAAATGTGATGTTAAAGGATAAAAATCTTACCTTAATATACTCCTTCTGCAGGACCTGTATGATGGCAGAACAGGTCTCTGGGATAATGATCCCCAGAGCCTGGGGGGAGATGCCTGTCGAGAACTTCAAGTCCTGCAGACTTCTCCCTATTGCCAAGTACGCAGGGTGGCGACGAGCCTCTGCTCCGGAGTGATGGCTTGCCTCATGCAGGTATCCTGCCTGCTGATATAGGGGGTCAGCGAAGCCAACAAATGGTGAAATACGGGGTCCGTCATCCGGAGAAAATTCCTGAAATCATCTCTCTCGGAGCTCTCACGGAGCAAAGGCATATGACAGAACTGGTCACGCTGAAGCAACCAATTCTTGGTCCATGAACTCCTCCCCACCCTGTTCATGGACTGGACTTGTGTCAAGGTCAGGACCCCAACACCAAGCCCCCGCACAGCACGAACTCTACGAGGAGTACGTATACGCAACATGGCTAGAAAACGGTTGGCTGCTCAGAACGACGTAACAGAACGCACTGAAGAACAGCAAGGCCTGTGAAGAGCGACCTGAAAAACAGTAACGAACGGACAAGAACACAATGACTAATCAAAGTCACGCGTAGCTTGCTGCACGCACTGAAGAGCAGATACAAACCCACAAGCACAAACTGAACAGCAGAAAACGATCTGAAAACCACAAGTCTGAAAAAGCGTAAATCGTCTCTCACCAAACTTTTACTAACACGAGATTAGCAAACGGAGCCCAAAGGGTGCCGTGCTTGGTTCTGAACTGGCCTTTTCTAGTCTCGCCGTACGTGGTTGACGTCACTGCGTTCTTGGCGATCGGAAATTCCGACAACTTTGTGCGACCGTGTGTACGCAAAACAAGTTTGAGCCAACATCTGTCGGAAAAAATCCTAGGATTTTGTTGTCGGAATGTCCGATCAATGTCTGACTGTCTGTACGGGGCATAACAGTAAGACTTAACCATACCTGCAAAGCAAATACAAAAAAAAATAGTAAAAAATAAAACATTTTTTAACGCAACCTGTGCCTAAAATATATATATGCCGAAGCATGGGGGCATCCACCCACAAAAGGTAGGAGCAAATCGTTCCTCCACCCCTGCTGCCCCCATGCTTCAGCATATATGCTCTTTTTTTTTAACTGTGGTGGTGAAATCAACTCCACGGCTTTATGTATCGTGGGAGCAAACGCTGTTGCTGTCAAGATAGATAAAGCCGCTCTGCAGCTGAATGGCGTACCTGAAAACAAAAAAATGGTTAACAATAAAACACAGTAAACAGTATAAAAAAGTATAAACACTATACAAGTATAAAAAAATTGCATACCTATAAAGCAAACATGATAAAAACATAATAACAATACAACATTGTAGAATAGAATACAGTAAAAAAGAGCAGAACAATATAGAGAGATTAGAGAGAGAACAATAAAATTACAACTATTTTTGTTTTTTTTAATTATATAAATTTTTTTGTGTGTTTTTTGTAACTTTTATTTATTTTATTTTTTTTTACACTTTTTTTTGTAACTGTAACTTTTGTAACTGTAACCGGTTCCAGGTTCGGGTCTCTCAAAATGCGATGGCATCTTGGGAGACCCTGTGAAAGTGTGTCCTAGTCTGTGCAGTGCTGTACCCTACGCTAATACTCAACTAGTGTATGGTAGCGTTCAAAACATTCACCAATGCAAAGACCAGGATTGTCAGGACAGGAGGGACAATAATAGCGGGTGTCACGCCTATATACCTGCGCTTGCTGCAGACACGACATCTTTTTTTGGGGACTCGTTGGGTAGGGGTACTCGGGAGGACATAAAGAAAATGCCTCTCATGCACCCGGCTTACTGCATTTGGTTAGGGAAGGTTGAGGTGGAGCACCGTCTGGAAACAGAAGGGCTCTGACGATCTCCTCCTGGAATTTATGGAAGAATCCAGTCCGTCCTGAAACTCTGTATAGCACAAGTGTTCAGCAAAGCCAATTAAAATAAATAAACAGACACTTTCTTGTACCAGCATCTGGCCTTACGGGCAATTAGGTACGGTGCCAGCAACTGGTCGTTGAGGTCTACCCCTCCCATATTTTGGTTATATTAGTGGACACAGAGGGGTTTCTCCACAACACCAATCGCCGTAGGAATTTGGACCGTCGTGTCTGCATGAAGGGAGGTATGAACGAAAACATTCTTATTATCCCTCCACTTCATAGCGAGCAAGTTATTACACTTCAAGCAGGCTCTCTCCCGCAGCCTAAGATGGGAATCTACAAGCCGCTGGGGAAAAGCCCAGCGATTAGGTCACACGGTGCCACATGCTCCAATCTGCTGATCAAACAAGTGACTAAAAAGTGGCACGCTCGTGTAATAATTGTCCACATATAAGTGGTACCCCTTTCCGAATAAGGGTGACACCAAGTCCCACACAATCTTGCCAGCGCTTCCTATGTAGTTAGGGCAGTTTGTCGGCTCTATGTGACTATCTTTTCCCTCGTAAACCATAAAACTAGATGTATAGCCTGTGGCCCTGTCACAGAGCTTACACATCTTGACCCCGTATCTGGCACGCTTGCTGGGAAGGTACTGTTTGAATGACAAGTGGCCATAAAACTTAATCAGGGACTCATCAACGAAGACAACTTGATGGGGAGTAAACAAGTCTGCAAAGTCTGCAAAATGTTGGTTAAAGTGGTTTACGAGGGGCCGAATTCTGTAGAGCCGATCGTATCCAGGGTCTCCACGAGGACGACAGAGTTCATTGTCATTGAATTGCATGATCTGCTCGTATTGTGCCCTGGTCATGGAGGCAGAGAACAAGGGCATATAGTGAATTGGGTCAGTGGACCAAATGACCGCAACTCACTTGAGTTATGCCCATGTTGAGGGAAAGGCCCAGAAAGAGCTTAAATTCGAAAACCGTAATTGGTCTCCAATCTCTGGCAAGGGAGGACTGGGGAATAGTGGCGATATGTTGACCAGCGTACAAATTGCTTTGGTCCACAATAGATCTATAGAGATCTTCAGTGAAAAACAGCGAATAAAAATCAAGTGATGGAAAATCAACTGTTTCCACCTGAATGCCGGGTTGGCCAGTGAATGGGGGAAGTACGTGTGCTGCAGAAGTGGTGGGTTCCCAATTAGGATTGGCGAATGCAGCAGGAAGGGCACTATGGGCACGACGGGCCTGTGTTCGTCTTCTTGGTGGCAGCAGGACACTACTTGTGCTTGCCACCTCACCAGCTTGAACTGCACTTATGGGACTCGCCACGTCACCACGTGTTACTGCAGTGCTGGATGTACAACCAGGGTCTACTAGACCGCTGGTGCTTGCCAGTTCACCAGAAGGAATAGCGGCGCTAGTACTGCTCTGCTCCATACGAGGGACCTGCGGTTCTTGCACATCAACGACAGAAGAAGAAGTTTGGGGTCTGGTACGCCTGACCTTGGCAGGGACCTTAACTCCGTCGTCAGAGCTATCTGTCATGGAGCCGCTGTCGTCTACAGGATCATATTCTGAGCCTGAATCTGACAGATGAGTGACTTCCTCTTCACTATCTGTCATGCTCAGAAACATGTAGGCCTCTTAACTAGTGTACCTTCGATTTGCCATTTTGGGCTCTAAATTTAGTGGTACACTAGTGAGACTCACAGGTAAAAAAGCTCCTGACTGTTAGCGACTGTATCAAAATGCTACCAAAAAAACTGTTAGCGATCGCAGGGATCAGGCCTGACTTTGCGAACGCTGCAGTTATGTGTGTTTAGTGTTTTGTAAGTGACAGTGATCAATCGATACTGCACTTGAATGGGCTGGGCTGGGCCGAGGGGCAAAACGCAGGTGCTGGCAGGTATCTGGGCTGATCCCGCTAACACTGTGTTTTTGGGAACCCTAAACTGCTGTGGACGCTAGTATAGATCTGATCAGATCAGATATTGATCCGTTCAGATACTATACCACTAAGGGAGGTGTATGCTGCGTGCGTGGGTGTTAGCGGTACTGGCGCTAACCTGACGCTGCCTGGGGCGGCGCAGACTCTATCTGACCCTAAAACCTAACTTATATCACCGCCGGGCGATCAGGGGGTTAAACCTTCGTCAGTTATACGGTGATCACTGGTGAAAGGGTTAACTAGGGGGCAATCAGGGGGTTAAAACCTTTATTAGGTAGTATATGGGGGTCCCTGACGCTATAAAACGCTGACGGCGAAAACGCTGACGGCGAACCTAAATACTTACCTCCCTAACTAGCATCACCTGTGACACTAATAGAGCGATCAGAAAAATGATCGCTTAGTGACACTGGCGACGGGGGGTGATCACGGGGTTAAACCTTTATTAGGGGGGTTAGGGGGGTATCCTAGACCTAAAGGGGGCTAACACTAACTGCCCTACCACTTATAACTCTCACAAACTGACACCAATGCAATAATCAGTAAAAAAAAAAAATGCTATTGGTGTCACTGTGACAGGGGGTACAGGGGGGTGATCGGGGGGTGATCGGGGGGTGATCAGGGGGTCATGGGGGGGAGATGGGGGGTAAAAAGTGTGCCTAGAGTGTTCTACTGTACGTGTGGTGTTTGGTGTGCTTACTTGATGTCTTCTCTCCTCGGCGCCGGAACAAAAAAGACCTACACGAGGAGAGATGACATCACTTCCTCTGCCGCTGTTTACATTACAGAGGCCGGTACCAGGTACTTGATTTTGCCTGCCCGTGCCATTCTGCCGCAGTATATCTGCGTTAGGCGGTCGGCAAGTGGTTAAGAATGTCCTTAAATTACTAACCCAAAAAACCGTCAGGGCTGGGCTCAGCCCTTCTTTCTATGAGCTGGCCGCTTAGCTGACAGCTAATTGCAAGCTCCTATCTCTCCACAGTTACTCAGCTGTTGATGATATCCTGCTCGTCAGCCCTGCCTACTTAAGCCATCCAGCCCAGAGGATCTCTGCCTTTGCCTTAGTCAACATCATAGAGACTATCTCCTGCATTCCTGTTAAAAGACTTGCTTGACTGACATCCCTTCTGGCTCCAGATCCTGCATACTGTTTTACTACGCTCATCTCTGGCTCCCTGACGTTTGGCTTGTCTGGCTATCCGTTCTGGTTCCTGAACTCTGGCTATGTTTTGACTATGTTTGTTCTATTTACTTTGTGATTTAACTGTACTTCTGTCTCGGTCTGATTTCATGGTTTCTGACAAGAACAAAATCCCTGAGCATGCCCAGACCAACCCAAATGCATTTCACACAGCAAAAGCCACAGAAAAAAACCAACGTCCCTGAGCATGCTCAGAACAACACAAATGCAGCTAGCACAAAAAAAGCCACCCCCCTGTCCAAAATTAAGCACATCATCCAGCATGCTACAAAATTACAGATGGGACAAACACCACCCCGGTCCAGGGGAACAAACAAAAAGCCTAACATGGGCAAAAGTTATACAACAGATACCATTGCAGTCTATGGGAACTGACTTGTTAATTTTGCTAGTCCCCACTTGGCTGAGTTATATTCTAGTTATTGGCCTTAAAATGGGTATGGGCCAAGGACCCACCCTGAGGGACATATATCAATGTCACCAATTTGGACAACCCCAAAAATGAAACAAGGAGAAGTGCCTTTAAAAATGAAAAATTGCTTAAAAGCTATTAACTTAGGGGGGCCGCTTATTCTGCCTGTAAAGTGGTGCATCTGTAGCATGTAACCAAAATGCTGCTTCAAAGATTTATGGCTTTGGAGAAAACTACAAATCAGCAAGATTTTAACCCAAAACAAAAAATAGCCTGCCCCCTCCAATACATACAAGGCTATTTGGCCTCCCACACACTAACAAACCCCTTGCCAAGCACACAGCAAGCCAGCCCATGAAAGAGGGGTGGATGATTAAGGGCAGGAGGGGCTCAGTCACCCCAAAAGTCAACCACCTTGTTCCCATATTCAGGGGGACAAGGGCCTCTTCCACACAACCCTAGGCTGGGGTTTACAGAATGTGGAAAGCCCCTTTAAACTAGTGGGTACAAGGTGCTTTTTGGTAGCCAGCTATGTTGAGTCCCTTTCCTAGCTGGCCCTGTTGTATGCTCTGAAAAAAAGGATGTGGTTTGGATTGGTGAAGGCAGCTCACAGCCTTTTGAGAATGGAGTGGAGTGTGGAGTTCCCCTTTAAAAGCAAAAATTAGCCCATGGAAATCCAAGGGATTAGAGGGGGGAGACAAGAGCATTAGAGAATGGAGTGTGGAGTTCCCCTTTAAAAGCAAAAGTTAGCCCATTGAAATCCAAGGGATAAGAGGGGAGAGACAAGAGCATTGGAGAATGGAGTGTGGAGTTCCCCTTTAAAGTCAAAAGTTAGCCCATGGAAATCCAAGGGATTAGAGGGGGAGACAAGAGCATTGGAGAATGGAGTGTGGAATTCCCCTTTAAAAGCAAAAGCTAGCCCAAGGAAACCATATATATTAGAGGGGAAAGGTTAAATGCCCTTTTAGGAGGAGCTAGAGGAGCGAGAGTCTTTTAACATAATTTTAACAAGGTGCATGTCGCATGTTGGCAACGTAACATGCTAACATGACCTGTGTGCAAATCTCCTTAAAAAAATACATAAAGGTGAACCAGCGTAGAAAAAAAATGTCAAGATTAGAGGTGCGTCCGTTCAACCCGTGCAATTGCATGTACGTTGCTTAGCATCTACTAAGAGCCGCTTACATCGATCTCACGCTTACCTTGATCTCACGCAGTTCTAAACGTATTTGCAGGCACCGTAGGCTTTCCCTGAAAAAGTTACTTTCTCATTCTATTTTGGGCATATTTGTTACTTGGGCAGTTGTTACTAAACTTCCTCTTTTCACCCCATAATATTGGCACCTCCATCTTCTGTCAATATTGATTTGGAGAAGCCGTGTGCCATGTTCATAGTGGCGCACAGATTGCATTCTCCCGTGCGCCGAGATTGCTATTGTAAATAGGGGATTCGTGCTCTGTTACCGGCGCACCATTTCGTAAATATGGAAATGTGCGTTGCGCCTCGCCGCGCGCCTCTGTTGATGGCGCACAGCTTTCATAAATCACCCCCAGTGAGCTAACACTTTGTCTGAGCCTACCTTACAGAAGAACTTTATTATAATAGTCAGGGACTGCTTAGAAACCAGTAACTGTTGAGACAACGAACACTTTGGTGAGAAATATATAATGTACAATACAGTGTATCCCCCATTGTACACTTTCAGCAAAAATTTTCCACTCCCACCTGCATAAAAAAACAAAAACCCGGTGTAGCAAAAATCCCCCCCCTTTTAGCGTAAATCCTTTCCCCACATCTAACACAAATCCTCTCCCCCAAATCCCCCCTTTCAGCACAAATCTTCTTCGACCCCCCCCCCAATCACCCTTCCCAGCACAATTCCTCATCCTGGAACAAATTTCCCGAGCACAAATCCTCCTTCCCAAATACCCCCACTCCTAGCACAAATTCTCTCTCCATTCCTAGCACAAATCTTTCCCCCTTTCATCCCGGCAAAAACCTTTCTTCCACCTCTTCAAATCCTCCTTCCCCTAGTCCCTCCTCCCAGCACAAATCCTCTCCACACTTCTAGCAACCATCTTGGATTTGGCAGGACCTTCCTAAAATTTGACCAAAATCCCATTGTCCCACAAATCTGGGCTGACTCCCAGAGGTAGATGCCAGAAGAAATTACGGCACCTGGCTTCACTAACCTGCCTGGCAGGGGTGTACTAGTGAGGGCACCCAAGGGCACGTGCCTAGTCTTCTCCCATTCCAAGCCACTGTCTTCTCTCCTTGCCATTCACTGACTTCTCCCCTCTTGTACAGACCTCAGATCAGTGCAGGTTCATGCACAGTGGTGTCCCTCCTCCCCGGTTCCTCCTCCTGCCCTGCCCATGAACTTGTCAGAGCTTTGGAGAAGGCAGCTTCTGCAGTGTATGTGTCTGCTCTGTAGTGGGTGAATTTACAGGCAGCCAACTGGGAGAGATGCCGGATGCCACTCAGGGGGTCATTGTAAGGGCAAGAGAGGCAAGGTAGGGGCAATATCTGCCAGCGCTAGCGTGCCCATGTTAGAAGGGTTAGTGGAGCCCAGTGCCGGAACTAGTTCTGGCACTGGGCTCCAGGATTTAGCCCGGACTCATGAGACACTGGGATGTATATCAAATCCCTGTACAGGCATAAAGATTCCGGGATGGTTGGGAGGTATGAGTGTGATGGTGGCTCTCGAAAACCAGGACCCAGTACTTGAGTTTTCATCCCTCCCAGATCACTATGAAATCTCCGGGCTCCAGGTTCCAAAACAGATTTTACTAAACAATGAGGAAACTGAAAAGCCAGTTTCCTCTAAATGACAAAAGCCTCCTAAATCCCTCAATCTGACTGGATAAGAATCCTTGGTCAACAACTCTGTTTACACCCTGATAGGGCAAAGCACTGCCACAAAATGATAATGAAATCTGCAAACACAGTACAGACAACCTCTGCCGGGTTAGCCCCCCCATATCAAAATTTTTGAAAAAATTATATGCAGTTTGTTAGATCTTTGTTAGATCAGGTTAGATCAACCGTTGTTTGCGTTAGATCTCACACAGAAGAAGCGATATTAACAGTTATTTGCTGGGGGGGGCTAACCCGTCATAAGCCCCCCCTTATCAAAAAATTGACCAAACAGTTAGCTATTTTGGAAGCAATTTGTTAGATCCGGTATGATCAAGTGTTTTTAACGTTAGATCTCACATAATTAGAGACTTATTAAGTGATTAATGAGGGGGGGCTGGCCCCCCCTTATCAAATTTTTGGGCCAAAAATCATTCAGGCTAATAGATATTCGTTAGATCCGGTAAGATCAAGTGGTTTTAATGTTAGATCTCACATCATTTCAGAGATATTCCACATCAAAATAGAGATATTAGGTGGTAAATATGGACGGGTTAGCCCCCCCTTATCAAATTTTCGGGCCAAAAATCATTCAGGCTAATAGATATTCGTTAGATCCGGTAAGGTCAAGTAGTTTTAATGTTAGATCTCACATCATTTCAGAGATATTCCACATCAAAATAGAGATATTAGGTGGTACATATGGACGGGTTAGCCCCCCCTTATCAAATTTTCGGGCCAAAAATCATTCAGGCTAATAGATATTCGTTAGATCCGGTAAGATCAAGTGGTTTTAACATTAGATCTCACATCATTTCAGAGATATTCCACATCAAAATAGAGATATCATATTAGGTGGTACATATGGACGGTTTAGCCCCCCCTTATCAAAGTTTCGGCCCAAAAATCATTCAGGCTAATAGATATTCGTTAGATCCGGTAAGATCAAGTGGTTTTAACGTTAGATCTCACATAATTAGAGACTTATTAAGTGATTAATGAGGGGGGGCTGGCCCCCCTTATCAAATTTTCGGCCCAAAAATCATTCAGGCTAATAGATATTTGTTAGATCCGGTAAGATCAAGTGGTTTTAACGTTAGATCTCACATCATTTCAGAGATATTCCACATCAAAATAGAGATATTAGGTGGTACATATGGACGGGTTAGCCCCCCCTTATCAAATTTTCGGGCCAAAAATCATTCAGGCTAATAGATATTCGTTAGATCCGGTAAGATCAAGTGGTTTTAATGTTAGATCTCACATCATTTCAGAGATATTCCACATCAAAATAGAGATATTAGGTGGTACATATGGACGGGTTAGCCGCCCCTTATCAAATTTTCGGGCCAAAAATCATTCAGGCTAATAGATATTCGTTAGATCCGGTAAGATCAAGTGTTTTTAACATTAGATTTCACATAATTAGAGACTTATTAAGTGATTAATGAGGGGGGCTGCCCCCCCTTATCAAATTTTCGGCCCAAAAATCATTCAGGCTAATAGATATTCGTTAGATCCGGTAAGATCAAGTGGTTTTAATGTTAGATCTCACATCATTTCAGAGATATTCCACATCAAAATAGAGATATTAGGTGGTAAATATGGACGGGTTAGCCCCCCCTTATCAAATTTTCGGGCCAAAAATCATTCAGGCTAATAGATATTCGTTAGATCCGGTAAGGTCAAGTAGTTTTAACGTTAGATCTCACATCATTTCAGAGATATTCCACATCAAAATAGAGATATTAGGTGGTACATATGGACGGGTTAGCCCCCCCTTATCAAATTTTTGGGCCAAAAATCATTCAGGCTAATAGATATTCATTAGATCCGGTAAGATCAAGTGGTTTTAACGTTAGATCTCACATCATTTCAGAGATATTCCACATCAAAATAGAGATATTAGGTGGTACATATGGACGGGTTAGCCCCCCCTTATCAAATTTTCGGGCCAAAAATCATTCAGGCTAATAGATATTCGTTAGATCCGGTAAGATCAAGTGGTTTTAACATTAGATCTCACATCATTTCAGAGATATTCCACATCAAAATAGAGATATCATATTAGGTGGTACATATGGACGGTTTAGCCCCCCCTTATCAAAGTTTCGGCCCAAAAATCATTCAGGCTAATAGATATTCGTTAGATCCGGTAAGATCAAGTGGTTTTAACGTTAGATCTCACATAATTAGAGACTTATTAAGTGATTAATGAGGGGGGGCTGGCCCCCCTTATCAAATTTTCGGCCCAAAAATCATTCAGGCTAATAGATATTTGTTAGATCCGGTAAGATCAAGTGGTTTTAACGTTAGATCTCACATCATTTCAGAGATATTCCACATCAAAATAGAGATATTAGGTGGTACATATGGACGGGTTAGCCCCCCCTTATCAAATTTTCGGGCCAAAAATCATTCAGGCTAATAGATATTCGTTAGATCCGGTAAGATCAAGTGGTTTTAATGTTAGATCTCACATCATTTCAGAGATATTCCACATCAAAATAGAGATATTAGGTGGTAAATATGGACGGGTTAGCCCCCCCTTATCAAATTTTCGGGCCAAAAATCATTCAGGCTAATAGATATTCGTTAGATCCGGTAAGGTCAAGTAGTTTTAACGTTAGATCTCACATCATTTCAGAGATATTCCACATCAAAATAGAGATATTAGGTGGTACATATGGACGGGTTAGCCCCCCCTTATCAAATTTTTGGGCCAAAAATCATTCAGGCTAATAGATATTCGTTAGATCCGGTAAGATCAAGTGGTTTTAACGTTAGATCTCACATAATTAGAGACTTATTAAGTGATTAATGAGGGGGGGCTGGCCCCCCTTATCAAATTTTCGGCCCAAAAATCATTCAGGCTAATAGATATTTGTTAGATCCGGTAAGATCAAGTGGTTTTAACGTTAGATCTCACATCATTTCAGAGATATTCCACATCAAAATAGAGATATTAGGTGGTACATATGGACGGGTTAGCCCCCCCTTATCAAATTTTCGGGCCAAAAATCATTCAGACTAATAGATATTCGTTAGATCCGGTAAGATCAAGTGGTTTTAATGTTAGATCTCACATCATTTCAGAGATATTCCACATCAAAATAGAGATATTAGGTGGTACATATGGACGGGTTAGCCCCCCCTTATCAAATTTTCGGGCCAAAAATCATTCAGGCTAATAGATATTCGTTAGATCCGGTAAGATCAAGTGTTTTTAACATTAGATTTCACATAATTAGAGACTTATTAAGTGATTAATGAGGGGGGCTGCCCCCCCCCTTATCAAATTTTCGGCCCAAAAATCATTCAGGCTAATAGATATTCGTTAGATCCGGTAAGGTCAAGTAGTTTTAACGTTAGATCTCACATCATTTCAGAGATATTCCACATCAAAATAGAGATATTAGGTGGTACATATGGACGGGTTAGCCCCCCCTTATCAAATTTTTGGGCCAAAAATCATTCAGGCTAATAGATATTCGTTAGATCCGGTAAGATCAAGTGGTTTTAACGTTAGATCTCACATCATTTCAGAGATATTGCACATCAAAATAGAGATATTAGGTGGTACATATGGACGGGTTAGCCCCCCCTTATCAAATTTTTGGGCCAAAAATCATTCAGGCTAATAGATATTCGTTAGATCCGGTAAGATCAAGTGGTTTTAACGTTAGATCTCACATCATTTCAGAGATATTCTACATCAAAATAGAGATATCATATTAGGTGGTACATATGGATGGTTTAGCCCCCCCTTATCAAAGTTTCGGCCCAAAAATCATTCAGGCTAATAGATATTCGTTAGATCCGGTAAGATCAAGTGGTTTTAACGTTAGATCTCACATAATTAGAGACTTATTAAGTGATTAATGAGGGGGGGCTGGCCCCCCTTATCAAATGTTCGGCCCAAAAATCATTCAGGCTAATAGATATTTGATAGATCCGGTAAGATCAAGTGGTTTTAACGTTAGATCTCACATCATTTCAGAGATATTCCACATCAAAATAGAGATATTAGGTGGTACATATGGACGGGTTAGCCCCCCCTTATCAAATTTTCAGGCCAAAAATCATTCAGGCTAATAGATATTCGTTAGATCCGGTAAGATCAAGTGGTTTTAATGTTAGATCTCACATCATTTCAGAGATATTCCACATCAAAATAGAGATATTAGGTGGTACATATGGACGGGTTAGCCCCCCCTTATCAAATTTTCGGGCCAAAAATCATTCAGGCTAATAGATATTCGTTAGATCCGGTAAGATCAAGTGTTTCTAACGTTAGATTTCACATAATTAGAGACTTATTAAGTGATTAATGAGGGGGGCTGGCCCCCCCTTATCAAATTTTCGGCCCAAAAATCATTCAGGCTAATAGATATTCGTTAGATCCGGTAAGATCAAGTGGTTTTAATGTTAGATCACACATCATTTCAGAGATATTCCACATCAAAATAGAGATATTAGGTGGTACATATGGACGGGTTAGCCCCCCTTATCAAATTTTCGGGCCAAAACTCATTCAGGCTAATGGATATTCGTTAGATCCGGTAAGATCAAGTGGTTTTAACATTAGATCTCACATCATTTCAGAGATATTCCACATCGAAATAGAGATATTAGGTGGTACATATGGACGGGTTAGCCCCCCCTTATCAAATTTTCGGGCCAAAAATCATTCAGACTAATAGATATTTGTTAGATCCGGCAAGATCAATTGGTTTTAACGTTAGATCTCACATCATTTCAGAGATATTCCACATCAAAATAGAGATATTAGGTGGTACATATGGACGGGTTAGACCCCCTTATCAAATTTTTGGGCCAAAAATCATTCAGGCTAATAGATATTCGTTAGATCCGGTAAGATCAAGTGATTTTAACGTTAGATCTCACATCATTTCAGAGATATTCCACATCAAAATAGAGATATTAGGTGGTACATATGGACGGGTTAGCCCCCCCTTATCAAATTTTTGGGCCAAAAATCATTCAGGCTTATAGATATTTGTTAGATCCGGTAAGATCAAGTGGTTTTAACGTTAGATCTCACATAATTAGAGACTTATTAAGTGATTAGTGAGGGGGGGCTGGCCCCCCCTTATCAAATTTTCGGGCCAAAAATCATTCAGGCTAATAAATATTCGTTAGATCCGGTAAGATCAAGTGGTTTTAACGTTAGATCTCACATAATTAGAGACTTATTAAGTGATTAATGAGGGGCGGCTGGCCCCCCCTTATCAAATTTCCGGGCCAAAAATCATTCAGGCTAATAGATATTCGTTAGATCCGGTAAGATCAAGTGGTTTTAACGTTAGATCTCACATCATTTCAGAGATATTCCACATCAAAATAGAGATATTAGGTGGTACATATGGACGGGTTAGCCCCCCCTTATCAAATTTTCGGGCCAAAAATCATTCAGGCTAATAGATATTCGTTAGATCCGGTAAGATCAAGTGGTTTTAACGTTAGATCTCACATCATTTCAGAGATATTCCACATCAAAATAGAGATTTTAGGCGGTACATATGGACGGGTTAGCCCCCCCTTATCAAATTTTCGGGCCAAAAATCATTCAGGCTAATAGATATTCGTTAGATCCGGTAAGATCAAGTAGTTTTAACGTTAGATCTCACATAATTAGAGACTTATTAAGCGATTAATGAGCGGGGCTGGCCCCCCCTTATCAAATTTTCAGGCCAAAAATCATTCAGGCTAATAGATATTCGTTAGATCCGGTAAGATCAAGTGTTTTTAACGTTAGATCTCACATAACTAGAGACCTATTAAGTGATTAATGAGGGGGGGCTGGCCCCCCCTTATCAAATTTTTAGGCCAAAAATCATTCAGGCTAATAGATATTCGTTAGATCCGGTAAGATCAAGTAGTTTTAACGTTAGATCTCACATCATTTCAGAGATATTCCACATCAAAATAGAGATATTAGGTGGTACATATGGACGGGCTGGCCCCCCCTTATCAAATTTTCGGGCCAAAAATCATTCAGGCTAATAGATATTCGTTAGATCCGGTAAGATCAAGTAGTTTTAACGTTAGATCTCACATCATTTCAGAGATATTCCACATCAAAAATAGAGATATTAGGTGGTACATATGGACGGGTTAGCCCCCCCTTATCAAATTTTCGGGCCAAAAATCATTCAGGCTAATAGATATTCATTAGATCCGGTAAGATCAAGTGGTTTTAACGTTAGATCTCACATCATTTCAGAGATATTCCACATCAAAATAGAGATATTAGGTGGTACATATGAACGGGTTAGCCCCCCCTTATCAAATTTTCGGGCCAAAAATCATTCAGGCTAATAGATATTCGTTAGATCCGTTAAGATCAAGTGGTTTTAACGTTAGATCTCACATCATTTCAGAGATATTGCACATCAAAATAGGGATATTAAGTGGTACATATGGACGGGATGGCCCCCCCTTATATTCAGCGCAATGAAAATCACACCCAACTTTTGCTGCGGCGCAAAATCTTTTCCTCAGCTGCTAGGGCCCAACTTATGATCCTGCACACAGGCCCACTGCTTTCAGAAAATGCCCCTGACCTGAGCTCATCATTGCACATCCTTTCCAGATGCTCGTATGTTACATCACATACATCCCATACATCACATACATCACATACAAGCACGTGGTCTGGATGCGAGAGATGAATCATCAGGATGAGTGTGCCAGGATAAGTAGATTTGTCTCATCTCTGCTTCCTTTTACCACTCTGCATATCACACATATCATAGATGAGAAGAGGGTACAGTGGTGGGAAAAATGAGCAGGAGGGGTTTAGATGTGGGACAGAAGAACAGGAGGGTACAGCCGTGGGGCAGATGTGCAGGGGGGGTTCAGTTTTGGTGCAGATGAGAAGGAGGTTCAGTGGTGGGACAGAAAAGCAGGAGGGGTAGAGCAGTGGGGCAAATGTGAAAGGAGGTGTATTGGTGGGACAGATGAGCAGGAGGTTACAGTGGTGGGGCAGGAGAACAGGGGGAACATAGGTGGGGCAGAAGAGCAGGGGGTACAGAGTTGAAACAGATGTGCAGGAGGTACATTAGTAAGGCAGATGAAAAAGCGGGTTACAGTGGTAGGACAGATGAGAAGGTGATTCAGTAGTAGACAGAAGAGCATGGGAATATGGCGGTGGAGCAAATGTGCAGAGAGGTACAGTGATGGGGCAGATGAGCAAAATGGTGCATTGATGGGGTAGATGAGCAGGGGGGTTACAGTGGTGGGGCAAAGGAGCAAGGGGGTACAGTGGTGGTGCAGATGTGCAGAAGGTGCAGTGGTGGGAGGGATGTGAAGGGGGTTCAGCAGTTGCACAGAAAAGCAGGGGGGTACAGTGATGGGGCAGATGAGCGGGGGGGGTTAGTGTTGGGCCAGATGAGAAGGGGGTTACAGTGGTGGGAAAATGAGCAGGAGGGGTTCAGTGTTGGGGCAGATGAGAAGGGGGTTTAGCGGTGGGACAGAAGAGCAGGGGGGTACAGCGGTGGGGCAGATGTGAAAGGAGGTGCATTGGTGGACAGATGAGTGGGGGTTACAGTGGTTGGGCAGAAGAGCAGGGGGAACAGAGGTGGGGCAGATGTACAGGGGGGTACAGTGGCGGGGCAGAGGAGAAAGGAGGTACATTAGTGGTACAGATGAGCAGGGGGTTACAGCAGTGGGGCAGAAGAGCAGGGGGAACAGAGGTGAGACAGATGTGCAGGAGGTACAGTGATGGGGGAGAAGAGAAAGGGGGTTACAGTGGTGGGGCAGATGAGAAAGGGGGTTACAGAGGTGGGGCAGATGAGAAAGGGGGTTACAGTGGTGGGGCAGATGAGAAAGGGGGTTACAGAGGTGGGGAAGATGAGCAGGGGGAACAGAGGTGGGACAGATGTGCGGGAGGTACAGTGGTGGGGCAGATGAGAAAGAGGTTTACAGTGGTGGGGCAGATGAGAAAGGGGGTTAGAGAGATGGGACAGATGAGAAAGGGCGTTACAGTGGTGGGGCAGATGAGCAGATAAGTTCAGTGTTAGGACAGATGAGAAGATGGTTCAGCAGTGAGACAGAAGAGCATGGGGGTACGGTGGTGGGGCAGATGTGCAGGGGGTTACAGTGGTGGGGCAGATGTGCAGGGGGTTACAGTGGTGGGGCAGTTGAGCAGGGGGGTACAGTGGTGGGGCAGATTTGCAAGTGATACAGTGATCTGAGGTGTGAAGGTGTATGAATTGGGGTTGATCTGAGGTGTGAGAGTGCAGGATGTTAATTTCTCACTACTAAAGCAGTTTACAGCATTTACTTTATAAAAAATCCTTTTCGTGATTGAGATTGTGAAGTTGACTTTTTTGTTATAAAATCGGCACGCTCAATTTCTTTGAAAACATTTTTCGGCACACTGCTCAAAAGGCTGCTTACCTCCTGGCCTATCAGTTTTTATTAAAGATGGAAAATGGGCTGTGGAGCAAGACCCGCTGTCGCCCAAAACTATTTTCTCATTTTTAATAATCAAAGAAGGTAAGGAAAAAAGGATGGAAAAGGTAAGAGGAGAGAAGGGGGATGGGGTAAGGCTGGGGGGGGGGGGTGAAATGGCATTGGTTCAGGATAACTATGGTGAAGGGGCTCCGGAACTTATCTATGACATTAAGTCCCAAGAAGGGCAGTACCCTCTGCGGAAACGACAAACTGGTTCCATTGTCCCCAAGTTTTAGAGTATTTTTCCTGTTGGTGTTGTGCAGTGAGTACTAGATCTTCCATCTCATTTGGAATTGAGTTTTTATAGAGTTTGGCTCAGATGGAGGAGACATGTAGCAGGAAAAAGCTGGATCACCAGGAACCTTGTATTCCGTAAATTTTTGCGTGGTTTATCTGTCAGTGGATCAATTTAGGGCACGACCAAAATATGTGAAGTAGTGTTCCTCCATCCCCCTGGCATCTCCAACATTGGTCAGTAGTTGCAGGGTGAGGTACCACCTTGTTAACAGTTTATAGTTGGTCTCTTTAATTTTCGTACAAACCGATGATTTCAACGAAAATCTGAGGACATGTTGTATCTGAGCAGATGTAAATGTACGCCCCAGCTTACTTTCCCATTTGTTCAAGAACAGTAAGTGTGGTTTTTCAGCCGGACAGTTCAAGAGGGCGTATGTTTTGGATAGAGCCTGTGGAAGGGAACCCTCTTTGGAACAGTATGCTTCAAAGGACGTCAGGGGACGATTAAATCCCTGTGGATTAGGCAAAGTTTTGAGAAAGTGTTGTAATTGTAGCGCTGTCCACAAGGAAAGTTTGAAGGGCTCATTAGCACTACTGTGGAAGGCTATTGGCCTCCCGTTAGGAAGTGGGATGCCTGGACCCTACCTGTTTGGCTTAGGGTCCGAAACATTTGGGGTTCCAGACCAGGGAGGAACCACGGTTTTTCTATGATAGGGAGCAATGGGGAATCAGATAAGAAAGCCGGTTCTGTGTGCTGACCTGGGAGCATATGCGGAGTGTCGTACCCATTATGGGGTGTGACTTCAGCACAGGCGGTAGTTGGTCATAGCACCACAGAGCCCCTGGCAGCAGAATGTCAGTCTGGGCCTGTTCCAGTTGTGCCCACAATTTAGAGCAGCGATGCCAAAATTTATTAATTTTAAGCTACTGCCACAGGGGCCTAACTTCTCATATAAAATAACAAACTGTTATGTATTTATCATAGATTAAATAAAACATCTCACTGATCAAACTGCAACAAGCTTTTATCCCTATTTACATTGCAATTATTACTGATTTCTGCCATGTGCATGCTAGATTTAATGCAATAATAACTTCATCTAACAATTATCTACTAACTTGGATGTTGTTATTGGCAAAGAATATGAAATCTCTGAAATGATGTGAGATCTTACATTAAAACCTCTTGATCTTACCGGATCTAACGAATATCTATTAGCCTGAACGATTTTTGGCCCGAAAATTTGATAAGGGGGGGCTAACCCGTCCATATGTACCACCTAATATCTCCATTTTGATGTGGAATATCTCTGAAATGATGTGAGATCTAACGTTAAAACCACTTGATCTTACCGGATCAAAAGAATATCTATTAGCCTGAATGATTTTTGGCCCGAAAATTTGATAAGTGGGGCTAACACGTCCATATGTACCACCTAATATCTCTATTTTGATGTGGAATATCTCTGAAATGATGTGAGATCTAACGTTAAAACCACTTGATCTTACCGGATCTAACGAATATCTATTAGCCTGAATGATTTTTGGCCCGAAAATTTGATAAGGGGGGGCCAGCCCCCCTCATTAATCACTTAATAAGTCTCTTATTATGTGAGATCTAACGTTAAAACCACTTGATCTTACCGGATCTAACGAATATCTATTAGCCTGAATGATTTTTGGCCCAAAAATTTGATAAGGGGGGGCCAGCCCGTCCATATGTACCACCTAATATCTCTATTTTGATGTGGAATATCTCTGAAATGATGTGAGATCTAACGTTAAAACCACTTGATCTTACCGGATCTAACGAATATCTATTAGCCTGAATGATTTTTGGCCCGAAAATTTGATAAGGGGGGCTAACCTGTCCATATGTACCACCTAATATCTCTATTTTGATGTGGAATATCTCTGAAATGATGTGAGATCTAACGTTAAAACCACTTGATCTTACCGGATCTAACGAATATCTATTAGCCTGAATGATTTTTGGCCCGAAAATTTGATAAGGGGGCTAACCTGTCCATATGTACCACCTAATATCTCTATTTTGATGTGGAATATCTCTGAAATGATGTGAGATCTAACGTTAAAACCACTTGATCTTACCGGATCTAACGAATATCTATTAGCCTGAATGATTTTTGGCCAGAAAATTTGATAAGGGGGGGCCAGCCCGTCCATATGTACCACCTAATATCTCTATTTTGATGTGGAATATCTCTGAAATGATGTGAGATCTAACGTTAAAACCACTTGATCTTACCGGATCTAACGAATATCTATTAGCCTGAATGATTTTTGGCCCGAAAATTTGATAAGGGGGGCTAACCTGTCCATATGTACCACCTAATATCTCTATTTTGATGTGGAATATCTCTGAAATGATGTGAGATCTAACGTTAAAACCACTTGATCTTACCGGATCTAACGAATATCTATTAGCCTGAATGATTTTTGGCCCGAAAATTTGATAAGGGGGGCTAACCCGTCCATATGTACCACCTAATATCTCTATTTTGATGTGGAATATCTCTGAAATGATGTGTGATCTAACGTTAAAACCACTTGATCTTACCGGATCTAACGAATATCTATTAGCCTGAATGATTTTTGGGCCGAAAATTTGATAAGGGTGGGCCAGCCCCCCTCATTAATCACTTAATAAGTCTCTAATTATGTGAAATCTAACGTTAAAAACACTTGATCTTACCGGATCTAACGAATATCTATTAGCCTGAATGATTTTTGGCCCGAAAATTTGATAAGGGGGGGCCAGCCCCCCTCATTAATCACTTAATAAGTCTCTAATTATGTGAAATCTAACGTTAGAAACACTTGATCTTATCGGATCTAACGAATATCTATTAGCCTGAATGATTTTTGGCCCGAAAATTTGATAAGGGGGGGGCTAACCCGTCCATATGTACCACCTAATATCTCTATTTTGATGTGGAATATCTCTGAAATGATGTGAGATCTAACGTTAAAACCACTTGATCTTACGGGATCTAACAAATATCTATTAGCCTGAATGATTTTTGGGCCGAAAATTTGATAAGGGGGGCCAGCCCCCCCTCATTAATCACTTAATAAGTCTCTAATTATGTGAGATCTAACATTAAAAACACTTGATCATACCGGATCTAACAAATTGCTTCCAAAATAGCTAACTGTTTGGTCAATTTTTTGATAAGGGGGGGCTAATGACGGGTTAGCCCCCCCAGCAAATAACTGTTAATATCGCTTCTTCTGTGTGAGATCTAACGCAAACAACGGTTGATCTAACCTGATCTAACAAAGATCTAACAAACTGCATAAGATTTTTTCAAAAATTTTGATATGGGGGGCTAACCCGGCAGAGGTTACAGACAGGGTCAATTATTGTAAATATAACTTCCCACAGACCCCTCTTTAACATTTCATAGAACAGAAAGTTACGATTTTTCAGCATGAAACAATGACTAATAAAGTAAGTAGCAACTTTTAAATGATTTTAAAGTGATGCTATCTGATTGGGAACATGTAACACATATGCATTAGGTGTTATCCCAATTTGGCTGCAAAAGTGGACATACACTTTAAAGCTGATCCCAATGCAAATATAAAAGACTTATGCTGGCCATACACTATACAGAAAATCGGCCGGACCCATTTTCGAAAAACGAACGTTCGACCGTGACCGCAAACGATCGTGCCATCATATAATGACCGATAAATTGTTCAGTGGACTTGAATAAATAATTTTTTGTTTGTTCTTTTACATATACCTAGTGCAGACAGTTCGGACGGGAAACACATTAACCTTGCAATTTATCGTACGTTCGGCAGAAATTTACCAAACTTCCCGTTCGTTTTTTAACCACAAAAACGTCACAAACGATTATCGATTTGTGCCCATTAACTTGCCGAAAAACGAACGAAGTGTCTATACGAACGATTTTTCGGCCGATTTTTCGTATAGTGTATGGCCAGCATTAGACTAAGGCAGTATTTTTAAATGCAAGTAGTGCAAGTACCAGTTCACACCAGTCTCTTGTAATCCATTGCACAGTAAAGCTCAGAGTGGGAGAGAGAGAGAGAAACAGTGCAAGGTGTCAGTCCGTTTTGCTGCAGGGCTCATGTACTAACAAGGGATATGATTATAGGTGTATAAAGAAGAGTGACAGGGAGATAGTTTAATCAGTCTGCTGCTTTTCCTTTCACTGTCCAGTCACAGGCTGGGGGAGGAACAAGACCTGTACAATTTATATAACTAGTAAAAATTGGTAGTCCTGCCTTGCCGGACAGGTCCAATTAAATCTCAGGACTGGATAGGTAAAACTTTTCCCTTACTCTGTATGTATTTCTTGTATTTATTCAACTGTTTACTTGGAGTTCAGTTTTTTATGAAGCATGTAGATTGCAGGCTTTGTTTCTTTTGCATACACATAGTACTGTGTGGTCAGTCACCAAATCTTGGGATTATTATAGTAAAACACATTGAGAAATCCCATGAAGACTGTATTAGGTTTCTAACACTTCTGGCTGATGGATAGTATTGCAGCTGTGCAATTAGTTACTGATATAGAAATTACATGTTTCTCATTCATTTGGCTATGATCACACATAGTTCACATTCAATAAATTAAGTCTGTCCAATTCGTAAGGACAGATCCCAGGCCAGTCTGTTTACAAGTGATATTTCTGAAGCCACATGGGACATGTCACTGGGTATCCACAAATCTGGACTGCCCCACTAAAATAGTAGGGAGGGGGATGCAACAGCCTTACTACATATGGTGTCCTGTCAATTACCCAGACCAGCTTGCTCCTAATGCCACGTACACACGGTCGGACTTTCCGACGTAAAATGTGCGATCAGAGCTTGTTTTCTGAAATTCCGACCGCGTGTTGGCTCCATCGGACAGTTTCCATCGGAATTTCCATCGCACAAAATTTGAGATCTGGTTCTCAAATTTTCGACAACAAAATCCGTTTGCGTAAATTCCGATCGCGTGTACACAATTCCGACGCACAAAGTTCCACGCATGCTCAGAATCAAGCAGAAGAACCACACTGGCTATTGAACTTCATTTTTCTCGGCTCATCGTACGCGTTGTACGTCACCGCGTTCTTGACGTTCGGAATTTCCGACAAGATTTGTGTGACCGTGTGTATGCAAGACATGTTTGAGCCAACATCCATCGGAGAAAATCCATGGATTTTGTTGTCAGAATGTCCGATCAATGTCCGAACGTGTGTACGGGCATAAGCATGTGGCACTACAGGCTTTGACAGAGGAGCAGGTGTAATCTGAGGGGGCCTTTTTTGAGCATCTTTTATGGCAGTTATAGTTCTAACCAAAATGTGTGACAATGATGACATTTTCAGATTCAGAATACTTTAAGAACCCCAAAGGGAAATTATTGAGTAGATCCAAAATTTTGATGTAGGGACCAGTGGCCGGCTGATCTAGTTTTTTCAGGCCGATAACCAATATCAGGTGTCGATATTCTGTATATTTAAACTTTTTATTTTTACACTGTCCTTTTAATTAATTTTTTTTTTAATCACTTTTATTGCTGTCACAAGGAATGTAAACATCTTTTGTGACAGTAATAGGCAGTGACAGTTACTCTTTATGGAGGGATCTGGGGTCTAAGGCTGGGCTCACACCTATGCGAAATGGATGCGGGTTTCTCTGCATCCAATTCGCATAGCAGGAGATTGTGACCGGCTCTCTATGGTGCTAATTGCACTGGAGCCCTGTGCGTCTTTTGGTCCATTTCAGGTCTGAATTCAGCCCAAAATTCGGGCTGAAATCGGACCTGAAACAGTGAATGGAAACGCACCGGACTTCTGCTGTGAGCCACTGAGGTCTCCAGTGTGAACCCAGCCTAAAAGACCCCAAACCCCTCCTCCCCAGCACTTGAAAGTATTAAAAACGTCAAGATCAGTGTTTTTGAATACTTTCTATTTTTTTAAATCTGGCGCCTTTAGGATGATTGATAGACATAGAGTGTTGTGTATAAAAGTCTAGTTTGCAGGCTACATCGGCATCACAGGACCTGCATAAATAATAAAGCTTTTAGTACATTAAAAGGTTAAATCAATTCAAATGACACAGGGATGCCTCTTATGCCCCGTACACACGATCAGACTTTCCGACAACAAAACCGTAGATTTTTGTTCGAAGGGTGTTAGCTCCAACTTGCTTGTGCTTTTCAGTTGGTTTCTGCTTTTCAGGTTGTGCTTGTCAGTTCGTTTCTGTCTTTCAGTGCGTTCTATTTATAGTTCGCTTCTGATTTTCAGTGCGTGCTTGTCCGGTCGTTTCTGATTTTTAGCTCGTTCTTGTCAGGTCCTTTCTGATTTTCAGTGCATTCTGTCAGTTCGTTCTGAGCAGCCATTCATTTATTAGCCATGTTGAGGTTACATACTCGTCAGAGAGTTCTTGCTGTTGTTGGGCTTGGTGTTGGAGTTATTGCTTTGACCCAAGTCCAGTCCATGAACAGGGGGAGGAGGAGATCTTAGACCAAGAATTGGTTACTTAATTATGACCAATTCTGTCATATGCCTTTTTTGTGGGAGCTCCAGGAGAATATTCCTGATGATTTCAGGAATTATCTCTGGATGACGGACCCTGTCTTTTACCGTCTATTGGCTTTGCTGTCCCCTTATATTACGAAGCAGGACACCTGCATGTGGCAAGCCATCTCTCCCGAGCAAAGGCTTGTCGCCACCTTGCGGTACTTGGCGACGGGGAGAAGTCTCCAGGACATCAAGTTCACGATTGAGATCTCCCCCCAGGCTCTGGGAATAATTATACCAGAGACATGTTCTGCCACAAATCAAGTCCTGCAGAAGAACTATATTAGGGTAAGTTTTATCCTTTAACATCACATTCTATGTATTTAAAGTTTGCTAATGTATTGTATTCATTTCATCATTCCATAATTACCATGATTGTAATATGCTGTGAATGTCCTCTTTGTCCTCATGCATGCTGTAAGCTTTTAATACTCCTTTTTTGTCCTTCATGCATATTTGCCTTCACTAACCTCCCCAGCATGCTACCCTGGGCCCATACACACCTCGCCTAATCACTTAAATATGTGTTTTGTGAGCTCCATTGTAGTGCCTGCCCTAAACACCCCCGAAAATGTGTCCACATTTTATTGTTGTCCTTAAATTCAGGCACAGTGCAAGAGGCTTTTTTTGGGGGGGGGCCTAAACTCATTTTTAACCCTCCCTCCCCCCAACCTAAGTCAACCAATACCAAAACTCTATCTGTTGACTTTGCCAAACCCATACACACTATACCTACCTCTTTTGTGGTCATATTTATGGATGAATTCACCAAAGCATGTAGTGCAAGTGCCTGCCTGATTACTTTCAAATGGTACTGTTTAAAGTTTTGTTCTCCTATTATCTTGATAGGTAATTGCAGAATGTAAAAATGTGCTTCAATTTGGACAGTGTGTATTCAAATTTTTGGATTATGAAACTTCTTACCTGTCCAGTGGACTACCAATAGTGTAAGTAAGGAGGGGCTGGCCAAAGTAAAACACATTATTTATGCATTCAGCTCTCAATGAAGTGGAGAGGGTTGCCTGTCCAAAACATCTACCCTCCCTACCATAAAATGTTTACAATGGGCCACCAGAGGGGGTGAGGAATCTGATAAATTGACCTTGTACATTTGTCTTTAAATACTCATTTCAATAAATGTTGTTATACTTATGTTGGCCAAGAATGTTTGTGTCTAATCTGCTTGCAATGTTATGTGCAAAAGTACTATTTTTTTTTCTTGTTTGAATCCACAGTTTCCTTCCAACCCACACGAATGGCAGACTATGGTTCCCAATTTCACCACCAGTGGGACTTTCCCAATTTCCCAACTATAAGGGATTCAGTAGTATTGTGATGTTGGCGGTAGTGATGTCCCATTATGAATTCCTATACCTGGACGTAGGGAAGAATGGCCATATGTCTGATGGAGGAGTGATCGCCCAGATGGAGTTCTACCGGCGTCTCCAAAATAGCACCTTGGGGTTGCCACCTCCAGAGGATAATATTGTGGCCCTCAAGTTCGTATTTGTGGCTGATGAGGCCCTTGCTCTGGGGGAACATTTGATGAGGCCGTTCCGAATGAGGACCCTGACCCCAGAGCAGAGGGTTTTTAATTACTGGCTGGCCCATGCCAGAAGAGTGGTTAAGAATGCCTTTGGCATAATGGCCAGCCGGTTCAGGCTTTTCCTTACGGCCATCGATATGGCCAAATACAAACTGAATCACATTGACTTGAGATGCTGCATTCTGCACAATTACCTTTGCAAGAATGCAGCCAACTATCTGGCCTCAGTTGCGACTGAGACCGACTTTTCAGCTGAACCAACATCATTGACGGCGCTCAAAAGTGGCCACCCTGGCTTGCCCCCCCCAAAGCGCCTGCGAAGTCCAGCAAAACTATGTCGAGAACTTCGTTGGTAGGGGGGCAATTGATTTACAAGCAAATCTTGAAGCTGTGTAATAATTAAAAAAAAAAAACTAAACTCATATTTCATTTGAATTACTGTTTGTGTTTCTTATCTGTCTCCTAGGTTCTCAAATGGCCTTTTATTTTTGGCCATTTTCTTCAATAGTGCAAACGTAACTTATTTAATACATGAGGTGATAATCTCTTCTTCAGCTAACTATTATGTTGTGCTATGGGTCTGCTACACACAATGTTATTGTTGTTAATGTATGTAATGCATTAATGATAAAAATAATCATCCTTGAATCCATCCATGAATTAATTGCTTGGAGTCCCTAAAATGGCCTGATTTTGGCAAATTTTACAGCACAGTGGGGGTTATTTACTAAAGGCAAATCCACTTTGCACTACAAGTGCACTTGAAAATGCACTGAGAGTGCACTTGTAGTGCAAAGTGGATTTGCCTTTAGTAAATAACCCCCATTGTCACTGTAACAACACCAACTTAAAAAATAAACTGGTATTGAACATTGAAATAAGAAGCCACACATTGTTGAGTATAAAACATTTTACTCTAAGCACATTCACATGTGCGTTATAAAACGTTTTGTAACAAACCAACATCTTGGTGTATAACATGTATGTTTGACATAAATTTGTCTTTTTTGGGGCTAAACAGGCATGTTTAAAACATAACATACACATCCCCAGTTCAGGAACTTACACAGTTCAACTTGTTAAAGTGAAGTCCATATGAGACATTAGTATGTCAAAACTGTGTTGATTTTGCCTTCATCAGATGGGGTGATCTCACCCCTCTAAAAGCCAAATTTTGAAGATGCACACAAATTGGGACTCAAAATTTGGATTTCCCTCGTGATCCCATGCCTAAAATGTGTGTCTTTTCCCTACATCTATTTTGCTAAAGCCACAAAACACACAGTGTGTCAACATGTGCTATCTGCCATCATGGGATATCAATGTACGCGTTTTGTGGGTGCAACCCCTTCCTCCAAACTAAAGTAGGTGAGAGGAAGGGGTTGCACCCCCGAAACACATCCATTGATCCCCCATGATGGGAGCTAGCACATGTTGACACACTGGGGCTTATTTCAGAAAGACAATCCACTTTGCCCTACAAGTGCACTTGCATTGCACTTGTAGAGCAAAGTGGTTTTGCCTGTTTGAAATAAGCCCCAGTGTGTCAACATGTGCTAGCTCCCATCATGGGGGATCAATGGACGTGTTTCGGCGGTGCAACCCCTTCCTCTCACCTTCCTTAGCAGCCTGACCGAATCACAGGTTCCTCCCCTCTGCCCTCCAACCAAAAGGACCAGGAAGGCAAGGAACCTGGAGGAGTCCACGGCTGCTTTCCTAAAACATGCTACTGTGGCAATTAGCATGGCCCCTGGTGGCCATGAGGCGTTTGGACGTGTCACTGCCAGTAAATCAGAACAGATGGAGGAGGCCCAACGCACTATATGTGAAGAGCTTATTCTGCAGGCCTTAAACAAAGGGACGAGGGGCGAACTCACACCTCAAACACATCTCTGTGAGTTGGACCATGCTCCTCCACCACCTCCACCAACACCACCAACACCACAGCCACTCCACCCACCACAGCAGCATGGAAGGAAGCATGGAAGGAAGTGTTGAGAGTGATGGCCTGGGTTTGGTGTGGTCTGGCAAAAAATGCAGGCTGTTGTAAGATCACAACCTCGGGATATATATATGTCATCTGCTGCTGCTCCCCATCTCTCGGAGTCCTAGACCGTATGTGTTCCCAAATAAATGGACTCCTCAGGTTACCAATTTTGACAGTCAAATAATTGATGTCTGGCCTGGGGTACAAAGGCTTCACCAACTCCAACTGTTTCTCCATTGTTGGCTTCCTCTTTATTTTGTTAGGACTTTTTGCTCCCTATTAAATTATAAATTTTGTTTTTGACAAATACTTGGCTATGTGTTTTACTTTAAAAAGGACAGTTTGTTTGTGAGTAGGCAGGTACATTTCAAAAATACAATGTCAAATTACAAATGACACCAACATAGTTGTATCTTTGAGGTTAAAAAATACAAGATAATAATGGTGTTGTGGTAACTTGACACACAAAACAAAAAAAAATATTCTGGAGATCACTAGAAAAAAAAACACAAAAAATAAAAAAAAATTATGGAGATCACTAGAAAAAAATAAGAAAAAAATATTATTCTGGAGATCACTAGAAGAAAACACAAAAAAAATATTATGGAGATCACTAGAAAAAAAAAGAAAAAAAATATTATTCTGGAGATCGCTAGAAAAAAAAATATTTTTCAGGAGATGATTAGAAATAATAAAAAATATGTTTGTCAGAACTATGTGAATATCAGCAGCGAAGCTACTTTATTATTATACCATTATAAAGAAGAAGAGCATGCGTTGCATCGAGAGATTTCATAATTTGCCGTGTCACGAATGTGATATCTCCATTACGAACGCTAGTTTTACAGGACTGAGCGCTTCCATGTCATATTTGATTCCGAGCATGCGTGGACTTTTGTGTGATGGACTTGTGTGCACACGATCGGAAAGTCCGACAACAAACATTTGTTGGCGGAAAATTTGAGAACCTGCTAGCCAACATTTGTTGGCGGAAAGTCTGACAACAAATGTCCAATGGAGCATACATACAGTCAGACTTACTGCCAACAAGCTCACATCCAACATTTCCCATCGGAAAATCGATCGTTTGTACGCGGCATTAGGCTTTGTTCACATGGGTGTATCTATGAATACGAATGTGTGAAGGGCCGTCTTTACCTGCACGGGAAGCATAGGTGTTCCATGCATCAATGTACAGGCAGTCTCATTCATGTCTTTTGGGATGCAGTGGCTGAACAGCCACAGCTGCTGGTCCCCATTTAGCAGCTGTGCACCTGACCCGCCCCCCCCCCCCAAAAAAAAGGCCAGACATTCAGGAAGTGACAGGATTAACCTCTGAATGCCTGACACCAGCTGCTTAGACACACTCTGAAAAGCATTTTACTGTGGATCACTTTTCAAAACATGAGCTTGTGTGAACCTAATTGCAACGCTACCACCATAGCGGCTACTGGTTAAGATGGGTCCTCTGTTCTTTGTCTCGACCTCCATAGGAACATCAGCCTCTCTGACACACTAGGTTGAGTGTACAAAGCATACACAATCACAGAAAATCAATGAAATTAATATCTGATAACCATGTTACCATGTCCAAGAAGCCAGACAGTGAACCAGTTAGTAAAGGCAATATTATTATTGTCTCCCAATGTGGTGGGTAAAGGGACAAGCATGAAAATGTATTAACAAAAGCAATAACACAATTTAGCATACAGCGTGATTAGTAATAAGGACTAGGCATAAGATGACACTTGGCATCCAGATCAGCATAAACAGTAGCAAGGTCACCTAAAGTGCAGCTGTGGGCAGAAATAAAGCTTGATTTACCGAATACAGGTGACTATACTGCCGAAGTGCATTAATGGCAACTATGCTAAGCCTTGACTGACTAGATGTGCACTGTCCGTAAAAATGAAAGAAAGGGGGAAAAGGGATCAAAGGGGACTTGTTTGGTTTTGCTGGAGGGGCAGTCCTTCTGCTGGCTATCATTGGGGCCTTTTAAGAGCATCAGTGCACTTCATGATAGTCCAAGTTAACCTGCATGCAGTAAAAAAAAACAGAAAGAAGAAAGAAATGGGACTTTGTGTGAGGCAGGTCACTGAATGGTTACCTTATTCAAATCATTTATAAAATTATTTATTAATAACACACGTTATAAAGAGCGTCAAGCTCTGATACAGGACACAATGTACTATGATACACTTGTATGAATATATACCGGTAGTTGTTATACAGAGTACAATAAAACATAATAAGCATTACAGTTACATAAGAACACTCATTCATTCATGAAAATTCAGTGAACATAATCGATTGCTCATGGTGAGCAAAACTTGTCTAGGCATCAGTTTGATGTAACTCGACGCACGTTTCATGGCTCATGCCAATCATCAGGAGTAAAATGCCCTGAAATTAAACCAGTAGTATCTATAAATATAAGATATCCTTTAAACTGAGAACAATCTCTCAAAATAAAGGTGTGTAACTTACAATGGTGGCACCCAACCTTAGGTCCAAGGGAAGACAGTGGACAAGGATGATCATCTCCCCTGGGGCTAAGGTGAGGAGTCCCATCCAGACCAGAGACAGCAACCAGGTGAAGACCAGGCGACCATGTCACGACCATGTGAATAGAGTGTAAGCTTAACAGTCCACACTGCTCTGCAAGGGTATGAAGATGAAACCATGTGAAATAAATGTATTCATTAATGGGATAAGCCTATACCTGTGGGTGAGTGAAGTGATGAATGGTGGTGATTGCTGTGGTGATATGAAGTGAATTAGCTAAAAAAAAAAAACTAAAGAGAGAGATTGTTTTCAGTTTAAAGGATATCCTATATTTACTACTGATTTCATTTCAGAGCATTTTACTCCAAATGATTGGCATGAGCCATGAAACATGCGTTGAGTTACATCAAACTGATGCCTAGACAAGTTTGGCTCACCATGATCTTTTTTTTTTTTTTAATTCTTTATTTCTTTGCAAGAATACAGAGATAAATTTACAGTGGTGTACCATTTTCTTGATTCTTCATTTTACAAACATATTTCAAACCAAAGCATAATATCCAAATCTAGGGTCGGCATTCCTGTTATTTTTTTATTTTTATACATACAGGACAAAGACAGTTCCCCTTTACCACCCCCTACTCTGTGGCCCGGAGCCCTAAAAGGGCCTCAGAAATGAGCAACAATGAGCAACCCCCTCCCCCCCAATGGCCTCCCCGTGCAGAGGGATTCAGGATCATTTAACTATATCCCCTCAGTTACCTCAGTTACCATTCCTTCATGTCCTGCTCCCCTTGCTCCTCACCAATCAACTTTTTCCCCTCCTCCGTTTGTGAGAATATCTCCCAGGGAGCCCATATTTGGGAAGTACGTTCCATTCTTTCCGGGGACATAGGTATCAGATTTTCCATTATTCCAATTCTTCTAACTTTATTAAGCCACATAGCATAGAAATCTGGTGTACTCTTGGCTCCTTCCAACACATGGGAGGAGCCAATGGAGCTTTGTGCTGCATTCACCAAGTGGCTTACCACCGAATTCTTATATTTCTCAATTGGGATTTGTGAACATTGTAATAGGAAAAAAGTCGGGTCCTCAGGGATCTGATATTCAGTAAATCATTGAGTAATTCTCTGTACTTCTTGCCAGAACTGTCTAATTACTGGACACGACCAAAAAATATGAATTATAGTACCTCGTTCTTGGCAGCCTCTCCAACAACCATCTGAGGTGTCTGGGAAGAATTTGTTCAGTATTGACGGAGTATAATATCAGCGTGTTAATAGTTTATAATTCAGCTCCTTTATCTTAGTACACCTGGACGATTTTAGCGTCAGGTGTATTATTTTCTGAAGTTGTTCCGGTGTAAACGCTTGATCCAAATCTCTCTCCCACTTACCCAGACTTGTCATTATAAAATCCTCTGGAGGTGCTGTCAACAATGCGTACAGCTTACATATAGTATGGGGGAGGGGCTCCTTCTCCTCACAATATATCTTAAATTTTGTGCGTGGTTGTCCATAACCTTCTGTCGATCCCAGTGTTTCCAGAAAGTGTCTTATCTGTCGTGCTTCATATTGTCCTCCCTTTTGCATTAAGAGTTCTATTGTTGGCCATTTATTAGATATCAAAAAGAGCCAGACTTGAAAGCATCCTTTCTCTCTCAGTTTCCCCAAAACTCCTGGCTCTAGGCCAGGAGAGAAATCTGGATTTCCCAAAATGGGAAACAGAGGTGACTTTGGAGTGGAAAATTTAGGGTTCAGAATTATCCTAGCACCTATACGGAGTGTAGGGCCTATCGTTGGGTGTGTTTTTAAAATGGTGGGTAAGGCTGCTTAGCACCATATGGTTCTATTTAATGGAACGGGGCTTATTTGTTGTTCAATGGTGGTCAACAGTTTATAGTCCCCATGTCTACACCAGTCAATTATTCTACTGAGCTGGGCGGCCTGATATAATTTATATAAGTCTGGTGCCGCTATTCCTCCTGCCTCTTTAGACAGAGTCAGCAGACTTCTATTGACCCTTTGGTGTCTACTTGCCCAGATAAATTTTGTGAACTCGGCCCAAATTTGACTAAAGAAGACCATGGGGATAAAAATAGGTAAAGCCTGGAAAAGATACAGGAATTTTGGTCATTTTTAGAATAATACATCTCCTGAACCAAGAGTGTGTGGTTTTATTCCATCTATCTAATAATATTCTAACTTCCCTAAGAAATGGTGGGAAATTCCGGGCATAAATGTCTGTTAACTTTGGGGAGATCTGTGTTCCTAAATATTTTAGTGCGGTTGTTGTCCACCTGAACTTGAAGTTGTTCTCTAAACTAATTTGCATGGGGCTCTACAGTGACACCCTCATCGCCTCTGATTTGCTATAGTTTATTTTAAAATTCGACAGAGCTCCATATCGTTCCACTTCCTTTATAAGGTTTGGTAATGATGTTTGTGGACTGGTGAGCAAGAAAAGTAATGCCGCGTACACACGAGCGGACTTTACGGCGGACTTTGCCCGGCGGATTTTTCGACGTACTTTACGACGGACTTTCTGAATGAACGGACTTGCCTACACACAATCCACCAAAGTCCGTCGAATTCGAACGTGATGACGTACGACCGGACTAAAACAAGGAAGTTCATAGCCAGTAGCCAATAGCTGCCCTAGCGTGGCTTTTTGTCCGTCGAACTAGCATACAGACGGCGGACTTTTCGACCGGACTCGATTTCAACGGATACATTTTAAACAAGTTTTAAATCTAATGCCGCGTACACACGAGCGGACTTTACGGCGGACTTTGCCCGGCGGACTGGATTTCGTCGGACAATTCGATGTGTGTGGGCTCCAGCGGACTTTGCTCAAAAGTTGGACAGACTTAGATTTGAAACTTGTTTAAAATTTATCCGTTGAAATCGAGTCCGGTCGAAAAGTCCGCCGTCTGTATGCTAGTTCGACGGACAAAAAGCCACGCTAGGGCAGCTATTGGCTACTGGCTATGAACTTCCTTGTTTTAGTCCGGTCGTACGTCATCACGTACGAATTCGACGGACTTTGGTGGATTGTGTGTAGGCAAGTCCGTTCATTCAGAAAGTCCGTCGTAAAGTACGTCGAAAAATCCGCCGGGCAAAGTCCGTCGTAAAGTCCGCTCGTGTGTACGCGGCATAAGTCCGTCCAACTTTTGAGCAAACAAAGTCCGCTGGAGCCCACACACGATTGAATTGTCCGACGAAATCCAGTCCGCCGGGCAAAGTCCGCCGTAAAGTCCGCTCGTGTGTACGCGGCATAAGTCATCCGCACAAGCAGAGACTTTGTTCTCCCAAACATATACCCCTAATATCGGGGTTCTGTCGAATTCTATTTAACAAGGGCTCCAAAGTCGGGGCAAACAAGAGGGGCGAGAGGGGGCAACCCTGGCGGGTCCCATTTTTAATTGAAAAATTTTCTGAGTGTATCCCGTTAGCCTTAACCAGGACCTGTGGTGTTAAGTATATCCCAGCTACCCAATGTAACATTCGGTCTCCCAAGCCCATATGTTTTAGCACTTCTATCATAAATGTCCAGTTGAACCTATCAAAAGCCTTCTCCGCGTCTGTATTAACAAAGACACTCGGCATCTTCCTTTGATTTTCATATTGGACCCAATTCAATACTTTAATAGTACTGTCTCTAGCCTCTCATGTGGGGATAAACCCCACTTGATCCAAATGTACCAACTGCGTCAGATGGAGTTGTAAGCGGGATGCAAGTGTCTTTGTGAATATTTTCAAATCCACATTCAGTAATGAAATCGGTCGGTGGCTACTGCACACCAACTGATCCGTCCCTTCTCTTGGGATTACCGCAATGCGTGCTTTTAATGCATCAGGTGGAGGGCCCGTTTTCTGTCCTAATGCATTGAATGTTTTTACCATATGTGGGCCTAATAATGGAAAAAAACTTTTGAAATACTGTATAGAGAACCCGTCTGGACCGGGTGCTTTCCCATATTTTATTGTCTTCATTACTGTGGACACTTCCTCCACTGTGATTGGTGTCTCCAAATTCCTTCGAATTGGGGACAGCAATCGAACTAATTGTGAGGAGGTTATATATTCTTCCAAAGACATGGGGGGTAAGGAAGGCTCCAGGAGGTTATATAATGAGGTATAGTACTCTCTAAATTCCTTTGCGATGTCTTTCGGCATTGAAAGCTTTGGACCTCCTTTTGATTTAATATATGGTATATATGATCGTGTCTGTTGTTTTTTTAGTTTTCTTGCCAATGCTTTACCACACTTATCTCTGGATTCATATATCACCCTCCTCCCTTGTTGTAGTATTGCCTTTGCTTTGTAACAAAGGAGATCAGATAACTGTCTTCTCAGATGTGCTAATTCAATTCCTATTTCCTTTTCTGGTGACCTCTTATGTTGTGTCTCTATTTCCTGTATCTTTTCCAATAGTTTTTTTGTTTGTTCTTCTCTGGCCTTCTTTATTCTGGAGACATGTTTTATTAGAATTCCTCGGATTACAGCTTTATGGGCTTCCCACACTATTCCCAGGTCACTCCCCCCATTATCATTAGTCTGGAAATACTAAGTAATTTCTTTGGTTAGATCCTCTCAGATTTCAGGGTACTGTAATAAGCTTTCGTTTAAGCGCCATCTCGATTCCCTCGTTTGGGTTGCGCCCAACAGGGAAATCCTGATCGTGACTGATGCATGATCTGACCAGCTTATATTTCCTTTTGATATATCCTGTACCATAGGGAGTATCTGTTGTGGTAGTAGAAAAAAATCAATTAATATGATTGATGGGGATTGAAGAAGTATGTATAGTCCCTCTCTTCAGCATGAAAGGCCCACCAAGCGTCTATTAGTTGAAGTTCATGAAGTTTCCGGAGAACACACTTCCTAGTTCCACTAGGAACCGAAGAGGTTCCAGCGGAGGTATATAATTTAGGATCTAGGGGGACATTAAAGTCCCCCCCTAGGATCAGTTTTCCTTCCCTAAATTCCATTAATTTTGATAGAACTTTATTCAAGAAACTATCTTGATGTACATTTGGGGCATAGATAGTGGCTAGGGTCACCTTTACACTGCCTATAAATCCTTTGAGGAAGATATATCTTCCCCCTGAATCCAGACATTTATCCATCAGAGCCCAGGCAATTCGGTTGGAGATTAAAATAGCAACACCTTTAGTTTTAGCCACCTGATTATAGGCATGGTATACATTTGGGAAATGTCTATTCTGTAGATAAGGGAATACTCCCACCTTCAGGTGTGTTTCTTGCACCATCCCCACATCAGTTTTAAGGCGTTTTAGGTCATTTAGTAACATTTTATGTTTTTTGGGGATATTAAGTCCTCTGACATTTAATGATGTTACACGTAATCCCTCCATCCTCTCCAGACCGGGGCGCAGAAAAAATAAAAAAGGAGAACAGCTACACTAAACTTCACAGCACCTACCTAGGGGTACTTAGTTTCCCATAGGTGCCGAATATGGGGGGTGGCTGGCTATGGCCCGAATTGGCACAGCACTCCACCCTTTCCCTACAGCTATTTCCTTATGTATTTTTATCCTCTGATGCAGCGTCTGCATTTTCCTTTATCCCTCCCCACTCCCCCCTCCTATTCAGTTTACATAACCCTTCTACCACCAACCTCTCCATTCTCCAGATGTATGTTTTCAGTCCCCCTACAGACTTTTACTACCACATTTATCGATGATTACTCTAGAGTGCAGCCCCAAAAAGTAAATTTTACATTACATCACAACATTACAATAAATTGTGGCTCCATTATCATTTTATCATTTTATTATCTTGTCAATCACCCTTCATATCTCTAAACATAAAAAAGAAAAAGGCCCATCAAATAAATCTATCCCTCTGTTATCCTCCCTCTCCTCGCCTCCCCCCCTCTCCTACAGTGCAGGATATATAGTGTAATATAGTATAGTGATGTACTGTCGCGCCTTATGCTTCCCCCATCCCCATCCCCTCCCCTCTATGTACTTCTCTATACGCTCCTCATAACCCCCTTCTCCCCTCTTTAACCTGATCAATGGGGAGTCTCGATAACGAGCACAGCCCGCATAGGCCTCTGTTCCTGTTCCTCCTCCTTCAATCCATTACCCTCCCCAGCCTTCCTCCATCTTCAGAGCTACTATAACATAGAGGGTGATATTTTACATCCACTTATGCATACATTTATCTTATTTATGTCAATATTCGTGCTTATTCCATCTACCTATTTAAATCACCTTCCCTGTGTCCATATAATTTTTATTAAAATTCCCCGTTCACACTCCTTCCACACCAAAAACATATGTGATATGTGATTTATGAGTGATATGTGCATCTTATATCTTTAATTCTTGTTTATGACCCTTACCTGTTGCCTTGTCTCACTTCCTACTCCCCTTACGACCCCACCCCCACCTTCTATCCCTCCCTCCCCACACACACACCCAAAAAAAGGAAAAAAAAAGAAAAAAAATATCCCTGTGATATGTATAGTGAACAGTTTATGGTGATTCTCTTATATCCCATATTAAGTGTCCCCCACCTTCTTACAACATGTATATATATGTATGTATATTTTCAGTTTCGGTTTCAGTTTCACCCAATCTCTCGCTAACTTTATTCCCCTCTCCCTCCATTTCAAATTCCCCCACCCCCCCCATCCCCCTCGCAGAGGCTGGCACCGAGACAAAACTCAACAGCACCTAAAACCATTCCAGACGAGGGAAGGAGAGAGGGGAGAGAGAGGGGGAAAAATCAATCCAGGGGGGAGAGGAAACCTCCTGACAGATTTTTCCGAGAGCGTAATTTTTACACTACATGTAGGTGGGGGGGATTCCCCCTATCTCTCCCCAAGCTCCCTGCTAATACTTCCACCCTCTGGAACCCGCATAATTACATTCAACATATATAACAAGGTTATTCTACATATTTTCATATTAGCAAAGACTACTTCTTGGTATCAGGTATTCCGAAAAAAAAGGGGTCTCACCTCCTAAAGTTCATGATATTTCTATGTTGGCTCGGGGCAGTGCAGGAACTTGACAAAAATAAAAAGGGAGGGCAGAGAGGTAGGGGGAATGGGGTGGAAGGTAAGGTGGACTGCTCAAAAACAAGAACATAGACTACTAAGGAAAGGGAAAAACAAAAAAAAATCCATCCTCCTAAAAATACAGGGCAGAAGTCATATGAATGGGTTTATGATTGGATTCCTAGTAAGTGGGTTCATAGTAAACGCAGTCAGATTTACAGGAGGGGGGATATATTCCCCTATGACTCACGGTCTCCGGGAGGAATCTCCACCTCTGGCGCTTGCTGTACTTGCTGCTCTTCGCCACTCCCCGGGGAGGTTTCAGCCCCAGTCCGCGGGGCCCCCCCCTTTTTGTTGTCTCTTCTTTATTGGCTAGAGCCGATCTGGTACCTTACAGCGCTCTGTTCCCAAAAATGAGAACAAAGCTGGGAGATCCGCAGGTGTCAGTAGGAGGAAGGCAGCTGACCCTTTCTTCACCGTCAAGGATATCGGATATCCCCAGCGGTATGAGCCTCTTGATGTCTTGATCTTCTCCAAAAGTGGATGCAATTGCACCCTCCGCTGAAGGGTGGCCCAAGATAGATCTGGGAGGATACTTATCAAGGCTCCCTCATACCTTATCGGATCTGTCTCCCAAGCTTTCCGACTGATCAGCTCCTTATGTGCATATCGGTGCAAACGACCAATTACATCCCGACGTCTGGTCAAATCTGTAGAACGTGGCCACGGGGCTCTATGCAGTCTATCGAATTCGATCTCCCTTGGGGCAGTGGTTACAATTAGATTCTGACATATATATGCCACTGTCCTGTACAGCTGTCCCTCCTCAATATCTTTAGGAATTCCTCTGAATCTGAGGTTATTCCTCCTACTCCGGTCCTCATATTCTTACAATTTTAATTGCATGGAGGAAGCTTGAGACGACTGTTCTTTTTCTAACTTAAGCATCCTCTCCTCCAACCTAACTATTGCGTATTCTTCTATTTTAAACTTATCTGTCAGGGTTTGCACCTCCATCCGAATCAGCTGCAGCTCCCTTCTATGTCCCTCCTCCAGGGACACCAGAGCTTCCATCTCATTACGTGTCAGCAGTGCCTGTAAGATCGCCTTCAGATACAAATCTCCAGGAAGCACATCCACTGCCCCTCGCCGCTCCAGTCGCACCCCTGGCCTCGTCTGCCTCTCCTCTTGCTCCTGCAACATGTCTGGCGCGAAAGGTAGGCTCCCATCAGGGTGCAGCCATCGGGATCTCTGTTCCGGTTATCTCCCTCGTTTCCAGCATTGAAGCCCGAGCTGTGGCCGCACGTGTACGTTGAAAATAACTTTTAATCTCCTGCTGTGAGGGGTTCTTTTTTGTCGGCTTTTCTTCTCCCTTTCTCCTTAGGCTGTTCATCCCCTTGGGGTAGTTAGGTACAGACGTAGCTACTAGACGCTAGTACGGTAGAGGGAACGGTCCGTGCTCTGCACGCTTGACTCTCTACTCCGCCATTGCTAAGCCACACCCTGGCTCACCATGATCAATCGATTATGTTCATTGAATTTTCATAAATGAATGGGTGTTATTATGTAACTGTAATGCTTATTGTGTTTTATATTACTCTGTATAACAACTATATATTCATACAAGTGTATCATAGTACATTGTGTCCTGTATCACAGATTGACACTCTCTATAACGTGTGTTATTAATAAATAATTTTAATAAGGTATCCATTCAGTGACCTGCCTCACACAAAATCCCATTTCTTTCTTCTTTCTGATGTTTAATACATATCAGGGATGGAGGCTTGCCACTGCTACAACCAGGTTGTGCTAGGTTGCATCATTTTACTGCATGCAGTATAGGTTCAGCAAGGAGCTGAACAGGAGCAAGGGTGGATGTGGCTCAGATGCAGTAAAGGTGCAGTATAGCGTTGGTATAGGTGCAGTATAGATGCGGTATGGATTTGGTATACTGTAGATGCTGAAAAGGTATGGCACAGATGAAGTATAGCTGTAATACAGTTAAGTAAGTCTCCAGTGACTCTGTTTCTGCCAACAGTGTGAATGGTGGGCGATGAGCCCTCTCACCAGTCCAGAGGAGAGTGTGAGAGCACACTCTGGTCTCCCTGCTGCAGCAGTACAGGTTTGATCGCTGTGGTCTATGCTGAGCGGCTACGGGCATCTCTCCCTGGGTCTCAGGCTCATTCTCTGCTGATCTGGCCTCTTACCATTCTCTGCTGATCTGGCCTCTTGTAAAAAACTCTCAATGATGACAGACCTGAGAGTAGGGACTGATTGTTGGAAAAAAAAAATTGAGAGTTTTTTACACATCTTAGATTATTTTTCTACAATAGTCCTAGATTCCATATATTCTAGTTGTATTAGTTTATTCATTTAGGAACATATCATTAATTTTCCTTAATACGTTTTTACATATACAATTATGCACCGTACACACGATCGGATTTTCCGACGGAAAATGTGTGATAGGACCTTGTTGTCGGAAATTCCGACCGTGTGTAGGCTCCATCACACATTTTCCATCAGATTTTCCGACACACAAAGTTTGAGAGCAGGCTATAAAATTTTGTCGGATATTCCGATCGTGTGTACACAAATCTGACAGACAAAGTGCCACGCATGCTCAGAATAAATAAAGAGATGAAAGCTATTGGCCACTGCCCCGTTTATAGGCCCGATGTACGTGTTTTACGTCACCGCGTTTAGAACGATCAGATTTTCCGACAACTTTGTGTGACCGTGTGTATGCAAGACAAGTTTGAGCCAACATCCGTCGGAAAAAATCCTAGGATTTTGTTGTCGGAATGTCCGAACAAAGTCCGACTGTGTGTACGGGGCATTAGTGTCAATGTTTATTTTTATTTCTATTAGATCATTAGGATTGTGGTGCTTCTTTTGTCATTTAGTGCCTTTTGATCATCCCTTTCATAGAGATATTTTATTGCCATGTGACCTTTTTGTTTACTCTCGGTTCACATGCACAGTTCAACCATAGAAAATGTTTTCCGCATTCTGCGGGATCCCATTTCTCCTCGGCCCTGCGAGGTTCCTATGGCGGGTCAGGTGATGAGGGTGGGACGTTTGACGCGCTTCCAGGCGCAACGTCACTTCCCTCGGTTTGACATGTGGATCGGCGGCCGTCGGAGCATGACTTCTAGTCGGTCCTCCGATTGGCCGCCGGATCCACGTAGGTGATGGACGCTGGGCGCACCTCCGGGCGTGACGTCATCCCCCCAGCTTGACACGTGGATCGGCGGCCGCCGGAGCGGGGTTTTCCACCAGCTATCTAAATTGGCCGCCAAATCTACCTGTCATACAGGCACAGACATTGTCAGAAGCCATTTCCTACTGTCAGCAGTGGGGTTTCCTGAGCAGGAAGCTTCATTGTGCAGCTAACCCACTATTGGCCGTTAGATTCTTTGGTTATTTCTGGGGCCTTTAGTGATTGGCTCTGATTTGCCTCTGTTATTCAGTGTGTTATCAGATGATTGTACAGGTCCAATGGAATTGAACAATTACTTCCCTGTTTTGCTATTCCAAGTATAATCATGTGACCACATTTATCCAATGAAAAGGCTTGATTTCCATTCATTGTAATTGGTCCTTTTTAGATATTTTATTTATAAATACAGGCAACCTGGAGTGGATGGTCTATGCCCCTGTTGAAGACCCTTAGGTCGAAACGCATCGGGCCCATTTATCATCCTCCATGTTGCCCACTCTTTTTATTTCATTGTGATCACGTTTTTATTGTAAAAAGTTTTTTTAGAAATAAAAAACACCCCTTTTTTATCTGCACCATGTGGAGGCATATTTTTTCTCTCCACATACCTTTGGAATGAGGTCAAGTGTTTACTACAGCTCCACAAGTAATGCCTTTGTCCGTCTGACCCACATCCTGGTTGCCTGCCGTGAGGACCTACCTGGTGGTCTCTGGAGATCCATGCAGAGTCCAGCCTAGAGGATTGAAGTGACAGGACGTCCCTTTCCACGCCCTTGGAGGCACACTGCTCATGCGATTCCCTGTCGCTGACATGGGAATCCACGGGATCTGGTAAGAGTTTTTACACACCATCCTTTCCATGTTCATCTCATCTGGTTGATGTGTCCTTTCTTTGTGAAGTCAAACTTCTGCCAACTATTTGAACACCATCACCCTCTGGAGCACATCCATATTTTTGTGCATTGGGACATTATATCCCTCATATGTATATTTATTGATTGACTTTATTTTTATCACATGCTATTTGGCTGATGTTTCACTATTACTTTTTTCAGATAGAAGTACGAACAAGGAATTTCTTTGTTTTTGATTACACACTTATTCATTATGCGCTACATTTTTTATTATATAGATGGGAACAGGAACTACCTTTAGATCTCTCAGAGCCCATGTGGGAAAATATCTATACATTGATCCACAAGAGGACAGTAAATGTGTACATGCAAGAAAACAGATTTCAAATCTTTTCCAGGTGGCACAAGATCCTGTTTAAACTACATAAGATCTCACCTACACTCTCCCCCAAGTGCTATAACGAACAGTTGGGATCGCTCTTACACATTTGGTGGTCCTGTCCTCAAAAAAAAAAAAAACATTAGCAAGAATGGAGAAACCGTGAATTGTGATGTATTGGAGAGGACAGTGAAGATGGAATGTTTAGGGGCTAGCTATTTTTATGTAGGCTTACATTGGATCGCATGGAATATTGGCTGGGCTAACCTAAACCTATAATGGGAGTATATTAGACTCAAAAGGTAGAAACAAATCTTTGACACCTGCCATTAAAACACTTCCTATTTCAGGGTGACATTGCTCACTTACTGTACTGTATCTATGGAGGTGCTGCTTTGTTGCCCTAGGACAGGACTACATCACCTGTTCCTTGCCTCTTTTCCATAACACATGGGGAGTTGTTCTGGGAACAATGCCAGCTGATAACAGTCAGCAGAGGCAGACAGTGCAGGAAGGTATTAGCTCTCAAGATTTATGATAAGTTCAATAGGTATTTTATTTTCATATATCGAACAGCTAACAAAACTCTTACAATGATGCTGGATGGTTATTAAAAAAAAATCTAGTCATCAAGGGCTGCCTGATGCTACCATAGCAGTGTGTTCTAATTTTTGAAGCAGTGTCACGGACACGTACTTACCGAGGCCGAGATGCCGAGAGCGGCTCGCCCTTACGACCACGCGCACCCAGACCCCCGAAATGGGTACAGGAGGCTGGGGGCACGCGGAGGCACGGGCTTCCGGACGGATAGCAGGTTCAGAAGCTGGAAGCGGGTGCCCCGGGATCCGGGGGGAGCAAGGCTGCAAACACAAGCAAAAGTTAGGGAATAGGCAGGTATAATAAGGATAGTCCAGCAGAGAAGTGGTTAAACAGGCCAGGGTTCGGTACACAGATCAGGCAGAGGTTCAAGGGCAAATCCGGGAGGGTAGTGGTTAATCAGGCAGCAGAGGTTTGGTACACAGATCAAGCAAGGTACTTAGGGACAATCCAGGAGAGTAGTGGTTAATTCAGGCAGCAGGGTTCGGTACACAGATCAAGCAAGGTACTAGGGACAATCCAGGAGAGTAGTGGTTAATTCAGGCAGCAGGGTTCGGTACACAGATTCAGGCAAAGCACTAGGGAACACAGGCTCAAGGAACAGGGGAGAGCTGACGACAAACCAGCAACCCGACTGGGTGCTGGAGCCGTCAGATATAGCCCCCGTGCCCGGCGAGCGCGTCAGTGTGACGCGCTACCGGGCACCCGCACGGGCTACGGCGCGCACACGGGGACCGCCGTGCACCCGCGCGCGCCGCACCATCAGGCCGCGGACGGGTGTGCGGCGAAGCGCTCGTCCCGTGCGCATGCGCACCGGAGCCCGGCGAGCGGAGACGCTCCCTGGCTCCTGACAGTGCCCCCCTCCTAAGGGCGGACACTGGACGCCAAGGCTGGCCATTAGTTCTGGATGATCTTGATGAAATGCTCGAATTAACTGTGGAGCGTGTAGATTCCTGGCGGGCTCCCAGGAATTATCTTCGGGGGGATACCCCTTCCATTGAATCAGGTACTGTAACTGTCTGCCCCTCTTCCTGCAACCAAGAATGGATTCCACTTCGAATTCATTCTCGCCATCGATTCTGACTGGCGGAGGAGGAGGTTCTTTTCTTCCTGGAAAAGGGCTGGGCACCACAGGCTTCAATAGTGACACATGAAAAACGGGGTGAATCCGGTATGTCTTGGGAAGTGTCAATTCCACCGCCACAGGGTTGATAATCCTCTTGACTTGAAAAGGCCCAATAAACTTAGGCCCGAGCTTTCGAGATGGCAGTGGTAATTTTAGATTGATGGTGGACAGCCAGACCTCGTCTCCTACGTCAAATTTTGGGTTTGTCTTCCTGCCCCGGTCGTACTGCTTCTTATAGTCCTCCTGGGTCTTGCGTAATGTATCTTGAATTTTTTGAAAATTGGACTGTAATGAGATTATCCTATCCTGGACTGCAGGAACTGCCGTTTCGGGAATGTTGTTAGCGAAGGATGTGGGATGGAACCCACAATTGGTCCAGAAAGGAGTCTGGTTGGTGGAGGCATGGATAGAATTATTGTACGCAAATTCAGCGTAGGAGAGGAGGCTCGCCCAATCATCCTGAGAACCCGAGCAGAAGCATCGGAGGTACTGCTCTAGCGTCTGGTTGGTCCTCTCTGTCTGACCATTGCTTTGGGGATGATAAGCTGAAGAGAGACAAATGTTGATACCCAAAGCCTTGCATAGTTCCCTCCAGAATTTGGACGTGAACTGAACGCCTCTGTCTGACACGATGCTTCTTGGTATTCCATGGAGCCTAACGATCTCCTTGAGAAAGATGTTGGCCGTGTCTACGGCAGAGGGAGTACCCCTCATGGGCAGAAAGTGGGCCATTTTGGAAAGGCGGTCGACAACAACTAGGATGGTGGAGAAACTCTCTGAGCTGGGTAGGTCAACGATGAAGTCCATGGACACGTCAGCCCATGGTCGTTCCGGAATGGGCAAAGGTCTGAGCAAACCCCAGGATTTGGTGTTCTGGCCCTTGTTTCTCTGACATAGGGGACAGGACGCCACATATTCCCTACAGTCCCTTCTCCATCCTGGCCACCAAAAAGAACGAGAAAGGAGTTCGGCCGTCTTCTTGTTCCCGAAATGTCCTGCCATCTTGTGATCATGACACATCTGAAGGGCTAAGGACCGAGTCACTTGAGGTACAAATATTTTTCCCTTAATCCAGAAAAGGTCTTCATATTTTTTTAGGGAATGCACAGCTGATTCCGTACAAGTGCCTGATGAAGATTTGATGGAGGATATTAAGTCTGCTTGAGTTAGTCCAAGAAAATTTTGAGGAGAGAGGATCGTGCTGGGTGTTGGTGTTTGGGAGTCTGCGGAAAACATTCGTGAAAGGGCATCGGCCTTCCCGTTCTTTGCCCCAGGTCTGTATGCAATATGGAAATTAAAACGAGAGAAGAACAGGGCCCAACGGGCTTGGCGGGGTTTTAACCGTCTTGCTGTTCTGAGGTACTCGAGGTTTTTGTGATCCGTAAAGATCATCACCGGATGAACTGCCCCCTCCAGCAGATACCTCCATTCCTCCAAAGCAAACTTTATAGCCAACAGCTCTCTGTCACCCACGTCGTAATTGAGTTCCGGTGGGCTGAGTCTCCGAGAAGCGAAAGCTACTGGATGCAAGATGGCCTTTGGTCCCTGTCTCTGGGAAAGAATTGCTCCGGTTGCAATTTCTGATGCGTCTACCTCCAGTACGAAGGGTTGAGTCGGGTCAGGATGGCAAAGGATTGGAGCAGAACTGAATAGTTCTTTTAACTTAAGGAAAGCCTCTTGAGCGGCTGCGGACCACTGGAACGAATGATGCTGCCGAGTTAGTTGGGTAATAGGTGCCACGATGGCAGAGAATCCCACGATAAATTTCCGATAGAAATTGGCGAACCCTATAAACCTCTGTACTGCTTTTTTATTTGATGGAGCTGGCCACTCCTGAATTGCCTGAATCTTCTGGGGGTCCATTGCAACCCCATTGGTGGAGAGTATGAATCCCAAGAATTGTATGGTTGATCTCTCAAACTCACACTTTTCGGCTTTTAGGTATAGCTTGTGTTGCAGAAGAATAGCAAGAACTGTTTTAACGTGCCTCCTGTGCATCTCTAGCGTAGGGGAGAAGATGAGGATGTCGTCCAGATACACCACCAGGAAGTCATCTAGATATTGTCGGAAAATGTCATTCACTAGATGTTGGAAGGTGGCCGGAGCATTGCATAGGCCGAATGGCATCACTAAATATTCGAAGTGACCGAATCTGGATCTAAAGGCCGTCTTCCATTCGTCTCCAGCCCTGATCCTGACGAGGTTGTAGGCCCCCCGGAGGTCAAGTTTGGAGAACACCTTGGCCGATCGGAACCTTTGGAATAGCTCAGGAATGAGCGGCAACGGGTACCGGTTCTTAATTGTGATGTTGTTGAGTTGCCGATAATCTACGCAGGGTCTTAGGGTACCATCTTTTTTTCCCACGAAAAAGATACCTGCTCCGGCGGGTGAGGATGAAGGGCGGATGAAACCTTTCTCCAGATTTTCGTCTATGTACTGCTTTAGAGCCTCCAGTTCGGTTTCAGAAAGGGGAAATATCCGGCCAAATGGAATCTCGGAACCCGGAAGAAGGTCAATTGGACAGTCGTAGGCCCTGTGAGGTGGTAGGCGGTCAGCCATTTGTTTACTGAAGACCTCTTGAAACTCGAGATACTCAGAGGGGACGTGTTGGAGGTTGTTTGGCGGTACCGCCATTGTGGCGCAAACTTTGGAATCCGGAAGCAGGCAGTGTTGGGAGCAATACTGAGAAGGGAAGGATACTGACTTGGTGCTCCATTTGATTAGCGGATCGTGGGCTTGCAACCATGGTAGGCCAAGTATGATGGGGAAGATTGGTGAGCGAATTAGGTCGAGCCGTAAGAACTCCCGGTGGCCGGAGTCTGTGACTACTGAAATAGGTTGGGTCTCCTGGGTGATGGGACCCGAGCAAGGAAGGGATCCGTCGGCTAGGTGTATTTGTAGATCCTGCTCTTTGGTTTGTAGAGGGATCTTCAATCTGTGTGCCAAGGCGGAATCTATGAAGCAGCTGCAGGCCCCGGAATCAACGATGGCCTGCAGGCGAGTCTCCTTTTCCGGAAGCTGCAGAGAAACAAACAACATCACATAAGCCTTAGGGATGTTATGGTTAGGAAAGTTCAATATGTTTGACTGAGGAAACTTACTGGGCCTGATCGGACAGCTGCGCAAGAAGTGCCCGGTTCCTCCGCAGTAGAGGCAAAGGTTAGACTGCCGCCTGCGCTGCTTCTCCTCAGAGGTCAATGGACCTCGGACCAACCCGAGCTGCATTGGTTCGACTTCAGGGACCGATGCAGTGGTAACTGAAGGTGAAGTTTGAGGTACTGTAGAGTGAGGTCGTGGCGACGCCCAGGCAGGGCGAGGCTGCTGAAACCGTTCTGAGCGCCGCTCCCGAAGGCGCCGATCGAGCTTTGTAGCTGCTTGGATGAGTTCCTCTAAGGAAGCAGGGGTCTCCATCCTAGCTAACTCATCTTTGAGTAACTCAGACAGGCCTTGGCGATACTGGTAACGTAGGGCCGGCTCGTTCCAGTTGGTGTCGGCCGCCCACTTACGGAACTCTACTGTATAGTCCTCAATAGGTCTTCTTCCTTGGGACAAATTGTGCAAGATAGCTTCGGCGGTGGCCATGCGTTGCGGATCATCGTAGAGCTGGGTCATACTCTCAAAGAATGCTTCGATAGTGTTCAGGGCAGGGCTGCTCTGTTCCATCAGGCTGTGGGCCCAAGCCTGGGGTTCCTCGGAAAGCAGGGAAATGACAAACCCCACCTTGACGATTTCTGAAGAGAAGGTTCTTGGCTGTAGGGCGAAGTAGAGGGAACATGCGTTTTTAAAGGCCCTAAACTTCTTGCGATCTCCCGAGAACCGTTCAGGTGTAGGGACCCTGGGCTCAGGAAGGGCCATGACCACAGTGGGGTTGGCCGGAGCTTGGGGAAGCGGACCCCCACTGCTGGGTGCAGGAGCTGCGGCTGCGGAGGGTAGTAACCCGGTGATCTGCTGTAGGCGGTTATCAATTTGTGTGTAACCTTCTTGTAGCTTCTGTACGGAGTCCGCCAGGGTAGACACTTGCTGGCACAGGATCTCCAGAGGAGAGCGCGCTCTGTCGGCCTCAGACATCTGGCTGGTTTGTACTGTCACGGACACGTACTTACCGAGGCCGAGATGCCGAGAGCGGCTCGCCCTTACGACCACGCGCACCCAGACCCCCGAAATGGGTACAGGAGGCTGGGGGCACGTGGAGGCACGGGCTTCCGGACGGATAGCAGGTTCAGAAGCTGGAAGCGGGTGCCCCGGGATCCGGGGGGAGCAAGGCTGCAAACACAAGCAAAAGTTAGGGAATAGGCAGGTATAATAAGGATAGTCCAGCAGAGAAGTGGTTAAACAGGCCAGGGTTCGGTACACAGATCAGGCAGAGGTTCAAGGGCAAATCCGGGAGGGTAGTGGTTAATCAGGCAGCAGAGGTTTGGTACACAGATCAAGCAAGGTACTTAGGGACAATCCAGGAGAGTAGTGGTTAATTCAGGCAGCAGGGTTCGGTACACAGATCAAGCAAGGTACTAGGGACAATCCAGGAGAGTAGTGGTTAATTCAGGCAGCAGGGTTCGGTACACAGATTCAGGCAAAGCACTAGGGAACACAGGCTCAAGGAACAGGGGAGAGCTGACGACAAACCAGCAACCCGACTGGGTGCTGGAGCCGTCAGATATAGCCCCCGTGCCCGGCGAGCGCGTCAGTGTGACGCGCTACCGGGCACCCGCACGGGCTACGGCGCGCACACGGGGACCGCCGTGCACCCGCGCGCGCCGCACCATCAGGCCGCGGACGGGTGTGCGGCGAAGCGCTCATCCCGTGCGCATGCGCACCGGAGCCCGGCGAGCGGAGACGCTCCCTGGCTCCTGACAAGCAGTTAGTAACTTTTTGTATAAAACCATATCTTTTATTAGCAACCAAGGTTTTATAGGTAATATAATATGTGAATAACAAGTCGATATGCAGGATGAACTGGAAAAGTTCTAAAAACAAAACATACTAAAAACATACCCCCTCCCATGTTGTCCTCATGAAAAGATCAGCTACCACAGCAAGAGACGTGGAAGCTGTCTAATTGACATGGACTTTGTATGGAACAGGAGGTGGAGTGTCTTGCTTCCTCTTAAAATGACAGTCCATTGAGAATGGCTTTCCCTAGGCTCTCATTAATTAGGACTGAACTTGTAAATGTTAATTCTGAGTGACGGGCCCAATTTAAAGCAATGCTTTAAAATGCGGGTGCCTGAGAGTTTTGGGCTATGTGTTGCCAAATTCCGCAAATAAAGAGCAGCTCTCTCAGTGTGTAATAGGTAATTCTGAATTTAGGCAACATTTAAAGTGACAATTGGCAATATATATCTAATGCAATGGATTTGGGGAAGGTTTATTGGAGATCTCAATGGCAGCTGTGATGAAGAGCTTTAAGAGTAAGTAAATTTTGGTTTTATTTTTTCTTTTCATTTCATTTTGCTATTGGAAGATGATATACTGTTAAGATATTTCTAGACAAGAGCACCAGATGAGGAATGAAACAATAAAAAAATAAGTGATTTTCTAATTTTCTAAATAAAATCAAGTGGATGTAACTGGAAATGGAGAGGAGGCATTTTTTATAAATTAGGTCTATTTTGTAATGTTGATTCTGTTTGCAATGCATGATGCATTAGATGACAATTTTATATTTTTTTAAATCAGACTGTGCTGTGTGAATCTGTATGCGGGTGGTACAAAATGCTTACTTCCAGTTAATATGACCATACATAGGAAGAAGTTACACCAAGCATTACAAAATGGCATATTCCTGTATTAATTAGCACTACTGATAGAGCAACTTAAGCAATTTCACGTTACATGCTGCCTTTCTCAGCAAATTATGTACATGAATAACAATATTATTTCAATAGGTTGATGGACTATTGCTATTTATTTTCATTGCTCTCTTGCCACTGTTGCTGCCCATTTATTGACTTCTATACTCCCTGATTATCAGTCAGATAGCAACAGAATGTTTATATGCAAACTTGAAATCAGTCTTACTTAATGTTTTTAACACATTTGAACCTTTGAAATCACTCTCTGGTATCAGGGAACCCTTGCAAATTTGAACTATATTTACAATGCACTGATTACTGTATTAGCATGATAGCGGGAAGAATGCCCCTTACACTAGTCCTCAGTGGAAAGAATGCGCACATTGCAGATAGCTAAAAAGATCCCTGATGTCAGTGATTACTTATCTGAATGGCAGAAATTGTTGATTGCTCAAAGAAACCCTCCCAGATAGCAAGGATAACTTGTCACAAATTTGTGGCAGTGTTGAATTGTAAGTCTAACTTGCTGTACATTTTCACGGGCAAGTTGTACACTTGCAAAGCACTTGAAGCACAATTCCTAGTTGACACTTTTCCAATATGAAGCAAATTTGCATGGCAAGTCTCTAGCCATAGCCAAGTTGCAGTGGTGAGTCTAGAGCAGTGATGGCGAAACTTGGCACCCCAGATATTTTGGAACTACATTTCCCATGATGCTCAACTACATTGCAGAGTGCATGAGCATCGTGGGAAATGTAGTTCCAAATCATCTGGGGTGCCAAGGTTCGCCATCACTGGTCTAGAGCAAGAGCTCTACATATCTACAGCATAAAAATTCAGCCACAGTAACCCCTGTGGTGGGATGAATATTGCACAACATAACTGAATCAGAACTTGCAGCAGACTTGCAGAATGTTTTCAAAGAAATTTGATCTGGAGTCATGCAATGCTGGCTTACTGCAATTTTGCAACAAATTTGTGAAGACTGGCAAGTCTAGCAATAGCTTAGCAAGTAATTTTCAAACTTGCAGCACAATTGCTTGCTATCTGGGCTAGCAACCTCTGGAGAAACCATATAGTTTAATGGAACCCTAGTCGAAAAAGACTTGTGTAAATATTCATTTGGTCCAAAATATTAGTGTTTTGTAATGGAATCGCTGTGGAAAACACACTTAATTATATACAGTATCTCTACTTTCACACATCAGATCCATTGTAAATTCATTATAAGGTCAATTTACCAATGACTTGCAATTTGTATCTTGTTGTCGGAAAGTCCGACCATGTGTATGTTCCATCGGACATTTGTTGTCGGAATTTCCGACAACAAATGTTTGAGAGCAGGTTCTTAAATTTTCCGACAAAAAACGTCAGAAATTCTGAGCGTGTGTACACAAGTCCAAGGCATAAAATTCCATGCATGCTCTGAATCAATTACGAGACGGAAGCGCTCAGTTTTGTAAAACTAGCGTTCGTAATGGAGATAGCACATTTGTCACGCTGCAAATGTTTTAATCTTTCAATGCAGCACATTCTCTTCTTCTTTATAATGCTAGAATAATGAAGTGGCTTTGCTGCTGATATTCACACAGAGTTCTGACAAACTGATTTCTTATTATTTCTCGTGATCTCCTGAATAATATATTTTTTTTTCTCCAGAATAATGTTTACTTGTTTTTTTTATAGTGATCTACTTTTATTTTTTTTCTCAAGATTTCCCGAAATTTTTTGTTTTATTATAGTGATCTCCATAATATTTTTTGTCGTTTTGTGTGTCAAGTTACCACAACACCATTATTATCTTGTATTTTTTAACATCAAAAGAGGTTGGTTTGTGTTGGTGTCCCTTGTTAATTTGACATTGTATTTTTGAAATGTACATGCCTACTCACAAACAAACTGTCCTTTTTGAACTAAAACACACAGCCAACTATTTTTTTTTTTTAATTACAAATTTATTAGGGGTCATAATAAAATAAAGAGGAAGGCAACACTGTATAAACTATTGAAGCCTTTGTACCCCATGGCAGACATCAATTATTTGACAGGCAAAATTGGTAGCCTGAGGAGTCCATTTAGTAGGGAGCACAATCCGGTCCAGGACTCCAAGAGATCGGGAGCAGCAGCAGATGACATATATGTGCCAGACAAGACCGAATCCAGGCCATGGCTCTCAAGACTTCCTTGCACGCTTCCTTCCAGGCTGTGGCTGTGGTGTTGGAGGTGTTGCAAGAGGTGGAGGAGGAGTATGGTCCAACTCACATACCTGACTTTTATTCGTGAGCTGGCCCCTCACCCCCCTTATTTAGGGCCTGAAATATGACCTCCTCACAGATAAGGTGTTGGCCCTCCACCATTACTTGCATCTTGCTGGCTGTCATACACGCAAAGACCTCCTGGACATTAGGGGTGTTTGTGAGTACTGCAGTAGCCTGCCGAATCAAAGCAGCTGCTGACTCCTCCACGTTCCTCACCTTCCTGTTGTAAGGCGGAGGGGAAGAACCTGGGATTTGGTTAGGCTACTGGGCATGGCCACCTCCTGGCTGCCACTTTCCCCGCCACCTTCTGGCTACCACTTTCCCCCGCCACCTTCTGGCTGAGACTTTCCTGTGTATGAAAATGGGACATAGTTTTCGTTTTTTGGTCATCAATCACACACAATTTAGAGCTCATGACTGTTGCAAATTGAATGTTAGCAAATAGAAAAGACTATCATTCTGACCCCAGCATTTTTCATTCTTGTCCCAATTATTTTTGGCTACTATTGTCTATTGATCTGTAAACCACTTTGTTAAATCAGAAATTAGTGATCAATAATAGCATCTAGGTAACATCATTCAATTTTTGACAAGAAATATGTTGAACAATGCTATACCTGTCTCAAGCTGGGCTCCTCCACATCTTACTGGGTGGAAGGCCCAGGTTGTACGTCAGAAGCCTCGTCTGAGGTTGAAGGAAGCGTTGAGAGTGATGGCCTGGGTTCACGCTCATCTGACAAAAACCGCAGTCTGTCATAGTACCAGAGCCTGGGGACATAAACGTCATCTGCTGCTGCTCTTGATCTCATGGAATCTTGGACCTTTTTGCGCTCCCTATTATATGTGCTCCTCAGGCCACCAATTTTGCACTTCAAATAGGTAATGTCTGCCGTGGGAATCACCGGCTTCACCAATTCCAACAGTTGATCCAGCGCTGCCTTCCTCTTTATTTTGTTGTTATAAAATTGTCGTTTCACTTGCCACAGACAAGGCAGATCTCTGTACTTATCAATGAAGTTGGGGAGGAAGTCATGGTCATTAAATTTATCCATTTTATCTGCAAGACACAAGACAAGACAAACCCTAATGTCAGGCTAAACTCTCCTAATCTTGTCCCAATATAGGCCTCAATCTATAAGCAGTATAATCCACTAACCATTGATTCCCCAAGTTAAAATGGTACCTTCGTTTGCACGATCGGCGCTTACGCTACTCCATCCTCCGCTCATAGATCGTACATACGACGCACGCATGTTACGCTTTATCTATACTGCGCATATGTGAAACTCCACCCCTGTCCTTCTTGCTAGTATATTCCCGCCCCTTTTCTTTCAGTGCAGTGGGAGAGCACATGGCGGAGAGACAACAGGTGCACGATAATAGAAATGTCTCAATCCAGGAGGAGATTTAAGGCCTCAAATATGTCCTTTGTAGAGATGGTGGAGATGGCGGACATCTTGAAGAGGGCTGACTATGATGGGAAGTATGAACCGTACAGTAACCCAAATTTGAGAAAGGCCAAGATCATGACTAAAGTTGAGAGAAGTCTGCAGAAGAATTTTGGGGTACGACAATCCAAGGAGCAATTGAGGAAACGCTGGTCAGACCTCAAATTGAGGATTCAGGATCAGTACAGAAGGTTTAAGAGAGTGCTGCAAAAAAGTAAGTATTTTGTCATGTGTTCCTATTATTATTATTACTTGCATGCTGCTCCATGTGCTTTTCTTTACTGTTATACATTTTAAAATGGCGTGGGGACAGTAATCATTCGTAGTAAACATTGTTAGTTCAACCACTAATACGATGTTTTTGTCAGATGCAGGTTAACTACATTTGTTCAGGCCTATTTGTATGAAAAGAAGTTTAGTACATTGTTGTCTAGATGGGTTTGTAACTAGAATTAAATGCAAACTTGATTCAGTGTGAGGAGAGGACACTCAGCAGCTGTTTACACATGTGGATGCAGGAGCACTAGTGTGGGACACCAGAACACCCTTTTTAGGGTGTTCCACACAGGTGCTCCAGTGGATACTAGGGTTCTCTCCATGTGTGAAACTTTAATAACAAAACAGGTAAGTATTTCAGCTTTAGAAAGGGAAAAAAAGATGTTTTCAGCTTGGAACTCTGCCAAAACAGACAATTGTACGACACTTCCAACCAATGTTTCATATTCCTATTTCTTGCCTCAAATATCTGTGTGCTAAGTTTACCTTATTTTTTATTCACATAAGGAAGAAAAGACTTGGGACATCTAAGGACACCAAGAACCCCACACCTTCTAAAGAAGGGGAAATCTCCACACACCCTGAAGAAGATGTGGAGGGAGGAGAGGTTCAGGAATTGGGCGAAATAGTGACCACAAAGGTCAGTGTCTGAGATCACAGCTTCAGATAATAGATGTATGCCTGCATATTTATAATACATGGTATTTTTTTATTTTTAGGTGATGTTGATGTTGTGGAAGAAGAAACTCATTTCAACAGTACAAGTGCACAGATCCTCATCGGGGAGATAATGGTGTGCAATCGGAAATTAGAGAAGATAAAGGAAAACATCAATGATGTTGAAAAAAGACTGAACAACATCATTAATGTTTTAGGCAGAATATAAAACACCCAAACATTTTTACAGATTGTCGTTATATTTTTTAATTTTAAAAAAGTTTTAAATTAATTTGAAAGCCAAATTTTGAAGATACACACAGTGTGTTAACATGTGCTATCTGCCATCACGGGATATTAATGTATGCGTTTTGTGGGTGCAACCCTTTCCTTGCAATTAAAGTAGATGAGAGGAAGGGGTTGCACCCCCGAAACACGTCCAGTGATCCCCCATGATGGGAGCTAGCAAATGTTGACATTAGGCATGGGATCAGGAGTGAAAGCCACATTTTTTTAATCCCAATTTGTGTGCATCTTCAAAATTTGGCTTTTACAGGGGTGACATCACCCCATCTGATGAAGGCAAGATCAACACAGTTTTGACATACTAATGTCACATATTGCCTTCAATATATCAAAGTTGAACTTTGTAAGTTCCTGAGTTGTGTATGTTATGGTTTAAGGATATTTCTACTGTCAAACATAGAAATGTTATACACCAAAGATGTTGGTTTGTTAAAAAACACTTTTCTAACGCACATGTGAATGTAAAATGTTTTACACTCAACAATGTGTGGCTTCTTCTTTCAATGCTCAATACCAGTTTTTGGAGTAAGTTGGTGTAGTTTACAGTGACAATGGGTATATTTACTAAAGTCAAATCCACTTTGCAACCAATTCTTGGTCCATGAACCATGAACTCCTCCTCGCCCTGTTCATGGACTGGACTTGGGTCAAAGCAAAAACTCCAACACCAAGCCCTTGCACAGCACAAACTCTACGATGAGTATGTACCCGCAAAATGGCTTGAAAACGGTCGGCTGGTCAGAATGAACTGACAGAACGCACTGAAAATCAGAAAGAACCTGAGAAGAACGATCTGAAAGTCAGAAGCGAGCAGACAAGAACGCACTGAAAAACAGATACGAACTAATAAATAGAACGCACTGAAAGACAGTAACGTACTGACAACACGCACTGAAGAACAGATACGAACCCACAAGCACAAACTGAAGAGCAGTAACGAACTAAAAAGCACGAGGCTGAAAAGCGCGAATCGTCTCTCACCAAACTTTCTACTAACAAGTAGCAGAAGGAGCCCAAAGGGTGGCACACTAGCTATTGAACTTCTTTTTATAGTACCGTCGTACGTGTTGTACGTCACCGCGTTCTTGACGTTCGGAATTTCCGACAACATTTGTGTGACCGTGTGTAAGCAAGACAAGTTTGAGCCAGCATCCATCGGAAAAAAATCCACGGTTTTGTTGTCGGAATGTCTGATCATGTGTACAGGGCATTAGGCTTTTCCTAGCTATAGTAAAATATGCCTTTTCTGGCCTTGTTAACAAACTTCACTGATCATGAAGACTAGGGTTGAGCTCAGGTTTAGACTCTAGTCTGAACTTGCCTGAGCTATCCTGCTAGAAAACTTTAAAAATGGACAGCTAATCATGGCAACTGCATGTATACACACCCCTTGCGTACATGCAGTTGCTGGGTAGAAAATGCCTCTGCCATTTATGATTGGCTGTCAGCTGTGACAGCTTCCTGGCAGGATAGTTTAGGCAGGTTCAAACTTGTGTCCGAATAATAATGTCCCTGATGAAGACCTCTGGTATTCATATTACTTGATGACCCTGCTGCTAGTGTACATGGTCATGTCCTTGCAGGCATGTGTATGTGAGCACGTTTAGGAAAGGATATTTGTGCATGCTCATCTGTGTGAGTGCATGCTTAGCAAAAAAATAGGAAAAGATGTAAGCTCTTTTACGGGAGTGCACTGCCTGTTAAGGTATAAATCTGCACCTATTGGTCATTAAAGCTGAACTAAACCCTCCTATCGAGCTAAGTGGGTAGAGATTAGTATTTCCAAACATTTTTTTATGTACCATCATCCCTAAAGTAGTAAACCAAAGAATGTGTGAGAAGTGGGATTTTAAAGGTACCCCTAGTATAAGGAAGAGCACTATCAACTAAAAATATACCAAATATTTATTAATACAGTTTTACAAAAAAGAGCAGTAAATGTGAAAACAGTTTTACATTCATAGTCAAAGGTATACATCCTCAACCTAGTATTGACAATGAAGGTAAGGAACTGTAGTCACAAAGGGTTCGGATCATAACCACGTCCACAAAATTTCAACATGTTTCGCCAGGAAGGCTTCATCAGGAAAATGGACGAGGCTTTTCAATTATTCAACAACAATATACATGATAAAAACAACCTTGGATGTTCAAACAAAACAAAAGAAAAAGAGAAAATTGAGTATATAGAAAAAATCCATGGAACATTCATATTTATACAACTTGAAAGCTCTTTAGCTTGTGCAACCATAACTCCACCAAAACCCCCCTCCAAAAACAAAAACAAACACAAAGCAACCCCCCCCAACCCCCCCCCCACAAAAAACAGGCTCGCACCCACCCCCCTCCTCATGCTCCCACCCAACACAACCCCTACGTCAACTCCATACCTCTATATAGAGTTCCGGGGAAGTCGCAGGATCCGAAGTGTCAACTGAGAGAAGAGGGGAGGAGGGGTACCCCCAGAATTGACTCCCCCCTGTGGTCCAGATGGATGCCTGATTACCCGTAGGGAGGGATGTATGATGTGTGGATGTGTGAGATTTCACACATATATTTTTTTCTGTGGACTATTTCTCCCCTCACCCGTAATATGTGTGAAATCTCACTATCTATGATATGTGTTACATATACTGTAATCACTCTTTTTGCTTGTGATGGTCTTCATCCATAAGAACATACATCCCTCCCTACGGGTGATCAGGCATCCATCTGGACCACGGGGGAGTCAATTCTGGGGGTACCCCTCCTCCCCTCTTCTCTCAGTTGACACTTCGGATCCTGCGACTTCCCCGGAACTCTATATAGAGGTATGGAGTTGAAGTAGGGGTTGTGTTGGGTGGGAGCATGAGGAGGGGGGTGGATGCAAGCCTGTATTTTGTGGGGGGGGGGTTTGGGGTAGAGGGGGGGTTGCTTTGTGTATGTTTTTGTTTTTGGAGGGGGGTTTTGGTGGAGTTATGGTTGCACAAGCTAAAGAGCTTTCAAGTTGTATAAATATGAATGTTCCATGGATTTTTTCTATATACTCACTTTTCTCTTTTTCTTTTGTTTTGTTTGAACATCCAAGGTTGTTTTTATCATGAATATTGTTGTTGAATAATTGAAAAGCCTTGTCCATTTTCCTGATGAAGCCTTCCTGGCGAAACATGTTGAAATTTTGTGGACGTGGTTATAATCCGAACCCTTTGTAACTACAGTTCCTTCCCTTCATTGTCAATACTAGGTTGAGGATGTATACCTTTGACTATGAATGTAAAACTGTTTTCACATTTTACTGTTTTTTTTTGTAAAACTGTATTAATAAATATTTGGTATATTTTTAGTTGATAGTGCTCTTCCTTATACTAGGGGTACTTTTAAAATCCCACTTCTCACACATTCTTTGGTAAACTCTCCTATCCTTTACAGCAAAGGAAACTGCCATCCCTGTGTTTGATCTGCAGTTTCCATGGTGCTAGACATGGGATTAGTTATGACACCAGCTATTTGATGGCTTGACAGTTCAGTTGACAGGTATAATCAACTGTGATAGTTATCATTCAAGGCATGCCTTGAATGTAACTGTATAAAGTTCCACATTAAAGTGACCCAGTCACCAGCTTTAAAAACTTACAAACTTACAGCAGCCCCCCTGTAAAAGAAGAAACTTTTTATGTTCCCTTTCTGGTAGGTGGTGTATTGAAACCTGGGGTAACAGGATTGAAAAGCGCTTGGAGAAATATCAAGGGAATGTGACTGATGAAAGTCATTATAGGGTTAACTAGACCAATGTCTTGTCACAAATAGGTAAAAAGGTTTAAGAATAAATAAGAGTCCATATATAAAACATGATTAAAATCCATACATTGGAAATCCATAAACTGTAGGGATAATCCTAGTGTTGGATCCCGGAGACACTCTATGTATGTAGGTTTCCAGCTGTTAAAGTAGAAAGCAGCTCTGTAGACAGATATAGAAAGAAAGGAGCAGTGCCAATCTGAGTGTAGTATTGGAATGCACCAGATTAAATGAAAGGTAAATAACTCACAAGATAAAAATGATTATGCACATATAAAGCAGTAAACCTCGCCGCATGACATCCGTCTGGATCGCTGTGGTCCATACAGCCACCAGTCTCAGCTGTGCTGATGGCATCCAGAGCTCGAAGTCTGGATGAGAGGCACAAGGCAAGCTGTCAGGCCATCATCAGGTGGAAGGCAGGAGGCATGGCAATGGCGTGCATTCGGAGCTTGCCCTGTGCCTCTCCTCCAACCTTGGAGCTCTGGATGCCACTAACATGGCTGGGGCTAGTGACCCCACAGAGTACAGTGATCTGGACCGGGTCATGCAGCGAGGCATGTTTGGCATGTGGTATGTTTTGGAATTCAAACCGAGAACCTCAGTTCTGCTAGGCAGAAGTGCTAACCTGTACAATTGAATGAAAGACACTCATGTAGGGAAAGACAAAGTGGCTGCACACCCTGGATAAACTTATCAAAAAAGAGAGGATTGTCCCCCATGAGGGGTTTTCTAGGCAGCAAGAAGTAATTGGAAAATACTAAAGGGAATAGCGTATTATAATTTTTATTGTAACAAAGTATCAAAAAATGCTTTAGACATATATAGTCAAAACATGAGCTGTGATACAGACTTTATAAAAACAGCGTCCCACATATGACAATGTACAATGGTAATACACAGTGATCAAACACCATGGAGAAAATAATACATAAGTCTTGTATATGAATCCTGACGTGTTTCGACCCCAACGGGTCTTCTTCAGAGGATTTTTGTAAACTGTAAAAATGTTAACATGTATTAAAATTGTGGTTTGAAGGTAAAGAGCAACAGTAGTAATGAATATTTTCATGCATATTTACCAATCACATTGTGTTTAAGCCATATTGGATAGCCTCCATGTAAAAAGAACCCCTTGCCTGATCCCAGCGTTATCAATCAGTCGGCACGATCAGTGAGGCAGCCAACTGGCCGTGCGTGCCTTATGAGGAGTCACATTAACGGTAATCCCAAAAATTCAGAGAGGCAACGGAGAAGGGATAGCAAGACCTGTGATAGAGGTATTTATATGTAATAAGTAGGCAGCTAAAGAGGATGATAAAGATTTTTATATTATGTATTGTATTTAAACATGTAAATTTTGTGTGTACTCAATATTACTGGAAAGTAAATAAATAAATAAGTATTGCAACTGGATGGTCTAAGTGGCTGAGACGGAAGAGGGGGGGAAAAAGGGGGGGGGGGGAGGAAGGTGGTGAGAGTAGTGAGGGAAAGAAAAGGGGATAGGAGAGGGGAAGGAGAAGGCCACCATGGACCAAATCCAATTGCAGTAAATTAGATATCAAAAATAGTGAGATATAGAAATAAATGAGTGGATATGGAGATATCAAATCAAAAATAGGAAGGAAAAGTGAATGTGAGGGGTGTGAGTATATGAGTGATGGTGCAAATAGAGAAACCAAACCATAATAAACCGCACCCAAATTTGTGCAATCAAACCTCTTGTTCAAACAAAAACACCCAGGAGAGCATAAAAGTGGACGAAAGTGATGGTGAATGAATGCTCAAATAGAATGAACGCAGTGAGAATTACCTTAAGTGATGTGGAAGTGATATATCCAAACAAGGAAAAGAGGACACCTGTGGGTGTTCTACCTTGGTATATACACAGTATGGGGTAATCTACAACATCAGAAAGTTATGTCAGTGAGTTATTTTAAAGTGTTCATAATATTAAAATAAGCAAACCCCCATGGTGTGAGGCACACACCATGGAGTCTATAAAGATTGTAAAAATAATCTTACCAATCCTCAATTTGCACTACAGGCATGTAAGCATCCAGGTATAGCAATGGGGATAACATCAGAATCCCCAGAATGCTAGGTCTCCTTATATCGATGAAGGAGTCAGGAGTCCCTGAGTGGGGCTGCAAGATATTACTATGTGAGGAGATGTGACAGCGGGTCGCTCAGCGGGACATCAGAGGATTGTTGGTACACAGTGGATGTGTTCCCAGGGACACCGAGCTCAGGGTGGTAGTGCGCCATAGGCGGCTGCCTACTCTGCCTAGTGGTAGCACCGGCCCTTCGAGTAGTCCATCGAGTCTGCCCATTTTGTATTTTTTCGTTAACTTTTTTGTCTGAGTATAGATCTATGTTTGTTCCAAGCATGTTTTAAGCTATTTACTGTTGACTGTCTCACTACCTCTGCTTGAAGTTTATTCCAAGTATCAACTACCCTTTCAGTAAAATAATACTTTCTAAAATGAGTTTTGAACTTTCCTCCAGTTAGTTTGAGGTCATGTCCCCGTTTTCTTGATTTTGGTTTCATATTGAAAAAACTGCTTTCCTGAACCTTATTCACCCCCTTGATGTATTTAAATGTTTCAATCATGTCTCCCCTTTCCATTCTTTCCTTCAGACTGTGCATATTAAGTTCCTGAAATCGCTCTCAATATGTTTTATCCCCCTGACCTTTCACCATTTTTGTTACCCATCTCTGTACTCATTTTATCTTATAAATATCTTTATGTATGTGAAGTCTCCAGAACTGGACACAGTATTCTAAATGAGGTCCAGAAGAGCTGTCAGCAGGCCCGGACTGGGACAAAAAATAGGCCCGGGCATTTTGGATTGAGCAGCCCATGATATGTTAACCGGCCCCTTCCCCACTCTCCACCCTGACAGATCCCCTGAGAGAGGGGAGGGGGGAACCCAGCAGAGGTGTGGAGGGGGGGGGGGGTGCGACCAGGAAAGAGCATGGGGGTTGGAGAGCACAGGGAAGAACCTTGAGAACATGGGTGGGGCGAGAGCACAGGGGAGAGGCAGAGAACACAGGGAGGAAGAGGAGAGCACAGGGGGGCAGCGGAGAGCATGGGGGGAGGTGGAGAGCCCAGGGAGGACAACGGAGAGCATGGGGGATGTGGACAGCACAGGAGGGCTGGCGGAGAGCATGGGGTGATGGGAAGACTGGAAGAGCACAGGGGGGAGTGGTGGAGAGCACAGGGGGGAGTGGTGGAGAGCATAGGGGGAGGTGGAGAGCATAGGGGGAGGTGGAGAGCATAGGGGGAGGTGGAGAGCATAGGGGGAGGTGGAGAGCATGGGGGGAGGTGGAAAGCATGGGGAATGTGAAGAGCACAGGGGGAAGCGGAGAGCGTGGGGGTAATGTGGAGAGCACGGGGGGTGGCAGAGAGCACGGGGGGTGGTGGCAGAGAGCATTGGGGAGGTGGAGAGCATGGGGGGGGAGGTGGAGAGCATGGGGGGGAGGTGGAGAGCATGGGGGGGGAGAGGTGGAGAGCATGGGGGGGAGGTGGAGAGCATGGGGGGGGAGGTGGAGAGCATGGGGGGGAGGTGGAGAGCATGGGGGGGAGGTGGAGAGCATGGGGGGGGAGGTGGAGAGCATGGGGGGGAGGTGGAGAGCATGGGGGGGAGGTGGAGAGCATGGGGGGGAGGTGGAGAGCATGGGGGGGTGGAGAGCATGGGGGGGAGGTGGAGCGTATGGGGGGGGAGGTGGAGCGTATGGGGGGGAGGTGGAGCGTATGGGGGGGAGGTGGAGAGTATGGGGGGGAGGTGGAGAGTATGGGGGGAGGTGGAGAGTATGGGGGGAGGTGGAGAGTTTGAGGGGGTGGCAGAGAGCATGGGGGGGGAGGTGGAGCGTATGGGGGGAAGGTGGAGAGTATGGGGGGAAGGTGGAGAGTATGGGGGAAGGTGGAGAGCATGGGGGAAGGTGGAGAGCATGGGGGAAGGTGGAGAGCATGGGGGAAGGTGGAGAGCATGGGGGAAGGCGGAGAGCATGGGGGGTGGCAGAGAGCATGGGGGGGAGGTGGAGAGTATGAGATGGGGGGAGGTGGAGAGTATGAGAGGGAGGGTGGCAGAGAGCATGGGGGGGAGGTGGAGAGTATGGGGGGGAGGTGGAGAGTATGGGGGGGAGGTGGAGAGCACGGGGGGTGGCAGAGAGCACAGGGGGTGGCAGAGAGCACAGGGGGTGGCAGAGAGCACAGGGGGTGGCAGAGAGCACAGGGGGAGGTGGAGAGCATGGGGGAGGTGGAGAGTATGAGGGGGTAGCAGAGAGCATGGGGGAAGGTGGAGAGCATGGAGGGTGGCAGAAAGCATGGGGGGGAGGTGGAGAGTATGAGAGGGGGGAGGTGGAGTGTATGAGAGGGAGGGTGGCAGAGAGCATGGGGGGAGGTGGAGAGTATGAGGAGGTGGCAGAGAGCATGGGGGGAGGCGGAGAGTATGGGGGTGGCAGAGAGTATGGGGGTGGCAGAGAGTATGGGGGTGGCAGAGAGTATGGGGGTGGCAGAGAGTACGGGGGTGGCAGAGAGTACGGGGGTGGCAGAGAGTACGGGGGTGGCAGAGAGTACGGGGGTGGCAGAGAGTACGGGGGTGGCAGAGAGTATGGGGGTGGCAGAGAGTACGGGGGTGGCAGAGAGTACGGGGGTGGCAGAGAGTACGGGGGTGGCAGAGAGTACGGGGGTGGCAGAGAGTACGGGGGTGGCAGAGAGTACGGGGGTGGCAGAGAGTATGGGGGTGGCAGAGAGTATGGGGGTGGCAGAGAGTATGGGTGTGGCAGAGAGTATGGGGTTGGCAGAGAGCATGGGGGGTGGAAGAGAGCATGGGGGGTGGCAGAGAGCATGGGGGGAGGCAGAGAGCATGGGGGGAGGCGGAGACTATGAAGGGGTGGCAGAGAGCATGGGGGGGAGGTGGAGCGTATGGGGGGAGGTGGAGAGTATGGGGGGTAGGTGGAGCGTATGGGGGGTAGGTGGAGCGTATGGGGGGTAGGTGGAGCGTATGGGGGGTAGGTGGAGAGTATGGGGGGTGGCAGAGAGCATGGGGGGGGAGGTGGAGCGTATGGGGGGAGGTGGAGAGTATGGGGGGAGGTGGAGAGTATGGGGGGAGGTGGAGAGTATGGGGGGAGGTGGAGAGTATGGGGGAGGTGGAGAGTATGGGGGGAGGTGGAGAGTATGGGGGGAGGTGGAGAGTATGGGGGTGGCAGAGAGTATGGGGGTGGCAGAGAGTATGGGGTTGGCAGAGAGCATGGGGGGTGGCAGAAAGCATGGGGGGTGGCAGAGAGCATGGGGGGAGGCAGAGAGCATGGGGGGAGGTGGAGACTATGAGGGGGTGGCAGAGAGCATGGGGGGGAGGTGGAGCGTATGGGGGGAGGTGGAGAGTATGGGGGGTAGGTGGAGCGTATGGGGGGTAGGTGGAGCGTATGGGGGGTAGGTGGAGCGTATGGGGGGTAGGTGGAGAGTATGGGGGTGGCAGAGAGCATGGGGGGGGAGGTGGAGCGTATGGGGGGAGGTGGAGAGTATGGGGGGAGGTGGAGAGTATGGGGGGAGGTGGAGAGTATGGGGGGAGGTGGAGAGCATGGGGGGTGGCAGAGAGCATGGGGGGTGGCAGAGAGCATGGGGGGTGGCAGAGAGCATGGGGGGTGGCAGAGAGCATGGGGGGTGGCAGAGAGCATGGGGGGTGGTGGAGAGCATGAGGGGGTAGCAGAGAGCATGGGGGGAGGTGGAGAGTATGGGGGGGAGGTGGAGAGTATGAGGGGGTAGCAGAGAGCATGGGGGGAGGTGGAGAGTATGGGGGGGAGGTGGAGAGTATGGGGGGGAGGTGGAGAGTATGGGGGGGAGGTGGAGAGCACAGGGGGTGGCAGAGAGCACAGGGGGTGGCAGAGAGCACAGGGGGTGGCAAAGAGCACAGGGGGAGGTGGAGAGCATGGGGGAGGTGGAGAGTATGAGGGGGTAGCAGAGAGCATGGGGGGAGGTGGAGAGCACAGGGGGTGGCAGAGAGCACAGGGGGTGGCAGAGAGCACAGGGGGTGGCAGAGAGCACAGGGGGTGGCAGAGAGCACAGGGGGTGGCGGAGAGCACGGGGGGAGGTGGAGAGCACGGGGGGAGGTGGAGAGTATGAGGGGGTAGCAGAGAGCATGGGGGGAGGTGGAGAGTATGGGGGGGAGGTGGAGAGTATGGGGGGGGAGATGGAGAGCACAGGTGGTGGCAGAGAGCACAGGGGGTGGCAGAGAGCACAGGGGGAGGTGGAGAGTATGGGGGGGGGGTGGAGAGCATGGGGGGAGGTGGAGAGTATGGGGGGGGTGGCAGAGAGCACAGGGGGGTGGCAGAGAGCATTGGGGAGGTGGAGAGCATTGGGGAGGTGGAGAGCATAGGGGGAGGTGGAGAGTATGAGGGGAGGTGGAGAGTATGGGGGGAGGTGGAGAGTATGGGGGGAGGTGGAGAGTATGGGGGGAGGTGGAGAGTATGGGGGGAGGTGGAGAGTATGGGGGTGGCAGAGAGCATGGGGGGGGGTGGAGCGTATGGGGGGAGGTGGAGAGTGTGGGAGTGACAGAGAGCATGGGGAAGGTGGAGAGTATGGGGGGGTGGCAGAGAGCATAGGGGGTGGCAGAGAGCATGAGGGGGTGGCAGAGAGCATGGGGGGAGGTGGAGACTATGAGGGGGATGGCAGAGAGCATGGGGGGGAGGTGGAGCGTATGGGGGGAGGTGGAGAGTATGGGGGATAGGTGGAGCGTATGGGGGGTGGCAGAGAGCATGGGGGGGAGGTGGAGAGCATGGGGGGAGGTGGAGAGCATGGGGGGAGGTGGAGAGCATGGGGGGTGGCGGAGAGCATGGGGGGTGGCAGAGAGCATGGGGGGTGGCAGAGAGCATGGGGGGTGGCAGAGAGCATGGGGGGTGGCAGAGAGCATGGGGGGTGGCAGAGAGCATGGGGGGAGGCGGAGAGCATGTGGGGTGGCAGAGAGCATGGGGGGAGGCGGAGAGTATGGGGGTGGCAGAGAGCATGGGGGGTGGCGGAGAGTATAGGGGGTGGCAGAGAGCACAGGGGGTGGCAGAGAGCACAGGGGGTGGCAGAGAGCACAGGGGGTGGCAGAGAGCACAGGGGGAGGTGGAGAGCATGGGGGAGGTGGAGAGTATGAGGGGGTAGCAGAGAGCATGGGGGAAGGTGGAGAGCATGGGGGAAGGCGGAGAGCATGGGGGAAGGCGGAGAGCATGGAGGGTGGCAGAAAGCATGGGGGGGAGGTGGAGAGTATGAGAGGGGGGAGGTGGAGTGTATGAGAGGGAGGGTGGCAGAGAGCATGGGGGGAGGTGGAGAGTATGAGGAGGTGGCAGAGAGCATGGGGGGAGGCGGAGAGTATGGGGGTGGCAGAGAGTATGGGGGGTGGCGGACAGCATGGGGGGGTGACAGACAGCATGGGGGGGTGACAGACAGCATGGGGGGTGGCAGACAGCATGGGGGGTGGCAGACAGCATGGGGGGTGGCAGACAGCATGGGGGGTGGCAGACAGCATGGGGGTGGCAGACAGCATGGGGGTGGCAGACAGCATGGGGGTGGCAGACAGCATGGGGGTGGCAGACAGCATGGGGGGTGGCAGAGAGCATGGGGGTGGCAGAGAGCATGGGGGGTGGCAGAGAGCATGGGGGGAGGCAGACAGCATGGGGGGTGGCAGAGAGTATGGGGGGAGGTGGAGAGTATGGGGGGGTGGAGAGTATGGGGGTGATGTGGAGAGCACGGGGTTGGCAGAGAGTATGGGTGCGGTGGAGAGCCCTGCGGGAGCAGCAGAGAGAAGCAGGATAGGAGGATCGGTGGGGGCGGCTGCATATAGAAGAATCATTTTCTCCATCTTCCTCCTGCAGTCTCGGAATGCCTGCTTCTCCTCTACCTCTCACAGGCATTCGATACTGCAGGAGGAAGATGGAGAAAATAATTGTTCTATATGCAGCCACCCCCACCGATCCTCCTATCTAGTTCACAGGGGAGGCTGAACTTACGTTTTCTGTTCCAGCACCTCTCGACATAACAGCGGCTCCAATGTGTCTGCTCTGGCTCCTCCCCCCGGCACTGACGGCTGACCTATACGTGCGGCCGTGCAGCCGTGGTGAGGCCGAAGACGTCTCATTTAGCTCCTCCCCCCGGCGCCGATGGCTGAGCTTAACTGGCAGCCGGGCGGCCGCGGAGAGGCTGGATGAGCGGCACAAGCTCAAGCCGTTGGGCCATGCAAGGACTTGCAGCCTGGCGGCCCCAGCGGCCGCGGCCCACCGGGCAAATGCCCGGTTTGCCCTATGGCCAATCCGGGCCTGGCTGTCAGGATGGGTCATTCAGCCCTGAGTCACTAAATCCTGGCCCAGATCCCCAGCTCAGGCTTGGCCCTGAGCCAAACATAAATTTTCCTACACTAACAACTAAACCTATTTACATCTAGCACACTAGCTAGAGGGTGCTACATGAGCACGGAGGAACCTGTTAGTTTAGACACATGTCCAAATGTACCCTAAGATAGGTAAATTTTATTTATATTTATATTTATTATTATATATATATATATATTTAATGTATAATAGATAACTATGTTCTAAATAACTTGTGTAATTTGATCTCCTACTGTCCAGTTTTATTGCAAACAGATAAATGAGTGACAGGAAGGACACCCACTGCTCTGGTGGCACATATGGACCTATGAACCTACGTGTATTTTTAGTTAGGCTGGCTATAGACGATTCAGCAGTAGGGATGAGCTTCGAGTTCGAGTCGAACTGATGTTCGACTCGAACATTGGCTGTTCGCAAGTTCGCCGAACAGCGAACAATTTGGGGTGTTCGCGGCAAATTCGAATGCCGCGGAACACCCTTTAAAAGTCTATTGGAGAAATCAAAAGTGCTAATTTTAAAGGCTAATATGCAAGTTAATGTCATAAAAAGTGTTTGGGGACCTGGGTCCTGCCCCAGGGGACATGGATCAATGCAAAAAAAAGTTTTAAAAACGGCCATTTTTTCAGGAGCAGTGATTTTAATAATGCTTAAAGTCAAACAATAAAAGTGTAATATCCCTTTAAATTTCGTACCTGGGGGGTGTCTATAGTATGCCTGTAAAGGGGCGCATGTTTCCTGTGTTTAGAACAGTCTGACAGCAAAATGACATTTTAAAGGAAAAAACCCATTTAAAACTACCCGCGGCTATTGCATTGCCGACAATACACATAGAAGTTCATTGATAACACTTTTATTGTTTGACTTTAAGCATTATTAAAATCACTGCTCCTGAAAAAATGGCCGTTTTTAAAACTTTTTTTTGCATTGATCCATGGCCGATTTTAAAACTTTTTTTTGCATTGATCCATGTCCCCTGGGGCAGGACCCAGGTCCCCAAACACTTTTTATGACAATAACTTGCATATTAGCCTTTAAAATTAGCACTTTTGATTATTCATGTTCGTGTCCCATAGACTTTAACGGTGTTCGCGTGTTCGAACGAACTTTTTTCCTGTTCGCATGTTCTGGTGCGAACCGAACAGGGGGGTGTTCGGCTCATCCCTATTCAGCAGGAACCGGATGAGCTTCGCCATTCCCCACACTGGGAGAATACAATGGCTCAGCGGGATACCCCTGTCTGATAGTTGGTGGGAAGCATTGTGAATTAATATTTTCAAATTCTCAGTTATCGTGATTTTGTTCCTGAAAATGACTCCCAGTCAACACATTTTGGGGTTTTCCTCCTTCTTCAGAGTTTTGATTGCTTTATCAGACATATGATTAGATTTTCTTATGGGGAGTTAAACATCAATTTGCTCTGAATGAAATGGCAGTACGCTGTCCTCCTTGTGCTTATGTCTAAAAAAATGGCTTTACATTTGCATGTTTTTACAGACGGTTATTTTAGGTTCATGGACAGGCAGATGCCTCTACTGATGGTATCTGCTAACATTGAACATGCATGTTACTGCCTGCTAATGGTACCCCCTAATGACCCAATCTTAGCTTAGTTTTACAGTGATTCATTAAATCGAGATATGATTGGATGGCTCAAAGCCAATCTATGACTATGCTTATGCTCAAGACCAGTGGCGCGGAGGGGGATGCGGAGGAGGCAGATGACGAGTCCTGGGATGACACTCTGCTCTCCCCTCCTCCTCCCCCCTCCACTGTCTGAGCCGGGCAGTGCTGGATGTGGCTGCACGTGAGCCGTCCCTGGAATGGGGAGCCAATTTCCTAAGGGTCCTAAGACTCCCTGACCAATCGGGTCTTAGGACCCGCTTCTTGATTGGCCAGGAGGTGAATCAGGAAGACAATAGTGAATATGAATTCACTATTTTCACACAACTGGGTGGGCTCAGGACGCAGTGCTCTGGGCCCCCGAGTCCACCCGTTTTGGAAGCCAATTAGAGCCTCAGGCTGTAATCATGTGCTTAAAAAAAAAAAAAAAAAACATTGGAATCCATGCATCTGGCACCCAGCATGTAGATTAGGGGCTGGGTGCATGGATTAGGGGGGCGGCGCTCCTGCGCCCCTAATGGATGGGCCGTCACTGCTCAAGTCACTAGTAAGTCCAAAGCTCATGTTGAAGTCTCCTCTAGCTTTTCCTTTCCACTTGCCAATGATTTCATATCACTATCATTCCAGTTTTGTTAACAATTTACAAAAACAGATGGCGCAGGCTTTTTATATTTTACTCCACTCCTATGGCTCTACAAATGCCAACTGGAGTTAGGAAGTACAGTATGTGCAAATTAAAAAAACAAAACAAAACAGTGCAGCTCAGTGCTGTGAACACCATTGACAGTAGAAATATTTTTCCAAGCATCTATTGAAAGGAAGCCCTATATTTAAGAACACATCTTAAGGTCAGAACAAGGTTCAGTTGTGATAATTTCCTAAAAAAGTCCTATGTACATTTTAATGTAATTGACAGGTCCAAATATACGCTTTTGAGCTCAAGTGTTTCCAGTAAAGAGTATTCTTAATGCTACAGGATGTACAGATATTTTAGACAATTGTGAGCTTCCAACCTTGTGGCAACAGATTCAGGAAGTCTATTTTCTATTCCAGCACAAAGCCATGTCCATAGATACAGTTGAGTTGTGGAGGAACTTAACAAATTGACCTCTGGAAGGCTTTACCCCCTTCATGATCAGGGTATTTTTGGCTTTTCAGTACTGTGCTTTTTTAACTACCAATTGCTTGGCCATGCAACACTGTACCTAAATGAACTTTGTATACTTTTTTTCACACAGATTTAGCTTTTTTGGTGGTATTTAATCACCACTAGGTTTCTATTTTTTCCCCTAAAAATTAAAAAATACCGAAAAATGTGAAAAAACCCCCACATTTTTCTTACTGTCTGATACACAATTTTGCAAACAAATAATCTTTCTTCACAAATTTAGGCCAAAATGTAGTCTGCTACATTTCTTTGGTAAAAATAACCCAACTCAGTGTATAATATTTAGTCTGTGTGAAAGTTATAAAGGCTTCAAACTATGATATACAGTATCTATTTGAAAATTGCTCAGTCCTGATGTGCTGACAGCCTCATCTCATTTCTTGAGGCCCTAAACTGCAAGGACAGTACATAATAACCCCCAAATGACCCCTTTTAGGAAAGTAGAGAGTCCAAGGTATTTAGTGAGAGGCAGGGCAAGTTATCTTTTTTTTCCAATTTTTTTTTTTTCCTGTCAGACATACTGTCACTAGTGCAGTACAGCATCATAATATGATGGGTGTGGCAGTGATACTGACTGGTAACAGTATGTAAAAATTAATAATAAAATTAATAATATTTTAATACATTTTTTTTTTACAATGATGCTGTGATTGGCCTAGGTACCATGTGATCACTGGTGACCAATAACAGGTCACACATAGTAATAAACAATGATGCTATGAATGGATTTCATTCACGACTGTTATTTACTAGGTGTCATGTGATCACCCTGTGATACTGAGCACTTTAATCTGCTGTGTCCAATGGAAACAGCGGTTGCAAATCACACTGCTGTGTGCCCCGGGGGGCACACCAGTGCACATGAACAGGTGACCTATGGGCCAGCAGTAAAATTGCTGTTGGCTGCTTGGCAAGTGGTTAAAGTGCCATCACAGAGACCTGACCCCAACACTAATAAACACTCTTGGGATGTATTGGAATGGTCATTTCATGCAACATCAGTACCTGATCTCACAAATGCTCTTTTGGCTGAATGAGCACAAATTCTCGGACAGTTAAAAATCTTGTGGAAAGCCTCCCCAAAAAGTGGAAGCTGACGTAGCCACACAGGAGGCCAACTCTGTGTTAAAATCGTTATTGAAACTTAGATAGGTGTGATGGTCAGATGTCTACAAAACATTTTTTAATTTTGAAATAGAATTAGGGCTTTATTCTCATCACTTTTCCTATGACACCAACAAAGGAAAGGAAGAGGGCAGGGGTCAACATGATAGGAAGACAAACTTTCCCTACTCTGCTAAATAAAGAAAAGTATTGTCCCTTTCTATCTCTGCCCCTCATAGGAGAGAGATTTTCTATGAGTTCGTCTCCCTCTGACCCCAGTAACTTTGACAGAAATGTAATAAATTTTTTCCTAATGGGGACTAAAACAGAATAAAAACATGACAGAGCTCCTCACACCTCTTTATTCTACCCAAATGGAAACAAGTCTGGAATTGAACTTTAAAGGTGAACTCTGGGCACAAAAACAATTATATATTCAAATACAGTGGAACCTCGGATTACAAGCATAATCCGTTCCAGGAGTACGCTCGTAATCCAAAGTACTCGCATATCAAAGCGAGTTTTCCCATTGAAGTCAATGGAAACAAGCAAAATTTGTTCCGCATTGACTTCAATGGGATGCAATACCGCATGCGGCCAGAGGCGGGGGGCGCCGGAGAGCCTCGGAAACGTCCGAAAAGGGCCGAATACACTTTGGCTGACCTCGGCAAACCTCAGAAAGACTTCTTACCTGAGATTTGCTGAGGTCAGCCGTGCTGTACTCGGGTCTTTCCATGCATTTCCGAACGTGACGTTCAGCTCTGCTCGGCTCCAGCGCCCCCCCACCTCAGGCCAAAAGCAGTACTACACACCGCTTTGTCCTGAATCGTGCTCATTTTGCGAGACAACACTCGCAAACCGAGTTACGATTTTGAAAAATACAGTGCTCATATTGCGAAACGCTCGTTAACCGCATTACTTGGAATCAGAGGTTCCACTGTATATCCAAATTATCAAAAGGATCAATTTTGTTTGGTTATGACTACCACAGTATGGAGATAGAGATATTGCTTTTTTTCTGTCCCCTTCTTTCTGAGATACAGAAGTTATGCTGCACTATCCTCCTCAGGTCAGCAGGGTAGAACAAAAGCAAAGCAAACCCATATACTTTCATGCAGGATGCAGGGAATCTTGGGAGGTGTAGTCCAAATCCATGTCATGTAAAGGAAAAACTGGGTTTCTAAACTACGGATCCCTATATACTTTGGGGCACAGAAGCCAAGGGGGACTTAAGCAGAATCACCTGGAAAAAGCAGCGCTCCTGGAAGTTATGGCAGACGCACCCTCTGGACTTTGTCATCAAGGAGGCCAAAACGAATCACCTGTAAGTGTGCAAGACTTCCAGCAGCCTTGCCTGCATCACAGCTTTTCCTTCTTTGCTGCCAGGAGACCTGAGTTTGCCCAGGCTCATTGCTACAGACAGCTGGCCTCTTGCTACATCATAGTGGTACTGAGGAGGCCCCTTCCACCGCGAGAGCAGACCACTGAGCCCAGGAGTTGATGAGAGCTGTGTGTCCACATTTCTTACCATTGTTACACACAAGAGCTGCTGAAAGCAGGACATTTAGGCATTAGAATCCTCCTACATACAACTTAACCCAGCACTCCTATTACCAATATCACATTATACGCCTCACAAAGAGACTGAGCCACAGGAATATTTAACTGCACCCATAACTGACTGCAGCCACCAAGAACTATACTGGAACAAGGTGGTACTCACTGCCTATTTTCTGCCGGCAGGTTCTCAAAGGAGACTTTCACCAAGTGCACCAAGTGCACCAGTGCACCAATTAAGGGGCCCCAACAGTAGCCGGCTGAAAACCCTTCTTAGAGAATGCTACTCCGGTTATTATTGCTACACCCCATTAGCCTCTTTAGGCATTTAGTCATTTCTATATAGTCTAGGCCAATCCAGTCAGTTTAGGCCTAGCATAGCTGCCATTATTGCATGTCACCAGTATAGCCTCATTCATTCTTAGTTCAACCATATCAATTGCTTCCTGCTGTACTTCTGGTGACATTGGTACTGTTTGATCTGGAGGTCAAATCCAAATACTGCTTTATATTCTGCTAGTGATACTCTGTATATACATCAATGTCAATACTATGCACAATCTATTTTGTGTATACCTAGTTATCCATTGACTTAATTTACAAATTAATTTACTCATTTCTATCTGATTTGGTGTTTATCTCTCTGGTAGAACATAATTGCTGGGCATCAGACACTGCCCCAGCGGGTTTTGTGGTGCTATATAGGCCTCCACCCAACCAGGTGAGTCAGAGGTTAAGGCTTATGGGGAGGTCAATGCCAAGAACAGGAGGACTATATTCTATCCAGTGATTTCTAGCCATACACGTGTAAAAGTAGTAGCGTACCATGTCAAAGTTTTACTCTGGATCACTGCACAGATCTGGAAGAGATACACAAAGCACACCAAGATTCAAATAAGAATACATGTGCTTCTTGTAGTTAGACAATATTTGCTTATCCCAAAATTCAGCTTTAAAGTTTGAAAAGTCAGGTGCAAAATATCATGGATCAGTTGTTAACATAGCAGAACCTCGAACAGGACTCCAATCCAGTATGCCCATTCTGCTCCTGATCATCTCTCTGCCTTTTCGGAATACAAGCCTCCCATAGACAAGAATGGGTGAATGCAGCTGTATACAACTATACAACTATGCGCTGCTATTAGTGTAAAGTAGTGCATGTGCACAGAAGTAATGCCCCCAATGCACACTACTTGTTTCGCGTTTGGGCATTACATCTGTGCATACTTTACCGGAAGAAGGGAGTTGTTCTGATTGAAATGTCACTTTATGCATTAACATACCTCCATAGACACAGTTTATCTGGACAGTAAGATCACCTGCTGACTTGGCATCTGTGTTGAGTAAAAAGATACCAAACAGGTCAACCCTTAAAAATTTTTAAGCCTGTGAAATGCCAAAAAACGATAGTACGTAAAATTGTCCATATGCTTAAACATTTTTTTAGGTTATATATGCATAAGTTAACTATGAATTAAGGTCTTAGAATTATTGCTCTTACTCTGACATTTGCAGCAATATCTCACATGTGTGGCATAATTGCTGTCTACACGTGTTCATCCTACAGGTGCATTTGCAGTAATGCATATGTTCAGAGGGAGAGGTTTGCTGTTAATTTTTTTTATTTTCTATTAGTTTATTATAGTTTTTTTTAACATTTTTTCATTTAACTTTTTTGCTATCTCAAGGTGGCTAACAAGCCCTCTTTATGATAGCATGGGCAAGTGACTGATTATCTTAATGGAGACATCAGGGGTCTATTAGACCCCAATGTCTCCCCTGCCCTCCACTACAGTTATTCAAGTACAGATCATACTTTATTAGCTTCTTTTCAGGCCAAAGGAACTAAGGAATTACTGCACTGAACTCAGGAGTGACAACATGATTGTTGCTTCTGTTTTCATTAGTTGCAGAGGAGATCTCCATCCTGAGACTAGCTACTGTAGCCCTGGGCTCCCTGGAACAATTAGTGATGGTACATGTAAGCTTCTTTTAACAACTTTGAAGTCCAGGATGTATGACCTATGGATGGTAAATGGTTAAACCTCCTACAAGTACAGAAAAATGCCTGTTGATCAGTCAGAAATGCACTTTGCTCCAAATTTCCTGTTGTGGACTGACAACACGCATAATTTGTGTTGACTGAGTGTTGTCGGCTCTTCTAGTGTCTTTTTCCATAAATACTAATTATTCTGTACCTCAAGATATGATTTAGGAGGGCTAAATAAACTCTTTGAGATAACATGTGTCAGAGGAGATGTGATTACAGTTGTTTTTGCACTTATCAAGCAAATGTAACAAAAGGCTTCCAATAATATATTTAACAGACTAAATGGGAGAAAAAGAGCAAAGGCTTTAACTCCCCCCTAACCGAAATGAACCTCTAACCTACCCTAATACTTTACCAAAACCTACCCCTTTAAAATAAAAACTATGGACTGCAAAATTCTTTACTTATCCTATGTTAGTTGATGCCCAAAGTTAACTAATTAGTGTTGAAAAATATCTGCACTGAAATCACAGTGTTAAAATAGCAATCTGCATTGTATTAAATTGAAGAAAAAAGAAACAAAAACCCAAAGGTTTGCTATGTGACTGAAAAGCCGGTGTTACCATTATATATAATTACAGTTGTAACTGTTTTTGAGCAAGCAAATACTGCCTATTGCATAATGTATTAAAACCGTTGTCCAAAGTGCAAGTGCTCCTAGTCATACCTATCACCCAACTGCTTGTAATTATCATGCAATGTATTGTTAAAATGGCAAGAGGTTCATATTTCCTAAACTTAGTTTCCAGTAGCTCAATACCAACCCCCTTGCATCCCTTACAAAGCAAGCCTTCAATCCCATTGATGACTCTGCAAATTGCTATTATATTATTTTATGACTTTGTTACTCTTTGGGCAGCTGTACAAGGATTACAGTAACCCAGTTCCTGAGTGCCTTGTTGCTTTATAATTCAGGCACATTCCTTTTCAGTAATCCTCGGTTTTTCTGGTTTCGGTTAATGGTCTCTCACTGCCCAATCGGCTTGTCTCCTCCTAACTAAAGATTTCCAGGAACAGAGGGGGCTGCTTCATGGAATCCCCCTCCCAACTGTAGATGTGTGAGAGATTCCCCGGGTGTATTCATATCCTACAGCAATCTGATTCACCCTAAAGTTGGGAGGGGGATGCGAATGGGATACAAAGAGATGCCAGAATCGAGTCACAATCAGCAGGGGAATAGTAAAACGGTGCTAAAACAACTGAACCACATAACATCCACATCTCTTTTTAACAGCATACAGATGAAAGTTACTTTGAAGATGCAGTTCACAACACGGCCTGGACACTTCTTGAACATTTTGTCAAGATTTTAGAAAGCATGATTCTTGATGTAATGTGTGCTGCTTTCTTTTAGAGTGTCCACTGAAAAACACATTTTGTCTTTTAAAAACAACTGAGCATCAGTTACACAAGGCACACCTTACTTAAGTATAGCACAAAAGCCAATTGTGTTGGTTGGGTTGTTTTCCTCCAGCACTGTGATAAGTGATTCTGAGTAACTGAACAGGAAAAAAGAAAGATCCCCTGAGAGCCTTGACCGCATCCTCCACAGAGGATTGCATCGACATATTTTCTGTACAGTGAAACCAGCAAACCATTGCTAAACATATTTCAAGTAGACACATTCCTCTCACACTTGCTAAACTGTAATGTCTTGATGCAAAGCCATCCATAATCTGAAGAAATAATAGTAGAACTCTGGGCCCTGGTGCAAGTAAAAGGAAACCCCAGATCACCCCATTCTATACCCTTTTCCACGATTTTTACCTTCCCCTACCCACATTCCCCTTGTCTGGGGCAGTGACTTATCTTTTTGTTCGCTTCTCCTATACATGTTACTGACCAAAAAGATGTTCAGAGAGCCATGTATGTTTTGGTTGGACATGTATAGTTATGGAAAGAGAGTGGCTAGTGTAAGTCCAGAGGGGTTGACAGTGTTATGCCACATACACACGACCGGTTTTGCCGTCGGAATAAACTCCGAAGGTTTCTCCGACGGAATTCCATTCAAGTGGTCTTGCCTACACACAGTCAAGCCAAAGTCCGACCAAAGTCCAGCCTTCCAGAACACGGTGATGTACAACACTTACGACAGGACTAAAAAAAGGAAGTTCAATAGCCAGTAGCCAATAGCTTCCCTCTCGTACTTGCTTCAGAGCAAGCGTCGTTTTTGGTCTGTCGGAACGGCATACAGACGAGCGGTTTTCCCGATAGGAATTATTTCCGTCGGAAATATTTAGAACATGTTCTATTTCTAGGTCCGTCAGATTTTTCAAAAAAATAAGTCCGATGAGGCACACACACGATTGGGATAGACGATGAAAAGCTTCCGTCTGACTTTTTCTGTCGGACATTCCGCTTGGGTGTACGCGGCTTTAAGGTGTATCCATATTCAAAACTTTTTAATACTTTTGCCAGATTAGGGAATAGTTAAAACCAGTCAATGTCACTTCGGAAAGATTTCTTCTCACTTGTGTCTCTAGGAGATGCATCTCTTATACAGGTATATCTGGACCAGGTATGCCATTGGAAGAGTTTCCCTCTATTCCTATTTTAGTGATAGTTGTAAGGCTCTGAATTTCCCACCATCTTCTATTTCAGTGACAATAGTCTCCAGGATAAATAGACAGGGTGAATCCCAAATTCAGCACTAAAAACCCTAAAAAGTTTCTAATCCTTCCATCTTCTATTTAAAAATGGCAAAAATAAAGTTTTGGCTATAGATGTCCTTTAATAGATTAAACAAGAAGAAAGATGCAGCTTACCCCAGATACCCTTCGGAATCATGCACATTGGATGTTTTGCCCCAATGCACAAGACTCCAGCATTTAGGTGCAGGTAAAAGGCACAGGTGCAGCCCTTAAAACTCTGACATGCTGACAGTGGCTGTGGCTGGTGGACGGTGCACTAACGTTTAGGGCAGTATGCTCCTAGGGACTAATGCCTGAAATGCATGCAGTCTGCATTCTGAGCATTCGTCCATGGGTGTTCATGGCCATAAACGTTAGTAGCACTCCTATCTTTCAACCACAGCAGCTGTCAGCCTCTTAGAATTTTACAGGCTGCCGGCAGCAGGGCTAGACAGTGCATCTGTGCCTTACACAGATCTAAACATTGAAGTGTCGTGCGTGGTGCTAAACACCCAGTGTGCTTGAGGCCTTAACCAGGTTAGATGGACCTAGTTAAATCTGAAAATTCATCTATATTTGGGTAAAACTCCCAGGTTCTCAACATGCACAACCCAGATGTAGCGCTATCCCTGTTGGAAATTGCCCAGGTTCTTTCTCCCAGTGATTGCCCAGCAACCAGGCACATAACCACAGTGACTCTTTGGCTTTTCACAAAGAACTAGTTAGACTGAGCTCATTAGGGCACTAGCCGATGTCTACTTTACACTAACACACAGCTGACTCTTTAGCACCAGAGGGGTGGCAGCATCCCAAATGTCTCTAAGATCTCTCTCTGCAGTCTGTACTCACAAAATGTCCTTGGAAAGGTGGTTGCCTCCTTACAACATGTTATCTCCTGTGATACCAGACTAGATATTCAGATGACAGCCCCTCAGTCAGTTTGTTAGCAGGTGATGGCTTACCTATTCGTGGCCACAGCAGCAGCCAGAGCACCCCTAACACAAATGACTAACTTCTCGCGCATACCAGTCCCTGTTCTGTATACTCCACTTCCTCTCTCTCCCTCAATGGGCAGGTGGGGGCCGGTTACGGGGTTCTCTGCCCACCCTCCTGGCTGTGTGGCTGTATCCTTCACTCCCAGGGGTATCAGGACACTGGCCCCCTTCTCCCAGGGCTTGACAGCCAGGTGGTATCACTGTAACTGTACTCACTCACTTCATCTGCTGCATTATCTGAAGAACTCAAACAGAGGCCGCATGCAGATAAACCTCTTCTTTACTGAAGATTTGCAATGTATAACAGTCAAACAGGCCTTGGACCACACACAGTTCAAAAGAAAAGTATTAATCCTCTCCATAGAACAGTCAGTAGTCTCATCTGGCTGGTGAGGTATCCCTTGTGCCCATCTTCAGGGAAACCTTTTCAGGTGGAAGAAAGGATAAAGTCTCTGCTCCTAGATGACTCCTCACACACTATATAAGGGATCCTGCAAAGAGGGAAGTGCACTTACTCTCCTTCCTGGAAATGATTTAAAAGGGTAACACTCTAAAATTGGCCACCTAGTGGGTCCCAGCTTAACCTGCCTACAAGCTCTCTGTAACTTCAGTATCCAGACCCCTCAGTTAGCCCAGCTGAGCCCCCAAGAACAGCAAGCACAGGGCAGGGCTGCCCAGAGGGTAGCAAGCCCTCCAGGCTGGACTTCTTTTCTCCAAGACAAAAAAAGACTGCTCAGTGTCTCAGAGTATTTATACAGACTCCCAGCAGCCTTCAGGGCCACCCTTCCTGGGGCTGGCCAGGGTTGTATAAATAGTCATGCTGCTCATTTGCATTGCTCCAAACCTATGTTCTAAAGAGATCCACCGTTCTCTGGAAAACAGAGGAAGCAATCAAACCTGCAGCATCTGAAACACTGAACATGTAGGCGGGTTGGAACTAGCCAGTTAGCTACTGTACTGGACTGGAGTTAATGCTTTGCCAGTTCTTTGGTCTTTGCGCGACTTTTTCTCTGGGACTGATGCACTTATCTTGGGTTATACAAGAGGGACAGTGGTATGGTATGGAGTCCTAGCAGAAAGTCCTCAGGAAGGGAATCCAGGGAGAGAAATCCGATGCCCATAGGGGAAAGCGAGAGAGAACAACACCCATGAGGAGCAGAAGAATGTCGCTCACTACTATCTGGATGTAAAGTCATCAGAACGTTGGGGTTTACCCCAAAGGCACCAGCTGCTTGAGACTGCCTCTGATGAACAGTGTATTTACATCATGGACTCTGTCTTTGCAAGTATGCCGGGGCAGCACATAGACTGGGTTAGGGATGTGGGAAAGAATTATGTCTCTGAATGTTGCACTTTGTAATGCCTTTTGCACTTTTTCAAGTAAAGTTTTGAAACCTTGTTCCCACCTGGTAGGAAGTTACTAAAAGCACGTAGTGCAAGTAACCGGCACCACCCTGTAGTTCAGGTCACTAAGATACTTGGGGTATGAAGACATCAGCATGGAAATAAGGCAGTGTAAAGACACAAGTGATTACCTTGGGTAATGGAAGTCTAACAAGCAGCCTGTCAGTAGCATCTACCTGCTGCAGATGGAATGGCCTCTAACAGCGAGGGAGATGTTGTCGGCACTGCTTCCACCAGGGGTCTGTCTTCCAGAGCAATGGGAGCGGATTTGCACTGCAGAGGTTTCCATTCTATACAGAGGTATGGAAGTTCAAGAGTTAAGTTAAGTGCATGCGTGGAGCCTGCGCAAGCTACACGGCAGGGCCCACTCTCCTACTGGGAAATGGTAGTGGAAAATGCTGGACAGGTGGATGTAAACAAGGCTCACCCTGTCCCTCCCAATTGCAAGTTACAGAGAAGGTGTACATTGTCCCGGGGATCCAAGAGTTTACTTGAGAACAGTTACAATGCAAGTGTACACAGTGTATGTTAATTTTTATAAGCAGAGGCACACCTTAAGGTTGAGCATTCCCCTATGGTAGCCTTGTCCCAGGACATTGATAAAAACTGCACACAAAAAAGATACCCTATGTGTAGTAAAGTGATGCTGTTACAGGTGCCTAGTGTAGCCCAGAAGAACCCACCCTGGGATAGGCCTCTCATGTGACCAGGGGCGGACTGAACATTCTGGCACTCGGGCACTGACCGAGGGCCCCATGCCACTAGGGGGCCCCATCAGGGTTGCCAGCCTCAGTAAAACCAGGGACAGATTGTAAAAATCTGTGTATTTTTACATCTGTCCCTGAAATGTCTGACACCGACATCATTTTGATGTAAAATTTTGGAGGCTATGGCTGCTCCGCCCCTCCACTACCTCCTCAGCCAATGGGAACACAGTGTACACGCCCCCTTCCCCCGCGTGGCTTCTTTGAATACAGAGCAGGATATGCCGGTGTCTTGCCGAATAAGTTCCTTCGGCGGATAGGTTCCCCCCTGTACTGCGCAGGCGCAGCGCCTGCGCAGTACGTACTACTGTCGGCCGCCGGAGATAGCCGAAGCTCAAACGCTTCGATCAGCTGTACACGGCGCCTGCGCCCTGGGTCCAGGTTCCTTCCCCTCTATCCAAGTGGACCTAGAGGGGGAATCTAAAAGTGCCGAGCGCAGCGAGGCCGTGCCCGAAGCGTGGCGAGCGAAGCGAGCCCGCGAGGGGCCCTCTTACAGGCGCCGTGTACAGCTGATTTTCAGCTGTTCCGCTTCGGCTATTTCCGCCGGCTTCTACTGCGCATGCGCAGTAGAGGGGGAACTAATCCGCCGAGCGGAACTTTCTCGGCAGAACACCGACATCTGGAGGAGAGGAGAGGGAGGCGGGGACACAGCCTGCAGTGTGGGATGGACTTCAGGCTGATGCAAGGTAAGTTGACTAACTTGGCTAAGTTAAATGTTGTTTTATTAGTGCTTTCTCTGGTGAGCAGAAGGAGGAGGGTGTGTTTCCTCTGGCAGAGCTCCTGTTACTGAGCCTGTTAGATCGTTGTTCTGTGTGTGAGAAGTGCACTTCTCCTGGGGGAATGATGTTCTGAAGTTCTCCCCCAATCTCTGCTACATCTCCCTACTGATTACTTGCCCACCAATACACAGACACATCATCCTCCTTTCCTGTATTACCACTGAATGTGTCTGAGCTGCTGGGGCACTACAAGTCCCAGCATGTCAGGAGATGGGGGCAGCAGCAGTGTGTTAGACTGATTTCTAAATTAAAAGTGCTGGTGTGTATATACTGTGTGTGTATGTATATGCCTAATGTGTATGTGTATGTAGTCTGTGTGTATACTGTGTCTGTATACTGTGTGTATACTGTGTCTGTATACTGTGTGTGTCTGTCTGTGTGTATACTGTGTCTGTATACTGTGTGTGTCTGTCTGTGTGTATACTGTGTCTGTATACTGTGTGTATCTGTCTGTGTGTATACTGTGTCTGTATACCGTGTGTGTGTCCATGTCTGTATACTGTGTCTGTGTGTACACTGTGTGTGTGTGTCTGTATACTGCATCTGTATACTGTGTATACTGTGTCTGTATACTGTGTGTATACTCTGTGTGTATACTGTGTGTGTTTGTATACTGTGCATGTGTCTGTGTGTGTATACTGTGTATGTATACTGTGTGTGTATACTGTGTGTGTCTGTGTGTATACTGTGTCTGTATACCGTGTGTGTGTCTGTGTGTATACTATGTCTGTATACTGTGTCTGTGTGTAAACTGTGTGTGTGTCTGTATACTGCATCTGTATACTGTGTGTGTGTCTGTGTGTATACTGTGTGTATACTCTGTGTGTATACTGTGTGTATACTGTGTGTGTGTGTGTATACTGTGTGTATACTGTGTCTGTATACTGTGTGCGTGTCTGTGTGTATACTGTGCGTCTGTGTGTATACTGTGTGTCTGTGTGTATACTGTGTCTGTATACTGTGTGTCTGTATACTGTGTATACTGTGTGTGTGTATATACTGTGTCTGTATACTGTGTGTGTGTGTATACTGTGTGCGTGTCTGTGTGTATACTGTGTGTGTGTATACTGTGTCTGTATACTGTGTGTGTGACTGTGTGTGTGTATACTGTGTCTGTATACTGTGTGTGTGTCTGTGTGTATACTGTGTCTGTATACTGTGTGTGTGTCTGTGTGTATACTGTGTCTGTATACTGTGTGCGTGTCTGTGTGTATACTGTGTCTGTATACTGTGTGTATACCGTGTGTGTGTGTGTGTATACTGTGTGTGTACTGTGCGTGTGTCTGTGTTCATACTGTGTCTGTATACTGTGTGTGTATACTGTGTCTGTATACTGTCTGTATACCGTGTGTGTGTCCATGTCTGTATACTGTGTCTCTGTGTAAACTGTGTGTGTGTCTGTATACTGTGTGCGTGTCTGTGTGTATACAGCATCTGTATACTGTGCACGTGTCTGTGTGTGTGTCTGTTTGTGTCTGCGTGTATACTGTGTCTGTATACTGTGTGTATACTCTGTGTGTGTATACTGTGTCTGTATACTGTGTGTGTGTCTGTGTGTATACTGTGTGTGTGTGTGTGTATACTGTGTGTGTCTGTGTGTATACTGTGTGTGTGTGTGTATACTGTGTGTGTGTGTGTATACTGTGTGTGTGTCTGTGTGTATACTGTGTGTGTGTATACTGTGTGTGTGTCTGTATGTATACAGTGTGTCTGTATGTATACTGTGTGTATACTGTGTGTGTGTCTGTATGTATACTGTGTGTGTGTCTGTTTGTATACTGTGTGTATACTGTGTGTGTGTCTGTTTGTATACTGTGTGTATACTGTGTGTGTGTCTGTATGTATACTGTGTGTATACTGTGTGTGTGTCTGTATGTATACTGTGTGTGTGTCTGTTTGTATACTGTGTGTATACTGTGTGTGTGTCTGTATGTATACTGTGTGTATACTGTGTGTGTGTCTGTATGTATACTGTGTGTGTGTCTGTATGTATTCTGTGTGTGTGTCTGTTTGTATACTGTGTGTGTGTGTCTGTTTGTATACTGTGTGTGTATACCGTATGATCCATGTGTGCCAACTGCCGCTCAACAGAAATCGCTCTAACAATCCCGTACCCATGAAAAATGCACTTGATGCCATTTGGAGCCTTCTGATTGGTGAACTCCTGAGCTCGGCCTCGGAACCGGCAGCAGGTCTGGGTACACACCTGTGCAGTGACAACTTGCGCAGTTCAGAGGCTGCAACAAGTGGAATTTTTTTTAAAGCCTTTTTTTAGCCAGCTGCCTACCTCACCAAGCAGTAAGGTGCAAAGGTGTGTGTAAAGGGACACTGATTAAAAGGCGATACTCGGGGGGCTCTGCTATAGGGTGCCACTGTGGGGGCTCTGTCGTAAGGGGAGATTCTAATGTAAGGGAGGACTGACTCTGCGGACTGTCATGTATAGGGAGAATGTTGGGACTTTGATGTAAGGGAGGACTCTGATGTGAGTGTGGCGCTCATCCCGACTGCTGTACTCTATATGTTGTTTTGTTTGTTACTTACTCCTGACCCCTGTACTCTATACATTATACTGTACATAGACCTGACCCAGGTGTTCTCTCAACAGTTGCTGGTTTTAATTAAAGGGATTGTTTTTTTATTCATTTTTAAATAACAAGAATTTCATACTTACCTCCTCTGTGCAGTTGGATTTGCACAGAGCAGCCCAGATCCTCCTCTTCTCGGGTCCCTCTTCGCTGCTCCTCACCAATCCCACCTATGGAGTGCCCCCCACAGCATGCAGCTTGCTGGGGGGCCCCAAAATCTCCTATTGCCCGGGGGCCCCATGAGTTGTCAGTCCGCCCCTGCATGTGACCCTTGCTTGGCACGCAACAAGGAGGGGAAACATGGAGGACATGACTTCCACCACACAACCCTACCTTCCCCCCGTTCCAAAAAACAAACCAAACTAATCCCATGCAGCTGCACTAATTACAATGAGCACAACTAAATTCACCTAATAACAGAACAGCAGCTCCACTGAACACAGTGAGCTAGAACTAAATCTACCTAACCCTAGCACCTATCTATGAGGGAGCTACACAGGCAAGGACCTTTATGAAAAATCTAGCTCACCTGGCAGGTATTTTTGTGTATGTAGTACATTGCAATTTAATACAGGAATTGTAATTTCAGTCAATAAAGAGATCTGAAAAACAATAGGTTGTTTTCTCATAGCAAACTGTTTCCCAGATGCAAGAGGCCCAAACAAACTGCATTTAAAGCGGTGTTCCGCCCCCCCCCCCAAAAAAAAAAAAAATAAAAGCCAGCAGCTACACATACTGCAGTTGCTGGCTTTTAACAATAGGACACTTACCTGTCCTGGAGTCCAGCGATGTCGGCACCGCAGCTGATGTTTCCATCAGCGGTCGGGTGCTCCGCTGCCATTGCGGGTACGGGAACCCAGCAGTGTAGCCTACGGCTTCACGCTGGGAACCCTACTCACCCTACTCACTCGCACCCTACATGTGCGAGGCCCCGCTCCTCTCTCCTACTGGCCCAGTGACAGGGAGAGGAGGGAGCCCCGTGGTGATGTCACGGACAGCGGCCCGAACTCCCGGAAGTGGGACAGGTATCCTGTCCCCCCTTCCCCTCGAAAGGTACCAATTGTGGCACCGGAGGGGGAGAGGAGACAAATGATCAAAAGTTCCACTTTTGGGTGGAACTCAGCTTTAAAGACACCTTTTATAGTGGATCTATACTCAGATGTTAATTCTTGTTACTTCCACCACAAATACCAAAATAAGGGTTAATTCCTTCCATTTTAGGATAGTAAATCATTCCATCATGTCCCTGTGGACTTTTGCATGTCCACGGCCACTGGTTTATAGCAGAGATACAGCCTATTCTTGTAGATCATGACATTGTAGGACTTAAACCCATATACTTAATACCATCCTACCTGTACATACCCTCCCTCCAAAACATCAGGGATGACTCGGACTAGTTTCTGGAGTAAAATGGCCTTGCGGCCTTTTATTTAAACATATAAATTAACATAAATATATAAATAACTGTATTTCCTTAAATAACTTGTTAAGGTAACTTACTCAGTAAGAACTATGACTATGACCTAGGTCACTGGTACAACCTCCTTAATTTAAAACCTGCCAGTCGGAAACCCCTGACACAGCATTATAACAACATACCCCAGTGACCTGGCATTTTAACTCCTGCAGGTTAACCCTTAGGGCCTGAAGGTACCAACTACAATCCCCATCCTTCCATGAATGGGTACCAGCAAAAACTCCCATCATCTGGATGGGTACAATCAAACAACCCCCCATCCTTGGATGGGTACACATGTTACAACTTGTAACAGAATTTATCCTATTCAAGGAACAAACAACCACTGCCAACCATTGGGAGGGTGGGTGGGAATCTCGTCCACCACCGCTCTCAAACTGACGTCACTTCCCCTTCCTACATCTCCTACACTTTTCTTCCTGCAGCCCCTCCCCTTCTCTAAAAGGAGAAGTGTAACCCTTGCAGAGACAGGCAAATGTGCAGTCCAGCACTGTCATGCCGTCCCTGCACTTAGGGTCCCCCTGGCTCCGTGACTCTGTTGACATTGTAGGACTTAAGCCCATATACTTAATACCATCCTACCCGTACATACCCTCCCTCCAAAAACATCAGGGATGACTCGGACTAGTTTCTGGAGTAAAATGGCCTTGCGGCCTTTTATTTAAACATATAAATTAACATAAATATATAAATAACTGTATTTCCTTAAATAACTTGTTAAGGTAACTTACTCAGTAAGAACTATGACTATGACCTAGGTCACTGGTACAACCTCCTTAATTTAAAACCTGCCAGTCGGAAACCCCTGACAAGGCATTATAACAACATACCCCAGTGACCTGGCATTTTAACTCCTGCAGGTTAACCCTTAGGGCCTGAAGGTACCAACTACAATCCCCATCCTTCCATGAATGGGTACCAGCAAAAACTCCCATCATCTGGATGGGTACAATCAAACAACCCCCCATCCTTGGATGGGTACACATGTTACAACTTGTAACAGAACTTATCCTATTCAAGGAACAAACAACCACTGCCACAGCACGAAAGGGGTAACCCCTTACCCTTGCGAGCACCTCCACACCCTAAGCCCTCTGTGTGTGCCTTCTTGTAAGCCTAAAGACCATAGGTCCGTGCCCACCTCATTGAGATGTACACCATCGCTGCGCAAATAACGCCTTGTGTCAACCTCCAACTCCCTATGACGAATGGCTAAGCCCCCATTCCTTATAAAAAACCGGCTCACTTCTTTATTAACTTTTATCCTAGCCCTGTTCACTTTTTTATCAGATAGAGCCCAGCGCCACAATAGCCTGCCTAGCATGTCAGACCACACTAAGACCATCTTGGGATAAGCAGCTTTTAAACGCAAGAAATTGCACTTGATGTCCCTGATAAGGTCCCTCATGGATCTAGCTCCCATGTCATTTCCACCCACGTGCAATAACAATACATCAGGGGCCCTGTCCAGGCGGGAGAATCTATGCACTTCCCCCAGCACCCTATTCCACTGCATGCCCGGAACCCCAATCCACCTGATGAGGGCCTCTTGTCTGGGAATGCGAAGCTGTCTGCCGTTCAGCCGAACGTCCGCTCTCTTGGCCCCCAAAACACGTAGGAGTGACCGAGTATCCAAACCAGACATACATCTTGACCTGTAGACAAAATAGATAATACAACCTCATGAACCTTAAACCCAACTCCCACTCATAAAACAACCCCAGCTAAAATTACATTTGAACCATGTGAGGGCGGACATACAGTTTGAATCTATCCGAATCCCATCTGCCAATACGTCTAATCGCCTCCTGACTCAAACCTGCCCTGGCAGCCTCTGTGGCCGCCCCAATCCTGAAAGAATGTGATGAGAATTGTAAAGGGTCACATCCCACCCTGACCACGCATTTCTTAAAAACCGTTACAAACTGGTATTTTGAAAGACACAAACCGTCCTCATGTATCAAGAAGGGGCCGGTAACGGCAGGCCTAACCGTCATGAAAGCTCCCACAAGCCTAACCGGGCATATGCTATGCTCCGCAATCTTCCCAAACTCCAGATATTTTCCTCTCCCCGCTTGATCCGTTTTTGACCTGTGAATCCATATGCGGACTCTATCTACCCCTACTTCAACCTCCCCGTGGAAAAGCCTGCCCGGAACCGTCTTTGACAGGCTCACCAACTCACTTATCCTCAGCGCCCCAAAAAAGGCCAGCGCAAACGCTGCTTTGAATAGTGCGCATTCGTACTTGGATCTGCTGACCCTTTCCAAACTAAGCATCAACTGCTTAAGCATTTCAAAAGAGACGGGGCGCCTCCCATCCCTCTGTTTATAAGCTTTCCTATATCCCTTGACTGCTTGCCGTAACCAAAATTCCTTCGTATGGTCCCGGCTCCCCTGCCATTTAAAAAGGAAGGCCAAAACTGCCAATTCACGATTGATGGCAGCTGCCGAGATATCTTTTTCAAAGTCCCTAATTATAAAATACAGCACTGCCTTGTCCACGTCCGGATCATCAGATCCCATGCCCAAGTCATGCAGAAAGGCGAACCACTCCTTCCATACCTTAGAGTAGGCATTCCATGTAGCCATACTCACGGATCGCTGAATCCATTTTGCTGCTGTTCCAAGGCAATGTTCCATATCCAGCTGGGACAGGCGACCCCCTGATGATCTGCCTCTGGTGCCAACCTCCGGAACCTGTCCCACTGAAAACGAGACAAAGCGTCAGCCAAGGTGTTCTCAGTCCCTGGTAGATGCACAGCATAAATGAACGCATTCAGTTGTAAACAACGAAGTACTAGATGGCGCAAAAGCCTGACCACCAGCACTGATGCCGCACTCAGCCGATTAACCACTTGCACCACCCCCAGATTGTCGCAATTGAAGCGAACCTTCAGGTTTCGCAACGACTCGCCCCAAAGCTCCATGGCCACCACAATGGGGAACAGCTCCAAGAGTACCAGGTTCTTTAAGAACCCAGCCTCCCGCCAAGCCGCCGGCCACATAGCCGCACACCAGTGGCCCTTACAAAAAGCACCAAACCCCGTTGACACGGCGGCATCAGTAAACAACTCTAGGTCACAGTTGCTGACCGGCCCAGACATCCATAAAGCCCTTCCATTGAAAGACTCCAAGAATACCTGCCACACCCGTAAGTCCTCCCTGTGATCTCTAGTCAGACTCACGAAATGTGTCGGCGCCCGGATCCCTGCAGTGGCGGCTGACAGCCGCCTGCAGAAAATTCGTCCCATAGGGATGATACGGCAAGCGAAGTTTAGCTTACCTAGCAAAGATTGGAGTTGGCGAAGTTGCAATTTCCTAACTCCAATGGTCCCTCGAACTTCCTCTTTCAACTTCGACAGTTTGTCCTGCGGAATCCTGCATTCCATCCTCCTCGAATCTATCTCTATTCCGAGAAATGTGATAATCGCCGTTGGACCCTCGGTTTTTTCCAGGGCTAGCGGCACCCCAAATCTTTCCGCTAGATACTGCAAAGTCCCCAAAAGCACTGCACATATGTTGGAACCCGCTGGACCCACACATAAGAAGTCGTCCAAATAATGGATGACTGAATTGATACCAGACACATCCCGTACTGCCCATTCCAAGAACGAACTGAACGTTTCGAAAAGAGCGCAGGATATAGAGCATCCCATTGGAAGACATCGGTCTACATAGTAGGCCCCTTCCCATTTACAGCCTAGCCATCTGAAACTGTCGGGATGAACTGGCAACAGCCGAAAAGCCGATTCGATATCGGACTTGGCCATTAATGACCCCTGCCCATATCTCCTAACCCATGATACCGCTGCGTCAAAAGATGTGTACGTAACCGCACACTCTTCCGGGGCTATAGCATCATTCACCGACCCTCCCTTCGGGAAAGAAAGGTGATGTATGAGTCTAAACTTATTTGGCTCTCTTTTTGGTACCACACCCAAGGGAGAGACCACTAACCCTTGTAGTGGTCTTTCCTTAAAAGGCCATGTGTCCCAATGACACTTCTTTTCCCAATTTTTCAGAGACCACTGCTGCATGCAGCAGAGCTGACCTCAAATTCTTGGCCTCAGGCGGCACCTCTGCCAAGGCACAAGGAATGTGAAAACCCTCCCTAAAACCTGCCTCCAGCGTGGCGGCCGCTGCCCGGTCAGGGTACCTATTGAGGAAAGGCCGCATTCTTTCCACCCGTACCGGAGTCCTCCCTCTTACCTGAAGTATCTCCGGCGCGTCCTTTTCCTTTTTTGAAACATTTTGCCAATGCATGGGATCCCGCGCAGCCGGAACACAAATGCTTGAAACGACAGTTGGCTCCAAATCTGCAAGTTCCCTCATTAAATTGCCAGCAATATCCCCATTTTTTCTCGGCCGGTTGTCCTGGGGTTGCTGAACCTCCGACCCCTGCCTGAAAAAACTGACTAGGGGCCCTCGCTGCCGTCATCAACCTCATCCACAAGCTGATGTCCTTGTGATCCCAGCGTAGATTCGGTCGCACCGCCATCCTCTGACGAAATTGCTCATCATAGCGTAGCCACGCCACGCCCCCGTATGTTCTATGGGCCTCACTAATGGCCTCTAGGTACACAAACAGTGCTGAACAATGTTCTGGCGCTTTTTCACCTACCACACTCGCCAAAATGGCGAACGCTTGTAGCCAATTGGGGAACGTTCGCGGGATCAAGCGATACCTACGCTTCTCCTCATCCTCCTTTTTTCCCTCCACCGGTTTTATCCTATCCAGATTAAATTTTTCTAACGGCAGCAACGTGAATATTTCCACGTACTCGCCTTTCCATATTTTTTCCTTTACCTCTGCTTTTAAATGAGCCCCCAAAGGGCCCTCAAAGCAGACATATACCTCGCTCCTTGCCGCATCTGCTAATCTAACCCCGATTCCACACGTGCTACAAGCTCTTTTAGGCCAGTTAACAACTCCCGCAACCCCTCATTCCCTGTTTGGGGCGCTGATGCTGACGGTGGAGCCGATACCTTCTCCGCCCCCCCTGGCCTGACTACACCCCCCGACCGTGAACTACCCCCCTGCACATTTTTTCCCAACAAATTATGTAAAAAAATAGTAACAGGATTAGAAGAATCGCACTCACCGGGCTGCACTGGACTGTGCCCAACAGCCGCCACTCCTGGAACCAGCGATGCTTGATGTCCCTGATCGTCGCCTCCGTCAGACCCGGACAGCTCTCCTTCCGACCAATCGTCGTGCTCGTTCGTCCTGCCAATTTCTCGTTGCACCCCACTTGCGGTTGCAGTGGTTGCCGAGGGCCTGCGGTGCTGTGTTCTGCCACTCCTCCCTTGGATACCGCTAGGCCCGCTGGATACCCCTGGTGATGGACTCCTGCGTCTACTGCTGTGTGGGGTGCGTGCCGACCTTCCATTACCTCCCCTCAAGCTGGCACTGGCGTCTCTCTCTGACCCGCTATCACCCTGCGGCGGACTACTGTCCATCTCGGTCGCCCATGACCCTCCTCCACTTGCCGCGGTGCGTTCTTGTGCATCCCGCGCCCTCCGTCCCTCTCCTGCTGACCTCTCAGGGGGCTGTAAGCATCTGCGCCTGGCTGGGGGGGAAGAGCCGCGTGCGTTGCTGGGCACCCTTCCCCCAGTCCCTCCAACTTTCCTCTGATTCCCCCGGGCCTCTCCTCGTCCATCCCCCTGCCTGGCCTGCATAATGGGTGTCTGGGCCTCTCCCGCTGCCATCCCCCGATGCGCTGTTCTAGACGAGCCCATGTCAGCCTCAAGGCTGTATCTCTCTGGTGGACGTGATCGCCGTGCCCTGGGAGTTGGTGCCCCCCCCGCTCACCGTCGCCCCGCCGTCCGTGATCAAACGCAGCTGCTGCTGGAGCCAGTCCGCGCCGTTAGCGGCGACCGCCGCTCTCAGCTGCTCTACAAAACCCTCCATCGCTGCCATGCTGTGTATCAGGAAGGGGAAGGTGGAGAGTGGTGAGGTGTGCTTCTAATCTCGTCCACCACCGTTCTCAAACTGACGTCACTTCCCCTTCCTACATCTCCTACACTTTTCTTCCTGCAGCCCCTCCCCTTCTCTAAAAGGAGAAGTGTAACCCTTGCAGAGACAGGCAGATGTGCAGTCCAGCACTGTCATGCCGTCCCTGCGCTTAGGGTCCCCCTGGCTCCGTGACTCTCTATTTATTCCAAACGGCATACAGCTGTTTCAGGCTTGTTGACCATCAGCAGTACATGGAAACAATGGCTGAAAGAGGCTTAAATAAAAGTATATCTTCTATGTATGATATGCATTTTGCTAGTAAATGTTCTTAATATTATAATCATAAATTGTGCATTCTCTTGGGCCAACACCATTTATCAGGTTATGCACACTTGGTGCAATGTAAACCATCTCACGAGGAGATAAGATTCTAGTGATTATTGGTCAGTTATCTCTTAAAAGATCTTATCACTGTATAAACATTAACATGGAAGCTCAAGTTTTCTCACGTCATATTTGCAGATTGCTTTTTTTTTTGGTTTTGAACTGTGTGGGGTTTCCTAAATGGAATGCTGAATATCACTTTCTGTCTTTCTCAGATTTGGAAACTCCCCTGCATTTTATTGTTACAACAGTCACTGCCTAGTGATGATTATTATGTGTAATTACTCTTTGTGGCAGGAGCAGTTTAAGATGCAATATTCACATCTGGACTGTAATGAGGAGAAATTCAGTAATGGGCACAATAGTAAAGGCCTGGAACCTTGGGGCAGCACAGAGGTGATTCTATGAAGAACAGTGCTGCATGAGTATTTCATGCATCAGCAACAGTTGCCTCCACGGGTCTTTTAAGGCATTTAGGGGTCAGAAGAGACAGGTTCTACTGCAGCTAAAACTCAAGATGTGCATGCATGGGGATTTGCATCCTCTGACTTCAATCTTCCAATGCAGGAGGTCTACCAAACTCCAGGCAAATATTTTCTTTATGTAAGGTAGCCCTCAGCAGGTGCTTTAAATTAGATTGGCTGCTATACTCACCTTCAATCCAGAGCTACTCGCCCAGGACCAGATTTAGCCTGTCTGATGTGGGGATACAGTAAAAAATGTCAGGGGGGCAGAGGATAGGAGGTCAGCAGGGAAAAGTACAGGGGGTCACCAGGGCAGAGGATAGGATCAGGAGTTTGTTGGCCAGTGTACTGGGGAAATTCGTTTTTCATTTTCAATATTTGTATTGAATTTCAAATGAAAAAGCAATAACATTTGTTGTAAATTGGCTCACAGGCCAAAGCAGTGGATGACAAACCATGAATTTGTTAAGATTATAGACAAAACAAGTAGCATATACAACCATTATAACATAGACAGCATTAGGAATAGAGTGTGATCAAGATAATAGTCCTGATAAGTCTATATGAGATTTATAAAGGAGATAGCTCTTTGAAAATTAAACATTCGAAGCAGGGATGGACTAGGCTCAGCCCATCCCGAGACAGGCCATCCGTGCCACCCTGATGGGTTCATGCTGTGGACTAGGATACCCCCTCAGGAAAAGTTGAGCCCCAGGACAATGTCATTTTTCAATCGTTTTTATTAAAAGAAGTCATCAACAGCAGTTAATAATGAGAATCAAAATCAGGGATGACAGCATTTCTTAAAAGAAGAAAGGTCTGTACATATAATCAGATATGTTTTTTCTAGGCTATATGTGAAACCAAAGAGCGAGAAGTACAAACAGTTCTTGGGTCTCAGTTATAACTACAACAAGGGGTTCAGCAAACCAGGGACAATAGAGCTCCAAGAGCTGGATTCCAAATTAGAGAGCAATAGAAGAAAAAAGAAAGAGCCCAAAAAAGAAAGAAGGAGAGAAAGGTGGGGAACAGATGGAAGAAAGAATAAGAGGAAAGGAATAGTGAACGAATGGACCAAACCCAACTCCATAAGAAAGGAGCAGCTTCAAGGCACAAGAGGTATCTCCATATATTGGGCCCAGGGTTCCCAGATAACTTCAAATTTTGCAGCAGAATTTATAAGGATGCTTACTATTTTCTTCTGCGCCATAATCCAGAAGATTGTCCTTTTCGCCATTTGGAAAGAGACGTGGGGCTGTTTCCAAGCCCGAGCTATGGTTAATTTTGCCCCAGTAAGAATAAACATAATAAGGCGATGGGTAGATTTAGAGGTGGAGCTAACAGGGAAATTCAATAATGCAATCTGTGGAGATTTAGTTACTGGTATGCTCGTGATTTTACGAATCAATTGGAAGATCTTATTCCAGAATCCCCCAATTTTAGGGAGCTCCCACCAAACATGCATCATTGAACCTATCATTTCGCAGTTCCGGTATCAGAGAGGTGAAGATGAAGGATAGAATTTAGCTAATTTGGTCGGGACCAGATACCATCTTATCAAGACTTTCATATTCGTTTCTACCAGAGCTGTGTTTAATATTCCACGGTAAGCACAGGCAGAGGCTCTATTCCAGTCTTCCAGATACCATTCCTGACCAAGATCCCTCTCCCATTCTAGCATGTAGAGATATTTTGTATGGGCTAAGACCAATGACTTGTAGATCACTGAAATCCCCCCTCTCTGCTCCATGGCTAGTCCACACCAGAACTCGTAGTTGGTGATACTCAGCGGATTCGGTTTTGATGACCATAATTTATGGAGGAAATTAGAAATTTGACAGAACCAAAACATTTCAGATAAGGGCATATCTAATTTACTAATACAATAGGTGAGGGTAAGTGGGCCTGTGGATTTAATAAAATGTCCAATTCTGTACAACCCTTTGTCCAGCCACCATTTGAAGACTTGTATTTCTAAACTTGGAGGGAAGAGGGGGTTACGAAACATATGTGATAAGGGACGCCAATCCGAGACCAGTTGTGGGTGAGTTTTGAGTGAGTCCCAAAGTGCAATAGAGTGAGAGCGTGTTGGGGCCAAAATAGCGGGTCTGGCCTTACCATAGTAAGTAGGCGAATGTGAAATGTGGCATCGCCTGCCTTTCCATACGCACCCATTTGGGGTGAGGTGAGCTGATTTAGAGTAAATTGTCGAGATCTGAGTTAGTTGTGTCGCTTGATAGTACCATAAGAGGTTAGGTAACCCTACTCCACCCTGAAAAGGGTTTCCTTGGAGACTCTATGTCCCTTTGCACCCCAGATAAATTTGAAAATTTTGAATGGAAGCACTGCAAATGATTTTTAACAATTGGGATAGGTAGGAATCTAAAGAGATAAAGGATGTGTGGGAGCAGAGTCATCTTCACTGAGTTAACTCTGCCTATCCAAGATAACTCCAAGTTGGCCCAGTGTTTGAGCTCTTCTTCTAGCCTGCGATAAAGTGGAGGAAAGTTGGCCTCATATAAACAATCCACAGTGGCAGATAGATTGACCCCCAGGTAGGGAATGTGTGAGTTGCTCCACTTGAACTTAAAATATTCCTTTAAACGTGTTACTAAAGGTTCTGATACAGTTATATTCAATGCTAAGTATTTTGAAAAGTTTACCCGAAGGCCCGAGATTGCGCTGAAGTCATCTAACAGGTTACATATATTTGGGACAGAGGTGAGAGGGGCAGTTAAGAAAAAAAGAGTATATTTGTGAATTTGTGTCCCACAATGAACTCCGTGAATGTCAGGGTGTTTTCTGATTGCAATGGCTAACGTTTTGATGGCTATGGCAAAGATAAGGGGGTGGACAATGGACATCCCTGCCTCGTGCCCTTAAGGGCAATTAGTTTTTAGAACAGCATACAGGGGTCAGCAAAGGAGTGCACAGGAATTGGTAAGGCAGTGTACTGGGAATCAGTAGGGTAGAGGACAGGGGTCACCGCTGGCAGGGCAGAGGACAGGGGACATCGCTGGGGACAGGGGACATCGCTGGCAGGGCAGAAGGCAGGGGTCACCTCTAGCAGAGCAAAGGACAAGGGGTCACCGCTGGCAAGAGAGGACAGGGGTCACCGCTCACAGGAGAGGGAACAGGGGTTGCCACTGCAAGGATAGAGAATAGGGGTCACTGTTGTAAGGATAGAGAACAGGGCTCACCACTGGAAGGACAGGGAACAGGGGTTACCACCGGAAGGATAGGAAACAGGAGTCACCACTGGAAGGAAAGAGGACAGGGGTCACCGCTGAAAGGATAGAGAACAGGGGCCACTGTTGGAAGGATGGGAAACAGGGGTCACCACTCGAAATATTGAGAACAGGGGTCACCACTGAAAGGATAGGGAACAGGGGTCACCACTGGAAGGATAGGGAACAGGGGTCAAAACTGGAAGGAGAGAGGGCAGAGGTCACCGCTGGAAGGATAGAGAACAGGGGTCACTGCTGGAAGGAGAGAGGACAGAGGTCACCACTGAAAGGATAGAGAATAGGGGCCACTGCTGGAAGGATAGGAAACAGGGGTCACCGCTGGAAGGATTGAGAACAGGGGTCACCACTGGAAGGATAGGAAACAGGGGTCACCACTGGAAGGAGAGAGGGCAGAGGTCACCACTGGAAGGATAGAGAATAGGGGTCACCTCTGGAAGGAGAGAGGGCAGGGGTCACCGCTGGAAGGAGAGAGGACAGGGGTCGCGGCTGGAAGGATAGAGGACAAGGGTTACCACTGGAAAGATAGAGAATGGGGGTCACTGATGGAAAGATAGAGAACAGGGGTCACCGCTGGCAGGGCAGGGGTCACTGCTAACAGAGCAGAGGACAGGGTTCACCGCTGGCAGGAGAGAGGACAAGGGTCACCGCTGGCAGGAGAGGGAACAGGGGTTGCCGCTGGAAGGATTGAGAATAGGGGTCACTGCTGTATAGATAGAGAACAGGGGTCACCACTGGAAGGACAGGGAACAGGGGTCACTTCTGTAGTTAGAGAGAAAAGGGGTCACGGCTGGAAGGATAGGGAACAGGGGCCACTGCTGGAAGGATAGGAAACAGGGGTCATCGCTGGAAGGATAGAGAACAGGGGTCACCACTGGAAGGAGAGAGGACAGGGGTCATCACTGGAAGGGGAGAGAACAGGGGTCGCCGCTGGAAGGAGCGAGGACAGGGGTCACCAATGGAAAGATAGACAATGGTGGTCACTGCTGGAAGGATAGAGAAAAGGGGTAACCACCAGAAGGACAGAAGACAGGGGTCACCGCTGAAAGGAGAGAGGACAGGGGTCACACTGGAAGGAGGGAGGACAGGGGTCACCGCTGGAAGGAGAGAGGATAGGGGTCACCGCTGGAAAGAGAGAGGACAGGGGTCACACTGGAAGGAGAGGACAGGGGTCACCGCAGGAAGGACAGAGAACAGGGGTCACCGCTGGAAGGATTAAGAACAGGGGTCTCCGATGGAAGGATAGAGAACAGGGGTCACCGCTGCAAGGAGAGAGGACACGGGTCCCTGCTGGAAGGAGAGAGGACAGGGATCACCGCTGGAAGAAGAGAGGACACGGGTCACTGCTGGAAGGAGAGAGGAAAGGGGTCACTGCTGGAAGGAGAGAGGACAGGGGTTACCGCTGGAAGAATAGCTTTCATCCCTGCACTGTACACAGCCTGAGCACAGGCAGCAAGATCTCCTCCTTGGCTCTTCCCCAGAAAACACAGAGCTGAAATCTGATTCTCTTTTACACAGGAAGGAGAGAGGACAAGGGTAACCGCTGGAAGCTGAGGGGGCAGGGGTCACACTGGAAGCAGAGGACAGGGGTCACCACTGGAATGATAAAGAACAGGGGTCACCACTGAAAGGATAGAGAACAGGTGTTACCGCTGGATGTATAGAGAACAGGGGTCACCACTGGATGTATAGAGAACGGGGTCACCGCTGGAACGATGAACAGGGGTCACCGCTGGAAGGAGAGAGAACAGGGGTCACAGCTGGAAGGAGAGAGGATAGGGGTCCCCACTGGAAGGAGAGAGGACAGGGATCACCTCTGGAAGGAGAGAGGACAGGGGTCACCGCTGGAAGGAGAGTGGACATGGGTCACCCCTGGAAGGAGAGAGGACAGGGGTCACTGCTGGAAGGAAAGAGGACAAGGATCTCCGCTGGAAGGAGAGAGGACAGTGGTCACCGCTGGAAGGAGAGAGGACAGGGGTCAATGCTGAAAGGATAGCTTTCATCCCTACACTGTACACAGCCTGAGCACAGGCAGCTAGATCTCCTCTTCATCTCTTCCCCACACAACACAGAGCTGCAATCTGATTCTCTTTTACAAAGCTACAATCTGCACTGCAATGTTGTAGCTGGTGATTATGTTGCACTTCTGACCTGTGAAATTCCCTGGTCAGAATGGCGGCATAGCTGTAGTAACCAGCTACACACCGTGCACATCGTAGCTGTGTGATAGAGAATCAGATTTCAGCTCTGTTTTGTTTGGGGAATAACCAAGAAGGATATCTTGCTGCCTGTGCTCAGGCTGTGTATGTACAGTGCAGCCAGGCACAGCATCAGGTGTGGTGAGGGTTGTGAGTGGCAAGCTCTGAGGGGGGTGGAACTGAAATAAGAGGGGAGCGTAGCCAACCCTAGCACCCCCCTAGATCCAGCCATGTACCCACCCCACTAATATATTTTTGCCACATAATACCCTCAGTCTTCTGGGTTGAATGACCCCCAGCTTCATTTAACCTGAAAGACTAAGATTGTGTGAGTGCTCCGCTCTGTCATCCGGCCAGTGTCTGGTAACAATCCCCGCTCTGATCCCGGGTGGGCGGCAGCGGCGGGGGTAAAGTGGTGGCAGTGCCGGCAGGAAGCAGAGGAGGAGGGAGGAGGAGGCAGTACAGACCACTACAGCAAGTAGGGACGGAAGTAGAAGTCCCTGCTTGCTTGAGAGAACTACTAGTGGGAAGTGACAAGACAGCTGGCTGAGGGTACAGGAGGAATAGCAGCCAGCGGTCTTACAATCTGGATATCACAGGGCAGTAATGTTTTTTTAGCAAGATCAGCAGGCTATTGCAGAGAAACTACAGAGCTCAGAAGATGGATGGCATAGTTGGTGAAGGTAGGAGATCAGCAACAATGACATGGAAAAAAGTTTTTTCCCCAGAGTTATGCTTTAACCTTTAATTTACTGTAGTGAGTTCTCGCTTCAAAAGAATACTGTAAAACAATTAGGATAGGACCTCCTAGCTTGTTGTTTCTTTGTCTGCATTCTGAGAACTGTCACACTGTAACAATAGAAGGGAGTGATACGAAATCCAAGTAGCAAAGCCTACATTATCATCATGCTCCTCGTTATTATAATTTTTAAATTATGTATATAGCACAATCATCTTTCATAGCTCTGTACTAGGGTAATAATGATGATACAAATGATCTTTCACTGGATGTATGTGTTTGTTTTTCAGTCATCTACCTGCATAGCCTGATTGTGTGTGTAGCAAGGTCCCAGGCCTCCTTTGATCTAATAAGAACCTCCAGGGCCAGGGACAGCTGACATGCTTCTGTATGTAATGGGTTGTGAGGCATGGTGGGTGTAGAGTTGTTAAGGTTATTGGGCGCCAGACACTTCTTGGATGCAAAAGAAAGTTTATTTCTCTTAACAAACTTTTTTAGGGGAGAGGGGGTTAGGGCCAGGACACCCGTAGGTAGTTGCAAGATTAATTGGCAGACTCCAAGATGTCAATAGGAGGACAGCCATGCAGAGAAAGGCATCCAGTAAAACGCCACATCTGCATATGTAGGAATGCTGTCTCCTATGGCAACAGTCTTTAACAGTTCCAAACACAAAGCTTAACAGTTCATTCACTTTTATTACAATTATTTCATGTAGTTCATCAGCACACTGAGTTCCCGGTCTCTCACTAGACCCACTGATTCACTGCCACTGAATCCCTTGAGCTCCTCCAATCTTCACTGTGGTATCTTCCTTAAGCGTCACTCCCACTTCTCTGCTGGGTTCTCTAGCTTGGCACTCTAGATACCTCTCAAGCTTCACCCCCGCTTGCCTGCTCGGTCCCCGGGTTGACACACAAGGCTGCTCTGCAAGCGTCGCCTCTGCTGGCTGGGTCCCTGGCTTAATACCCACTGAAGTTTCCCGATTCTTCACCGTCCCCGGTTGGTGAGATTGCTGCTCTGGTAGTTGCTTCAGTTACTCACTATGGTCCATGGTAATTAGGCGGATAGTCCCTTACTGGTGACAGCTTCCCCTCTACCTCCGACCACGACAGGTTCTCCGGCCAGCAGAACCGTCACTTCTGGTTGGACTGCAAGCTGCAGTCCCAACCCTGCACTGCTCTCTTGCTTCTGGATAGGCCCTCAGACAGCTTAGCAGCCAGATGTGCCAGGGATAGGCCCCATCACTGACCTAGCAGCCCAGGCAATACGACACAAGTCCACCCAGACAGCCGTCCAGGTGGCACAGAACATAGATCACCTGACTCCACCAGAATATATAGGCTCTCCCAGCAGGCCAAGGGATACAAGAAAACCCCTGCTTTAACGCTACATCTTCCCCCTGCCCACAAAACTACATCATATCAAAAAACTATGATGAGTCATATAGGACAATAAAGTATCAAAAATATCTTTGTACAATTTTTTAAAGGCTGGCCTAAGCAACAACCTTGATTCTTCACTATCTATCTAAAATATATGTACAGTGATAATATGGAGGTTAGTGTTGACGGCAGGTTAGATCCCTGTCTCTCCTTAGCCAAGGAAGACGCATCGACACAGCAAAACCTGAAAGAGACTCAACAGCAATGCAAATGCATCCTATCCTAAGGTAACATGGTGCAATATATACATACGTAATTAAACAGGTTACAACTATCCTCAGCCAAAGACAGCATAGCAGTGTAAATACACCCCATGGAATATTGTATTATTTACATTTTAAGAAGCAGGTCCCATCCTCAAGGGAGAATGTCACCTCCTTCCTACTGATCAACAACTTACATTTTGCACCTAAGGTGAATAAAGTTTACTCAGGTCAGCACCGCTCATGCCACCTGGTGACCATTCTAGAAACAGTTCAGACATACAGTTTAGTCCATTATTCACACGCATAGTGGGGATTGGCCCCTTTATTACAGCCTAATCTAACTGACTAAACACTTGCCGTGTACACAGCGGAATTTCCGACAGAAAGAGTCCGATGGGAGCTTTTCATCGTATTTTCTGTCGAAAATTCAGACGGACTTATATAGAGAACATGTTCTATATTTTTCCGACGGAACAAATTACTGTCGGAAAAAAACGCTCATCTGTATGCTGTTCCGTCGCACCAAAAACGACGCATGCTCTGAAGCAAGTACGAGTCGGAAGCTATTGGCTACTGGCTATCAAACTTCTGTTTTCTAGTCCCGTCATACGTGTTGGACATCACCGTGTTCTGGACGGTCGGAATTTGGTGTAACCATGTGTATTCAAGTCAGCTTGAGCAGAATTCCGTCAGAACTCCGTTGGAAAAACCTTCAGAGTTTATTCCGACGGCAAAACCGGTCGTGTATGCAGGGCATTAGAGTCCAAGATAGTTTACAGTCCATCGATTTCCCTCCTGGTGGACTATATTTTCCAGCAGTTTTCCTTCTTCCTTAGAGACAACTCCGGGGACAAGAAGGCAGAGCTGCATTTCAGGCAACAAGCAGCCGGGCCCTAATGCAAAGGACTGCACTTCAGGACATAGGTCCCTTTGCAAAGACATCTTCAGTCTGTCCACATGACAGCCGGGGACTCAGATTTTTTTTTTCTTTTCACTTAGATGCAACAACCTGCTGAAGATCACAGGTCACCCTTCAGGATGGTTCAACAATTTCAAACTTTAGCCAACATGGCTCAGGTGGGCACTCCATGTATCTGCCGGCAGCATTCAGTCCAGCATAGTCAGGGCAGTACAGCTCTCTGGAATGTTCTCCACTAGCAACACTTTAAATGTGTGTGTGAAGTGGCTGTCAGCATAGCGTCCTTGACATCACACAACACATATTTGTATTCCAAGTGGTAATGATACCATTTGGATGATGTTTCACCAGTAGTACCCGGGGTCGGGTAGAATTATAGACTCTCCCTTCTTATTCACCGTGGTGACAAGTGACAACTCACTTTAGGTCCTTTTTGTCTGGTCAGCGGGTGACTACACCATCTAGGTTAATCTTCCTGCCGTAACCCCAAGTATTTAGCACTGACAGGTATTTCCGAACATCCTAGGCGACAACTTAAAGAAATCTATTTTGAGGGGGATCTAAAGGAACCCACGCACGGCTTCATCCACCCATTGTATCTCCTTCTCTGAAATCTCCTCTTCCAGGTGAGGGGGAATGTAGGGGTATAAGTACCAATAGTCTTCTGCCACTCTCTTTATAATTATCCGCTGTATTTTTGACAGCCGAGGCAGGGTCTTAGGGTCTCCGTACCCAGATTTGAGGTTAGGCATGGGCGTAATAGAACTGGCTTTGGGGACCCATTGAGCCCCATGGTCCTCCTCAAAGGACCTGGCGATGCTGATCAGCGGAGCTGCACTGGCTGACAGCGTAATTTGTACACTTGCGGTAGTAGTAGCAGGTGTTTCATCCTCCTGCACATTACTTGTTAATGCTTCATCACTCTCACCCCACTTTCCAGAGTAAGAAAAAGTGTCCGAGGTAGGTACTACCAGAGGTAGTATTGCTGGACACAGGACTTTTGTTCAATAAAGGTAACAAATTATTGTGGCATTTTTTCAGAGGCTGCAGGCACAAGCATAAATGTGCAAAGTTCAGTGAATGCAAAGTTAAACTTACAAACATTTCTAATGGAAAGTAGATGTGGAAAGGCACATACAGTATATAAAGCAATAACCATACATATAGTGATACAGGATGTAGGACCCTGGGGTTTAGTCAGGGAACTCCTCACCAAATTCCTTGTCAGGAGTAGCTACTGCAGTTAATTGATAGAAATCTATTGATATTTCCCTAAGTTTGGCCTTGTTGCACTTTTCTCTTCTACCACTAGGTGGCCGGGAACTAGGTGGTCCTAGATATGAGAAGGGCAACCCAAGGTCAGGTTATGGGTATATGTGGTATTTCAGCCAATGAGCAGGGGTTTTCTTGAATCTCTTGGCCTGCTGGGAGAGCCTATATATTTGGGTGAGGTCAGGTGATCTATGTTCTGTGCCACCCGGACCGCTGTCTGGGTGGACGTGTGTCATTTGCCCCGGGCTGGTAGGACGGAGTTTGGGCCTATCCCAGGGGCTTCAGGCTGCCAGGCTGTATGAGGGCCTCTCCAGAGGTAAGAGGGCAGCACAGGGTTAGGACTGCGGCTTGCAGTCCAACCAAAAATGACGGTTCTGTCGTGGTCAGAGGTAGAAGGGAAGCTGCCGTCACTAAGGGACTAACCACCTTTACCAGGGACCACAGTGAGTAACTGAAGCAAGTACCGGAGCAGTATTCTCACCGAACGGCACGGAGGGAAAATCGGGAATCTTCAGGTGGTGATCAAGTCAGGGACCCAACCAGCAGAGGTGATGCTTGCAGAGCAGCCTTGTGTGTCAAGTCAGGGACCAAGCTGGTTAGCAGGGGTGAAGCTTGAAAAGTATCTGGAATGCCAAGATAGGGACCCAGCAAGGAAGCTTGGGTGACGCTTGAGGGAGATACCACTGCAAAAGCCTTGAGGAGCTCACTGGATTCCGATTCAGTGAATCAGAGAGTTCAGTGAGAGACTAGGAGCTCAAGGGGCTGAAGAACTGCAAGTAGAAGTTGTAGTGAAGCTGAGTGAACTGTTGAACTTTGTGTTAGGAACTGTTAAGTACTGTTGCCATAGGAGACAGCAATCTTGCACATGCAGAAGTGGCACCTTGCTGGGACCTTTCCCTGTACAGCTGTCCTCCTATTGGAGCCTGCCAATTGAAATTGCAACTAATTAAGGGTGTCCTTGCCCTAACCCTCTTTCCCTTCAAAATATAAAAAGGACTGTTAAAAGAAATAAAACCTCTTTTGCATCCAAGAAGTGTCTGGCGCCCAATGACTTTCACCCTTTTTGCACCCACTATGCCTCACAACCCACCACATATTGAAGGATGTCAGCTGACTTTGGCCTTGAAGGTCCTCATTAGGCTGGAAGAGATTAAAGACTTTGCTACAAGTAGAAGAGACTTCCCTGAGTTCTAACCATACAGGCAAAAATAGACTTGACTTGTGAACAGAGCACCTATCCATTAATTTAAAGGTAATGTCTAATTAAAAAAAAAAAAACCTTCTGGGAATTGTTTTTAATTTTTCTCTTGGTATTTCGCTACACCCACCTAGACTACTTAAAAATCCTCCATGTACACCATCCTGCGATTTTAAAATTGAATTATGTGATCCCACCATCTAAAATGTTACAACAAAGGCTACCAAAGGATTTGGAATTCTGTTCAGCGACTCTTGTGATTTACATATCTCAGTTGAACTGCACAGACAGGTGTCAAGCTGTGGCTGTCTTCATTGGCTGGTGTGAGGTGACATCACTCCCCTGCATGCTGTGCCAGAATTTAAATTGAGCTGAGATTGCAAAGATTTCCAAAAAAGACTGTGAGCAGGCAGGTAGGTTTATCCAGGGCTACCGTTAGAAATCATGGGGCCCCGTACAGCCTACCTGACAAGACTCCCCCACCTGACAGGGCCTGGGGCCTGAGTCTGACCATCGCTCCCCTAGCCCGCAGGCAGCAAGCAGAGAAAAAGGCATCATGGACTGTGTGCCTTGGAGAAGTAAGGATGTGGCAAAAATGCACTAACAGTGGGAGGGCAGGTATCAGGTGTATGTATATAATTTACAAAATGCAGGTGTCAAGAATATGTAATGTACATATTACAGGGGGCAGGACTATGTAACTTACACAGTGTAATTTCAGGAGTATGTACTGTACAGTTTGCAGGAGTCAGGGGTACATATATAGTGCAGGGGTCAGGAGTATTTAATATACATAATGCAGAGGTCAGGAGTGGGTAATGCATGGAATGCAGAGGTCTGGGATATGTAATATACAGAATGCAGTGGTTAGGATGGGGTAATTCCAAAGGCAGTAAATGGGGGTATACACAAATATCACCCCATCATGTTCAGTGGCCACTGAATGGGGACGCCTCACAACCAAGTACAACGAACACAGTGCAGTGAAGTGCTGCACATTTTTAGGGCCTCCTTGCTGCCTGTCAAACACCCTCTGAAAAGTGATCCATTGTGGTTCATTCTACAGAGGGCAACACTAGTGTAGCTTAATCTTTAGCAATGCCCCTCAGATGTGTCACTCCAAAGGTGCATGGTATTACCCAAGAGTTCAAATGCAGCACTATTATAGGGCGTACACACGGTCGGACTTTGTTCGGACATTCTGACAACAAAATCCTAGGATTTTTTCCGACGGATGTTGGCTCAAACTTGTTTTGCCTACACACGGTCGCACAAAGTTGTCGGAATTTCCGATCGACAACCACGCGGTCACGTACACCACGTACGACGAGACTAGAAAAGGCCGGTTCAGAACCAAGCGCGGCACCCTTTGGGCTCCTTTTGCTAATCTCGTGTTAGTAAAAGTTTGGTGAGAGACGATTCGCGCTTTTTCAGACTCGTGGCTTTCAGATCGTTTTCTGCCGTTCAGTTTGTGCTTGTGGGTTTGTATCTGCTCTTCAGTGCGTGCAAGCAAGTTCCGCGTGACTTAGTCATTGTATTCTTGTTCGTTCGTTGCTGTTTTTCAGGTCGCTCTTCACAGGCCTTGCTGTTCTTCAGTGCGTTCTGTTACTTCGTTCTGAGCAGCCGACCGTTTTCTAGCCATGTTTCGTATGCGTACTCCTCGTAGAGTTCGTGCTGTGCGGGGGCTTGGTGTTGGGGTCCTGACCCTGACACAAGTCCAGTCCATGAACAGGGTGGGGAGGAGTTCATGGACCAAGAATTGGTTGCTTCAGCGTGACCAGTTCTGTCATATGCCTTTGCTCCGTGAGATCCGTGAGAATAATCCTGATGATTTCAGGAACTTTCTCCGGATGACGGACCCCGTGTTTCACCGTTTGTTGGCTTCGCTGACCCCCTATATCAGCAGGCAGGATACCTGCACGAGGCAAGCCATCACTCCAGAGCAGAGGTTGGTCGCTACCTTGCGGTATTTGGCCACAGGGAGAAGTCTGCAGGACTTAAAGTTCTCGACAGGCATCTCCCCCCAGGCTCTGGGGATCATTATCCCAGAGACCTGTTCTGCCATCATCCAGGTCCTTCAGAAGGAATATATGAAGGTAAGATTTTTATCCTTTTATATCACATTTTCTTGTATTGAATGTTTGCTAATATATTGTATTTCTTTCCTCATTCCCTAATTACCATGATTGTAATATGCTGTGAATGTCCCCTTTGTCCTCATGCATGCTGGATTTTTATGTAATTATTATTTTAGGTCCTTCATACATATTTGCCCTTCACTAACCTCCCCAGCATGGTGTCTCCTGGCCCTATATTCACCTCATGTAGTCACTTAACAATGTATTTTATCAGCTCCATAGTAGTGCTTTACCCCAAACACCCCCTAAAATGTTTGGAAATGTTATTTTTGATTTAAATTCAGGCAGAGTGCCAGAGGCTTTTTTTTGTGGTGTTCCCAAATAATTTTTAGTAACCCTCCCTCCCCCAACTGCTAAGTCAGCTGATCCCAATTCTCTATGTATCCTCAATCATCTATCTGCTGACTTTGCCAAACCCATACACGCTATACCCATCTCTTTTGTGCTCTGATTTATGGATGAATTCCCCAAAGCATGTAGTGCAAGGGCCTGCCTGTATACTTTACAATGGTACTGTTTAAAGTTTTTGTATCCTATTATTATCTTGATAGGTAATAGCAGAATGTCCAAATGTCCTCAAATGTGTACAATGTGTATTTATATCTTTGTATTATGACACTTCTTACCTGTCCAGTGGGCTGCCAATAGTGTAACTAAGGAGGGGCTGTTCCAAGTAATACCCATTATTTAGGCATTCATCTCTCAATGAAGTGAAGAGGGTTACCTGTCCAAGATCCCCCCCCCTATAATGTTAGAAATGGCCCATGAGAGGGGGGGAGGGGGAATATGATAGGTGTACCTTATACTTTGGCCTTGTTAAATTCCCCTTACTAAATGCTATCTGGAGGTTGCCCCATAATGTTTGTGTATAATCTGCTTGCCATGTTTCTGTGAAAAAATACTAATGTTTATTGTTTTTTCCTCAACAGTTTCCTTCCACGCCACAGGAATGGCAGACTGTGGCCTCCCACTTTGCCCAGTGGTGGGACTTTCCTAACTGCGGAGGGGCAATTGATGGGAAACACGTCCACATCGTCCCACCACCCAACTCGGGGTCGTACTATTATAATTACAAGGGGTTTAATAGTATAGTGATTTTGGCGGTGGTGTCGGCTAATTACGAATTCTTGTATGTGGACGTGGGGAAGAATGGCCGGATGTCCGATGGTGGAGTCATCGCCCAGACGGAGTTTTGCAGGCGTCTCCAGAATGGCAGCTTGGACTTGCCAGCTCCAGAGGACAATGTTGAAGGTCTCCCATTTGTGTTCGTTGCTGATGAAGCGTTTGCGCTGGGGGACCACCTGATGCGGCCATTCCCGATGAGGACCCTCACCCCAGATCATAGGGTTTTTAATTACCGGCTGGCCAGAGCCCGAAGAGTAGTGGAGAACACATTTGGAATCCTGGCCAGCCGGTCCCGACTATTTCTGACACCCATCCATATGGCGGAGTATAAACAGATCCATATAATACTTGCGTGCTGTGTTCTCCATAATTTTTTAAGACAACATTCTGCCAACTATGCTGGCTCAGTTGGGCCTGAGGCCGGAATCCAAAATCCAACAACACTGACGGCGCTTGAAAGTGGCCGTCCTGGCTTGCCCTCCCTGAGTGCCCGTGATGTCCGGTTACGATACCTGGAGTTCTTTGCGGGTAGGGGGGCTATCAATATGCCAGACAATATGTGAAGCCTTTTTGAAATTAAAAAAAAAAAGAAATTCTTTGTGGACATTTACTGCTTGTGTTTGTTTTAGCTGACCCTGACAGAAATGTTTTGAGTGCAGAAAATGTCATGATTGGGTAACCTTATACAAAGCACTGTTGGCTGGTATTTCCTACATGCAAAAACACATTTCACTACAAGTGCACTTGCAACTGCGCTGAAACTGCACTTGTAGTGCAAAGAGGATTTGCCCTTAGGAAATAACCCCATTTTTGCTGAAAACAGCAATTACATCACCCCAAAAGTGTTGTAGTGTTGAGACAAAAATCCACACATTCTTGAGTAACCAACTTTTTTATACCTGCACAATCACATGTGCATTTCCCAAAGGTTTTTAAAACAAACCAACATGTTTGTTGTATAACAAATTTTGCAGTAGCATTAGCAAAATTCTAAATATCCATTTCAGATAAAACAGGCCTGTGTAAAACCAACAAGAAAGCCAAAAAACTTGAACTTACAAAGTTCACATATGGTAAAACCTGAAGGCTATATCAGACATCAGTATTTAGGAACTGTGTTTGATATAGCGTTCAGATGGGGGGAAATCACCCCTGGAAAAGCCAAATTTGGAAGATGCACACCAATTTACGAATGTCAACATGTGCTATCTGCCATCATGGGGGATCAAGGGACGTGTTTTGGGGGAGCAAGCCCTTCCTCAACGCGACTTTATAATTGAGGAAGGGGTTGCACCCCCAAAACGCGTCCATTGATCTCCCGTGATGGCAGATAGCACATGTTGGCACACTGTGTGCATCCTCCAAATTTGGCTTTTCAAAACATTGCAAAAAAATTTAAAAGATTGGACCACAATCCAAAAAGTGATTTTGTGGGGTTTTAAATTCCCCCCAAAACATCAATGATGTTATTATTTTTTTTAATAACATCATGGATTTTTTGCTGGATGTGTTGCAGTTCGACATTACACCCCATGATCTCCCCGATCAGGATCTGGGCACTTTCAGAAGTAAAGCGCTCTGGATCCCTCACATCACGATCACCTAAAAAGAGATAAATAAAAAAAAAAAAGGTCTCAAAAATCTGCCACAATCCATCTCTTAACTGAGCCTGTGGTCGCAGACACTCACCTGTTGTGGTGCCAATCTCCACCACATCTTCTTCTTCCTCCTGCTCAGCTTCGTTTGGGGGGATTTCACCTTCTTCCATAGGTGGGGGGTCTGTGGTCTCCTCGGATGAGGGGTGTCCTCCGAGTCTTTTCTCCCCTATGTAAAACAAAAATGGTATAATTAGCACACAGATATTTGATGGCAGAACTAGAAATAGCAAACATTGCTTGGAAGTGGGGTACAATTGTCAATTTTAGCAGAGTTCCAAGATGTCTTTTTTTTATTGCCCTTTGTCAAGCTGCAATACTTTACCTGTTTAGTACAACCTCTCCTTACACAGAATCTAGTTTGCATTTCATTCTAGTAACAAACCCATCTACACAAACAAATATTTGGCATCCAAGTAGGCCCAAAAAAATGTGGGAAAATGCATATGGCCTAAACAATGGTGTTCTAGAGGCCGAAAGAAAAATGTTTGATACGAACGAATAATGGTCCCATGAACATTAAAGTTGCCCTTTTAAACGTTACAATTAATAAAAGCATATGGAGCAGCACGAACGGAATAAAGACAGAAAGAATAGGAACCCAGCACAACTACTTACTTTTTTGCAGCACTCTCTGGATCTTTCGGTACTGCTCTGGCTCTCTCAACTTCAGGTCTGACCACCGCTTCCTGAGTTGATCTTTAGATCTTCGTACCCTGAAATTCCTGTGAAGGCTTTTGACCACTTTAGCAATGATCTTGGCCTTTCTGATGTTGGGGTGGAGGTAAGGCCCATACTTCCCGTCATAGTCGGACTTCTTCATGATGTCCACCATCTCCAACATCTCCCCAAAGGACATATTTGTGGCCTTAAAACGTCTCCTTCTGGATCGGGACGTGCCTGGATTCGGGCTTTCCTCCTTCTCCTCCTCGTTGCTATAATTAGCACACACCTGCTCTAAATCCGCCATCATGCTCTTCACCCACTGCGCCGAACGAAAAGGGTCGGGGAATAGACTAGAAAGAACGTCAGGGGCGGGCGGAGTTACACGCATGCGCAGTGTGTATAAAGCGTGACACGCATGCGTATTACGTACGATCTGTGAGCGGAGGAAGGAACATTGGACGCGCCGATCGTAAGAACGAAGGTAAGAGACAAACTTGTGCCTATACTACTTCTAGATTGAGGCCTATATTGTAACAAGATTAGGAGAGTTTTGTCTGACATTAGGCTTTGTCTTGTGTTGTGTCTTGCAGTGAACATGGATATGCTACTCAAAGATAATGACTTCATGTCAGTATTCATAGATATGCTAAGGGAGCTGCCATGTCTGTGGGAGATAAACCACCCCCATTTCAAGAACCAAGCAAAGAGGAAGGCAGCACTGGTGCAATTGTTGGAAATTGTGAAGCAGGTGATCCCCACGGCAGACATCACCTATTTAAAGATCTTCATTGGTGGCCTGAGGAGCACATATCTAAGGGAGCGCAAGAAAGTCCTGGATTCGCAGAGATCCGGAGCAGCAGATGACATCTATGTCCCCAGGATGTCGTACTACGACAGGCTGCATTTTCTGGCAGGCCAGACTGAACCCAGGCCATCCCTCTCCAGTCTTCCTTCCACGCTTCCTTCCCCCTGGCTGAGGCTTCTGACGCCCAACCTGGGCCTTCCAGGCAACATGTGGAGGAGCCCAGATTGAGCCAGGTATAGCATTCCTCTAAATATTTCTGCTTGTCCAATCAATGATGTTAACTAGATGTTAGTTGGGAGTACTAATTTAGGATTGTGATTGATGATGCAAAACATTAAACCATGTCCCTTTTTCATACACAGGGAATTCTCAGCCAGGAGGTGGCCGGGCCGAGCCGGCTGGCTGATCTGCAGGTCCCTCCACCCCCCCTGAAAAGAGAAAGTGGCAGTAGGAGGAGTGCCCTAGAGGAGGCTGCTATAGGATTCTTTTGGAGGGCTACAGAGGTCCCGGGAGCACGACAGACCGTGGAGGAGGACATTGCTGCCGTCATTGCATATAAAATGCAGAGGATGGAGGAGGGCCAACAAGCCATGTGTGAGGCCCTCATATCGGAGGCTCTGGAGAAAGGTATGAGGGGCCAAATTACACCTCAAACACACCTTTGCGATGGTCCTCCTCCTCCTCCTGCAGGTCCTCCTCCTCCTCCTCCTTCTCCTCCAGGTCCTCCCAGTCCTCCTCCTCCTCCAGGTCCTACTCCTCCTCCTGCCACATCTCCAACTGCACAGCCACAGCCGGGAAGGAAGCGTGGAAGGAAGACCAGACAGTGATTGCCCTGGGTTCAGTCTGGTCGGCCAAAAGATGCAGCCTCTTGTGGTACCACAGCCTGGGGACACAGATGTCATCTGCTGCTATCCGGATCTCTGCGAATCCCGGACCAGACTGCCCTCCCTTATATATGGACTCCTCAGGCCACCAATTTTGATGTTGAAGAATTGTTGTCTGCCGTGGGGGTCCCAGGCTTCACTAATTTCTCCTGTTGATCCAGTGTTGCCTTCCTCTTTGTTTGGTTCGGATCCCTTAATAAAGGATTTTTGTTTTGAATTATACTCTCCTATGTGTTTTACTTCAAAAAGGACAGTTTTTTTTGTGAGGATTCAGGTACATTTCAAATATACAATGTGAAATTAACACCAACAACAAACAATCTCCTTGAGATTAAATAATAAAAGAAATGAATGGTGTTGTGGTAACTTGACACACAAAACACACACAAAAATATTCTGGAGTAAAAATAAAAATAACATTGAACAAAGATCAGCCTTGGAAAAAATCCAAACATTAAAGAAAAAAAAAGGCTGAAAATCCAAAAAAAAAAAATATATATATATAAAACTGTCAGATGTGACAACTAATAACTATATATTGAGGGAATCCCACTAAAAAAACACAAATAAAACTTTGTGAGAAGTGTGTGTGAATATGAGCAGCAAAACTACTTCATTCTTTTCACATTATAAAGAAGAAGAGAGTGCGCTGTATTAAACCATTTTGAACATTGCAGCGTGACGAAAGTGCTGTATCCATTGCGAACGCTAAGTTTACCAGAACGAGCTGTCCCGTCTCGGAATTTCTTCTGAGCATGCGTGGCACTTTGTGCGTCGGAACAGGCCACACACGGTCGGAATTGACGCGATCGGATTTTGTTGTCGGAAAATTTTATCTCCTGCTCTCCAACTTTGTGTGTCGGAAAATCCGATGGAAAATGTCCGATGGAGCCCACACACGGTCGGAATTTCCGACAACATGCTCCGATCGGACATTTTCCATCGGAAAATCCGACCGCGTGTACGGGGCATTAGTCCCCTCTTCCCCCCCATCAGTACCTGGTCTCAGAAGCTTCTTCTACCAGGGGCACGGGTTCAGTGCTTGTCCTGCAGGTGGTTCCTCCTGTAGCTGGGAGCACCGCTGGTACATCTGGACCTCTCCCTTCCTCCTGGGCACAACCAAGCTGGGCAGCCAGGGCTGGAGGGGACAGGGTGAGGTAGAGCGTGACTCCCAAATCCTATCCACCAATAAGCTAATCCTCCACTATGCAGCTGTTTAGAAAACAAACGTCTCCCTGTGTTCAGTGGGGGCTTGGGGGCAGTTAGCAGACTATTTCTTCACTTTTGGATTTAGGCAGTTTATTCTGCTGCAGCGCTCCTGGCCGGCCAGGGTGTATTCATATTAAAGAGGCCGGGCTTCAACTGTGTAGTGTGCTGCGGTGGATTAATCCACCTAAACACGAAAAAAGCTGCACAGAGGGTGATTAACTTATTGGTGGACAGGATTTGGGAGTCCCCACCTGCTCTACCTCTGGGCCCCCCTGCTGAGATGGCAGATCTGGGCCCGGTACGGGAGGGCTGGTGGTCCCCCCTTATCAGCGGCCCTGGGTTTATCTCAATGCCTCTTCTGCAATAAAAAGCCTCCCTACTCACATTCTTTAAATAAGGGGCTTTAGTTCTGCTTTAACGAAGTCCTGTCATTAAAAAAAAAAAAAACTCAAAACCGTGCTTGAACGTAAGTACAGTATGTGGTTTAAACATTTCTCACATTAAATTCAGTTGTTGGGTCTTTATACTCTTGAAGTGACCATAGGTGTAATTTCAGTCTTTTTTCACTGAATACATGTGTATCAATGTGTATAGATCGTTTTAGTGTATTATTAGACTCTCATTAGTCCCTTTCTCAATTACAACAGCACTAAAAGTTTGTGCACACTCTCATCATATCCCGTCTAGACTATTGTAACTCCTTCTCCTGTGGTTCTTCCTAACTGATTGGCTCTGCTCCATCCTGCTATGCATTCGGCAGCTGGATATACATCTCTCCTACAGTTCCTGAAGTGCTCTACTTTGCCTTTAACTGTTATAGCGTAAAATATATAGATCTTTTTTTTTTAATTACACATACTGTAGATGCATTAGACCTTCCTTTACATCTCTTATGAGTGCAATCAAAATAATTATCTCAACATCATAAATATTTTTAGCTCTTCCTTACTACAAGTAAACTGAATCTTAAAGTGGTTCTAAAGCCTGAAAGTTTTTTTTTTTAACCTTAATGCATAAAATGCATTAAGGTAAAAAAAACTGTAAGAAATTCTATACATAGCCCTACAGAACAGACAGACAGTGCACAGTCCACATGGGCTTTGTTGCTTGACTGCAGACAGGAAACAGGAAACTTTATTATACAGAGAAAATACCTAGAGTTTAACCATAGAGCAGCTACAAACTTATAAACACTGCCATCTACTGCTTGATGTAGTTGTTGCACAAAATACAATTCTGTATTCCAACACCCCCACTCAACAACGACTCCTTATATTAGTTCCTTTTCAAATCTCAGTTCTATAGATCTGTTTCCGTTCACTAAGAGATGTCATCTCTTTATCAGCAGCTCTGAGCCACTTATGTTTCTCCTGAGTTGGAAGTCTATGCATTTCATCCCATTAATCTGGCTCTGGTTTCAATGCTACAAGAGCAACATAGGACAGACATTTGGCTGGGATGGCTTTATTGCTTCGGGTGAATTTCCTGATTGCCTGATTGAAGCCTCTTGTGGCCTGGTTTCTTCTTTTAAATTGTCTGCATTCATTTCTATTTCTGATTCTGAAGTAGAAATTTTGTTCTGCTAGCCAGGCATACTTTATTAACTCCGTATTAGTTAATTGGCAACCAATCACCCCTACCCCTAACAGTAGAAAATTAAACCACCTTTATGGGGGAAGCGCATTAGCTCGGGGGGGGGGGGCACAATTTGCTGCTGGGGTTTTTTCTATAAGTGGGGGTTATTTATTTAAGTGGGAGCCGACTTTGCACTTCAGCGATTGCACGAGGTGAAAATACACAGTAAAATACTTTAAAAAACAACAAACAGACCGCACGTGATCTTGCTTACCCCTTCAGCTCTCCATTCACTCTATAGCCATGTGCTCTCTACCACTCCTTCTGACAGTTGTGTCCTCTCTCTTTAAACTCTCTTTCTTTCACCCCTCTTCTCCACCCAGTGGCGTAACTAGAACCTTCAGGGCCCCGGTGCAAGAAATCATGAAGGGCCCCCCTGACCCCCAGCTGGGGCCCTTCCCTCCGAGCCGATGGCGTAAATGCCAAGGCCCGGTCGCAAGTGTGATGTTTATGACCTTGGTAGTTCTGCCACTGGCGTCTGTTTTTTTTATTTTTATTGTATTTTTCTACCATTTATTTATTGTTTTACAATATTATTTTATAAAAAATATTTTAATTTTTTTTTTAAGAGTAGGGGGGCTTTGGTGAGATATCAGGGGTCTAAGCAGACCTCTGATGTTTCACCTCTGAGAACGAGAAAGGAGATTGAGAGCACAGCCTCAGCTGCACAGAATGAATGGACAGGAATAGTTCTGTATAGAGCTGCCCCTTTATTCGCAAACTGAAGCATAGTAAATTCAGTTTACTATGTTTCAGTTATGAATGGATTGAGTCCGTGATCGGTATGGATCACTGACTCTCCATGCAGATACCCTACAGCAGCTGGAAGGAGAAGGGAGGGGGGAACTCTGCTGAGCTGTGGGGACAAGGGGAGGGGCCAGGAGAGAGCGGGGGGGCAGGAAAAAGTACAGGGGGGCTGGAGAGCACACGGGGGGCAGCAGAAAGAAGCTGCATAGGAGGCGTGGTGGGTGCGACTGCATATAGAGGAACTGATCTTTCCATTTCCCCCACTTCTCATCTCCTTTCAGCAGCTGCAGGAGGAGAATGGAGAGATCAGTTTCTCTGTATCAGTGTTTCTCAACATTTCTTCAACATTTTAGTCAAGGCGCAACATATTGCCTCTTCACTGAATGTCAAATGCCTCTGAAAAGCGATCTGCATCGCTTTTCAGAGGAATGGTATTTTCTTGTTGGTATTATGAAGCCACCCTAAAAAAATCTGTTCTGATCGTAAAGAAAAAGGGGGTCAGAATTACAAGTAATGTGTATACATACACGCATGTAAACACACGTACGCAAATACACACATATACATAAAAATACATGCACACACATAAACGCACACACATAAACGCACACACATGAGCAAACACACACACATGCGCACACACATATAACTCTATACACATGCACACACATGCGCACATACATATAACTCTATACACATGCACACACATGCGCACACACATATAACTCTATACACATGCGCACACACATATAACTCTATACACATGCACACACATGCGCACACACATGTAACTCTATACACATGCACACACACACACATGCACACACACATATAACTCTATACACATGCACACACACACACACATGCGCACACACACAGTTGCCAACATTGTAAAAAAAAAATGTGGGACACTTTTGTGGCTGTAGGCGGAGCCGTACAATAATTAGGGGGCGTGGCATTTGTTTGTAGGTGTGGCTTAGGAAAAATATACAAGTGCGGAGCGTGAAGAGGGTGTGGTTAGAGTCTGAGATGAATGAGGGATGGAGAGGGAGAGGGGAAAAGGGGGAGAGGGGGAACGGGGGAGAGGGGGAAAGGGGGGAGAGGGGAATGACGGGACAGCAGCCCCAGATCCTACACAATAAAAATATGTGTATTCTAGAAAGTTTAACTATCAGCAGATAAAGATACTCCAAACACCTGGTGTTAGCACTTCAATCATCCCGGCACCATGGTTGTTATGGTGTCAGGATGATTGAAGTGCATTTCTATTATTACATTGTAATATAAAATGAAATCATTCAACTCACCATAATGCAGAATCAGTGGGATCCCTGAGCGTGTCACTAGCCACATCGCCTGCCACCAGGCCGTCCGTGCATCAGGTGTCCCAGCAGAGTCCGTCCTTGCATCAGGTGCCCCCCAGCGGAGCCCCCCTTACATCAGATGTCCCCAGCGGAGCCCCCCCTCACACCAGGAGTCCCCAGCGGAGCCCCCCTCACATCAGGTGCCCCCAGCGGAGCCCCCCTTACACCAGATGTCCCCAGCAGAGCCCCCCTCACACCAGGAGTCCCCGGCGGAGCCCCCCTCGCACCAGGAGTCCCCGGCGGAGCCCCCCTCACACCAGGAGTCCCCGGCGGAGCCCCCCCTCACACCAGGAGTCCCCGGCGGAGCCCCCCTCACACCAGGAGTCCCTGGTGGAGCCCCCTCACACCAGGAGTCCCAGGCGGAGCCCCCCCTCACATCAGGTGACCCCGGCAGAGCCCCCCTCACATTAGGTGTCCCCAGTGGAGCTCCCCCTCATATTAGGTGTCCCCGGCAGAGCCCCCCCTCACAACAGGTGTCCCCGGCGGAGCCCCCCCTCACATTAGGTGTCCCCGGCAGAGCCCCCCTCACATCAGGTGTCCCCGGCAAAGCCCCCCTCACATCAGGTGTCCCCAGCAGAGCCCCCCCTCAAAGAGGTGTCCCCAGTGGAGCCCCCCCTCACATTAGGTGTCCCCGGTGGAGCCCCCCCTCACATCAGGTGTCCCCGGCGGAGCCCCCCTAACACCAGGAGTCCCAGGCGGAGCCCCCCTCACATCAGGTGTCCCCAGCAGAGCCCCCCTCACATCAGGTGTCCCCGGCAGAGCCCCCCCTCACATCAGGTGTCCCCGGCAGAGCCCCCCCTCACATCAGGAGTTCCCGGCGGAGCCCCCCCTCACATCAGGTATCCCCGGCGGAGCCCCCCTCACATCAGGAGTCCCCGGCGGAGCCCCCCCTCACATCAGGTGTCCCCGGCGGAGCCCCCCCTCAAATCAGGTATCCCCAGCAAAGCCCCCCCTCACATCAGGTGTCCCCGGCAGAGCCCCCCTCACATTAGGTGTCCCTAGTGGAGCTCCCCCTCACATCAGGTGTCCCTGGCAGAGCCCCCCCTCACATCAGGTGTCCCCAGCAGAGCCCCCCTCACATTAGGTGTCCCCGGCAGAGCCCCCTCATATCAGGTGTCTCCGGCAGAGCCCCCCTCACATCAGGTGTCCCTGGCAGAGCCCCCCTCACATTAGGTGTCCCCAGTGGAGCTCCCCCTCACATTAGGTGTCCCCAGCAGAGCCCCCCCTCACATCAGGTGTCCCCGGCAGAGCCCCCCTCACATGAGGTGTCCCCGGCAGAGCCCCCCCTCACATCAGGTGTCCCCGGCAGAGCCCCCCCTCACATTAGGTGTCCCCGGCAGAGCCCCCCCTCACATTAGGTGTCCCCAGTGGAGCCCCCCTCACATTAGGTGTCCCCGGCGGAGCCCCCCCTCACATCAGGTGTCCCCAGTGGAGCCCCCCCTCACATCAGGTGTCCCCAGTGGAGCCCCCCCTCACATCAGGTGTCCCCAGTGGAGTCCCCCTTACATAAGGTGTGTCCCCAGTGGAGCCCCCCTTACATCAGGTGTGTCCCCAGTGGAGCCCCCCTTACAAATTCCCACAGCGGTGCGGTGCGCCCCCCCTCCCCTACCTCAGATGTGCCCTAGTGTGTCCGCCGGCCGCATGGCTAGAACCCCCGCCCCTTTCCATAACAGACTGGCAGCGGGGCGGGGGGAGGCGGGGCGAGGCGGAGCGGAGGGTGGGCGGCGACGGAGGAGCTGCGTCTAGCCCCCCCACCTGTCTTCCTGAGCTTCTTTAAGATGGTGGCGGCAAAAATCGAGAACCGGATTTCTCGGGACATTTCCTGGGACACCAAAAATTCGGGAATGGAGTGTAAGTCCCGGGAATGTCCCGGGAAATCCGGGACAGTTGGCAACTATGCACACATATAACTCTATACACATGCACACACATGCGCACACACATCTAAACATACACATGCACACAAATAAACGCACACACACATATAAAACACACACACACATGCAGACACACACATGCACACACCCAAACATGCAGACACACACATATAAGCACACACACACATGCATACAAACATATATAGATCGCCTTTTTAAAAATCTGCAGCTGCAGCACTATACCTTAAACTCTCCATGCCGGGTACTGCACTGTAGGGGGGGGGCAGAGAGCACAGCACACAGTGTGCTAGACACGTCTCACTTTCACTTTGTGACCGAGCTCCTGCACTGCCGAATGATTTACGCATCGGCTGAGGATCAGGGAGCTCGGTACCATATGCAGCCATCGCTTGGGGAGAGGGGGGCACACAGGCCCCCATGGGCCCCCTGCAGCATGGGGCCCAGTCGCAATGGTGACTTTTGCGACCCCTATACTTCCGCCCCTGTCTCCACCCCACATTATATATATAATTCCCTCACTTCTGTCCTCTCATTACTGCACTCACCAACTCCTGCTCATTCTAAATCCACACGCTAATAAAACCTCCATGCCACTGGGGCATGTTCCTTCATATATAAATGTGAGGGGGTGCTAAGATACAAACTCTAATCATAAACTGTGGAACGGTTAACAATAAAGTGCAATGTGCAAAAGATCATTCAATCCAAATAGTGACAATGAAAAAAGTCCTTATAAATAAAGCTCATAAAAATCTTCTATATCAATGAATTCCTTCTTTCACGTTGAAGTGAATTACTGTTGCAAACCATCACCAACTAGGTCAAAAATCACCTGGGTTGGTAAGTCTCCTTTGGGGTCTTCTTACACCTGTTGGGATTCTTAAGCAAACCAAAATAGTGTGATACTGTTTATTGCTCACAAGTAAACAATTAAAAAGCTGCTTACATTTTAAAGTGCCCTCTCCGGCACTAGGAAAACCTGCATAGATTATTTTAGGGAAATCGCTCTGCTCACACTCTAGAGTGTGCGTGTGTTCCACTGAACGATTGTGAAACTAAAAGGCAGAGACTCTTAATATATATAAGGACATGGAAATGGGGCAATTATATCCCCGGGATTTTAACGGTGCTAAAACCAATTTAATTAAAGGTAACTCAAACTAACAAGGGGTGTGTATATATGCAACTAAACAATTGTATAAAAAACAATTTTTATTTAGAAAAATACAAATAATCACATATGGTTAAAAAGAGATCCACTTTTTGAAACGGCACCTAAGGCCCATCATTTGATGAATACCAATTTGCGACTCAACATGTTTCGCTCAACTTCTTGAGCTTCATCAGGAGTTTATGGTACATAAATGGTGTCAACTGTGGATGACAAAGAGGATATAGGTATAAACCAACAAGTTTAAATGCAAACCATGCTATCAGTGCATGGGTAAAACACAGTAGTTGCATATGGTTATTACATAAATTACAGCAATATAGTTGATAAATGTTCATAAGGATTATTAACAGATGACAATCAAATCTCAATGTCTGAACATAATGTTAAAAAACATATATGGATTCACAAAAGTATAAATACAACTATCTTACCAAGCCTGTTTAAAAGAAAAAAGCACTGTGCATTGATTGTGAATATAGGAACGCAGAATATTGCATTGCCAATATTAAGCCGGTCTTCCGATACCTGTACCTCCCTCGTATAATGGTCACAGAGGGACTAATGTAGAGAGTTGTGGTAAGACACTGAAAAAATAGATAAACAATAGAGAATAGCAAATCTATAACTAAAACTAAAACTGTATGCAAGGCCAGATAGCACAAATTTGATACCTGAAGCATTTTCAAGGGTTCATGAGGAATGAGGAGTTACCTTAAATTGAATCAACAGTAAGTGTAGTAGGGGGCCTTACCAAGGCCTGTCAGGATATAGAGTCATTGGTTTGCAGGTCTCAAATAGGATGACAGCTACCTACAGACTGGATCAATAAAGATATCAGAACCCAGCAGTGCCGTCAGACGCCGCCGCGATGGATGGGACTATATGGAGCGGCCTCGCAGCCGCCACCGTTCTGTCAGAGGCTTCCTGGTGTAAGGGGAGGTGGTTCTCTCCTTCCCCGTCCCTGCTGGCCCATTTATCTCATCACACTCAGGTAACCTTAATTGTCTATCTGTTTAGAACGTTTATACCCTGTATGGGAACAAGGCCCTCCATTGATACCTGTCATTCTCCCTTGCAGCATTTGTGCACTGCTGGGTTCTGATATCTTTATTGATCCAGTCTGTAGGCAGCTGTCATCCTATTTGAGACCTGCAAACAAATGACTCTATATCCTGACAGGCCTTGGTAAGGCCCCCTACTACACTTACTGTTGATTCAATTTAAGGTAACTCCTCATTCCTCATGAACCCTTGAAAATGCTTCAGGTATCAAATTTGTGCTATCTGGCCTTGCATACAGTTTTAGTTTTAGTTATAGATTTCCTATTTTTTATCTATTTTTTCAGTGTCTTACCACAACTCTATACATTAGTCCCTCTGTGACCATTATACGAGGGAGGTACAGGTATCGGAAGACCGGCTTAATATTGGCAAAGCGATATTCTGCGTTCCTATATTCACAATCAATGCACAGTGCTTTTTTCTTTTAAACAGGCTTGGTAATATAGTTGTATTTATACTTTTGTGAATCCATATATGTTTTTTAACATTATGTTCAGACATTGAGATTTGATTGTCATCTGTTAATAATCCTTATGAACATTTATCAACTATATTGATGTAATTGATGTAATAACCATTTGCAACTACTGTGTTTTACCCATGCACTGGTAGCATGGTTTGCATTTAAACTTGTTGGTTTATACCTATATCCTCTTTGTCATCCACAGTTGAGACCATTTATGTACCATAAACTCCTGATGAAGCTCAAGAAGTTGAGCGAAACATGTTGAGTCGCAAATTGGTATTCATCAAATGATGGGCCTTAGGTGCCGTTTCAAAAAGTGGATCTCTTTTTAACCATATGTGATTATTTGTATTTTTCTAAATAAAAATTGTTTTTTATACAATTGTTTAGTTGCATATATACACACCCCTTGTTAGTTTGAGTTACCTTTAATTAAATTGGTTTTAGCACCGTTAAAATCCCGGGGATATAATTGCCCCATTTCCATGTCCTTATATATATTTTCTAATTTGGGATGTGGTGCTTTAGGGAAAACTTTTTCTGTCCTCTATATACGAGAGCAGAGACTCTTAAGTGACGTGACCGGTGAACTATGCCTCGACGTACGTTTTGTCATCTGACGTCATCAGGAAGCATTGACTTCATATAAATCGCACTCCCATATGTCCCTTCATATAAATCACATTCCCATATTACCTCCCTCACGCTTCTGCTTCTCCTAACCTCTGGTGATATGTCCCCAAACCCTGGGTCTCCATCATTTAACTCTACCCAATGCACCAATCACCCTACACCCTCTCACAGCAGCCACAATCCACACAATTTAGTTCCCATTCCTCTTCTTCCCAAGACCAGACTCCCCTTCTCTTGTGCCCTTTGGAATGCCCACTCTGTCTGTAACAAACTCAACTATCTCCACCATTACCTCTTTATCACTAACCCATTTAAAGAGGAAGTAAACCCGGATGGGTTTTACTTCCTCTCTTTTTCCCTGCAAAGTAAAAGCATAGTGGGCTAGTATGCATTGCATACTAGCCCATTATGTGCCACTTATCTGCAATAGAAGCTGCGCTGTTCCCGCTGGTGGCCGCATTCATCTTCACCCCCTTCCTTTCCAGGGCCGCGGACTCCAGAGCTGTGACTGGCTGGAGTTGCATGCCGTCAGTCACGGCACTAGCTAATAGAGAAACGGCACAGAGGGCCCTTTCTTCACAGCACATGTGCCGATGACATAATCAACGCACTACAGGGTAAATATCTCCTAAACAACGCGTGTTTAGGAAATATTTACAGTATCTATTTAAGCCTTATTAAAGGCTTACCTATAGGTACAACTTCCGCTTTGGGAGTATACAACCACTTTAATCTACTCGCCATTACTGAAACCTGGCTTCATGAATCCAAAACAGCGTCTCCTGCTGCCCTCTCCCACGGTGGCCTTCTCTGGGCTCACTCCCCCAGACCCAGTGGATGGAAGGGAGGGGGAGTGGGAATCCTTCTAGCCCCACATAGCACCTTTCAGGTACTTTACCCACCTCCCTCTCTGTCACTCTCTTCATTTGAGGCACATTACATTTGTCTTTGCCCCAACCTAGCCACTTCTGTCTACAACACTTCACCTCTGAAGAAGGCCTATTGGCTGAAATGCATGTAGTGGTCTGCTCATGCCATGAGCACGCTGCAAACAGCGGTATTTTGGGATTTTTATCTGGGATTTTTATGAAGACAGCTGTATTTTGCATTAGATTTTAATAAACCGTTCATCTCTACATACTTCACCATGAGGGTTTTATTTTTATGGTGGTGACTCTTTGATCGATCGAGTTTTTTATGATCTGTGAAAACTCTGGAGTCCTGGAAAGAGAGGGAGGAACCCTGATGTCCATCCTGTGGCTGTGGTATCTGCTCTGCATTAGAGGGATACCTTGATGCATGGCCGTGTAGTTGATTCATTCTGATGGATTACTGGAGAAGGATTGAGCTCCCTGTGAGGCCTGATTTAATCAACTTTCTGTTAAGGGCATTTGGTATCAGCACGTTGGTGTGGTGTGTGGGCTCACATGCTGAAGTCGGTGCAGGGGACCCTCCTTCTTTTCCACTTGTCCATTTGGGTTTTATATATCCATTTAAGCGCTGCATATGAACTTTCTACTATTACTCATAATGTGATCAACAATGTTTATGCTGACTGCTGTTTTGTGTTTTTTGTCCATCTGAGACTGTTTTGTTATAGTCTTAATCAGGGGCATTGCTAGGTCTACAAAAGATCTGGGGCTAGAGCTCATAGCAGCGTAGTGAAGAAAGTCATACGCTTGGGCGGGCATACATATGTATATAATATACGTGTGTGTGTGTATATATATCCCCAGAGAGCCCTCCTTACATCAGTGTCCCCAGAGAGCCTCCCCCTTGCATCAGGGTCCCCAGAGAGCTCCCCTTACATTAGGTTCCCGAGAGAGCCTCCCCCTTAAATCAGGGTCCCAAGAGAGCCTCCCCCTTAAATCAGGGTCCTCAGAGAGCCTCCCTCTTAAATCAGGGTCCCCAGAGAGCCCCCAACTTACATCAGGGTCCCCAGAGAGCCTCCCCTCCCCTTGGGGACCCCTGCAGAGACTCAGGGCTATGGGCCCCAGATTCGGGGCTATAGCCCCAAAAGCCACCCCCTAGCGACGCCACTGGTCTTAATATATAAGTTGTGAGCATGGATATTACTATATTTTTTTTACAACACTACCATCCTCCCTGGACACACTGGCCCCACCCACTCTACTCAGAATAAGACCCTGACCCCTACAACCATGGCAAACTGATGACACCAGAAGCATGAAAAAAGGTAGCCGTGCTCTGGAGCGCAAGACTAATGCCCTGTACACACGATCGGATTTTCTGATGGAAAATGTGTGATAGGACCTTGTTGTCGGAAATTCCGACCGTGTGTAGGCTCCATCACACATTTTCCATAGGAATTTCCGACACACAAAGTTTGAGAGCTTGCTATAAAATTTTCCGAAAACAAAATCCGTTGTCGGAAATTCCGATTGTATGTACACAAATCCGACGCACAAAGTGCCACGCATGCTCAGAATAAATTAGGAGACGAAAGCTATTGGCTACTGGCCCGTTTATAGTCCCGACGTACGTGTTTTACGTCACCACGTTCGGAACGATCTGACTTTCCGACAACTTTGTGTGACCGTGTGTATGCAAGACAAGTTTGAGCCAACATCCGTCAGAAATAATCCATGGATTTCGTTGTCGGAATGTCCGATCAATGTCCAACCGTGTGTACAGGGCATAAGTCTCAAAAAGATTTCAGCTTATATAAATCTGCCCTCCAAAAATACAATTGCTGCCTCCTCACTGCCAAGCAGACTTATTTTATTAACATCTTTTTATCCCCTTTCAATCCCCTTTTTATCCCCTATCAACTTTTCTCTATATTTAACTCTCTACTTCGTCCTCCACTACTTCCACCCACCAACTCACTGCCCAGGAGATTGCCATTCTCTTAAAAAATAAGATTGATACAATTCATGAGGAGATCTCCACGGTACAGATACCTTCCCCATTTAACAATCCATGTCCACAGGTAAAATCATTACTTCCTTCATTCAACCCTGCCACTACAGACAAGGTTGCTAAACTTTTTTATAATGCCCACCTAACCACTTCCTTCGCAAATGCTACGGTCACCTTCTGGCTCTATCATACACTCTCTAACAAACATCTTCAATCTCTCCCTCTCTTCTGGCATCTTCCCCAACTCTCTAAAGCATGCACTAGTAACCCCCATACTTAAAAAACCCTCACTGGACCAATCTTAACAGCCTATGCCCCATCTCATTTCTCCCCTTTTTATCCAAACTTGTTAAGCATCTAGTGATAGTCTACAACGGATGGAGTGACCACCACACTGAGAATAGCCTTCTTGAGCCCCTCCTGTCTGGATTTCACCCTCAGCACTCTCCTGCAACTGCTCTCCTAAAACTTACAAACGATCTGCTAACAGCTAAAACCAATGGACACTATTCTGTACTCCTTCTCCTGGACCTTTCTGCTGCCTTTGACATGGTGGACTACCCCCTCCTTAAAAATCTCCACGCCTTTGGTCTCTGTGACTTTTCTCTTCACTGGTTCTCATCCTACTTATCCGACCGCATCTTTAGCGTTACTTACAATTCTACCACCTCCTCTCCTCTTCCTTTCTCTGTCAGGGTCCCCCAAGGTTCTGTTCTTGGACTACTGCTGTTCTCGATCCACACCTCCTCTCTGGGTCAGGTAATAGCCTCCCATGGCTTTCAATACCATTTCTACGCCAATGACACCCAAATTTATCTCTCTACCCCTCAACTCTCTCCTTTAGTCTCCTCGAGTATTACTAATTTACTAACAGACATATCAGCCTGCATGTCACACAACTTTTTCAAACTCAATCTATCCAAAACCGAGCTCATAACATTCCACCCCCATGTGCCTCAGCTCCTGATCTCTGAGATCGATGGCACAACTATAAGCCTGTCCCTGCATGCCAGGGTTCTAGGTGTAATCCTGGAGACTGAATTATCCTTTCGGCCTTACATCAAGTCACTGTCCAAATCTTGCCACCTCAACCTACCCAACATCTTTAAAATACACCCCTTCCTAATCAATGGTACCACAAAGCTCCTAGTTCACTCCCTGTATTCCTGTCTCCTCGACTACTGCAACTCTCTGCTCACTGGATTACCTTTACATAGGCTATCCCCCGTTCAGTCCATCATGAATGCCGCTGCCAGGCTCATCCACCCTACCAACCATTCAGTGTCTGATATTCCTCTCTGTCAATCCCTCCATTGACTTGCACTTACCAAACAAATTAAACTTAAATTCAACTTAAAATACTAATAACAACTTACAAAGCCATCCACAACTCTGCCCCAAGCTACATCACTAACCTAGACTCAAAATACCAACCTAATCATTCTCTTTGTTCCTCCCAAGACCTCCTGCTCTCTTACCTCATACTTACCTTCAGGATTTTTCCCAAGCCTCTCCCATCCTATGGAACTCCCTACCTCAATCTCCGACAATCTCCTACTCTGTCCACTTTTAGATGATCCCTAAAAACTCTTCTCTTCAGAGAAGCCTATTCTGCCCTCAGCTAACAACTATACTCTTATTTTCTCCATCAGCTCATTCCCCACAGCTATTACCTTTTGTATTACTTGGCCCTCCCTCCTAGATTGTAAGCTCCTGTATTAAATTGTATTGTAACTGTACTGCCTGCCCTCATGTTGTAGAGGGTTGCGCAAACTGTTAGCACTATATAAATCCTTTATAAAAAATAATAATAAATATTTCTGTGTCACTTTATTGTTTATCTTAATGTGACACTGATGTGGAATTTCCCTTAGTTTAAAATGTTGGTGTTAGTTCATTAAATTTTGAACACACAAAAATTTAATTGACAATTATACTAATTCTACTGATGGTTACCTTGTTCATGTCTTGGTGTAGAACTCTGTATCCCTTTTGAGATTCACTGTACCCCACAAATATACCTTCCTTTGCGCAAGCATCCCAGTTTTTATTTTGGGATGTGCACATAGGCTTTGCTTCCAAAAAATTTTAGATGGTTCAAATTCAGGGCTTTTCAATTCCACAGTTCATATAGAGTTGTCTCAGTTGTCTTTCCTGGCAGTCAATTTTGGAGATAGAATGTGGTCTTAATTGCCTCCCCCCAGTATGTGGTTGGTATATCTGCATCAAACAGCATGGTTCTTCCACTCTCACATAGAGTGTGGTTAATTTTTTCTGCAACCCCGTTTTGTTCTGGTTTGTATGGTATAATAGTTTGAAATATTTTGTCATGCATTCTGAGAATCGCCTGTGTGTTATCACTTGTATATTCAGTCCCATTGTCTGTGCGCAATACACTCTGCATTTTGCCAAACTTGTTGCTTACTTGAGCCAAATACTGTTCAGGTTTCTCTGGTACTTCACTTTTGTTGTGTAACAGATATAATGTAGTATACCTGGAGTAATCATCTATAAAGTGAAAAAATACCTCTTCTTTCCTGAAGTCAAATTTTCCATTGGACTGCAAAGATCTGAATAAATAAAGTCCAGAGTTTCTTAGCTCTGCTGTTACTCTGCTTTGGAAAGGCTTTTCTTGTCATTTTTTATACAGCTGGTGCATTTCATTGTTATATCACACGGACTAATTTTTATTCCACTTGCATAGTCATTTCTTTATTATATCAGGACTTCCGTGCCCAAGTGGTCTGTGCCAGTGTGAATGCAGTTTGAATGTTTTCCTCCTTGGCAATATTAACCACCTCATTGTAGTTCAGCTGATACAGTTCATCTGTAATTTTAGCCATTGCAAGTAAGATATCTCCTTTTGTGATGGCACAGTTGTCATCTTGGAAGGTCACTACATTGCCTTGTTTTGTGAGCTTCTTCACTGACAAAAGATTAGCTTCAAGTGCAGGAACATAGAGGACATTTTTCATAGGTATCTTTCTGGTGACATGCTGGGAAATAGGTCAATAAAGTAAACAATCTCCTATTCCTTCTGACTTCATTATTTACCCATTAGTTGTGGTATTTTTTTCTATTTTACTCTGATCAAGATAAATAAAGAAATTTCTGTTGTTTTTCATGTGTCATGTGACTCGTAGCTCTTGAATCAACACACCACGCCAGCAAGGATTAAATAGATTAAAAACATATTCATTATCTGAAGAAAAATCTGTTTCTTTCTTCACACTTTTGGCCTTTTGTAGATTTTAGTTTGTTTTTGCATTCTAGCTTTCCAGATTCTGCAGTCTGCTTTTAAATGACCTTGTTTCTTGCACACAAAACATTCATGTATTTCTTGTTGCATGCTACTATTTTTATTCCTATTGTTCGTCTTTAACGCAGACTCTGCGACAGAAGCACCGTCACTGTTAGGGATGGGCTGAACACCCCCCAGTTCGGTTCGCACCAGAACATGCAAGCAGGCAAAAAATGAATGCGAACATGCAAACCCTATTAAAGTCTATTGAACATGAACATGAAAAATCTAAAGTGCTCATTTTAAAGGCTTATATGCAAGTTATTGCCATAAAAAGTGTATGGGGACCCGGGTACTGCCCTAGGGGACATGTATCAATGCAAAAAAAAAGGTTTTAAAACAATAGTTTTTTTCAGGAGCAGTGATTTTAATAATGTGAATAATAAGTTAACAATAAAAATGAAATATTTCTTTAAATATAGCCTGCCTGTAAAGTGGTGCATCTATGTGATGTGTTTTACAGTGCCACAGCAAAATGACATTTCTAAAGGAAAAAATGTAATTTAAAATTGCTTGTGGCTGTAATGTATTGCCGGTTTCCAGCAATATAGATAAAAAACAAGGAAAAAAACGGAGTGGGTCCCCCCCCAGTCCATACCGGGCCCTTCAGGACTGGTAAGGATTTTAAGGGGAACTCCACACCAAACTTTAAAAAAAAAAGTGCTGTCCCCCCAAAGTCCATACCAGACCCTTATCTGAGCATGCAGCCTGGAGGACAGGATGGGGGTGGGGGGCGAACCATACCACGCCACATGCCCTCAACATGGGGAGGGTGTCTCCTGGCCCACCTCCCCCCCCATGTGAATGGGTATCGGGTACATTGTACCTCTACCCATTCACCAAAAAAAGTGTCAAAAAGTAAAAACCACAAAAGACAATTCCTTTATTAAAAAAAAGCGGCTCCTGCAGACTGCTGTCTTTTCGCTGTGACAGCTGTTATATAGGCAAGGGTGGGGCCACCCGCTGACGTAACCCCACCCCCTCTGATGGCACATGATGTTAGAAGGGACGGGGTCACTCGGTTACATCACCGGGTGGCCCCGCCCTTGCCGTCACAGACAGCAGTCGGCGGGATGCCTCCCATTGAGGCAGAGATTTTTTTTTCTATTTTTTGGGTCCATCGGGCGGCGTGATTGAAGATGGATTTTTTTTTGTTTTTTAATAAAGGAATTTTTTCTCTTTTTTAATAAAGGAATTGTCAAAAACTGTCTTTTGTGGTTTTTACTTTTTGACACTTTTTTGGTGAATAGGTAGGCCATACCCATTCACATAGGGGGGGCAGGATCTGGGGGCCCCCTTGTTAAAGGATGCTTCCAGGCTCCGATAAGCCCCCAACCCGCAGACCTTCACAACCACCGGGCCAGGGTTGTGGGGACGAGGCCAAATTTTGGTATGGAGTTCCCCATAAAATATATGCCAGACCCAAAGGGCCTGGTATGGACTGGGGGGGACCCATTCTTTTTTTTCTTAATTCTGTCATAGGATTCCCCTTAACCATTTCAATACACTGTATTATATACTGTACACTGACTGCACTGTATATATACAGTGAGTACACCTCTCACATTTTTGTAAATATTTTATTTTATCTTTTCATGACGCTGAAAAAATGACACTTTGCTACAATGTAAAGTAGTGAGTGTACAGCTTGTAAAATAGTGTAAATTTGCTGTCCCCTCAAAATAACTCAACACACAGCCATTAATGTCTAAACCACTGGCAACAAAAGTGAGTACACCCCACAGTGAAAACGTCCAAATTGGGCCCAAAGTGTCAATATTTTGTGTAAAAAAGAAAGAGAGGAGCGCCACTAAGTAAAATCATTTATTCACCAATATAAAAACAAAGTATCAACTTACATTTAGGAGCGGTATATAGAACAGACAGATGTGATTTGTTTTACCTATGACTTATTCTCCAGGGATCCTCTCCTGCTTTATAGACTGTTTCCTGGCTCCTGTCCAAGACTTCCAACACCGTCCTGATTACACCGTGATTGATCCAGCTTTTAGACTTTATAATTTCATTAACTTGTTTAGCCATTTGCCTTATAGCCTCTGAGCGCCAGTTTATTTGTTTTAGTGTTTCAATATTTTGTGTGGCCACCATTATTTTCCAGCACTGCCTTAACCCTCTTGGGCATGGAGTTCACCAGAGCTTCACAGGTTGCCACTGGAGTCCTCTTCCACTCCTCCATGATGACATCACAGAGCTGGTGGATGTTAGGGACCTTGGGCTCCTCCACCTTCCATTTGAGGATGCCCCACAGATGCTTAATAGGGTTTAGGTCTGGAGACATGCTTGGCCAGTCCATCACCTTTACCCTTAGCTTCTTTAGCAAGGCAGTGATCATCTTGGAGGTGTGTTTGGGGTCGTTATCATGTTGGAATACTGCCCTGAGGCCCAGTCTCCGAAGGGAGGGGATCATGCTCTGCTTCAGTATGTCACAGTACATGTTGGCATTCATGGTTCCCTCAATGAACTGTAGCTCCCCAGTGCCGGCAGCACTCATGCAGCCCCAGACCATGACACTCCCACCACCATGCTTGACTGTAGGCAAGACACACTTGTTTTGTACTCCTAACCTGGTTGCCCCCACACATGCTTGACCCCATCTGAACCAAATAAGTTTATCTTTGTCTCATCAGACCACAGGACATGGTTCCAGTAATCCATGTCCTTAGTCTGCTTGTCTTCAGAAAACTTTATTGTGATTTCATCTTTAGAAGAGGCTTTCTTCTGGGACGACAGCCATGCAGACCAATTTGATGCAGTGTGCGGCATATGGTCTGAGCACTGACAGGCTGACCCCCCCACCCCTTCAACCTCTGCAGTAATGCTGGCAGAACTCATATGTCTATTTCCCAAAGACAACCTCTGGATATGACGCTGAGCATGTGCACTCAACTTCTTTGGTCGACCATGGCAAGGCCTGTTCTGAGTGCAACCTGTCCTGTTAAACCGCTGTATGGTCTTGGGCACCCTAGGGCATCTTCATGTAGAGCAACAATTCTTTTTTTCAGATCCTCAGATAGTTTTTTGCCATGAGGTGCCATGTTGAACTTCCAGTGACCAGTATGAGAGAGTGAGAGCGATAACACCAAGTTTAACACACCTCTAGCTAACGTTCTCTCAATCTCCTCCATGTTATTATGACACTATATACTGTCACCATGTAAGCAGCCTTTTATAGTGTGGGCGTGGACTTAGCCCCTGAGCCATGATTGGCCAAAGGCACCCTGCTCTCGCAGCAGAGCGTGCTGTTATTGGCCAAAGCATGCTTTGGCCAATCATCAGACGTCAATGCACTGCGATCCCGTAGTGCACTATGGGGCATTCCACAGGAATTTGCCGCGAACGCCCCATAATGTTTGCTATTCGGCGAACACCTGATGTTCGAGTCGAACGAACACCGGGCCAATCCGTAGTCACTATTAATGATTTCTGTTTTACGCTTATATTCATCCACAAGCTTGCCCTTAACATATTTCAATGTCAATTCATCATCTGGTCGTGCATCAAGTGCTGTGACAAGCGTTTCATAATTTTCTGGTAAGCCACTGCATAATAGTGCTGCGACATGAAAATCTCTTTTTCCTTCTCCTATACCTCTCAGGTGTTTAACTTTTTCCACAATGTGCCTTATGTAGTCCTGTATATCCTGGCTTTCATCAGCTTGGTTTGGTATAGCTTTCTGTCTTGCATATTTAGGAGCCCTTAGCCAATCCAGGTTGGGGGCCTGGCAGGGAACTAGGGAAACCTTAAATAGACATGAGCCTTGCCAGTAGGGGAGTCGGGTGGAAGATGGAGATGCAGTGCTGAGGGAGTCTGTCGGTGGCCCTTGAGGGACTGCTCCGGTGGCTGCCCTGGAAGGATCCTACCACAGGAGGCAGTTGGAGGAAAAACATTCCGGAGGAGCAGCAGGGAGCAAGGAGAGACAGAATAAGTAGATCAGCACGGTGCAGGGACAGACAAGGGGAGAGACTGCCAGCTGTAGCAGGTCTCTTATGAGGACGGCGGTGTGCTAAGTCTTCATCCAACCTTGCTCTGGGAAAATCTCCAGTTTGTCAATTGGGCAGGACTGGTGCAGAGTGTCAGTCAGGAGGACTGGGAAGAAGAAGCGGCCAGGTGGGTTGGTGGCAGCCAGGTGTGCTAGCATTTCTGCAAGCAGTAGAACTGGGATCAGTGTCTACAGGGAAGCAGAAGGTGTTGCAATTGCAATTCACTCCACATGTGCTCTCTCCTCTCCTCTGTAATGAGGGAGAGGGGGCGGGACCAAACTGTGCTGTCTGTGTCAAAGCTGCTTTCTATGGGGGCATTTGCTGGAAAGGAGAAGCAAGGAGTGCCGGCAGGGGACCCCAGATTGAGGCTGCTCTGTGCAAAACCATTGCACATTGCGATTGTGACTTCTTGCTCATGCGCAAGAGTGTCATCATCGTGGCTCAGCCATTCAAACCGCCGGAGCCCACGAAGTCCGAAGGAAGACCAGGTGAAGATGGAAGCCCTATCAGTGGTGACAGTGTGCCACTGGAGGGATACCTTTTACTGGTAAATCTGAAATAATGTGCTAGTATGCACATTTTTAACTTCACTGCTGCTTTAACTGTAGGCAGATATAAAAGACATTCTTCTAAGAATATCTTAAAGTTATGCCGTGTACACAGGGCCGGACTTGCCAACGGGCTAATCTCCATCTGCATTTCCGACGGAAAGATTTAGAAAATGTTCTATATCTGAGTCTGTCGGAAAAGCCAGGACAGAAAAAGTCTGATAAGGCATACACACCGTCGGAATGTCCGACCGAAAGCTCCCATCAGACTTTTTCTGTCGGGAAGTCCGTCCGTGTGTACGTGGCATAAGAATAAACCTTTGTTCCAGCAGAAGAACATTGTGGATTCTTTTATGGAGCATATTGCTCTTTTTAAGCATACTAGTTGCCTGGCAATATTTGGCTTTAGTACTTTCTGAGCCAATTACCTGTAACAAATCTGTAGATTAAAAAGACAGAGTGACGTCAGAGTTCTTGGTTTGTAATTTTCTAAACAGAAAAAACTGAGGACATTAAAATAGCATGATAGCCATAAAACTAGGATTTTCACTATGAACTTTTAGAAATGGCAGCCTTCATATTTTTTCAGTAAAGGTTTACTTTCAACTCAAGTCAACTCCAGCCAAACAGGTAAATAAACAAATAAAATGCATATTTGGGAGCTGCTTTACCCACTAAAAAGGTTTGTCTTTCTGCCTATTCAACCCGGAAACGTGCATAGCTCTGTCACACAACACAGCCCTGTCTGACAGGGCTGAAAATCTTATTTTTTCTTCTGTTGCAGTTTTTGTTTAACTTTCAGTTCTCCTCCCCACTACCTTGTGACTGGACAGTGAAAGGAAAAGCAGCACATTGATGAGTTAATGTCTGTCATTGCTCCCTCTTCCGATCAGTATGCTTCTTGCACTGTAACATGCCTGAATGACTCTTTGGGGAAATTTACGAAAGCCGTGCGCGATTAGTAGAGGCGCAGCGCAAATTTTCATATTTACGAAACAGCTTGCCGGTAACAGAGCTCGATTCCCCCATTTACTATAGTGGTGTTGGCGCACGGGAGAATGCAATCTGTGTGCCACTATGGACATGGCGCACGGCATCTCCAAATCAATATTGACAGAAGATGGAGGTGCCAATATTATGGGGTGATGTGTGGAAGTTTAGTAACAACTGCCCAAGTAACAAATACAGTAGGTGACCGCGATATTGTGTCAATCTCGCCGCATTTCTCTGCGAGATTTGACACCTACGAGCTCCATCGCAGGAGCCAGCGCCGAGATGGCTCACTCATCGGGAAAGGAAAACTGTTTTCCTTCCCGATGAGTGACAGGCAGTGCTGACAGCTGTCTGGTATGAATCCTGAGGGGGAACGCTGCGCCAAATTTTAAATGAAAAAAACGGCGTGGGTTCCCCCCCCAGGAGCATACCAGGCCCTTAGGTCTGGTATGGATTGTAAGGGGAGGGCGTGGGGGTCCCCCCAAAATCCATACCAGACCCTTATCCGAGCACGCAGCCCAGCCGGCCAGGAAAGGGGGTGGGGACGAGCGAGCGCCCCCCCTCCTGAGCCATACCAGGCCGCATGCCCTCAACATGGGGGGGTGGGTGCCTTGGGGGAGGGGGGCGCCCTGCAGGGCCCCCCACCCCAAAGCACCTTGTCCCCATGTTGATGAGGACAAGGGCCTCTTCCCGACAACACTGGCCGTTGGTTGTCGGGGTCTGCGGGCGGGGGGGCTTATCGGAATCCGGGATCCCGGCCCCCCACCCTGTGTGAATGAGTATGGGGTACATGGTACCCCTACCCATTCACCTAGGGAAAAGTGTCAATAAAAAAAAAAACACAGTACACAGGTTTTAAGAGTAATTTATTAGGCAGGTCCGGGGTCTTCTTCCGACTTCGGGGGATCTCCTTCCGACTTCTCCCGGTGTTCCGCCTCTTCTCCCGGTGTTCCGCCTCTTCTCCTGGGCCCCGCCGCTATCTTCTTCCAGCTCTATTGCCAGCGAGGGGCCGGTCTGCTGCCGCTGTCTGGTCGCCGCTGTCTTGTCACCGCTGTCTTGTCGCCGCTGTCTCGCCGCCGCCGCCGCTGTCTCACCTCTTCTTCTCTTCTTCCGATGTTGACACGACGCTCTCTCCGGCTGGAATGCTTTGTGCGAGCTGCGGAGCCATTTATATAGGCGGTGACCCCGCCCCCTTGTGATGTCATGTTCCCAGCATGCGCAGGGACTCTGGCGTCATAAGGGGGCGTGACGCCAGAGTCCCTGCGCATGCTGGGAACATGACGTCACAAGGGGACGGGGCCATCACCTATATAAATGGCTCCGCAGCTCGCACAAAGCATTCCAGCCGGAGGGAGCGTCGTGTCAACATCGGAAGAAGAGAAGAAGAGAAGAAGAGGCGAGACAGCGGCGGCGGCGAGACAGCGGCAACAAGACAGCGGCGACAAGACAGCGTCAGCAGACTGGGCCCCTCGCTGGCAATAGAGTTGGAAGAAGATAGCGGCGGGGCCCGGGAGAAGAGGCGGAACACCGGGAGAAGAGGCGGAACACTGGGAGAAGTCGGAAGGAGACCCCGGAGCTGCCTAATAAATTACTCTTAAAACCTGTGTACTGTGGTTTTTTTTATTGACACTTTTCCCTAGGTGAATGGGTAGGGGTACCATGTACCCCATGCTCATTCACACAGGGTGGGGGGCCGGGATCTGGGGACCCTCTTATTAAAGGGGGCTCCCGGATTCCGATAAGCCCCCCGCCCGTAGACCCCGACAACCAACGGCCAGGGTTGTCGGGAAGAGGCCCTTGTCCTCATCAACATGGGGACAAGGTGCTTTGGGGTGGGGGGGCCCTGCAGGGTGCCCCCCTCCCCCAAGGCACCCACCCCCCCATGTTGAGGGCATGCGGCCTGGTACGGCTCAGGAGGGGGGGCGCTCACTCGTCCCCACCCCCTTTCCTGGCCGGCCGGGCTGCGTGCTCGGATAAGGGTCTGGTTGGATATTTCGGCGTAGGGGGTTCCCCTTACAATCCAATGATTTGTCTAAAAGCTACTTTTCTGGTGCCTTCATGGTAGCATATGCATGAATTGTGCGTATGCTGCCATGGATAGGCACCAGGAAAGGAAAATTACAGAGAGGTAAGCATTCAATTTTCCAATTTTTCAGCCTCAGTCCTCAAGTACCCCCCGACAGGACATGTTTTGGTAATTTATCTTAGCTAAAATAGCTGTCCTAAATACCAAGCCATTGACTCTGATTCAAAGCACCTGTGCAAGATGAAGGAAAATCTGCAAACACGGCCTGTTGGGGATACTTGAGGACAGGGTTGAGAACCATTGATTTAGAGCACTGAGCTAAACTCTAGCTCAAGACAATCCTATTCTAATTGTGGGCATTTGAGGGAAATCAAGTGAGTGTTAGAACTCCTGCTTGTCTTTTTTAGGTTGGGCTCTGTGTCCCTTTTCTGAAAATTGGCTTCACTTCCTGTCACATAAACAAACAGTAATTGAGGGTAAAACCTTACCAATGTCTTTACTTGGGGACACACGGGTCAATCTAACTGGTGTCCCCATTAGGCAAATTGCACTCTAGCACTTTGTTGTGTACACCCCAAATTATTAGGTATTTGGGGGTTTAATAAAGGCAACTCCACTCTGCAATACAAGTGTACTCGCTGTAAATCTGAGGGGAAGCACTGGTGATTTTACCATCCAATCACGTAGAAGCAAAAATGCTGTTTTTTTATTTTCCTTGCATGTCCCCCTCGGATCTCCAGCAACTGCACTTCCAAGTGCACTTGTAGTGCAAAGTGGATTTGCCTTTAGTAAATAAACCCCAAAGTCCAAGATACCTAATAACTTGGGGTGTACACAGCAAAATGCTAGAGTGCAATTTACCTAATGGGGAAACTATTTAGATTGACCTGTGTGTCCCCAAGGAAAGACATTGAGGTTTTACCCTCACTTCCTGTTTGGCTATGTGACAGGAAGTGAATACATTTGAAGGAGAAACTGGCAAAATTTGGGAGGTGTCTTCACCCTATCAGGGGTGCAGACATCCCCAAAAACTGACAAGACTTCTAATCCCTCCGCACTCTATCCCCAAGCAAAAATAAGAAAGGATTTAATTTAGTTTAACTTTGCAAAGACACATTCCTAAGTTCAACTGCGCTGCATGTCAATGACCCATTTAAACCTTGTTTAATAGAAAACACCAGTTGCCTTTCACTAGCAACATTTGTTAGTCCAGTCCTGGAAATCTGCATCCGCTTTACTATTAATTTCCTTAAAAATTGGGTTCCTGCAGCTAGATGCGCAACCGCTGTGTATGTGAGATGCGCAATTCCTGTGAGCGTGGAGGTATGTACCCGTGGGACATATCTGGTTCCCAGAAGCAGTGGCCAGCACAGGGGAATGACATCACGCTCCTCCAGGAAGTTGCTTGTACTGCTGCTAATTTCTTCCCACCACCATGCTCTGCTCACTGTTCTCTGAGGAAGAGATGATCCTTATTTGCAAATTAAGATATTTTTTTATTTATTTTCACATGGGGTGGTGTTTGTGTGGGTCATGTGTGTATGTCTAAATGATTTGGCCTCAAAACACACACCTACTTCCTGTATACAGATTCACTTCCGGGCCAATGTATATTGCTTCCTGCTTCAGTGTGTGTGTATATATAGATAAATCTATATCTATAGATAGATATAGATATATCTATCTATATATATATAGATAGATATATCTATAAAGATATAGCTATAGATGTAGGTTCTTGTGTCAACCAGCAGAGAGAACTTGGGTAGATGCCACACTCCCAATTCTGGAGGCATAATAATGGTCTAGCACAGGGGTCTTCAAACTACGGCCCTCGAGTTGTTCAGGAACTACAATTCCCATCATGCCTAGTTATGTCTGTGAATGTCAGAGTTTTACAATGCCTCATGGTATGTGTAGTTCCACAACAGCTGGAGAGCCGTAGTTTGAAGATTCCCGATCACTCTAGCATGTCTTGAAAAAAGGTGGTTTTTCATGTGCCTTGTATAATGCCCAAGAAATATCGTTTGAAAAATACAAGTGGGTCATGGCATATCTACATTTCAAATTTGGCCCTTAAGATGGTCATGCACTATGCAATCTGATTGGCCAATCTCTGTACAATTCGATATTTAGACAAAATAGTTAATAGGAAGACGCACTTGAACAATTAATTCAAATTATAGGAAATAAAAAAAAAGACTGATTGCAGTGTATGGTCACCTTTAAAGATCAAGATCTGAAAAAAATAATTTATTGTGTTTAGAAACGCTTCTCTGTTCTTTGTAATGTATTGAAAGATTTGGGTAAAAAAAGGAAAAAACATTTCACAGATATATTAAAAGTGATAGGAATGAAATTAGCATCAAAAGGGTTAATTAACTGAGAACAACTACTAAATGCCTAACAAGACACATCCAATGAGATGAAATAAACCAATTGTATTGTGCGTGCGCTATTATCAATGAAAAAAAACACAGTTACCCTAGCGACAGTTGCAGTTTACATATGCAGGTATTTATTATCGCTAGGTATCGCTTCAAAGTGCGCTGGTTCGCACGTTCAAATAATGACTTTTCCGGCGCACCAATTAATGTATGAACTGGTTCAGTGCCTTCTTCTTAGTAAATCACCCCCTTTGCTCTGCTTTCTCTCCTGCTCTCTGTGGTCTGCTGTATATAGACTACAAGATACAAAAAGGAAAGGGCGGTGTGGTTGACCAACAGACTGGGCCTACATCCCAACAAGTCTAGAAAGTTGAAAAGGAATTCCCCCTTACGGGACTTTAATGGCCCAATTAGTAGTACACAAGAAATATATAGACAAAAAAAGTATACATAGTTTATTGGAAATAGATAAAATTGATCAATAAGTGGCTACAGACACATTAGAGGCATATACATGGCAAAACATAGAAAATGCAGCTTTAGAAGAGTCTAAGAGCTACCATGATCAAGTTACCATGGCAGGACATGCGGACCGCCCCCGACACATCAAATATGTCTGTAGCCACTTATTGATCAATTTTATCTATTTCCAAAAAATTTTGTATACTTTTTTTATCTATATATTTTTTGTGTACTACTAATTGGGCCATTAAAGTCCTGTAAGGGGTAATTCCTTTTCCACTTTCTATATAGACTATAAGAGGCTAATACCAAGTTAAGTTGAAGTGGAACTAAAACCAGCCATAGACGGAGCGATTTTGCAGGAAAGAAGATTGCTTGATTGCCCCATCAGTCAGTGTCAATGGGGAAAGCCCTCCTGCAGAGCCATTGTGTTCTTCTGGTGGGGGGAAGCCATCCCCACTGCGAAAACACAGTGATTACTGCTAGCTAGACATGTGCATTCGTTTTCGTCCGAATGCATTTTCGTCCGAATTTCAGGTATTTTCGTTATCGTTTTAACAAACGATAACGAAAGTGCAGAGTCCGAAAACGAAAGATCCGATATAAACAAATGCTTTATTTTCGTTTTCGTTGCTACAACAGTTCGATATAGATAGGAGATTCGACATGATGATGACAATAACAATCTGTCCATCAAACCTGTGGTCGAATGTGCCTAACCTTAGCTCTATTAGTCCAAGATTATTCTACATAGAGAGAAAAGATTCGACGTAGAGAGGAAAGATTCGACGTAGGGTTGGAAAGATTCGACGTAGGGTTGGAAAGATTCGACGTAGGGAGAAAAGATTCGACGTAGGGGAGGAAAGATTCGACGTAGGAGAGGAAAGATTCGACGTAGGGGAGGAAAGATTCGACGTAGGGGAGGAAAGATTCGACGTAGAGGAGGAAAGATTCGACGTAGGGGAGGAAAGATAAATAAAACTAATGATGATGATGAATGTTATTGGCTGATTGTAACCAAAGAGGAGGAGCAGTAAAATAGCTAGAACTAAGTACACAGTACTTTGGCTTATGGTGTCTTGAAAGTTCTAAGAAGATTCGACGGAGAAGGTAAACTATATGACGTCGCACAGTTTAGCTGCTCCGTCGAATCTTCTTTGAACATTCGACAGACACCATAAGCATTCAATGACAGATTCGACCTTAATTAGGATTTTCGGACGAATGCAATTTTTAACGAAAAACGAAATAAATAACAACGAATTTCGGGAGTAACTAAATAAATGTATTTTTTGGACGAAAACGAAATTCCGAAACGAAATATTTCAGTGTGCACATGTCTACTGCTAGCATCTATCTTAGGCCCAAACAATAATCACATGTAAAGTCCGATAGGCTGGTTGTACCCAAGTTGAACAATCAATCAGCTTGGGTACATTCAGCCTGCCCATGCATGGTGTAAATCTCAGGTGATTCTTACTGAACTGGCCGGGATTTTAACCATTTATGGCACTCCTGTCCTTTACAGCCAAGGAAGCTGCCATCTTGGGGTGCACTCACATCAGCACTGTGAACCAGTCCCCAGCATGGTTCAGCCCCTTGGGTCAGTTCATTTGTGCAGTGAGAGTGCTCCGAACCATGCGCAGGAACGGGTAAGCGCACCCCGACCATTTGAAACAGGTGGTCCCAAGAGCAGTTCACTTCTGATCTGGTACAGTTTGCTGCATTGTGAGTGCAAACCGTGCCAAAGCACAGTTCTCTCCATAGAGGATTGTGTAGTGAAACAGGGATTGCTGGTTTGGTTAACAGGGGATTGCACCCAGGAACACTTCAGTCCAGTGTGAGTGCAAACCAGCGGGGAAGCAGGGAAGGAGGACAAGTTGACTCTGGCTCAGTTCACTTAAAACAGCCCCAGTTTGAGTGCACCCTTAGCCTCTATTTGATCTGCGGCTGCCATGGTGCTGCACATGTGATCAGTTACGACACAACTGCTTGGCAGTTTGTTAGAAAGCAAAAGTATCTGTGACTATTATCATTCACAGCATGCCTTAAATATACTGTTTTCCAAAAATGTGAAATTGATGGGTTTAGTTCCACTTTAAGGCTATGCTTGCTTTTTAAAAAAATATTTAGAGTCCAACTTCAGGCAAAAATAAAATATAAATAGTACATCTTACAATTTACCATACTCTAGTCCTGCTATAAAACATCTCTTTCTAAGCCATCCTGCAGTAGAATAGTTCAAAGTCACAGTTTACTCTATGATCCAAGCTAATTCTTGCCCTGGGGACCAGACATTTTTTACTGCTCATTATCTCCATGGCCACTGGTCCCCTCACCACCCCCATGAATTCTCCTGCCTCTGTAGAGAGGACCCAACCACTGGAAGTGTCAATTCCACCAACAGGATTTCCACAATGTCCAGTCAGTGATTTGGACACCTGAAGAAGGGCCCCAGAAAGTAAACAGTAGAAGAGAGAAGGTGGATGTGATGATATTTGAATAGGTTTTTTTTTTCATACCAGCAGTTAGTTAGGAGGGTGGGAGGGAGGGTTGCTAATATCCTGGAATTTTTTTTCCGTTCTCAGTTTTTTTCTTATGACCCAATTTAACATTTTAATCAAATTACTCAGAGCCATGATAATGGGCAAAGTGCAGTAAACCAAGCCAACCACATTACAGTTTCCCGTAATCAGACTAGTGAAAGGTGAAATCTGATTGAATTACTACAGTTTGCACAGTACTTTTTGCCTTGCAGACTACAGGCAAGTAATATTTATTGTTTAAAAGCTATATGGGGCATCCCATTCTCTGAAGTCATGTGCTAAATTCATATTTCACAAAAATGACAAGTGACCTTTAATGTGTTGTCAGCATCAGGTTTTTGTTTCAGTCCATCTTTGACATTTGGACCGTGTTTTCCTGCTCACTCCTTCCAGCCTTCCCCAGACTAAGGCAAATGATTTCCTGCTACATGCTCCTCCTTACAATACTTGGAAGTCTGCGATCTTCTGTAAACTACACTTTGACCTAAAAAGTAATTCATAACTAGAAGATTCTCTGTATTTTTCCTAAGTGCTGTCTTGTTTAAATCTTTTGATCTATGACTTCTGCAGAGTAGCACCCAAGTTGGCCACACATTTAACCATTTGTGGGCTGAGGGGGGTGGGTTACTAAAATGTACACACATGCTATGCATTAAAAAGGAATTAAAGGAGATATCTGGTTTTATTAAAAGGATAATGTTTTTAAAATGACAAGTTAAAAACAACCAGTCAGCACTTTTGTCCAGGTTTTGCAAGATGTTCATATACAGTCCAGGACTTAAATTGAGTCTACTGTCCCTGTTACATTATGCTTGACATTATGAGTGACGTTAGATTGACAACATGATATAGTGCAGATCAACAGTTCCTATTGTATTATGGGAACTGTTTGCTTTATTTGCTTTTAATCAATAACATGCTAAAGGCGAAAATGCAAAACATTTCAAAAGAGAAGTATGGAATTCTTTAAAAAAATGATACTCACCTAGGTGCATCGATCCAATGCTGCATCTGTTCCTTGCTTGTTGCTTCTAACTGAGCGATCACAGACCGCTGTTCTTAGTATTCAGTGAGCAGAGAGTGGCGACTGTCAGTCTTCGGCTCTGTGCTCTGACCTCCAACACTCACTGGTGCACTGGGCTGTGAAGGAGGAGGGAGCGGGTGGCTCGCTGAGAGGCCAAGCCAGCTGCGGTCCAGGCTTTCCAGAGCCTGGACCAGCTGAGTGATTTTAGCTGATAGTGGGCTAAAAACAGGTCACAGAAGTGATGAACTAACTGCACTTACGTGATCCATAGGATAAGAAGGACCAAAAAAGCTGTGGCCATACTTCTCCTTTGAAGCATTGTATGTATGGATGGGATTTGAGTAAGTGGAGAAACACTATAAAAGGTAGTTTGCGTTTAAAGAAAGTGTTTCTATCGAAAGAAAAACATAAGGCCCTTCTTTAAAAATCATTGTTGTTGCCCTCTTGAAATTATACTACCTCGCCAACCAAGTACTCACAGGTAACCCATCCTTGTGACACAACAGAACCCACCATTGACTACTCTACTTGCTCTGTAATGGTAGCAGTAGACCCCATCAATTTCACAGGCCCTGTTCGATTCTAATTCCCCACATGGCTCCCACTTTACATATCTCAAGGAGCTGCCTATAGAAGCCACTAGAGAATTTCCAGGCAACACAGGAGGTAGGTGCCCATTTGGCTTAATGCAGAGCCCATCTCTTGACTTGTCCTGGGTTCTCTCTAGTGGTTCTGAAAAAACAGCTTCTTCCTCAGCACAGCAGGATATACCCAGAAGCCATGACCTGCAGGCTGCACTGAAGGAAACACATTTATCTGTTAAACAAAATAAGGTATCATTTGTTTTTGTACAAGCTACAGAGACAGTGATAGATAAAAGACCTGTCCTCATTTTAACTGAAGTTATTCTTTAACAAAAATTATTGATTATACATTATATTCTGTTGTTGAGATCTGGCTAGGTAGGTTTTGAGTCTACTAGAGATGTATAACTCACCTTGACTACATTGACAATGTATAAATAGAAAGTCTGCACCAAGAATACAATTACTGGGACTCAACAGACCTCAGTCACAGTGTGTTTTCACATCTAATATATAATATGACTGGCTTGGTGGGTGCTTCTAGTTTTGAATGTCTCATTAGCCAGGAGCTGGGGTGATTTTAAAATAGCAATAAGCCCTTAAAGAAACCTTTTCTAACTGGTGACCATTCTAATGTAAATATAATCTGATGAAAATTCTGAGGTGCTGACTCAAGTCATGTGCATGTCTGCAATACGGTGCCAAAATACTTCTCATCATCCTACTTGTATCAGGTCAATAACTCAGGCATTCCAGAAGCAATTGTATTAGTTTGGCAGCTAGGGAACTAGCATTGATGAAAATGTAAATTGTTGGCAATTCTTATTTTGCAGCACAGGTCTCCTTCTGCATAAGCAGTAGTGCCTTCAAGCAAGTGTAGCACCCTGGTGTTTAGGCAGGGTTGCTCCTAAATTTACCTGCCAGGTATAGCTACCTTGGCTCATTGTTAGGGATCAATTGATTTCACTCTAAGTCTGTAATTGCTGCATTTCTCACCTTTGCCGCTAGGTGGCCGGGTACCTGGTGGCATTAGATAGGAGAAGGGCAATGCAAGGTCAGATTATGGGTATATGGGGTATCGCAGACAATGAGCTGGGGTTTTCTTAAATCCCTTGGCCTGCTGGGAGAACCTATATATTTGGGTGGAGTCAGGTGATCAGTGTTCTGTGCCACCAGAAGGCTGTCTGGGTGGACATGTTTTGTATTGCCGGGGTTGCTAGGCCGGAGTTTGGGCCTATCTCGGGCACATCTGGCTGCTAGGCTGTCTGAGGGCCTACCCAGAAGCAAGAGAGCAATGCAGGGCTGGGATTGCGGCTTGCAGTCCAGCCAGAAGTGACGGTTCTGCCGGCCAGAGAACCTGTCAAGGTCAGAGGTAGAGGGGAAGCAGTTGCCACTAAGGGACCGTCCACCTTATTACCAGGGACCACAGTGAGTAGCAGAAGCAAGTACCGGAGCAGAATTATCACCACCAGGGGACGATAAAGAATCAGGAAACTTCAGTAGGTATCAAGCCAGGGACCCAACCAGCGGAGGTGACGCTTGCAGAGCAGCCTTGTGTGTCAAGCCAGGGACTGAACAGGCCAGTGGGGTGAAACTTGAGAAGTATCTTGAGTGCCAAGCTAGGGACCCAACAGACGCTTGAGCAAGATACTACAGTGAAGATTGGAGGAGCTCACGGGATTCAGTGGCAGTGAATCATCTAGTCTAGTGAGAGAGACTGGGAGCTCAGTGGGCTGAAGAACTACAGGAAGTGATTGTAGTGGAAGTGAAGGAACTGTTAGACCTTGTGTTAGAAACTGTTAAAGACTGTTGCCATAGGAGACAGGATTCCTACACATGCAGATGTGGCATCTTGCTGAAGGCCTTTCCCTGCATGGCTGTCCTTCTGTTGAAGTCTCGGAGTCTGCCAATTAACATTGCAACTACCTAAGGGTGTCCTGGCCCTAACCCTCTCTCCCAAAGTTCTGTTAAGAAAAAACTAAAAATCTCTTTGCATTCAAGAAGTGTCTGGCGCCCAATGAATCTACCTTGCATTACACCCACTATGCCTTGCAACTCACCACAGAAGGATGTCGGCTATCTCTGGCCCTGCAGGTCCTCATTAGGCTGAAGGAGGCTGGAGACCTTGCTACACAAGTATAACAGGTGTCATCTATTCAGAAGAACATCGATTTGATAAAGCAATTTTCCTGTCTGAGCTAGTAGGACATCTGAATCATCCCAAGAGTAATGAGTACTGAAGGTGGATGACACTGATTGCAGATCAGGATCCCAGAATTGTGAGAACAAGAATTTACATTAAAAAGCCATCTTTGCTGGGACTGTCAGAACACAAAAAAGGCAACAAAAAACTTTTAGCCTTCTGGCTGTTTACTGGACTGTTTTGGTTAGGCATCCAGTCTTAGCCTGTACCTAGCACAAACTGAGTCTCTAGTACACTTGCTGTTGGGGGTGGTAAAAATAGGTAGTTAAGCTGTGTTTTACTGCCCCCCAAACACGCCACCTTAAACTGCAAAAGGCAGCCGCATGGGTTTTTATACTTGACCCAGCCAGGGTGCTTTGCAGCACGGTAAAATTTACACTAGTTGATGTGTTTTTAGCAGGCAGTACCGCTCGCCGCTTATGACCCCTACAACTGTGTGCAATGCATACAGCTGCAGTGCACTGGTGCTGGCTATTAGGGGTTAAAACAGGGAGTGAGGAGATGACATAACTCCTCCTCACTGCCTGTCAAATGCCCTTTGTAAATCAATCGGCCGTGGATAGGTCTTCAGGAGGTAATGCTTATGTAAATGGCCCTATTTCTCTCTAGCATCTAAATACTCTGTTTTATCAATTAGGTGTACCAGGGTGCGTCCAACCATTGACCCCCCGTTTACTGCATCACAGTCAGATTGCAGGGAGCCAACCTATCACCTGATAAAACATGAAATTGTTAGTGTGAAGGCAGGTAGAGTTTTATGCTGCCCCAGCAAGGAGGGTTAGTGTTAATATGTTTCCCGGGTCTTTCTTGGCGGGCTTTCTTGGGTCTGACCTACTAGTTCTGTGCTATACAAAAATGGGAAAAGGCTCCGATTCAGAGCGAGGGGTGATGAGCGACGAGTGATTGGGTACACACATATTACCTGATATGTAGCCGTTATCGGGGTCCATCCAAATGCCTTCTGCCGAAACTGGAGAACCTATGGATAAAGAACCTCTATATGGGACCACCGAGGGCTACAAAACGCCAAAGAGGAGGGAAACATGGATGATGTGACATCCACACCACACACTACCCCCATAGCCATGCCCCTTACAAGTGGCAAATACTCTACATCCATGACCATACCCTTGACCAGACATGTTTGGATCCCCATCCGAACACACCTGAGCTATTGTGCCAGAAAGCTATCACTGCACACTCTCAAACATAAGCAGTCAAGGCATTCCCCACCCCCCCGTCGCACTTATACATGTCCTTAGTATATCAGTGGCTGCGGGATGGGGAATGCCCTGGCTGCTTATGATTGGCAGTGACCAGTTACAGCTTTCTGACAACATAGCTCATGCCTACTCTTGACCAGCTGGAGCTGTCTGTTACTATGTTTGTGTGAGTGTGTATGTGTCATATACCACTGACGGGTTTTCTTGTGACAATGGCATCTGAAATTCAGTGGGATATACTAGGCAGCAAGCAAACGTGCTGTCCCTGAAGTGGATGTGTTAAAAGTATGTAGCACCCTCTACCAATAGGTAGGTGCTAGTAATAGTTTTTTACTAGGGACAGTCAGCACAGGTAAATTTAGGCAGGCCTATGCTGCAAGCTAGGCCTGTCTGTTTTGATCTGGGGGCTGGGAGTGGTCAGAGTAGCAGTGGGTGTGACCACCTGTGCTCTAGTTCTGGGGGCGCCTCCCCTGCTTCCAGAGAGAAGATTCTGGAAGAGGGGCTGGGCCTGGAACTGGAGTGACAGGAAGCTCATGTGGGAGCCCTACCAATCCCCAATTGGTATTGGCAAGGGGGGGCCCCCTATATAAGCTGAGGTGATATGCCACTGGGGAGAGTTGTCAGCTGAGTGAAGTGAGGAATGGAATACTAGGCAGCAGCAGGAGGACACCCCCATGAGGGGGGGTGTACCGATCGCAGGAGGACCCCCAGGGAGAGCTGTGAGAGAACTTTGCCTCTACACGGTCATTGACAATGTCTTCGCCAACACACGGTCGGTGGTGAGGAACTCCTGGAGCAGAGGGGCAGGTGAAGCTGTTGGAACGTATGGTCTGGTCAAATTCCTCATTAAGGACTCAGTGGAAGGTCGATGAGTGTTACCACAGTGGGGGGCTGGATGTGCCAGGAAGTCTGTGAAGGAACTTTGCTTCTATACGGTCATTAGCAAAGTCTTCATCAGTCACGCGGTGAATGATGAGAAATCTGGGATCAGAGAAGAGACTGTGGGGATTTGTGTCAAGTCGATGTGGCCTGAGGGCACAGGATTTGCAAGTTGGACTGGCTGGGAGCAGTAGTCCACCACATTAAGACATGCTTTTAAACTACTAGGCCTCCGGGGAGAGGTGCTGCAGACCTCAAGCCTAGTAGCAGCGAGCAATCAGAGCCTGATCAGGGACTTATTCAGAGTGGATCCTTATTTCTCTAAAGAAGATGTGATATGACTTTAACTCAGTAACATTAAGTCTGTGCAGGAGGAAACAAGTCTGTGCAGGAGGAAACAAGTTTGTGCAAGAGGGGAAAGAGTTCTAAGACCATCATTTTTACACGGTCAAAAGTGATGTCTTCATCCTTCACACGGTGATGGGTGGAGAATTCTTAGAAGGAATAGACATTGAAGACATTAAGCAGAGGAGGAGCAACAGTCTGCATGGAAATGCAGGAGGAAATTCATATTCCGTATAAATGCAGATCCAATCTTCTGGCTCTAACTAAGTGCTGTTGTGCTTAAATCTTAAAATATGATGGCAAGGGGGGGAGATGGGCGGAGCCTAGCGGAGCAGACATGCATTGTTAGAGCTCTGCACCGCTGAGGAGAGAAGAGAAGGACAAAGCGGAGCCTGCAGGCTCAAAAGGTATCCATTTGAACCTTTTTGCCCCAGGGAACAAACTGTGAAAGTTTGGGCAGGAAATATGGTACTGGGAGGAAACCGTGGCAGAAATAAAAATCACCTCACAAAGAGCTCACAGGCACTCACTGCAACTAAAGCAGCTCCAGTCACCTCACAATATACAGCATCAGGGCGCTCTCACAGACAGAAAATGTCACAGCAAGACTCTCCATTTGAGTCAGATACAGAACAAATCCTCTCACAAACTTCTCCACAAGCCTCCTCAACATCCCCAGTAATATTATTACAATTTGAAAAGATGCTTCATAAGGCTTTAAAACAAACCTCAGACCAAATAACAAAAAGCCTAACCAAAGAAATAAGAGAGCTGGGAAACCGCACCGCAGCCTTATGCTGCGTACACACGAGCGGACTTTAAGGCGGACTTTGCCCGGCGGACTGGATTTCGTCGGACAATTCGATGTGTGTGGGCTCCAGCGGACTTTGTTTGCTCAAAAGTTGGACGGACTTAGATTTGAAACTTGTTTAAAATTTATCCGTTGAAATCGAGTCCGGTCGAAAAGTCCGCCGTCTGTATGCTAGTTCGACGGACAAAAAGCTACGCTAGGGCAGCTATTGGCTACTGGCTATGAACTTCCTTGTTTTAGTCCGGTCGTACGTCATCACGTACGAATTCGACGGACTTTGGTGGATTGTGTGTAGGCAAGTCCATTCATTCAGAAAGTCAGTCGGAAAGTACGTCGAAAAGTCCGCCGGGCAAAGTCCGCCGTAAAGTCCGCTCGTGTGTACGCGGCATGAGAAATAAAAATGGATGAAATTGAAATTACAACCCAAGTAAATATAACAGAATTGGAACAACTAAAAGAAGAGAATTTAATACTTCAAACTAAGCTTGAAGATTACGAAAATAGAGCCAGACTTTCAAACTTGTGCATAAGGGAAATACCTGAAACTGTGACAGACCTGCAATCTACTATTACTGCTCTATTACAAGAACTAAAGCCAGATATCCCTATTGAACGTTTAGAACTGGACAGAGTACACAGAGCCCTCACAGCCAAAAAGAAAGATGGACCCCCACGTGATATAATCACAAAATTTCATTATTACAGAACTAGGGATGAGCCGAACACCCCCCGGTTCGGTTCGCACCAGAACCCGCGAACGGACCGCAAGTTCGCACGAACGTTAGAACCCCATTGACGTCTATGGGACTCGAACGTTCGAAATCAAAAGTGCTCATTTTAAAGGCTAATTTGCATGGTATTGTCCTAAAAAGGGTTTGGGGACCCGGGTCCTACCCCAGGGGACATGTATCAATGCAAAAAAAACTTTTAAAAACGGCCGTTTTTTCGGGAGCAGTGATTTTAATGATGCTTAAAGTAAAAAAAAAAAAGTGAAATATTCCTTTAAATATCGTACCTGGGGGGTGTCTATAGTATGCCTGTAAAGTGACGCGTGTTTCCCATGTTTAGAACAGTCCCTGCACCAAATGTCATTTTTAAAGGAAAAAATCTCATTTAAAACTGCTTGCGGGTTTAATGTCATGTCGGGTCCTGGCAATATGGATGAAAATCAGTGAGACAAACGGCATGGGTACCCCCCAGTCCATTACCAGGCCCTTTGGGTCTTGTATGGATATTAAGGGGAACCCCGCACCCAAATTAAAATAAGGAAAGGTCCCTATATACTCTGAACAGCAGTATACAGGCATTTTGAACATTTTTAATGTGTTTAGCTCCAGCCAAAAAATCTTTTCTAAGCTTTTTGGAAAACATAGGGAAGGGTTATCACCCCTGTGACATTTGTTTTGCGTCTTTCCTCCTCTTCAGAAGATTTCACCTCACTTTTTTGTCCCAATGAAAAATGTTTTTTGAAAATTTGGGTTTTTTTGTGGAACAAGGATTGGAAAGCATCAGTGGAAAGGAGAAATTGTTTTCCCATATTAACTCTTACATGAGAGAATTTCCCTTCCTATGGGTAGATTTCATCTCACTTCCTGTTGTCTCCTTCCGTTTGCAAGTAGGAGTCGTTTGTAAGTTAGATGTTTGAAAGTAGGGTCCTGCCCTATATACTCAGCAGAAATTTGGGCCTTAGGTGTTGCTGTGGCCAAAACACTGTAAGCCCTCACAGGGCCCTGCTGTGAAATATTAGATCAAGAATTGTAATTACATGCCCCTGTTGAACAGGAGCTGAAAAATTAGGCCTTAGGCACTGGTGCTGGTGCCACAACACTGCAACCCCTCACAGACACTCTAGTTGGAACGCAGGAACGAGCACTGCTGCAAAGTATTGCATCAAAAATTGTAATTACACGCCCCTGTTAGACAGGGGCAGAAAAATTGGGCCTTAGGCACTGGTGCTGGTGCCACAACACTGCAACCCCTCACAGACACTCTAGTTGGAACGCAGGAACGAGCACTGCTGCAAAGTATTGCATCAAAAATTGTAATTACACGCCCCTGTTAGACAGGGGCAGAAAAATTGGGCCTTAGGCACTGGTGCTGGTGCCACAACACTGCAACCCCTCACAGACACTCTAGTTGGAACGCAGGAACGAGCACTGCTGCAAAGTATTGCATCAAAAATTGTAATTACACGCCCCTGTTAGACAGGGGCAGAAAAATTGGGCCTTAGGCACTGGTGCTGGTGCCACAACACTGCAACCCCTCACAGACACTCTAGTTGGAACGCAGGAACGAGCACTGCTGCAAAGTATTGCATCAAAAATTGTAATTACACGCCCCTGTTAGACAGGGGCAGAAAAATTGGGCCTTAGGCACTGGTGCTGGTGCCACAACACTGCAACCCCTCACAGACACTCTAGTTGGAATGCAGGAACGAGCCGTGCTGCAAAGTATTACATCAAAAATTGTAATTACACGCCCCTGTTATACAGGGGCTGAAAAATTGTGCCTTAGGCACTGGTGGTGGCGCCCAGAACCAAAAATGTTCTTACAAGCTATCAGCGTGATGATTGAGGAGGAAGAGGATAATTACTCAGGGATAATCACTCAGCATCAGCATAGGCAGTCTTTGAAGGGATCTGAAAAAAATTATTCAGTTACATCAGCATCAGGTGCTTGGTAGCTGGTGGTGATCCAAGACTGATTCATTTTTATGAAGGTCAGCCGATCGACCGAGTCAGTGGACAGACGCACCCTGTGATCGGTTACCACGCCTCCAGCAGCACTGAATGTACGTTCCGAAAGAACGCTGGATGCAGGACAGGCCAGTAGCTCAATTGCATACTGTGCAAGCTCTGGCCAGTGATCCATCCTCAAGACCCAGTAACCCAGAGGATTTTCGGTGGGAAAGGTGTCCAAGTCTGATCTTGCCCCTAGGTATTCCTGCACCATGTAAAACAGACGCTGGCGATGGTTGCTGGAACCGATCATACCTTGGGGCTGCGGACCAAAAAATTGTCTGAACGCATCGGTCAGACGGCCACCTTCTCCACCGCTCCTTCTTTGACTGACCGAAGCCTCAGCAACACGTTGTCCAGAAACAGGAGTTTGTAACCTCCCAGTCTCTGGGAACGCGTTGCACAGACCTTTCTGCAAGGCCTCCCGAAGATGTTTCATCCTCTGCTCCCTCTGCGATGGCAAGATAAGGTCCGCAACCTTACCCTTGTAACGTGGATCAAGGAGGGTTGCCAGCCAGTATTGGTCCTTCTCCTTGATACCACGAATACGAGGATCCTTACGCAGGCTTTGCAGGATCAGGGAGGCCATGCAGCGTAGGTTTGCTGAGGCATTCGGTCCGGAGTCCTCTGGGTCACTAAGGACAACAACGTCCGCAGCCACCTCCTCCCAGCCACGTACAAGTCCATGTGTTCCTTGGGACTGATCCCTTAAAGACTGCTGATGCTGAGTGCCAGGCTCCACCTCCATACTGACACAATCTTCCTCCTCCTCCTCCTCCTCCTCCTCGTCCTCTTCCTGTGTGATCGGCGGGCACGCAGGAACACTGTCTGGATAAAGGGGGCCTTGAGAGCTAAGGAAGTCCTCCTCTTCCTGCCTCTGTTCTGCCTCAAGTGCCCTGTCCATTATTCCACGCAGCGTGTGCTCCAACAGGTGGACAAGGGGGACAGTGTCACTGATGCATGCACTGTCAGTGCTCACCATCCTCGTGGCCTCCTCGAATGGTGACAGGACAGTGCATGCATCCCTGATCATGGCCCACTGGCGTGGGGAAAAAAAACCAAGGTCCCCTGACCCTGTCCTGGTGCCATAGTCGCACAGGTACTCATTGATGGCCCTCTGCTGCGTGTGCAGCCGCTGCAGCATGGCCAACGTCGAGTTCCACCTGGTGGGCATGTCACAGATTAGGCGGTTCTTGGGCAGGTTAAACTCCTTTTGGAGGTCCGTCAGCCGAGCACTGGCATTATATGACCGGCGGAAATGCACACAGACTTTCCTGGCCTGCCTCAGGACATCCTGTAAGCCCGGGTACCTGCCCAAGAACCGCTGCACCACCAAGTTAAGGACGTGAGCCAAACAGGGCACATGGGTCAGTTGTCCCTGTCGGAGGGCAGAGAGGAGGTTGGTGCCATTGTCGCAAACCACCATTCCTGCCTTAAGTTGGCGTGGCGTCAACCACCTCTGAACCTGCCCCTGCAGAGCTGACAGAACCTCTGCCCCAGTGTGGCTCCTGTCCCCCAAGCACACCAGCTCAAGCACCGCATGGCATCTTTTGGCCTGCGTACTTGCATAGCCCCTTGAACGCCTACGGAGCACCGCTGGTTCCGAGGAAGAGGCCATGGAGGAAGAAGAAGAGGAGGGGGTGGAGGAGAGAGGTGTGTCACAATCAGCATTTTGGAGGCGTGGTGGCGGAACAACCTCCAACACTACTGCACCTTGTCCTGCATCCTTCCCAGCTGCCAGCAGAGTCACCCAATGCGCTGTGAAACTTAAGTAACGTCCCTGTCCATGCCTGCTGGACCATGAGTCAGCGGTAATATGCACCTTACCGCTGACCGCCCTGTCCAGCGAGGCATGGACATTGCCTTCCACATGCCGGTAGAGAGCCGGAATCGCCTTCCGTGAGAAAAAGTGGCGTTTGGGTACCTGCCACTGAGGAACCGCACATTCCACAAACTCACGGAAGGGGGCAGAGTCTACCAACTGAAAAGGCAGCAGTTGAAGTGCTAGCAATTTTGCCAAGCTAGCATTCAACCGCTGGGCATGTGGATGGCTGGGAGCAAACTTCTTTCGGCGGTGCAGCAGCTGGGGCAGGGAAATTTGCCTGGTACAATCTGACGTCGGTGTACCAAAAGCAGATTGCCCACAAGTACTTGGCTGTGACACACCTAATTCTACACCTTCATTCCTCTCACTGCAGGTCTCAGAGAGGACTGAAGGTCTAGTGGGGTTGGAAATCTCAGCTGATGAGGAGCAAGGAGAGATCCTCTTTGTTCTTTGGTGTGGGTCTTTCAGATACGCTTGCCAACGAACTGCATGGCAGGTCAACATATGTCTGGTCAAGCATGTGGTACCCAAGCGGGAGATGTTTTGGCCACGCGAGATACGCTTGAGACATATGTTGCAAATAGCAGCGGTGCGATCTGATGCACTCGTCTCAAAAAAGGCCCACACCAAAGAACTTTTTGAATAACGCGCAGAGACTGCAGCGCCCTGCACATGTGGAGCTTTGGGGTGTGATGCAGTCAATGTGCTGCCCTTAGGCTGGCCCCTGGAGGGCATCCTGCCTCGTTGGTCATGTGCCGCCTCCTCCTCCTCCTCCTCCTCCTCTCTCCTATCAGGCACCCACGTTGAGTCAGTGACCTCATCATCCCCTCCCTCCTCATCACTGGAGCAAACCTGGCAGTATGCTGCAGCAGGGGGAGCATGACTGCCAGATTGCTGTCCTTCTTGGGCACCCCCTCTGTCCGTGCTCATGTTACTGCCTTCATCGAGCTCAGTATCATCATCAGAGCCTTCCAAACGCTGGGCATCCTCCTGGAGCATGTACCCAACACTGTGGTCAAACAGTTCGAGGGAATCCTCATGAGGACATGGTGGAGCTAGGGAAGGAGTCACTGATGACATTGAGCTGAGGGAAGAGGCCGCTGCTTTTCCAGACAAAGCACCCTGGGCATGGGTGAGAGAGGATGAGGAGGATGAGGACGGCTTGGTCATCCACTCGACCAAGTCTTCCGCATGTTGCGGCTCAACACGGCCAGCTGCCGAAAAAAAGGCCAAGCGTGTCCCATGGCCACGTGCTGATGAGGATGCACCGTCTCCACGACCAGCACTAGACACAGAGCCTGCTTGCCCTCTCTTATTGGCTTGTGACTGTCTGCCTCTCCTTCTTGGCCTTCCAGACATACTAATGGCCTGTAGCTGCACTAAGCTGGGATAGAACACCTGTAATTTTCTTCAGGTAGCTTTATATACTGTAACCAGACAAGCCTGCCTGTCAGTAGGAAGATAACAGGAACGGATCTAGCTGAACACTGTGAGCAGGACACACTGTACTAAATGTAAATAGTCTAGCTGCCTGACCGTGGTACTAATAGGATCAAAAAGAACACCTGTAATTTTCTTCAGGTAGCTTTATATACTGTAACCAGACAAGCCTGCCTGTCAGTAGGAAGATAACAGGAACGGATCTAGCTGAACACTGTGAGCAGGACGTACTGCACTAAATGTATATAGCAGGAACGGATCTAGCTGAACACTGTGAGCAGGACGCACTGCACTGAATGTAAATAGCAGGAACGGATCTAGCTGAACACTGTGAGCAGGACGCACTGCACTAAATGTAAATAGCAGGAACGGATCTAGCTGAACACTGTGAGCAGGACGCACTGCACTGAATGTAAATAGCAGGAACGGATCTAGCTGAACACTGTGAGCAGGACGCACTGCACTGAATGTAAATAGCAGGAACGGATCTAGCTGAACACTGTGAGCAGGACGCACTGCACTGAATGTAAATAGCAGGAACGGATCTAGCTGAACACTGTGAGCAGGACGCACTGCACTGAATGTAAATAGCAGGAACGGATCTAGCTGAACACTGTGAGCAGGACGCACTGCACTGAATGTAAATAGCAGGAACGGATCTAGCTGAACACTGTGAGCAGGACGCACTGCACTAAATGTAAATACCAGGAACGGATCTAGCTGAACACTGTGAGCAGGACGCACTGCACTGAATGTAAATAGCAGGAACGGATCTAGCTGAACACTGTGAGCAGGACGCACTGCACTGAATGTAAATAGCAGGAACGGATCTAGCTGAACACTGTGAGCAGGACGCACTGCACTGAATGTAAATAGCAGGAACGGATCTAGCTGAACACTGTGAGCAGGACGCACTGCACTAAATGTAAATACCAGGAACGGATCTAGCTGAACACTGTGAGCAGGACGCACTGCACTGAATGTAAATAGCAGGAACGGATCTAGCTGAACACTGTGAGCAGGACGCACTGCACTGAATGTAAATAGCAGGAACGGATCTAGCTGAACACTGTGAGCAGGACGCACTGCACTAAATGTAAATACCAGGAACGGATCTAGCTGAACACTGTGAGCAGGACGCACTGCACTGAATGTAAATAGCAGGAACGGATCTAGCTGAACACTGTGAGCAGGACGCACTGCACTGAATGTAAATAGCAGGAACGGATCTAGCTGAACACTGTGAGCAGGACGCACTGCACTAAATGTAAATACCAGGAACGGATCTAGCTGAACACTGTGAGCAGGACGCACTGCACTGAATGTAAATAGCAGGAACGGATCTAGCTGAACACTGTGAGCAGGACGCACTGCACTGAATGTAAATAGCAGGAACGGATCTAGCTGAACACTGTGAGCAGGACGCACTGCACTGAATGTAAATAGCAGGAACGGATCTAGCTGAACACTGTGAGCAGGACGCACTGCACTGAATGTAAATAGCAGGAACGGATCTAGCTGAACACTGTGAGCAGGACGCACTGCACTAAATGTAAATACCAGGAACGGATCTAGCTGAACACTGTGAGCAGGATGCACTGCACTGAATGTAAATAGCAGGAACGGATCTAGCTGAACACTGTGAGCAGGACGCACTGCACTGAATGTAAATAGCAGGAACGGATCTAGCTGAACACTGTGAGCAGGACGCACTGCACTGAATGTAAATAGCAGGAACGGATCTAGCTGAACACTGTGAGCAGGACGCACTGCACTGAATGTAAATAGCAGGAACGGATCTAGCTGAACACTGTGAGCAGGACGCACTGCACTAAATGTAAATACCAGGAACGGATCTAGCTGAACACTGTGAGCAGGACGCACTGCACTGAATGTAAATAGCAGGAACGGATCTAGCTGAACACTGTGAGCAGGACGCACTGCACTGAATGTAAATAGCAGGAACGGATCTAGCTGAACACTGTGAGCAGGACGCACTGCACTGAATGTAAATAGCAGGAACGGATCTAGCTGAACACTGTGAGCAGGACACACTGCACTAAATAGTCTAGATAGAAGATAACAGGAACGGATCTAGCTAAACTGAATACAGTGTATATATATATATGCAACACCTGGGATGCATATATATACACAATACACTGTAAGTGCAGCTAACTGACTGACTGTTCTGCCTAATCTATCTAACTCAAATCAAATGACACTGTCTCTCTCTCTCTCTATCTCTCAGCACACCGGAACACACACTACACAGGGCCGCCGTGCAGGCGGCCTTATATAGTGTGGGGTGTGTACTAAATCCCCTGAGCCATAATTGGCCAAAGCCACCCTGGCTTTGGCCAATTACAGCTCTCTCTACTGACGGCGCTGTGATTGGCCAAGCATGCGGGTCATAGTGCATGCTTGGCCAATCATCAGCCAGCAATGCACTGCGATGCCGCAGTGAATTATGGGCCGTGACGCGCCACACGAATTTGGCGCGAACGGCCCATATCGTTCGCAATTCGACGGACGGTCGAACAGCCGATGTTCGAGTCGAACATGGGTTCGACTCGAACACGAAGCTCATCCCTAATGGGAATCATCATTCTCACAAAAGAGGCCGTTATGCCACATTATCCATGGACCAAGAAGATTCAATGGACTGACATCCTAATCCCTGATATCTCTTCATTTATTATACTAAGAGATGGTTCTCTATAAAAAACCTGTATTTATAACTGAATGTAACTGCATTCTGATAGTCACACACTGTGTGGGATCATGTTACATTCCAGTTATATTTCTTCTGATTCATATAGCCTTAGAATATATAAGTGAAATAAGGAAATTATTGTTCAGTTATATATTATCAGGTAATAACAATAGATTTATTACTTTTTAGGACAAATATGTTCAATAATCCAGAAGTAATGGAAGCTTTTTCTTTCTTTTCTTAAAACAAATATATTATTACCTAACTAGTTCCTAGAATTATGTTTTTGTTTATTCTAATCTGAAGCAATACAACCTCAATTTTATGAGTTAACATATCTAAACAGTTACATATGAATAAAATATGTAATTGTTTACTCTAAAAGGGTTAAAATCCCAAAATAATTCAAACTATCTTCATCAATACCAAAGTTATTAACAGTACCTTTCTATCTGAATTATTTAGCCTAGGGCAAGACTAACCATATACAACCACCCTGGAATAAATAATTTCAACAAAAACTATATTCTGCACTCCAATTAATGAATCGTCATTTTGATGTCTTTTGACATAGCACTTCTCTCCTGTAAGCGGAAGATCCGTGTACCCCCATTAGCCCTCCTCATTCTCCCAACCATATTATGTGGGAGTGTGACGAAGGCACTTATTCCCCTGAGAGAGATATTTATTCTCTTTCACGGGTAAATTGTGATTACTTGCAAAAAATAATTTATACAATGTATCATCTAATCTCATATGTTTTTTGTTTACTCTTTACTCCAGAATTCACTGGTTTCTTTTCTATCTATTCATCTCTTCAGTCCACACAGGTTGATCTGCGCAGTCAGCTCTGCATAACAAAAAGTAAGTCAAAACTATTTGATCTGTTGCCATGGCACCACTGAATATACTTTCCCTGAATGTTCAGGGAATAAATGTCCCTCAAAAAAGGACCAAAGCCTTCCGTACTTTTCATAACAAGAAGGCTCACATAGTATGCCTCCAAGAAACACACTTCACCAAAGATTCTACTCCAAAATATATTTCTCCTTTTTATCAACAAATTTACACGGCTTCTGCCTGTACCAAGCAAAGGGGAACTCTAATTGCATTTCACCGATCCACACCATTCACCTTATCATCAGAAATTAAAGACCCAGAAGGTAGATACCTGATACTCATGGGTTATATAATGGATACAGCAATCACGGTGATTTCCTACTATGCTCCTAACAAACAACCTACACCATTCCTCTCACATATATTACAAGTGATTAATACACGCAAAATAGGAACAGTGATAATGTGTGGGGATTCGAACCAGGTCCTCCTCCCATTTCTAGATAAATCACCTTTTACACCATCCAAAATAACCTCTAGATTACCTTTTTCTCAACTTCTTTCCAAATACAATCTGGTAGATTCGTGGAGAGAAAGTAACCCAATGAAAAAGAAATTCACTTATTTCTCGCACCCTCATCAAACCTTCACCAGAATAGATCATATTTTTCTAACAATAGGAATGATACCAGAAATTATTGCATCAGATATAATTCCGATTCCGTGGTCTGACCATAATGCAGTATACACTACTATAGCCTCAGCCATACCAAAAGCGCATGACCCAACGTGGTACTTACCGGACATAATGCTCAAACACCCACTACATCAGATGGCCATTGAACAAGCTTTAAATGAATACATATCAATTAATAATACAACAGACATCTCCCCAATAACACTGTGGGAAGCTCATAAGCCTGTCTTGCGTGGTACAATACAAAGACAAATGGCACTATTTAAACGGGAACACAAAAATCTAGCAAAAAAACTAGAACTCAATTTTAATGCAGCCTACATATCATTTCAAGATAATCCATCTCAGAGTACAAAATCTCATCTGGAAAAATCTAGATTGGAATACGATCTATTTCTCACTGAGTCAGTTGATAAATCCCTCAAACGCTCCAAACACAATTTCTACATGAATACAAACAAACCAGGTACATATTTGGCTCGGGCATTAAATTCAACTAACAAATCTTTCAAACCAATACGTTTGAAATTATCAAAAAATGTTTACACTTGTAATCCAGTTAAAATAGTCCATAAATTTCACTCACATCTCACAACTTTATACAAGACAAACAATGAATTTAATCCTACAGAGGCTGAATCCTTCTTCTCAAAAACAACCTTACCTGAGTTATCTCAGAATCAAAAAAGCAGTTTGGATGAGCCTATAACTATAGATGAAGTTGCTAACGCCATAAAAGACCTAAAACTTAACAAAAGACCAGGCCCAGACGGCTACTCGGCTTTATACTATAAAACATACTCAGAAATACTCTCTCCCATTCTCACTGAAACTTTTAACAAACTTCTAGATGGACATTCTTTTCGGCAAGAAACACTAATGGCAATTGTTTGTATGATCCCAAAACCCCTTTCTGATGATACTTAATGTGTGAATTATCTCTCTGTTAAACCTCGATATTAAATTATTAGCAAAAATAATAGCAAAACGCCTCAATAGCATTATAGGAAAATTAATACATAGAGATCAAGTAGGCTTCATGCCAAATAGACAGGCAGGCGATAATATACGCAGGGCAGTGTTATTGGCACATATTGCTAAAAAACGGAAAATCCCTTTATGTTTTCTATCTCTCGATATTAAGAGGGCATTTGACACAGTATCCTGGCAATATATGCAATATTCATTACAAAAATGGGGTTTTGGACCCCACTTTTTAACATGGATCAAAGCATTATATAATAAACCCAAAGCCTATATAAAATATGCTGGATACAAATCTGAAGCCTTTAATATCGAAAGAGGTACCTGACAGGGTTGCCCATTATCTCCCTTATTATTTGCCCTTATACTCGAACCCATGGCCCAATACATCAGAACAAACCAAACTATAACTGGCATTGAAGTAGGAGGTATTACACACAAATTATGTATATTTGCAGACGATATATTACTTTTTCTATCATCACCACAGGTCTCTGGTCCTAACTTAATACCAGCTCTTGATGGATTTGCAGCCCTATCCGGCCTTATGATTAATCCTAAGAAATGCCTAGTGCTTAATATTTCACTCACAAACATTGAATTGATTCCGGCTAGGGCTGCACTCCCATTCACATGGGCAGAAAAATCAATCCCATATCTTGGAATTCATTTAACAGCATCTCATTCTGACTTATTCTCAACCAATTATCCTCCTGTATTAAGACAGATCACAAATCTAATAAAACAATGGTCGCAACTTCCTTTATCCTGGATAGGGAAGATTAATGCAATCAAAATGACTATTCTACCCAACTTGCTTTATCATTTCAGAGTCCTCCCTATTCCAATTCCTTCCTATTTTTTGAGAATAGTACAAAAAAAGAGCAACTTCGTTTATATGGGGCTCTTCTAAACCACGTATACCTATACACACACTACATCTTCCCAAAAATAAAGGAGGCCTGGGATACCCTAATTTTACTAACTACTACAGAGCAGCACATTTGGCCAGTCTGTCCAAATACCATGCAAAACAGGAAATCCCATTATGAGTATTTATAGAGGCTTCAGAAAATGACCCTCTATTAATATCAAACTTGTTATGGCTTGATCCTAAAGACCGCTTTAAAATTCATAATCCCATAACTAAACACTTCTTATCTCTCTGGGATAAACTAAAAACCAAATATCAGTTACAATCTCCACACAATCCTCTCCTTTCTTTTATCAGAAATCCGGCCTTTTATCCGGCATGGATCTACCCAAATTCTTTTAAAGCTTGGACAACATCAGGCATTCAGACACTAAATGACTTCATAGCATCTAAATCATTCCTTTCATTCCCATCGCTTAGAGAAAAATATGATCTACCAAACTCTGAGATATTTAGATATCTCCAAATCAAAAATTTCTATACACCATTCCTAAAGGCGGATACACCATTATCCCAATTATCCATTTTTGAATCAATCTGTACAAAAGATCCATTTGCTAAAGGTACAATTTCATCACTTTATAATCAATTATATGGAGTAGCAAATCTTAATAGACCCTCTTACGTTCAGAGGTGGGAGGAGGACCTGGGACGAACTTTAGAAGACACGGACTGGTCTAACATATGGCTCACATCTAAGTCATCTTCACCCAACATCTTAGCACTGGAGACAAATTATAAAGTCCTAACTCGCTGGTACCGTGCACCCGCTAGAGTGGCAAAATATTCACCTAATACCTCAGCTCTTTGTTTTCGAGGATGCCCAGAAATAGGCACATATTTACACATATGGTGGACGTGCCCAGTAATCCAAACCTTCTGGAAGGAAGTCTTCGTGATTGCATCTAAAATATTTAAAAAAATAATACAACCAGATCCATATTTAACTTTACTTAATCTAAAACCGGAATGGTTAACACTCTCTCAATTCAAACTTATGATCCAACTAATAACGGCTGCAAAACAAACAGTGGCCAAGGCATGGAAATCACCTACATTGGTACTAGCAGAAACAATTCACAGAATGAATAATACAATGTCCCATGCTAAGATGGTAGCCATCGATCAAAATCAAATTCCAAAATTTGAAAAACTTTGGCACCCTTGGATAAAACAACAGTTCCTGTCAAACTTCAATGACTCTGTCCTGTTGCCATGGTAACAGATTAAATGACTTACAGAGACACCCATTCTAAGGCTTCAAAGAGAACTAAAAAGAATAATAAACTGGTATGTGGACCATACCTCTACCTTTCAACCCTTTTTCTTCTTTCTCTTTCCTTTTCTCCACCTTACGATTAAAGCTCATTATCAGAATTTATTTGACCTATATACACTCTACTTGTAAACAATATGTATAGTAGGTATAAATCATTTAAATACCTACAAAAGTAACTAAGGAAATGATATATATCTTTAATTTAGGTTTACGTGAACCCAATGTTTAATATTTGAAATTTCATGATATTTACCTATATAAACCCTACTGTAAAACAATGAGCTTACTTTATAGATCCTTGTAAACTTACTTTATGTATCTTTATAATATTGTATACTCAATAAACTTCTTTTGACAAGGAAAAAAATAAAAAATATGATGGCAATTAATAGATTCTATGGGAATCCCATATCCCTATTTCCTATCCAAGTTGTACCCCCCAATAAAACAACAAAAACAAAACCAGCAAAAGACTGCTCATTGTCTCTGAAAGTGATGTATGAGTTATGAAGTCTGGCAGATGAATTGGTGGATTGTTTGTTACTAGCAGCAACTACATTGTTACAAGTAGAAAAAATAAGCATCAAAATTTCTTGTGTATGGGGTTGCATACCAGTCAGGAAGCCCATGCTAACCCATGTTCATAGCCAAAAGTACCTACAATGGGTATGTGAGCACCAGAGCTGGACCACAGAGCAATGGAAGAAGGTGGCCTGCTCTGATGAATTACATTTTCTTTTACAGCATGTGGTTGATCGGGTGCATGTGCATTGCTTACCTGGGGAAGAGATGGCACCAGGATGCACTATGGGAAGAAGGGAGGCCAGTGGAATGCTCTGGGCAATGTTCTGCTGGGAAACCTTGGGTCCTGCCATTCACATGGGTGTCACTTGACATGTAGCTCCTTTTTAAACATTGTTGCTGACCAAGTACACCCCTTCTTGGAAACAGTATTCCCTGATAGCAGTGGCCTCTTTCAGCAGGATAATGCACCCTTTCACACTGCAAAAATAGTTCATTAATGGTTTGAGGAACACAACAAGTTTGAGGTGTGTACTTGGCCTCCAAATTCTGCATCTCGATTCAATCAAGCAACTTACAGGATTTAAATTCCCCTTATTTGTACCTATAGGTAAGCCTATGATAATTTGATATAAGTAAATGTGGCGCTCACTCAATAAGCAATAACATCAAGGAAAAACTACAATTAATAATGTGCAAAATACAAAAGTGACAGTGCATCAAATAACGTGAACTTCACGCACCACAAGATGCCGTAATATTAACCGCTTGCCGACCGCCGGCTGTCAATTGACGGCCAGGCGGCGCGGCTCTCGTTGCGGGAGGGCGTCATATGACGGCCTCCCATTTAAACAGGGAATGCGCGCGATCGTGCGCGCGCATCCCTGTTCCTTCGGTGGCGGCGTGTCACGGAGACACCGCTCGCCGCCGAGGGGGGTGAACAGCCATTGGACATGGCTGTTTACCACGTGATCGGCCGTGATGAAGTCACGGCCGATCACAAATAGGTCCACCCCATTGTGCACGGCGCATGCGCGCGATCGCGAGCGCGCTGCGCGTGCACGTCGGTGACGAGTGTTCCCGGGAACACTACTCGTCACCGACGCCGGTAAACAGCCATTGGCTGGCTGTTTACCCACGTGATCGGCTGTGATCCATTCACAGCCGATCATAAATGTAAACACAGAGCGGTAACTAGCTGTTACCAGCTCTTCTCTCCTCACACACCGTTTCCAGTGTGAGGAGAGAAGAGCCAGAAGCAGTGAGTTACCGATCTGTGTTCTGTAGTGTCTGCACCAACACCACACCTGTCCCATCGCCCCCCCCAATTGTCATCTGTCACCCAACAGTCACCAGTGTCACCCAATAAAGTGCACCTGTCACATAAGGGACTGCCATCAGTGACCGTCAGCGGTGCGCCTGTCACCCGTCACAAATCAGTGACCATCAGCGGTGCACCTGTCACCCGTCACCCTTCAGTGACCGCCAGCCGTCACCCATCACCCATAAGTGACCGTCACCCGTCACCCATCCGTGACCGCCAGCCGTCACCCGTCACCCATCCGTGACCGCCAGCCGTCACCCGTCACCCATCCGTGACCGCCAGCCGTCACCCGTCACCCATCAGTGACCGCCAGCCGTCACCCATCAGTGACCACCAGCCGTCACCCATCAGTGACCGCCAGCCATCACCCGTCACCCATCAGTGACCGCCAGCGGTGCACCTGTCACCCATCACAAATCAGTGACCATCAGCGGTGCACCTGTCACCCGTCACAAATCAGTGACCATCAGCGGTGCACCTGTCACCCGTCACAAATCAGTGACCATCAGCGGTGCACCTGTCACCCGTCAGCCATCACCCGTCACCCATCTGTGACCGCCAGCCATCACCTGTCACCCATCAGTGATCGCCACCCGTCACCCATCAGTGACCGCCAGCCATCACCCGTCACCCATCAGTGACCGCCAGCCATCACCCATCAGTGACCGCCAGCCATCACCCGTCACCCATCAGTGACCGCCAGCCATCACCCGTCACCCATCAGTGACCGCCAGCCATCACCCGTTACCCATCACCTGTCACCCATCAGTGACCGTCAGCCATCACCGATCACCTGTCATCTTTTAGTGACCGTCACCCATCACCAGTAACTGTCCGTGGCCTGTCACCCATCAGTGACCATCGCCTGTCACACCGTCATCACCAATCAGTGAACGTCAGCTGCCACCTATCGCACAGCCCATCAGTGACCGTCACCTGCCACCTGTCACACCGCGTCATGTCCAAAAGAGTATTCAGCAGTGAGGAGGCGTTCCAGATCCTCTCCATGACCGATGAGAGCAACGGGGAGTTCTCATCAGATTCTAATTTGGATTCTGATTCAAGTTCGGCATTTGAACCAAATAGTGAATCGGCAAATGATTCGGAGGAAGAATGGGTCCCTCCCAAAAGGGCACGGCACTCTGGAAACCAGGATTATATTCCCAGGCCCAGTACCAGCGCTGCCACCACCAATATGCCCCAGGAACAATTTCCCAGGCCCAGTACCAGCGCTGCCGCCAGCGTTAGGCCCCGGGAACAAATGCCCAGTACCAGCGCTGCCACCACCAATAGGCCCCAGGAACAAATTCCCAGGCCCAGTACCAGAGCTGCCGCCAGCGTTAGGCCCCGGGAACAAATGCCCAGTACCAGCGCTGCCGCCGGCGATAGGCCCCAGGAACAAATGCCCAGACCCAGTACCAGTCCTGCCACATCACGCCTGAGTACCAGCACAGGAAATTCCAATCCAACTACTGGAGTGTCACACCCCCCAAGAGCCAGGGCCTCTACATACATGCCAGATGGTCTTGCCAACCCAATATGGCTGCCTTCCAACTCGGCATCGCCAATTATTCCCCCGTTCACAGCACTGCCAGGTGTGCAGACCAACACCCAAAATTTCTCAGAGATTGATTTCTTTTATATGTTTTTGCCCGACACTATGCTACAATTTATTGTGGACCAGACAAATTTGTATGCCCAGCCATATATTGCCAACAACCCCCAATCATCCTATGCCCGTCCTTTTGAGTGGAGAGATCTGAATTTGGAGGAATTCAAAGTGTTTATGGGCCTCACCCTAAACATGGGGATTACAAAAAAAAATGAAGGACATGCCTATTGGTCCACCCACCCCATCCACAGTATGCCCATTTATTCTGCCCTAATGTCAAGGTCCCGATACAAGATGATAATGCGCTTTCTTCACTTCAGCGACAACACCCAGTGCCCTCCCCACAATCATCCAAATTACGACAAGTTATACAAGATTCGCCCACTGATAAATTTCTTTTCTCAACAATTTGCAGAACTCTATGTCCCCGATCAGAAAATTTGCGTCGATGAGTCCCTGGTACCCTTTTCAGGCCGGCTAGGAATAAAGCAGTATATTCCTAGCAAAAGGGCCAGATACGGAGTAAAGTTATATAAGCTATGTGAGAGAGCCACAGGATATTTGTATGCATTCCGTATATATGAAGGAAAAGATTCCCAGCTCCAGCCCCCTGAGTGCCCGGCCTACATGGGCACAACTGGAAAGATTGTATGGGACCTGGCATACCCACTTCTAAACAAAGGATATCACATTTACGTTGACAACTTTTACACCAGCCTGCCCCTTTTCAAACATTTATACATCGCAAAAACCCTGGCCTGTGGAACCTCCAGAAAAAATAGAAAGGGCTTCCCACAATCTTTAGCGAATAAAAAGCTGCGAAGGGGGGAAAGAACTTCATTGAGATGCAACGAAGTGCTGGCCTTGAGGTGGAAGGATAAGAGGGACGTGCACATGATGTCCACCATCCATGAAGACACTGCAATTGTGGTACAAAGAAGACGAGGTCCCATTGAAAAGCCAACATGTGTCCAAGATTATAATCTCTACATGGGGGGGGGTAGATTTTAACGATCAAATGATTCAGCCCTATTTGTCAATAAGGAGGTCCCGATTCTGGTATAAGAAGGTAGCAATTTATCTCATCCATTTGGCCATTTACAATTCCTACGTAGTCTACACCAAATCCATTGAAAGCCCCGCCCCCTTCCTAAAATTCATAGAAGAAGTTGTCACGTCCCTCATCTATCACCAAAGACCCCCCCAAGAAGACCTTCGCTCTGAGGCTGTTTGCCGACTCCATGAGCGCCACTTCCTCTTCAGCATTCCACCATCTGAAGCAGGCCGAAGACGGCAAAAAAAATGTCGCGTGTGCACCAAAAGAGGATTTAGAAGAGATACCAGCTACCATTGTCCCCAGTGTCCCTCCCAACCTGGCCTTTGCATTGGTGAATGCTTCCAAATTTATCACACATCCATAAAATATTAGCCCATATTTTTAACCATTTCCCCATTTTCACCATCTGTGCTGACCATTTTCCATTCTTTCCCAAATTACCATGCCACTGCCTTCCATGTGAACTGACCCTGGCCTGTTTTTTGACTATGCCTCTGCCTACCGTTTGGACTGCTTTCATGTGAACTGACCCTGGCCTGTTTTGTGACTATGCCTCTGCCTACCGTTTGGACTGCCTCCACGTGAACTGACCCTGGCCTGTTTTATCAACTACTCTACTGCCTACCGCTTGGACTGCTTACATGTGAACCGACCCTGGCCTGTTTTATGGACTATGCTTTTGCCTACTGCTTGGACTGATCTGTTGCCCTGCTACTGTAGTACACAGGGGTCTCACATATGTGAGGGGCTCCAGAATTGTTTTTCCGGTTGGAGAAAACAATTATTTTTGTTTTCTCCGGGTTTCGGAATTAGGGTCTGGAGTCCGGAGGCTTCATAGAGATTTGGGTGGGTCGAAGCCTCTACCCCTGTGCCCCTGTGCACAGGTCTTACCTGATTGTGGCCCTCAGCCTGCTGCTGACTTACTGCCACCATGCCCATGCCTGTCGCGGTACAATAATGAGTGTCTGCAGTTAACAGTGTACCAGGACCATATTATGGCTGTGCTGGCTGTCTCTGCCTGGACAATTTCTATGGACTGTGATGTGCTGACAATATCCTTGTGCGGACTATAGACAATATTCCTGCCTGCTGCCTGGATAGTTAATATTGCTGTCGCTAAGCACCTCCTTGCCTGCTGCCTGGACCAGTGCTCTCCTCTGTGGATACTACTAAAAGCACAGGTAATGCTTTTTTTTTTACCCTTTCTGCAATAGAATTTATTTTGGATTGTAATTATTGGTATGTGCATGCTATGTGTTAGAAATATGAAGGGTTTTCAAAAATGATAGGTTGCCAGGAAATTATATATGTCATTTATGCTCCTAGAACGCCTGATGGTGCTACTTTGATGTTGGGCCTCTGTATGTGGCCAGGCTGTGTAAAAGTCTCACACATGTGGTATCGCTATACTCAGGAGGAGTAGCAGAATGTATTTTGGGGTGTCATCTTTGCTACGTACATGCTATGTGTTGGAAATATCTGATAAATGGACAACTTTGTGTAAAAAAAAATGGGTTTTCATTTTTTTCCACATTTTCCAAAAACTTTTGGAAAAAAATGAACCGTTCAAAAGACTCATTATGCCTCATAGATTATACGTTGGGGTGTTTGCTTTCCAAAATGGGGTCATTTTGGGGGCAATTCCATTGTCCTGGTGCTCCAGGGCCTTCAAAAATGCAATAGGTGGTTGAGAAATGAGATGTGTCATTTATGCTCGTAGATCGCCTGATGGTGCTACTCCAATGTTGGGCCTTTGTATGTGGCCACGCTGTGTAAAAGTCTCACACATGTGGTATCGCTATACTCAGGAGGAGTAGCAGAATGTATTTTGGGGTGTCATCTTTGCTACGTACATGCTATGTGTTGGAAATATCTGATAAATGGACAACTTTGTGTAAAAAAAAATGCGTTTTCATTTTTTTCCACATTTTCCAAAAACTTTTGGAAAAAAATGAACCGTTCAAAAGACTCATTATGCCTCATAGATTATACGTTGGGGTGTTTGCTTTCCAAAATGGGGTCATTTTGGGGGCAATTCCATTGTCCTGGTGCTCCAGGGCCTTCAAAAATGCAATAGGTGGTTGAGAAATGAGATGTGTCATTTATGCTCGTAGATCGCCTGATGGTGCTACTCCAATGTTGGGCCTTTGTATGTGGCCACGCTGTGTAAAAGTCTCACACATGTGGTGTCGCTATACTCAGGAGGAGTAGCAGAATGTATTTTGGGGTGTCATCTTTGCTACGTACATGCTATGTGTTGGAAATATCTGATAAATGGACAACTTTGTGTAAAAAAAAATGCGTTTTCATTTTTTTCCACATTTTCCAAAAACTTTTGGAAAAAAATGAACTGTTCAAAAGACTCATTATGCCTCATAGATTATACGTTGGGGTGTTTGCTTTCCAAAATGGGGTCATTTTGGGGGCAATTCCATTGTCCTGGTGCTCCAGGGCCTTCAAAAATGCAATAGGTGGTTGAGAAATGAGATGTGTCATTTATGCTCGTAGATCGCCTGATGGTGCTACTTCAATGTTGGGCCTTTGTATGTGGCCACGCTGTGTAAAAGTCTCACACATGTGGTGTCGCTATACTCAGGAGGAGTAGCAGAATGTATTTTGGGGTGTCATCTTTGCTACGTACATGCTATGTGTTGGAAATATCTGATAAATGGACAACTTTGTGTAAAAAAAAATGCGTTTTCATTTTTTTCCACATTTTCCAAAAACTTCTGGAAAAAAATGAACCGTTCAAAAGACTCATTATGCCTCATAGATTATATGTTGGGGTGTTTGCTTTCCAAAATGGGGTCAGTTTGGGGGCAATTCTATTGTCCTGGTGCTCCAGAGCCTTCAAAAGTGTAAATGGTGGTTGAGAAATGAGATGCGTCATTTAGGCTCGTAGAACGCATGAAGATGCTACTTCAATGTTCGGCCTTTGTATGTGGCCAGGCTGTGTAAAAGTCTCACACATGTGGTATCGCTATACTCAGGAGGAGTAGCAGAATGTATTTTGGGGTGTAATTTGTTGTATGCATATGCTCTGAGAGAGAAATAACCTGTTAATATGACAATTTTGTAAAAAAAAAAAATCTTCATTTTGCAAAGAATTGTGGGAAAAAATTACAACTTAAAAAAATTCACCATGCTACTTACTTAATACCTTGGAATGTCTACTTTCTAAAAAGGGGTCATTTAGGGGGTATTTGTACTTTTCTGACTTGTTAGTGTACCAAGAAATGAGATAGACCATCAGTACATCTGTGTGATCAGATGTGATCAATTTTCAGTGCTTGGCACCATAGTTTGTAGACTCTATAACTTTCACAAAGATCAAATAATTTACACTAATTTGGGTTATTTTTACCAAAGATATGTAGCAGTATAAATTTTGGCCAAAATTTATGAAGAAAAATTACTAATTTGCAAAATTTTATGACAGAAACAAAGAAAAAGGCATTTTTTTCACAAAATTTACGGTCTTTTTTATTTATAGCACAAAAAATAAAAAACCCACTAGTGATTAAATACCACCAAAAGAAAGCTCTATTTGTGTGAAAAAAAGGACGCAAATTTCATATGGATACAGTGTTGCACGACTGAGTAATTGTCATTCAAAATGTGAGAGCGCTGAAAGATGAAAATTGGTCTGGTCAGGAAGGGGGTGTAAGTGCACTGTATTGAGGTGGTTAAAGTGACGATGCAATAAAAAAGTGCTTAATCAAAAAAAGTTCATAAATAAAGTGCTTTTGGTGAAGAGGGATCAATGAATCCAGGTCATAAACAACTTCCGCCATCCGAAGTGCGCTTGTGGTTTGCCCCAGCCTCTCACCTCACACAAAGGCAGACAACCTACAGGTCTAGTTGGGCTTGTGTGTAATAAATGTCTCCAGGATCAAGACAGTGAATTCCTATTCCTGGGATCTCCAATCAGACTGGACATGATTTTCACAAATGCAAATGAAAACTTTAGACAGGTTCTCACCTCTCTCCATATACCGCTCACATGTAATACAAAGTAATCTCCATGGTGTAGTAGTCCAAAATATGCTTATTTAAAAAAAGCAGTAGAGTTTAAAATCAGGACAAATGGCTTCACATATAGTACTTCCGGACACGGGCCACGACCAGAAGTGATGTCACCTGGCTCCTACCGACGCGTTGCATCACTGATCACGTGACTTCATTAAGGGTATCACGTAATTAGTGATGGAACACGTCGAAAGACCCTGAAACTGAGCTGCAGCACGGCGGCCAAGACCATACAGCAGTTAACAGGACAGGTTCCACTCAGAACAGGCCTCACCATGGTCGACGAAAGAAGTTCAGTGCACGTGCTCAGCGTCAGTGCTCAGACCATAGGCTGCACACTGCATCAAATTGGTCTGCATGGCTGTCATCCCAGATGGAAGCCTCTTCTAAAGATGGAAGCCTCTTCTAAAGATAATGCACAAGAAAGCCCACAAACAATTTGCTGAAGACAAGCAGACTAAGGACATGGATTACTGGAACCATGTCCTGGAACCATGTCCTGTGGCCTGATGAGACCAAGATAAACTTATTTGGTTCAGATGATGTCAAGCGTGTGTGGCAACCAGGTGAGGAGTACAAAGACAAGTGTGTCTTGCCTACAGTCAAGCATGGTGGTGGAAGTGTCATGGTCTAGGGCTGCATGAGTGCTGCCGGCACTGGGGAGCTACAGTTCATTGAGGGAACCATGAATGCCAACATGTACTGTGGCATACTGAAGCCAAGCATGATCCCCTCCCTTCGAGACTGGGCCGTAGGGCAGTATTCCAACACGATAACGACCCAAACACACCTCCAAGACGACCACTGCCTTGCTAAAAAAGCTGAGGGTGTGCGCATGCCTGCGGCGCCGTGATCAGTCGTGTACTGACCGAGCTCCGCACATCTCCGGCCTACAAAAGCTTATTAAACAGCTATAGGAGACGATCGAGACACCATCTGACCGGTAATCCGTGATTCAGGAGCGGATCATGCAGCGGAGGGCGGCGGGGAACGGTAACAACAACTGAAAACCCTCCCAGCAACCCCGAATGACCCGCGCTTCCCAGGCCCAGCAGCAGTCTCCCCAGGCTAAGATGGCACCGGGGAAGGGAGACACGGCACGCGGCAGCTCACAGACCCAGCAGCTGACTCCACAGACCGCGAAGAAGCAGGGAGGGGGAGACACAGACCACGGCAGCCCACAAGCCCATCACCAGACCTCTTGGGCAGCTCAACAGCCTGGTCGAGGAGCCATGGAGCAGGACAGTCCCCAGATTCAGCAGCGGCCCCCAGACCAAGATGGCATCCAGAACGGGAGATACAACACATGGAGGAGGCCAGGCCAAGGGGACAGAGCCACCCTGCCCAGGTATTACATTCCTAGCTGAGGTCCACAGGGACCCTTTTCATCCCAACCCCAGGAAGGGCCTCCCTCCCCACAGAGTGAGCATCCACAGCTGTCTCCCTTGTCGGGCTCCTCAGACAGACCCTTGTTGTTTTCAGACTCCCCAGCCTCCTCCACAGATAGGCAAATGGCCAAACTTGCTGAAGTAGCCCTGAGTCAAAACAGTTCTGTGCTTTCTCAGCCTCACTCAATAAGCAATAACATCAAGGAAAAAACTACAATTAATAATGTGCAAAATACAAAAGTGACAGTGCATCAAATAACGTGAACTTCACGCACCACAAGATGCCGTAATATTAAAGTGACGATGCAATAAAAAAGTGCTTAATCAAAAAAAGTTCATAAATAAAGTGCTTTTGGTGAAGAGGGATCAATGAATGCAGGTCATAAACAACTTCCGCCATCCGAAGTGCGCTTGTGGTTTGCCCCAGCCTCTCACCTCACACAAAGGCAGACAACCTACAGGTCTAGTTGGGCTTGTGTGTAATAAATGTCTTCAGGATCAAGACAGTGAATTCCTATTCCTGGGATCTCCAATCAGACTGGACATGATTTTCACAAATGCAAATGAAAACTTTAGACAGGTTCTTACTAGGGTTGTCCCGATACCGATACTAGTATCGGTATCGGCACCGATACCGAGCATTTGCCCAAGTACTTGTACTCGGGCAAATGCTCCCGATGCTTCCCCCGATACCTAGAAGACAGCTGTGATCGGCACGTGGGGGAGTTACAAGATTCTCCCCCAGCGGCTTTCACAAGCTTTAGTGACATACAGCGGTGATCGCTCACAGCTGACTGTCACTGCATCCTCCTCCGTGCCCCCTCCTTTCCTCTGTCCCTCTCCGCAGTCCCCTGCATTCCTCTCTTATCTGTCCCCTCCGTTCTGCTCTCCTTATCTTTCCCCTCCGTTCTCCCCCTTCTTCCTCCGTCCCCCTCCTCCTTCCTTTGTGTATGGAGAGAGTCAGCTGACTCTGTCCATTCACATAACTGAAACATTGTAATCTTCTGTGATTACGATGTGTCAGTTTATGAATGGAGAGAAGCTGCTGTGTTCTCTCCATTCATTCTCAGTGCAGCTGACGCTGCAGAGAAAGGGACTGGGGAATCTCTATCCTCTGTCTCTTTCTCTGTCTCAAGGGGGAGATATCAGAGGTCTGTTAAGACCCCTGATATCTCACCAAAGCCCCCCAAAAGGGCTGATTAAAAAAAAAAAAAACCAATAAAGAATAAAAAAATATTATTGGAAAAAATAAAAATTGTAAAAAAAAAACAAAAAAAAAAACACACACACATACAACGTTCACCCCCCCCCCCCCCCAAAAAAAAAATAGTAAAAAAAAAAAAACTGTCACGTGACATTAAAAAAAAGTATCGGTAATCGGTATCGGTGAGTACTTGAAAAAAAGTATCGGTACTTGTACTCGGTCCTAAAAAAGTGGTATCGGGACAACCCTACTTATGAGTGCTGCCAGCATTGCTGCAGATGTTGAAGGGGTGGGGGGTCAGCCTGTCAGTGCTCAGACCATAGGCTGCACACTGCATCAAATTGGTCTGCATGGCTGTCATCCCAGATGGAAGCCTCTTCTAAAGATGGAAGCCTCTTCTAAAGATAATGCACAAGAAAGCCCACAAACAATTTGCTGAAGACAAGCAGACTAAGGACATGGATTACTGGAACCATGTCCTGGAACCATGTCCTGTGGCCTGATGAGACCAAGATAAACTTATTTGGTTCAGATGATGTCAAGCGTGTGTGGCAACCAGGTGAGGAGTACAAAGACAAGTGTGTCTTGCCTACAGTCAAGCATGGTGGTGGAAGTGTCATGGTCTAGGGCTGCATGAGTGCTGCCGGCACTGGGGAGCTACAGTTCATTGAGGGAACCATGAATGCCAACATGTACTGTGGCATACTGAAGCCAAGCATGATCCCCTCCCTTCGAGACTGGGCCGCAGGGCAGTATTCCAACACGATAACGACCCAAACACACCTCCAAGACGACCACTGCCTTGCTAAAAAAGCTGAGGGTGTGCGCATGCCTGCGGCGCCGTGATCAGTCGTGTACTGACCGAGCTCCGCACATCTCCGGCCTACAAAAGCTTATTAAACAGCTATAGGAGACGATCGAGACACCATCTGACCGGCAATCCGTGATTCAGGAGCGGATCATGCAGCGGAGGGCGGCGGGGAACGGTAACAACAACTGAAAACCCTCCCAGCAACCCCGAATGACCCGCGCTTCCCAGGCCCAGCAGCTGTCTCCCTAGGCTAAGATGGCACCGGCGAAGGGAGACACGGCACGCGGCAGCTCACAGACCCAGCAGCTGACTCCACAGACCGCGAAGAAGCAGGGAGGGGGAGACACAGACCACGGCAGCCCACAAGCCCATCACCAGACCTCTTGGGCAGCTCAACAGCCTGGTCGAGGAGCCATGGACCAAGATGGCATCCAGAACGGGAGATACAACACATGGAGGAGGCCAGGCCAAGGGGACAGAGCCACCCTGCCCAGGTAATACATTCCTAGCTGAGGTCCACAGGGACCCTTTTGATCCCAACCCCAGGAAGGGCCTCCTTCCCCATAGAGTGAGCATCCACAGCTGTCTCCCTTGTCGGGCTCCTTAGACAGACCCTTGTTGTTTTCAGACTCCCCAGCCTCCTCCACAGATAGGCAAATGGCCAAACTTGCTGAAGTAGCCCTAATGCCGCGTACACACGGTCGGACTTTCTATCCTACTTGGTCCGGCACACTTTCCGACGGACTTTGTCCGCCAGGTGCGCCGGACTTTAAAACGGACGGACTTGCCCACACACGCCGGGACTTTCCGGCGGGCTAAGTCCGCCCGTCTTTCCGACGGACTTTCGCCGGAGTTCCGGCGGACTTTCAGAATGAACGGACTTGCCCACACACGGACAAGTCCGTTCATTTTGAACGTGACTCAGGTGCGACGGGACTAGAAAAGGATGTCAATCTTGCCGCTTTTATCGGCGAGATTGACACCTTGCGAGCCCCGTCGCGGGGCATACCAGGCCCTTAGGTCTGGTATGGATTATAAAGGGAAGCCCCTACGCCGAAAAAACGGCGTGGGGTCCCCCCTAAAATCCATACCAGACCCCGATCCGAGCACGCAGCCTGGCCGGTCAGGAAAGGGGGTGGGGACGAGCGAGCGCCCCCCCTCCTGAACCGTACCAGGCCGCATGCCCTCAACATGGGGGGTGGGTGCTTTGGGGGAGGGGTGCGCCCTGCGCCGCCCCCCCCAAAGCACCTTGTCCCCATGTTGATGAGGACAAGGGCCTCTTCCCGACAACCCTGGCCGTTGGTTGTCGGGGTCTGCGGGCGGGGGCTTATCGGAATCTGGGAGCCCCCTTTAATAAGGGGGCCCCCAGATCCCGGCCCCCCACCCTATGTAAATGAGTATGGGGTACATGGTACCCCTACCCATTCACCTAGGAAAAAAGTGTAAGTAATAAAACACACTACACAGGTTTTTAAAATATTTTATTAAACAGCTCCGGGGGGGGGATCTTCCTCCGGCTTCGGGGGTCTTCTTCCGGCTTCGGGGGTCCCTCCGCTTCATCTTCTCCCGGCGTCCGGTTGGTTCTTCTCCGCTCTCCGGCCTCTTCTCCCGGTGTCCCAGGTCTCCGCCTATATAAGTCACAACGCAGCCCTCAGAGACCAGTCCAGCCGGAGAGAGCGTTGTGTCAACATCTGGGGGAAGAGAAGAGAAGACAAGAAGACAAGAATCCCAGAAGTCCGGACCTCCGCTGGCAATAGAGCTACATGAAGACAGCGGAGGGGCCGGCCGAAGACCTGGGACACCGGGAGAAGAGGCCGGAGAGCGGAGAAGAACCAACCGGACGCCGGGAGAAGATGAAGCGGAGGGACCCCCGAAGCCGGAGGAAGATCCCCCCCCGGAGCTGTTTAATAAAATATTTTAAAAACCTGTGTAGTGTGTTTTATTACTTACACTTTTTTCCTAGGTGAATGGGTAGGGGTACCATGTACCCCATATTCATTTACATAGGGTGGGGGGCCGGGATCTGGGGGCCCCCTTATTAAAGGGGGCTCCCAGATTCCGATAAGCCCCCGCCCGCAGACCCCGACAACCAACGGCCAGGGTTGTCGGGAAGAGGCCCTTGTCCTCATCAACATGGGGACAAGGTGCTTGGGGGGGGGCGCAGGGCGCCCCCCTCCCCCAAAGCACCCACCCCCCATGTTGAGGGCATGCGGCCTGGTATGGTTCAGGAGGGGGGGGGCGCTCGCTCGTCCCCACCCCCTTTCCTGACCGGCCAGGCTGCGTGCTCGGATCGGGATCTGGTATGGATTTTAGGGGGACCCCACGCCGTTTTTTCGGCGAAGCGGGGTTCCCTTTATAATCCATACCAGACCTAAGGGCCTGGTATGCCCCACGCTCGCCGCAATAGGAAGATTTGTTTTTCCTATTGCAGCGAGCGCGAGATGCAATACCCTGCCCTCGTGTCGTATTTGGTCTGTCGGACCAGCCTACACACGAGCGGGCTTTCCGTCGGACCAGCACACACACGAGCGGACTTTCCGCCCGAAACTGAGTCCGACGGAAAGATTTGAAACTTTTTTCAAATCTAGGTCCGGCGGGCTTTTGGGAAGAAGTCCGCCGGAAAAGTCCGCCGCCGCCCACACACGGGCGGATTGTCCGGCACACTCTGGTCCGCCGGACCAAGTATGCCGGAAAGTCCGACCGTGTGTACGCGGCATAAGTCAAAACAGTTCTGTGCTTTCTCAGCCATCTGCCCCTGCCACCACATACTCAGGAGACACAGTTCTTCTAGCTAGATTTTCTGCACTCCTGCAACAGGAACTGTCCAAAGCCTGCACCATTATCACTACAGGCATGGAAGACGACTTCCAAAACATAGGAGAGAGGTTGGACATAATTGAGTCTAAAATGGATGGAACGGTAAAACAAATGAACCAGAATTCTAGAATGATCACGTCCCTACAGGACCAACTAGACCAAGCGAAAGCAAAGATCGAGGACTTAGAAAACAGGTCTAGGAGGTACAACTTCCACGTACGGGGCCTCCCGGAATCTGAAATGGACCTAGAAGAATTGATACATGCCCTAATGAAGCAATTGATACCAGACATCTCCCCTCACCAGCTGGAACTAGAATGCATTGTGCCCTGACAGCTCCCAGACCAGACAGCTTGCCACGCGATGTGATAGTTAAGCCACATTTCTATCACATCAAGGAAAAAAATTATGCTGGAGGCTAGACATCAAGGAGACATATCTATCTCAGGACATTCGATACAGAGCTTCGCAGACATAGCCCAGACGACAATCCAGAAGAAGAGAGAGCTAAAACCACTTTTAAACCAGCTTATCAATCGCCAGATTAAATACCGGTGGTCATTTCCATTCCGGCTATTATTCTCTTATAGCAGTGACTTCATGTAAAGAACATAGCAACTGAGTGACATCTGAAGTGGACACAGAGAAGAGACACCACCACCAACTGTGAGGAGGCTTACCAGATGATGTGGACCCAAGGGGGCGTACGCCCGACTGGGTCAAATCAGGCTTGGGTGGTGGGTGATGATAGGTGCTCCAGAATGATGTTGAAAGTGTAAATCCGAGAACCGACCAGGCACTGATGGATACCTCAGGTTAATGATGGAAAACGGATGGCCATATGGTGTGATAAGAAGGAAAAAAGCCACATAGTGTGATTCCGTAAACTAATACAAAATTTATTAAAAAGAGATACACTCACATGAAGCTCTTAAAAACAGCGCTGTAGATAGTATGGCGGCAGTGGGGTCCTAACCGACGCGTTTCATCCTCTTAGACATCGTCTGGCCATGACTAGTAGACCCCAACCAACCTATACTATCCTAACACATAATGTACAGGGCTTGAACTCCCCTATCAAAAGGGCAAAGGCCTTTCAGCAATACAACAGAATGGGGACAGACATCTTACTCTTACAAGAGACAAACTTTTCACGAACCTCAGCCCCGAAATATTTTAATGCAAAATACCCGACAGTTTACCTGTCTAACGGACTAGATAAAAACCGAGGAGTTTTGCATTGCCAAACGGGTCCCCTTCACTCCCACTAATGTAATAAGAGATAGAGAGGGCCACAACAGCATGGTAGCTGGGAAGATTAATGAAAGTGCAGTCACCTTTCTCTCCTACTACGCCCCAATGTGGCCCAATTACAGTTTTTTCGCACGATGCTAGAAGTAATAATGCCTCACTTGGTGGGTCATGTGATGTTCGGCGGAGATAGCAAAACCTCCCTAGACCAGATTCTGATCCTGGAAGGATGATCCTGAAACACACCCCAAAACAGAGTAGTGCAATAGCATGCTTACTACATAGCTATGATCTAATTGATCTCTGGAGAGGCGCTCATCCCACCACTAGAGACTTTACGTTTTATTCGCACGTACACAAAACGTATTCGCGCATTGACCATTTGCTCACGCTGTCTCCCCTGCTCCCGTATATTTTGTTGACTAAAATAGTTCCCATGGCATGGTCAGACCACTCTTTGGTCCAAGTCGTTTTAACAGACCTATGGTCTAAATCACAACAGCCTTTTTGTTGATTAAACAAATCCTTATTAAACGATCCCATTATTGCCAAAAAAGTAGTAACGACCCTACAACAATACTTCCAGGGCAATCCCTCCTCAGCCTCCTCCCCAACTATGGTTTGGGCAGCCCACAAGGCCACCATATGCGGTAAACTAATACAACTAGCTACCAGAGTCAAACGGAAATGAACACAAACAATCCAACAACAAGAGGGAGAGCTACTCCGACTCACGCAAGAACAAAAAAAAACACCCACATCTGGATCTTAGGAACCAGATCGATATAGCTAGAACAGCTCTAAATCTGAGCCTCACAACAAAAGCAGAAAAATATGTTAGGTGGGCTAGACATCGATATTACACATTGGGGGACAAGCCTAACAGACTATTAGCAAGAAAGCTCACTCCAAGACCATTTAACCCTGCACTCCCCAAATTGAGATTACAGAATGGTCAAACTACCCAAAATGCTCAGCTTATATTACAGGAATTCTTTACATTTTACTCTAAACTCTACGACTCTCCAAAAGATTTTAGTGCGAATAAGGCAGAGGACTTTTTGCGGGACATACAGCTCCCTACACTATCTAGCGACCATGCAGAGATAATGGAAGCAGAGTTTACAGCAAACAAAATAGTAGCGGCTATTAAATCCCTAAACCCGTCAAAGTCACCGGGTCTGGATGGATTCTCAGGCCACTATTACCACAAGTACACCGAAATTCTGGTTCCACATCTCTGCTCCTTCTACAATGAACTGAGAAAGGGCTCCCCTTTACCGCCGCACGAGAACAGGGCCTTTATACATGTCATACCTAAACCAAATAAAGACCACGGGGACTGCGCAAACGTCCGCCCCATTTCGTTGATAAACGTCGACCTTAAATTACTGACAAAGATATTAACCACTCGTATAAAATCGTTCTTATCGAAATATATCCATCCTGACCAGACTGGGTTTGTTCCCAATAGACAAGCCCCAGATCAGACCAGACGTATTATTGACATAATATCTGCTTTAAATTCAGGCTGGGATGAGATCTTTTCTTCATTCTAAAAAAATATGGGTTTGGTTTACACTTCCTGACCACGCTTAAAACAATATATAGCGCTCCCATGGCAAACCTTGTAGTTAAGGGCTACCAGTCACAAAATATAAGCATACACAGAGGGACCCGTCAGGGCTGCCCCCTGTCCCCCCTATTATGCATCTTGGCTTTAGAGCCACTGGCCATCAAAATTCGCGAACACCCAGACATATTGGGGGTTAACTGTGGAGATTACAAACATAAGTGCGCGATGTTTGCAGATGATATTTTGCTGCTCCTCTCCTCCCCAGTCACCTCTTTGCCTAACCTGTACTAAGACACTTTACGGCATTTACAGGCCTGAGAGTTATTCACTCTAAATCTCAAGCACTCAATGTGTTTCCTTACAAACATATATAGTTCAAGCTCTGCAAAGACCTTTCCCCTTTAAATGGCAGAATGAGACCTTACCATACCTGGGCATCTATCTGACTCCCACCCTTACAACACTATATAAAAATAATTATCCCCCACTATTTAGAAAATGATTAGATGACCTCAAAAGATAGTCAGGTAGCCCCCCGTCGTGGTTTGGCAGGTTGTGCTCAGTCAAAATGACCGTTTTACCAAAAGTGCTGTATTTGTTTAGGACCCTTCCGATAGCGATGGTAGGAAAAGATCTACAGAAGTTTCAGGCAAAACTACTAGACTATATATGGGGACACAAGAGACCCAGGGTGAACAGACGAACATTATATGCACCGAAATTGAGAGGAGGCCTTGGAATGCCCGATTTGCTTAAATATTACCACACAGCACAATTGTCCCAACTAATCCGATTCCATACGCGACAGCCCTGGATGTCGCTGGAGTCCTCCCTATACCCTAATAGAGAGATTAGCTTCCCCTTAGCCCCACTGTTTAATAATCCTTCGTTCACCCCAGGTCTCCATCCCCAAGGTTTCTCATGGTGGACTAACAAAGGTTTGCTGCGAATAGCGGACCTCTGTGATCACAGAGGTGCTTTGTCGAAATCAGCCCTACAGGATAAATATAGCCTTCCAAATTCAGAATTCTTTCGCTACACTCAGATAGCGCATTTCTTGGCGACACTGAATCGCACCTCTGACCTTACCACATTCACCTCAATGAAAAACCTCTGTAGCACTTTCGACAAACACATCGGCCACATATCACAGATTTATGGTATTTTATCCTCGGCTCCTCAAAAATTGTTCTATATGCATAAATGGGAGCAAGATATGGATACTGACTTAGAAATAGAGGAGTGGAGCAAAATAATACAGAACGCATCTAAATCGCTTATTTTATTTCAACAATGCTTGTTACAGTGTGATATACATGTTATCAAGATCTATAACATTTAGTGAGTGATAAAAAATAATAAAAAAAAAAGGGTAAAACAGAGGCATGAAGAGGACTTTAACAGAAAACTACCGTCGACTAAAGACGTGAAAACATATTCATTCCTCTAGTTTACACGGTCTGCATAAAGAAAACAGAGCCTGAGTGTATGGGAAAGTCTGATGTTATGATTATCATACTATCTGTTTGCAAGCAGTTCCCTGAGATATGCCTCGTTTAAACTAAAGGCTCGTGTATTTATCCTTAGACAACAGGCATATAGATAAACCAAGATAACAAAGAGAGAAGCTCTCCACTGACCGGGGGTGGAGATATTCCCTGCCGATCAGTAGAGTCTGGCAAGGGGCAACTAACGTAGAGTAATGAATACCATGATATTCAACATATCTGATCTAATCTTCCCTTAACCGAAAAAAATATATAGGGGGTTGTGTGAGAACCTAGGGAGAGAGGAGGAGGGGGGAGGGGAGGGAAGGGGAGAAAAGCGGGAAACAGTAAGGGGGGAGAGGCCAGAGAGAATGAGAGGCGAAGTGGAGGGGGAGAGGAAGAGAGAGGTAAAGAGAGGAGGGTGGCGGTGTCACCCTCCAGCCAGGCGGGGTCTTCGTATCAAGGAGTGTCCGCATTAAGTCATCTCCCGGAGGTAGGCCTCGGTGTAGATGAAGTGTTGCCAGGGGTAAATCGCTTATTAATACCTCTCTGATAGAGGCAAATTATAAAGTTTTGATGAGGTGGTACATGGTCCCAGAGAGGGTAGCAACCTTTGTCCCAGGGGCGTCCCTGCGGTGCTTTAGAGGATGTAACACAGATGGCACCATGTACCATACATGGTGGACGTGTCCAAAAGTGAAAGGGTTCTGGATACGTACGTACAATCTTATATACTCCTTAACTCAAGTGAACCTCCTTAAGTTGCCTCTGCACGCATTGCTGGGACGCCCAGTGGAGAGGGCATCAAAACCAATGCAAGAATTTCTATAGCCAAGTCTTGGAGGTCCCCCATGATTCCATTTTACCTACTGAAAGCTAAACTTTCATGGATAATGATTAATGAACGCCTTTCGGCAATTCTAAATGACAAGGTTACCTGGTTTAATAAAATATGGGACCTCTGGATCAGATATCTCACAACTACATAACGAGTTGACCTAACACTAGAGGATTTTCCTCTGGGACTGGAGTGCATCCATTTCCCTACCCCTTACCCCCCCCTTCTTTTTTTCTTTTCCTTCCTCTTTTAGCTATTTCACTATCCCTGTTTCTTCTCTTCTTTTTTTTTTCTGATTGTGCCTGGCATCGCGTGGACTCTGGCGCCACACATGGTTCTGGGGCCCACGCGGTAGTCCAGTTAGTGGGTCGCAAGTTTGGTTCAGTTTTGACCCTAATAGTTGAATGATGCAATATATAACTTCAGTGTATAAAGGTATAGCAGTTATATAACTGACCTACAATGCCTTGTCTATGTACAATTATTTTTCCCACCTACAACGACAAATGCTAATTTTGTATGTCTATTTGAAAGCTTGAATAAAAACATTGAAATATAAAAAGCTGAGGGTAAAGGTGATGGACTGGCCAAGCATGTCTCCAGACCTAAACCCTATTGGGCATCTGTGGGGCATCCTCAAATGGAAGGTGGAGGAGCGCAAGGTCTCTAACATCCACCAGCTCCGTGATGTCATCATGGAGGAGTGGAAGAGGACTCCAGTGGCAACCTGTGAAGCTCTGGTGAACTTCATGCCCAAGAGGGTTAAGGCAGTGCTGGAAAATAATGGTGGCCACACAAAATATTAACACTTTGGGCCCAATTTGGACATTTTCACTGAGGGGTGTACTCACTTTTGTTGCCAGCGGTTTAGACATTAATGGCTGTGTGTTGAGTTATTTTGAGGGGACAGCAAATTTACACTTTTATGCAAGCAGTACACTCACTACTTTGCATTGTAGCAAAGTATCATTTCTTCAGTGTGGTCACATGAAAAGATATAATAAAATATTTACAAAAATGTGAGGGGTGTACTCACTTTTGTGAGATACTGTAGGTACTGTAAAAATCTCCTAAACTTGCACCGTTTAGGAGATATTTACTGTATATGCCGCTGACTAAGTCATTGGCGCATGTGCTCTGAGGGAATGGCCGCCCATGCCTTTTCTTCAGGGCCCTGTGCTGTGACCGGCGGCTCCTCATCGCGGCTCCGGCCAATCACAGCGCTGGAGCCAGCAAACCCAGGAACCCAGCGAACCAAGAAACACGGAAGGGAAGATGTCAGCTGTCTCAGCAGTTTGCGAGTGCTGCTGAGAGGGCTTTGTTCTAAGGTGAGTATTTCATAATGAGCTAGCATGCGATGCTCATTTACTAGCTCGTTTTGCCTTTGTCTTACAGGTTTTTTTTGGGTGGGGGGGTTACAATCTCTTTATAGGATGTGCTACTGATGGCTTAGTGCAGATACTATAGCATACCTTCAGAGGTCTGGTGGTATCAATGCCTCGACGGGTCAAGGGTGTTCTGATGGCAAAAGAGGGACCTACTCAATATTAGATGGGTGGTCATAAAGTTATGGCTGAGCAGTGTATATTCTTGGGGGTTGTTAACTCAAGTGTAGTGCTTCCCATTGAGATCAGTCCATGCCAGAAGTACGGGCTTGCTGGCTGACTTTAATCGAAAAGAAAGTTCAAAAACAAACTGTTGCCCTCGCAAGGGTTTCCACTATCATTTAAAAATATGAAAACAAATGTCCCCTAAGACTCCTGGCTTTGTTTAACAGCACCAGTGCTCACACAGCACCATTATGATCTTCTGCAACCCCTTGCACCTTACACTCAGCTCTGTCTCAGCTTTTTTTCTCTAGTGGCTCCCAGCTGCTCTGGCCCTCAGGTTTACCCCTGCACTGTGGAGACATGCACACTCTGGCTGCTCCCTTGAGGCCTAATATACTCCTGGTGAAGGGTGGAACCCTGAACTTCTGCTATGTCCTTGATTTTAACAGGTGTGCACACCTTCACACTCAATCTGCTGGTCTCCGGCAAGAACTAGGCACTGAATCAGAGGCTTCTTCCCTCCCAAAGCTCTTTGAAGTATCCACATGCTAGACCCTGTTTCTCTGCTCAGAAACAATACTCTGGAGCCCCTCACTCTGTGCATGTGAGAATACCATGCTGTCTTTAATCCCACTACAGTACTACAGTGACAGGGCCTCACACTTTTAGAAAAAGTCTTGTTTTTGTGCAACCCTATACAGTTTATGTGTAACTCCTAAGCTCTTATGTAGTAAGGGATGGTCAGATCTCACCCTGTACAAACTGTGCTTATTCTATAATGTGCAATGCAAATCATGAGCAATTATGTATATTATTGTATTTGAAACATTCCACTGTCATTACAAGTTTGGGCATTTGGGGGGATAATTTCTGTGTTAAAGTTTATGTGAACCCTTACCCTAAACAAACTCATTCAATTTTAATTAGCAACATAAGGCACAATATTTGAGTGTATGTATGTATATATATATATATATATATATATATATATATAAATGAACATCAGGTGGGTTACCCTCTTATCTTGAAATCCTTGTTCAATCAAGGCACCGTCAGGGTGGACTCCCAAAACTCCACCATAAATGATAGAAAAAACACATGGAACGATGCTTGATGCCAAAAAGTGTCCTTTTACTGAAAAGTTAATCCATTAATTGTTTCAAAATACAAGCAAGCCACTGTACAGTTCCGAGCACAGATCGCTCTTCGTCAGGCTTTTCAGGCTGTGTGTGAAAGGCTAAACCACACTGTGTTCTTTTATCCACACCCAGTCTGATACACACCTGTGTCACATAATTAATTATCCTATACAAAACACCTAAAACCATTCCAAATTTAACCCTATTGAATAAACCTACTACCCTAAAACCATCCTAAATTCCCCAATAGGGGATAATCTACAAGACAGGTTCATCATATTATATCTCAAATATCCTCATCATATCACTTATGAACCAATTATATTATCTCATTCCATTAGCTCGGTGTTTTGCAAATATTTCTCATGAATATACATATGTTGCATATTTCTGTTCATGTCTCAAAATTCTTCATGGATTCCAGTTGATATTCTGCTATCTAGTATTTCCAACGGGAGCCTTTTGTGATCAATCTACAGAAAATATAACATATTCAAAAAATAGTCATACCTTCTAATCAATCTTGTACTGTACTGTACAGTCATCATATGTGATTTACATTCTCACATGCCCCTGCAATCTCCTTTACGTGGGGGAAACCACCCAAATGATAAAAGACCGTATCGCACAACACCGTAGTACAATTAGACACCCCCAATCAAGTTTACCTGTATCGCGTCACTTCTCAGAAATGGGCCACAAAGACACCGATCTACGCTTTATGGTTTTAGAAGAGATTCCCCATGACAAAAGAGGGGGTGATAGGATTTTGAAACTAAAAAGACGTGAAGTTTGGTGGATCAACAAATTACAGTCCCTGTACCCTGATGGTATGAACAGGGACTATGATTTGTTTTTGTTTGTTTAAAAATTTACAGTACAAGATTGATTAGAAGGTATGACTATTTTTTGAATATGTTATATTTTCTGTAGATTGATATTGTGTGTGTCCCTTAATGATAGGTCAATATCAAAAGTGCTCATTTTAAAGGCTAATTTGCATGGTATTGTCCTAAAAAGGGTTTGGGTACCCGGGTCCTGCCCCAGGGGACATGTATCAATGCAAAAAAAACTTTTAAAAACGGCAGTTTTTTTGGGAGCAGTGATTTTAATGATGCTTAAAGTAAAAAAAGTGAAATATTCCTTTAAATATCGTACCTGGGGGGTGTCTATTGTATGCCTGTAAAGTGGCGCGTGTTTCCCATGCTTAGAACAGTCCCTGCACAAAATTACATTTTTAAAGGAAAAAAAGTCATTTAAAAACTGCTTGCGGCTTTAATGTAATGTCGGGTCCCGGCTACATGGATGAAAATCAGTGAGACAAACGGCATGGGTACCCTCCAGTCCATTACAAGGCCCTTTGGGTCCTGTATGGATATTAAGGGGAACCCCGCACCCAAATTAAAAAAAGGAAAGGCGTGGGGCCCCCAGGCCCTATATACTCTGAACAGCAGTATACAGGTGGTGCAAACAAGACAGGGACTGTAGGTTTGTTGTTAAGTGGAATCTGTTTGTAATTTTGAACTGGTACATTTTTTATGTGTAGCTCCAGCCAAAAAAATCAGTTTTTAAGCTTTTTGGAAAACATAGGGAAGGGTTATCACCCCTGTGACATTTGTTTTGCTGTCTGTGCTGTCTGTGCTCCTCTTCAGAAGATTTCACCTCACTTTTTGTCCCAATGACAAATGTTTTTAGTGAAACAAGGATTGGTGATAAAGCATCAGTGGAAAGGAGAAAAGTTTTTCCCATATTAACTCTTACAGGAGAGAACTTCCCTTCCTATGGGGTAGATTTCATCTCACTTCCTGTTGTCTCCTTCCGTTTGCAAGTAGGAGTTGTTTGCAAGTTGGATGTTTGAAAGTAGGGGCCTGCCCTATATACTAAGCAGAAATTTGGGCCTTAGGTGTTGTTGTGGCCTCAACACTGTAAGCCCTCACAGGGCCCTGCTGTGAAATATTAGATCAAGAATTGCAATTACATGCCCCTATTGAACAGGGCCAGAAAAATTGGGCCTTTGGTGATGATAGTGCTGGTGCCACAACACTGTAAGTCCTCACAGTTACTCTTGGTGGGCGCTGGAACGGGCCCTGCTGTGAAATATTAGATCAAGAATTCTAATTGCATGCCCCTGTTGAACAGGGGCTGAAAAATTGGGCCTTTGGTGGTGGTGCTGGTGGCACAACACTGTAAGTCCTCACAGTTAATCTTGGTGGGCGCAGAAGCGGGCCCTGCTGTGACATATTAGATCAAGAATTGTAATTACATGCCCCTGTTGAACAGGGGCTGAAAAATTGGGCCTTTGGTGGTGGTGGTGGTGCTGGTGGCACAACACTGTAAGTCCTCACAGTTAATCTTGGTGGGCGCAGAAACGGGCCCTGCTGTGAAATATTAGATCAAGAACTGTAATTACATGCCCCTGTTGAACAGGGGCTGAAAAATTGGGCCTTAGGCACTGGTGCTGGTGCCACAACACTGCAACCCCTCACAGATACTCTAGTTGGAACGCAGAAACGAGCCCTGCTTCAAAGTATTGCATCAAAAATTGTAATTACACGCCCCTGTTAAACAGAGGCCGAAAAATTGGGCCTTAGGCACTGGTGCTGGTGCCACAATACTGCAACCCCTCACAGATACTCTAGTTGGAAGGCAGGAACAAGCCCTGCTGCAAAGTATTGCATCAAAAATTGTAATTACACGCCCCTGTTAAACAGGGGCTGAAAAATTGGGGCTTAGGCACTGGTGGCGGCGCCCAGAACCAAAAATGTTCTTACAAGCTATCAGCATGATCATTGAGGAGGAAGAGGATAATTAGTCAGGATAGTCACTCAGCATCAGCATAGGCAGTCTTTTGAAGGGATCTGAGATTTCAAAAAAAATGATTCGGTTACATCAGCATCAGGTGCTTGGTAGCTGGTGGTGATCCAAGGCTGATTCATATTTATTAAGGTCAGTCGATCGACCGAGACGGTGGACAGACGCACCCTGTGATCGGTTACAAAGCCTCCAGCAGCACTGAATGTGCGTTCCGAAAGAACACTGGATGCAGGACAGGCCAGTAGCTCAATTGCATACTGTGCAAGCTCTGGCCAGTGATCCATCCTCAAGACCCAGTAACCCAGAGGATTTTCGGTGGGAAAGGTGTCCAAGTCAGATCTTGCCCCTAGGTATTCCTGCACCATGTAAAACAGACGCTGCCGATGGTTGCTGGAACCAATCATACCTTGGGGCTGCGGACTAAAAAATTGTCTGAACGCATCGGTCAGACGGCCACCTTCTCCACCGCTCCTTCTTTGACTGACCGAAGCCTCAGCAACACGTTGTCCAGAAACAGCAGTTTATAACCTCCCAGTCTCTGGGAACACGTTGCACAGACCTTTCTGCAAGGCCTCCCGAAGATGTTTCATCCTCTGCTCCCTCTGCGATGGCAAGATAAGGTCCGCAACCTTACCCTTGTAACATGGATCAAGGAGGGTTGCCAGACAGTATTGGTCCTTCTCCTTGATACCACGAATATGAGGATCTTTACGCAGGCTTTGCAGGGTCAGGGAGGCCATGCAGCATAGGTTTGCTGAGGCATTCGGTCCGGAGTCCTCTGGGTCACTAAAGACGACATGGTCTGCAGCCACCTCCTCCCAGCCACGTACAAGTCCATGTGTTTCTTGGGACTGATCCCTTAAAGACTGCTGCTGATGCTGAGTGCCAGGCTCCACCTCCATACTGACACAATCTTCCTCCTCCTCCTCCTCCTCCTCCTCCTCGTCCTCTTCCTGTGTGATCGGCGGGCACGCAGGAACACTGTCTGGATAAAGGGGGCCTTGAGAGCTAAGGAAGTCCTCCTCTTCCTGCCTCTGTTCTGCCTCAAGTGCCCTGTCCATTATTCCACGCAGCGTGTGCTCCAACAGGTGGACAAGGGGGACAGTGTCACTGATGCATGCACTGTCACTGCTCACCATCCTCGTGGCCTCCTCGAATGGTGACAGGACAGTGCATGCATCCCTGATCATGGCCCACTGGCGTGGGGAAAAAAAAACAAGCTCCCCTGACCCTGTCCTGGTGCCACAGTCGCACAGGTACTCATTAATGGCCCTCTGCTGTGTGTGCAGCCGCTGCAGCATGGCCAACGTTGAGTTCCACCTGGTGGGCATGTCACAGATTAGGCGGTTCTTGGGCAGGTTAAACTCCTTTTGGAGGTCCGTCAGCCGAGCACTGGCATTATATGACTGGCGGAAATGCACACAGACTTTCCTGGCCTGCCTCAGGACATCCTGTAAGCCCAGGTACCTGCCCAAGAACCGCTGCACCACCAAGTTAAGGACGTGAGCCAAACAGGGCACATGGGTCAGTTGTCCCTGTCGGAGGGCGGAGAGGAGGTTGGTGCCATTGTCGCAAACCACCATTCCTGCCTTAAGTTGGCGTGGCGTCAACCACCTCTGAACCTGCCCCTGCAGAGCTGACAGAACCTCTGCCCCAGTGTGGCTCCTATCCCCCAAGCACACCAGTTCAAGCACCGCATGGCATCTTTTGGCCTGCGTATTTGTGTAGCCCCTTGAACGCCTACGGAGCACCGCTGGTTCCGAGGACAAAGCACAGGAAGAGGCCATGGAGGAAGAAGAAGAGGAGGGGGTGGAGGAGAGAAGTGTGTCACAATCATTAGTAGTGGCATTTTGGAGGCGTGGTGGCAAAACAATCTCCAACACTACTGCACCTTGTCCTGCATCCTTCCCAGCTTCCAGCAGAGTCACCCAATGCACGGTGAAACTTAGGTAACCACCCTGTTCATGCCTGCTGGACCATGAGTCAGCGGTAATATGCACCTTACCGCTGACCGCCCTGTCCAGCGAGGCATGGACATTGCCTTCCACATGCCGGTAGAGAGCCGGAATCACCTTCCGTGAGAAAAAGTGGTGTGCGAGCAAACTTCTTTTGGCGGTGCAGCAGCTGGGGCAGGGAAATTTGCCTGGTACAATCTGACATTGGTGTACCAAAAGCAGATTGCCCACAAGTACTTGGCTGTGACACACCTAATTCTACACCTTCATTCCTCTCAGTGCAGGTCTCAGAGAGGACTGAAGGTATAGTGGTGTTGGAGATCTCAGATGATGAGGAGCAAGGAAAGGTCCTCTTTGTTCTTTGGTGTGGGTCTTTTAAATACGCTTGCCAACAAACTGCATGGCAGGTCAACATATGTCTGGTCAAGTATGTGGTGCCCAAACGGGAGATGTTTTGGTCACGCGAGATACGCTTGAGACATATGTTGCAAATAGCAGCGGTGCGATCTGATGCAATCGTCTCAAAAAAGGCCCACACCAAAAAACTTTTGTAATAACGCGCAGAGACTGCAGCGCCCTGCACATGCGGAGCTTTGGGGTGTGATGCAGTCAGTGTGCTGCCCTTAGGCTGGCCCCTGGAGGGCATCCTGCCTCTTTGGTGATGTGCCTCCTCCTCCTATCTCCTATCAGGCACCCACGTTGAGTCAGTGACTTTATCATCCCCTCCCTCCTCATCACTGGAGCAAACCTGGCAGTATGCTGCAGCAGGGCTCACGTTACTGCCTTCATCTAGCTCAGTATCATCATCAGAGCCTTCTAAATGCTGAGCATCCTCCTGGAGCATGTACCCAACACTGTGGTCAAACAGTTCGAGGGACTCCTCAGGAGGACATGGTGGGGCTAGGGAAGGAGTCACTGATGCCATTGAGCCGAGAGAAGAGGCCGCGTTGGCAGCTGCTTTGCCAGACAAAGTACCCTGAGCATGGTTGAGAGAGGATGAGGAGGATGAGGACGGCTTGGTCATCCACTCGACCAAGTCTTCCGCATGTTGCGGCTTAACACGGCCAGCTGCCGAAAAAAGGCCAATCGTGTCCCACGGCCACGTGCTGATGAGGATGCACCGTCTCCACGACCAGCACTGTTGCCTCTAGACACAGAGCCTGCTTGCCCTCTTTTATTGGCTTGTGACTGTCTGCCTCTCCTTGTTGGCCTTCCAGACATACTAATGACCTGTAGCTGCACTAAGCTGGGATATATATATATATATATATATATATATATATACACATACTGATACTGCAGCTAGCAAAATCAACTGCCTGCCTGTAGTATGAGAGCACCACCAACCTTCTACGGGTGGCTTTAGCTGAATACTGTGCAGAGCTCGCAAAAAACTAACTTGTAGCTTATTTATCTGCCTGCGGTAGTGATAGAATGAGGAAAACACCACCAACCTTCTACAGGTAGCTTTAGGTGAACACTGTGCAGAGCTCGCAAAAAACTAACTTGTAGCTTATTTAGCTGCATGCGGTAGTGATAGGATGATCAGGAAAACACCACCAACCTTCTACAGGTAGCTTTAGCTGAACACTGTGCAGAGCTCGCAAAAAACTAACTTGTAGCTTATTTAGCTGCCTGCGGTAGTGATAGGATCAGGAAAACACCACCAACCTTCTACAGGTAGCTTTAGGTGAACACTGTGCAGAGCTTGCAAAAAACTAACTTGTAGCTTATTTAGCTGCCTGCGGTAGTGATAGGATCAGGAAAACACCACCAACCTTCTCAGGTAGCTTTAGCTGAACACTGTGCAGAGCTCGCAAAAAACTAACTTGTAGCTTATTTAGCTGCCTGCGGTAGTGATAGGATCAGGAAAACACCACCAACCTTCTACAGGTAGCTTTAGGTGAACACTGTGCAGAGCTCGCACTACACTAACTTGTAGTTTTAGCTGAACACTGTGAGGAGGACGCACTACGCTAACTTGTTGCTTTAGCTGAACACTGTGAGGAGGACACACTACCCTAACTTGTAGCTTTAGCTGAACACTGTGAACTACACTAACTTGTAGTTTTAGCTGAACACTGTGCAGAGGTCACACTAAACTAACTTGTAGCTTTAACTGAACACTGTGAGGAGGACGCACTACACTAATGCCACGTACACACGGTCGGACTTTTCGTCTATAAAAGTCCGACAGCCCGTCCGACAGACTTTCGACGGACTTTTGGCGGACTTTTGGCGGACTTGCGGCAGACTTTCTAACGAATGGACTTGCCTACATACGATCACACAAAAGTCCGACGGATTTGTACGTGATGACATACACCGGACTAAAATAAGGAAGTTGATAGCCAGTAGCCAATAGCTGCCCCAGGGTGGGTTTTTGTCCGTCGGACTAGCATACAGACGAGCGGATTTCTGGGTCAGGCGTAGTTACCACGTAAAGATTTGAAGCATGTTTCAAATCTAAAGTCTGTCAGATTTGCGGCTGGAAAAGTCCGCTGAAAGTCCGGGGAAGCCCACACACGATCGGATTGTCAGCTGTATTTTGTCCGTTGGCGTCCGTCGGACTTTTGTAGACGAAAAGTCTGACCGTGTGTACGCGGCATAACTGTAAATAGTCTAGCTGCCTGACTGTGGTACTAATAGGATCAAAAGAACACCAGCAATTTTCTTCAGGTAGCTGTAAATACTGTAACAAGACAAGCCTGCCTGTCAGTAGCAAGATAACAGGAACGGATCTAGCTAAACTGAATACAGTGTATATATATATATATATATATATATATATATACAACACCTGGGATGCATATATATACACAATACACTGTAAGTGCAGCTAACTCACTGACTGTCCTGCCTAATCTATCTAACTTAAATCAAATGACACTGTCTCTCTGTCTATCTATCTCTCTCAACGCCGGAATGCACACTACACAGGGCCGCCGTGCAGGCGGCCTTATATAGTGTGGGGCGTGTACTAAATCCCCTGAGCCATAATTGGCCAAAGCCTCCTTGGCTTTGGCCAATTACGGCTCTCTGTTCAGACGGTGCTGTGATTGGCCAAGCATGCGGGTCATAGTGCATGCTTGGCCAATCATCAGCCAGCAATGCACTGCGATGCCACAGTGAATTATGGGCCGTGGCGCGCCACACAAATTTGGCGCGAACGGCCCATATCATTCGCAATTCGACGAACGGGCGAACAGGCGATGTTCGAGTCGAACATGGGTTCGACTCGAACACGAAGCTCATCCCTAGTTCTGTGTATACAAAGGAGCATGGCGGAGCTCAAGTCCATAATGGGGGTGGTATTGACACAGCCCCAAATGATCCACAAATGATCCAAATGATCCACAATGGCTCAAAAGTGATATGACCCAGAAATATTTAGACAGAATAAAGGTGGATAAAGCATTTGGACCAGAAATAGTACCACTGGATTGGCGTAGGGCCAATGTGGTATCTGCCTATATTTAAAAAGGGAACAAAGTCTTTACCAAGTAACTATAGACCTGTTAGTTTAACTTCTATAGTTGGGAAGATACTGGAGAGTTTAATAAATAACAACATAGATGAGTTCTTGCTGGAAAAAATATTTTAAGCAAGAGGCAGCATGGATTAATGAAAGACAAAAGTTGTCACAAAATTTCTTTTTATGAGGAGGTAAGTAAAACCTTAGACAAAGGGGTGGCTGTGGACGTGGTGTACTTGGATTTAGCAAAAGCGTTCGATACAGCTCCCCAAACATGGCTAATGTGTAAGGTAAAGTCTATAGGCTTGGAAATATCAGTTTGACTTGACTTGTGAGCCTCGAGTCTTCAGCTAGCTCTTTGAAAAGGGCCCAATATGTCCTGGCAAGTATGTTAAATGTACTATTTCAGCAGGGTGAAATAACTGGTGCAAAGGGTCCCCTCACAGGGCTTCATAAGATGAGTGAAGCAACGGTGTCTGCATGCAGTGTCCTTAAGTGTAAAAGCTGTGGGCAAGAGCCCGCTCACCAGCTTCCAATGGTCTTCCACTCAAAGGATGCTGTGGAGATTCTATAGCAGGCCCCTGCAGGATCTGGCTCAAGGGACAGCGCTCGACCCCACGTCGCACCGAGCTAAAGTCCAGCTGGGTCTGGGATGCATGTGATGAAGGTGACCTCTAGGCTGCCACCCAATGATCAGATCTTGAAGGCAGCGGATGACTCTCACTATCTGCACAGGCCGCAGCACATCCACGCTCTCCACACTGTCTGAGTCACTGCTCAATGCTGTGATGAAGGTGACCTCTAGGCTGCCACCCAATTATCAGATCTTGAGGGCAGCAGATGCGCCCACACCTACTTGCGATGACTCTCACTATCTGCACAGGCCGCAGCACATCCACGCTCTCCACACTGTCTGATTCACTGCTTTCAGATCCAGGCTGTGGTCCCCAAGAGAGCAAGCCCAGCCTTAACAGTGGGATTTATATCCTTACCCAAAGTCCTCCTCATTTACCAGATTTCTGGTATGTGTAGTCTGAAAATTACGGTATATACAGGCTGTAGGACTACATGTCCCAGAATGCTCTGCTTTTTGAAGAAAATTATCCAATTTTGCTGGCAGGAATTGAGGAAACTGTCCTAGCACTGAGCACTAGATTAACCACTTGCTTACCGGGCACTTAAACCCCCCTCCTATCCAGACCAATTTTTAGCTTTCAGCGCTAACGCATTTTGAATGACAATTGCGCGGTCATACAACGCTGTACCCAAATGAATTTTTTATCATTTTTTTCCCACAAATAGAGCTTTCTTTTGGTGGTATTTGATCACCTCTGCGGTTTTTACTTTTTGTTAAAAAAATGTAAAAACCAGAATTTTTTTTAAAAAAAAATTTTTTTTTTTTTATATTTTGTTATAAAAAATTTTTAACGGGTAATTTTTCTCCTTCATTGATGTACGTTGATGAGGCGGCAGTGATGGGCACTGATAGGTGGCAGTGATGGGCACTGATGGGTGGCAGTGATGGGCACTGATGGGTGGCAGTGATGGGCAGCACTGACAGGTGGCACTGATTGGCACTACAGGTGGGCATTGGTAGGTGGCACTTGTGAGCATTGATAGGTGGCACTTGTTGGCATTGATAGGTGGCACTGTGGGCACTGCTAGGTGGCACTGTGGGCACTGCTAGGTGGCACTGTGGGCACTGCTAGGTGGCACTGTTAGGTGGCACTTTTGGGTGGCACTTATGAGGAATTTTTTGTGCTTCCTCTTTGGGACCGATGTCCCTGGCATCTGAGCCGGTGATCGGCTTTTTTCTCTACTCGCGCTGTCAGCGCGAGTAAAAAAAAAACCGATTACCGATCTTCCTGTTTACATCATGTGATCAGCTGTCATTGGCTGACAGCTGATCACATGGTAAGGGGCCGGGACCGGCCCCTTACTCAGATCGGTGATCAGCCGAGTCTCAGTGACTCGGTGATCACACCGCGCCCGGCGCGCGCCCTGCAGGGCGCGCGCAGGGAGCGTGCACAGGGGAGGCCGTCATATGACGGCCTCCCGGGAATGTAGGTCCGCGCTGTGGCCGTCATTCGGCCATAGCGCGGATGTCTAGTGGTTAAAGACTACATCTCTATACTCCCATCTTGTGGCCAAACCGAAGAATTGCATATTGAATACTATTTTCATTATACAGTAGTATGTTTTTTTACATAATTCAGGGATAGAATGCCTGCTACAAACCCTTATAGGGCGTACACACGGTCGGACTTTGTTCGGACATTCCGACAACAAAATCCTAGGATTTTTTCCGACGGATGTTGGCTCAAACTTGTTTTGTCTACACACGGTCGCACAAAGTTGTCAGAAAATCCGATCGTTCTAAACGCGGTGACGTAAAACACGTACGTCGGGACTATAAACGGGGCAGTGGCCAATAGCTTTCATCTCTTTATTTATTCTGAGCATGCGTGGCACTTTGTCCGTCAGATTTGTGTACACACGATCGGAATTTCCGACAACGGATTTTGTTGTTGGAAAATTTTATCTCCTGCTCTCCAACTTTGTGTGTCAGAAAATCCGATGGAAAATGTCCGATGGAGCCCACACACGGTCTGAATTTCCGACAACACGCTCCGATCGGACAATTTCCATCGGAAAATCCGACCGTGTGTACAAGGCATTAGTGTTTTCTTAGCTTAGCACATGTAGCACAATAAAAAAAAAAAAAATCTCAATAAAATTTTTACCCCAGGCCTTGCAGTTTACAACTTTCAATGCTGCTGACTCTTGAACTTCCAGTCTTCACAGGAAAGAGTTAATAGTTGGGAGAAGGGAAGCAGGAGGGGGAGGGAGGTGCAGGGGAGTGCCTTGCCATCCTAGGATACAGGGCTGTGTGTTTCTATTGATGCATACAGGATAGGGGGACACAGCTCTAGTCTCTGCATGCAAGGGTGGCTCCATAGGATGCAGCAAAAGAAAGAAGCCACCCTCTACCAGGAAACCTGGGGCAGCGGTCATGGCACCACCTTAAACTGGAACATGGGTAAGGACTAAAAAATTAAGAAGCTGCATACGCAGAAAGCGATTAAATCAGCTTTTGAAAGTTCCCTAAAAACTTAGTATTTAATATTACTTTGATGGTTTGTTTTTAAATACATTGGGGAGGTTTTTGATATTTGCCTGATATTTATCTTTAATTTCTTATTTTGACTGGGGTATGTCTTAAAAATTGATTTTAACATTTTCATATGAGTGTCTCTTTAAATCTGACTTACCCTGCCTCCTAATTGAAACAGAACTTAGGTATTTAAAATTATTGTTTAGCTTTTATACACATATATTTTACTAAACATGTTGATTGCAAGGCAGCAGTGTAAATTCCAGGATTGTGATGACGCATCATTTCTTGCTAAAAGAGCCTGGCGATATTCCTAAATGCTTGAGTTGATCTACTGTTGTTTTTACATCTAAGAACCAGCATTCTTTGGGCCACCAAAGAACATGTTTTCAGAGTTACCCTTGAATCAGAGGAACTGAGAAACATATTTGCATCCTAATACCCAATGCCAGCCAAAACTGTTTTTTTTTTCTACTTTTAGATCATGTGGAAAATTATGGAAGAGCCCTGGGGCCATCATAAAAAAAAAACAGAATTCTGACTTTGAAACTCAGAATTCTGAGATTGAAATTCAGAAATGTAAGTTTAAAAAAAAAAAAATTCTACAGAATTCTGAGATTGAAAGTCAGAATTCTGAGATTGAAAGTCAGAATTCTGAGTTTATAAATATAGTAGTGTCTATTAGGAAGATTTTAGGACCAATGAGCAATAATGTAGTAACACCCACAGACCATCATTCTGCAGACATACATGTCTTCTGCTCTGTATATGAATATGTAAATCTATCTTAGTTACAGCACACAGTACAGGGAAGCAGGCAGTGCTGGGTTCTCTGGTTCCATGGCTGTACTAATAGTTCCTCTGTTTGCTGTCTTATCCTTCTTCTCTTTCATCTGCTCTAACATAAAGAGCCATGCTGAAAACGTGTGTATTGTGTGTGAGTGGGGGGGACACAGCTTTCATAGATAACAGAACACAGTGACCATCACAGCACAGCTCTGCACCCCAACTTGTAGGACATATTGCACTTTTGCCCCTACATTGGGGAATTGTGAATCGCTAGAAGGCAGCAGGACAATGTGTGTCTATGGTCATAACGGATTGATCATAGCAATTACTTGTCTAGACTAATAGAGGTGTTTCACAGACAATTAACCTCATATTAAACATAAAGGCACATTAAAACAAATAATGAGAGTTAGTGTAGTGGTTAGAGCAGTAGGCTTACATTGGTGAAGTTGTGGGTTCTAATCTGGTGGAGACTATGTTTTTTATAAAAATATATTTTTCAAATATGAGATAGCGAGGGCTTTAATTGTATTTTATCAATATATCCAAATTGATTTCAAGGTATATTAACAAAAACACACTGATATATTGAGCACACAAAGTTGTAGTATATGCTGGCTACTATAAATTAGAGAGTAGAGATTTACAAGAAAAAAACTGTGTGTATATATATATATATATATATATATATATATATATATATATATATATATATATATATATATATATATATATATATATATATATATATATATATATATATATATATATATATATATATATATATATGGGATCATTAGGTGTCATCTTCAGTTTCCCCGGGGGGCAGTTCACAATTTCAGGAGACTGGTCATAATGAATCGATCATAGCAATTGTTTGTCTGGACCAATAATTATTTCACAGAGAATTAACCTCATGTTAAACATAAAAAGCAATTACAAAGACCCCTTAAGTGATAGTATAGTGGTTAGAGTAATAGGTTTATATTGTTGAAAGTTGTGGGTTCCAATCCAGTTCAGAGCAGGTTTTTTAATTATATATATATATATATATTTTTTTTTTTCAATATATTGATTTTATATTAAACATATTTTAAACTATGAGATAGTGAGGACTTAAATTGTATTTTATTTATATATCCAAATTGATTTCAAGGCATATTAACAAAGACATATTGATAAAATTGTTGTATAAGCTGACTACTATAAATTAGAGAGTAGGGATTTCTTTTACAAATCTGTGTATATATTGGGATGATTTTGGTGACATGGGGCCAGTTCTCAATGTCAGGAGATTGTCCCTGGAAGCTGCATGATAACCATCATATCTCACAACTCAGCCCTGAGCTCTGCACTATAATGTAAACTGTGTGTACTACAATGTACACGCCCATATCTCCCCTTCACTGATTGGCTGCACTTTATCCCCACTGACACTAATGCAGCGCCATTTTCCACTTACCTACACCGTTGACACAGAGAAATTTTTTCCATCCAATGACACCACCGATGCAGGGTCATTTTTCCCATTCAGTGACACAACCGATGCAGGGTCATTTTTCCCATCCAATGACAGGACCGATGCAGGGTCATTTTTCCCATTCAGTGACACAACCGATGCAGGGTCATTTTTTCCATCCAATGACACCACCGATGCAGGGTCATTTTTCCCATCCAATGACACCACCGATGCAGGGTCATTTTTCCCATCCAATGACACCACCGATGCAGGGTTATTTTTTCCATCCTGTGATACCACCGATGCAGGGTCATTTTTCCCATCCAATGACACCACCGATGCAGGGTCATTTTTCCCATTCAGTGACACAACCGATGCAGGGTCATTTTTCCCATCCAATGACACCACCGATGCAGGGTCATTTTTCCCATACGATGACACCACCGATGCAGGGTCATTTTTCCCATCCAATGACACCACCGATGCAGGGTCATCCACCAGCTTAGAACCCACAACTTCACCAATGTAAGCCTACTGCTCTAACCACTACACTAAGGGTCGGTTCACACTGGGGCAACACGACTTTAGCGTGACTTTGTACCGCGACTTCAACGCGGCTTCAGCGCAACTTCAGCGCAACTTCAGCAAATTACAAGGCGACTTGAAGTCGCCTCCATGACAGGCGACTTCGCCTGTGGCCAATCACGGGGCAATCAGCTCTCTGGGAGGGAGGGGGGAGGGAGGGGTTTTCCCTGCAAAGTCGCTTGACTTTACAGAGAGATCCGACTTGGAGGCGACTTCCATTGATTTCTATGGTACAGGTCTCCTACCAAGTCGGATCAAAGTAGTACAGGGAGTACGCTCTGAAGTCGGAGCGACTTCAGTAGCGTCTATTAAGACGCTAGCGTTCACTCCCATCGAAACTATTTCTGGGGCGACTTGGGGCGACTTGAGGGCGTACAAGTCGGATCCCAAGTCGCCCCAGTGTGAACCGAGCCTTACTCTCATTAGTTGTTCTAATGTGATTTTATGTTTAATATGAGGTTAATTGTCTGTGAAACACCTCTATTAGTCCAGACAAGTAATTGTTATGATCAATCCGTTATGACCATAGACACACATTGTCCTGCTGCCTTCTAGCGATTCACAATTCCCCAATGTAGGGGCAAAAGTGCAATATGTCCTACAAGTTGGCGTGCAGAGCTGTGCTGTGATGGCCACTGTGTTCTGTTATCTATGGAAGCTGTGTCCCCCCCACTCACACACAATACACACGTTTTCAGCATGGCTCTTTATGTTAGAGCAGATGAAAGAGAAGAAGGATAAGACAGCAAACAGAGGAACTATTAGTACAGTCGTGGAACCAGAGAAGCCAGCACTGCCTGCTTCCCTGTACTGTGTGCTGTAACTAAGATAGATTTACATATTCATATACAGAGCAGAAGACATGTATGTCTGCAGAATGATGGTCTGTGGGTGTTACTACATTATTGCTCATTGGTCCTAAAATCTTCCTAATAGAGACTACTATATTTATAAACTCAGAATTCTGACTTTCAAACTCAGAATTCTGACTTTCAAACTCAGAATTCGATAAGAAAAAAAAAAAACATTTTTTTTTTTCAAACTCATTATTCTGTATTTTTTTTTTATGATGGCCCCAGGGCTCTTCCATAGGAAAATGGTTAAGACTACTGTCATATTTTTATAGCTTACTGTAACTCCATTATGAATGTATCATTTTCATTTCTGCCACTTTGACAACTTTACAAGAAATGAGGGAAGCAGGTTGTAGATAGTAATACAGAAAACTGACAGGATTAGTTAACTATAAATTTCCAATGAATATTGGCTGCAACATTTGTTTTTATTTTCGCCTATATCCTGGTTAAGAAGACTATAGAGATGTCCTTTACCTTAATATCATGCCTAGCCAGCTTCAGTTTCTTTTAGCTGATATTCTTCCTTGTTCAGCTTCTAGATGTGACTTTATGAGAACCCTCTACCCATTTGTGTGTTCAGGAGGTCAAATTGTGGGCAATGCTACTTGTTTTATCTACATACTCCTGATCCTGTTGTTCCCAAAATGGTGCCCAGTGCAGCTAGGAGCGTCTGCACATGGGCATCAATGACACAGTTGGGTACAGTTACTTTACAAGGGCATACCAGGCAAACGTTTAGCGCTGCCTTTAGAGTGAAAAAAGAAAAAAAGGATAGTTTAGAAGTCATTCCAAGAGATAGACACTTGTTTATCCTCCCTGCCACTAGTGGCAGGTACTTCACAAAGTGATAATCCTACATGCAGATTCAGGTTGATAAACTTACCTTAAAGTACTTACACTACCTGAAGAAGGAACAAGCTACTGTTTTATTGAGAAAAGTAAGGAAATAATACTAGATGAATAGTACAAAACTGACAGAAAGCCCTGTGTGAATACCAGGCTAGGCAAGAGAATCAAACCACTTCCCTTATGACAGACCCACTTGTTGGCACTTCCAATCTCCTTATGAGATTGGCACAACATACCAATCTTTCAATGGAAGACTAAATAACTTTTTTTTGCAAGGAACTAAAAGTCAGCTGGTGGGTGACTTTGTGGAAGAAGCCCCAGAAGACATTATCAGGTGCTCAGTCAAAGCAATGCTATTTACCAGAATAACAAGTCTAAATTGTTTGTAAGCAAATTATGTTCCGCCATTACCAAGGTTTTGAGCAGAAGCTCAGAATTTATCCAGAAAGACAGAAAATAGAGATGGTTGAGGGTTGAGGCAAGCATGGGATTGCAAAGAATTTATTTTTGTTACAGGGAAGCCAGTTATTATAGACTGTGTAAAGATTACTGGGAAAAAAATGCACTCACTTGGCATTCATAATGCTTCCAAAGATAGAATTCTAATTGCATTTTCCCTGTCACTGGGTTAGAAAGTGAGGGGAAATCTGCTCAATTTTCATTGAGGGCCCATATACACCAGAATGCCATTTTCATAGTTGAGCCATATTGCTGCATAATGTGTTAGGCAGCCCATTCCTAAAATAAATGGGTTACAACACACTTCCATGCAAAAAAATACAGGCTGCATTTTTCATGGTGCACCTCACAGGAAATCTCACATTACCCCATCACAGATGGTGTGAATGGGCTATTTGGTCTGAAAAAAATGGTGGAACTTAGAATATGCTTGACTAATTCACCAATTCTAATATGTTAAAATGCTTCTGTCCTATCTAAAGCCATGTACACACGATCGGATTTTTAGATGGGAAATGTGTGATGACAGGCTGTTGGTGGAAAATCCGACCGTTTGTACGCTCCATCGGACAATTGTTGTCAGATTTTCCGTGGACAAATGTTGGATGGCAGGTTTTAAAATTTTTCCACGACAAATGTCTGTTGTCGGAGTTTCCGAGCGTGTGTACACAAGTTCGTTGGACAAAAGTACAACACGCATGCTCGGAGGCAAGGACGAGCCAGAAGCGGTCGGTCTTGTAAACTAGCGTTCGTAATGGAGAATTAACATTCGTGACGTAGCAAATTATGAAATCTCGAAATGCAGCGCACATTCTCTTCTTCTCTAACCACTTTAAGACCAGCCTCGTTTTGGATTTTAGGTGTTTACAAGTTTAAAACAGGTTTTTTTGCTAGAAAATTACTTAGAACCCCCAAACATTATATATTGTTTTTTTTCTAACACCCTAGTGAATAAAAGGGCGGTCATTACAATACTTTTTTTTGCACCGTACTTGCGCAGCGGTCTTCTAAGCGCACTTTTTTTGGAAAAAATTCACTTTTTTGAAAAAAAAAATAAGACAACAGTAAAGTTAGCCCAATTTTTTTTATATTGTGAAATATAATGTTACGCCAAGTAAATTGATACCCATCATGTCACGCTTCAAAATTGCGCCCGCTCGTGGAATAGCGTCAAACTTTTACCCTTAAAAATCTCCATAGGCGATGTTTAAAAAATTCTACAGATTGCATGTTTTGTGTTACAGAGGAGGTCTAGGGCTTATTGCTCTCACTCTACCGGTCGCGGCGATACCTCACATGTGTGGTTTGACCACCGTTTTCATATGCGGGCGCTACTCACGTATGCGTTCGCTTCTGCGCGCGAGCTCGTCGGGACAGGGCGCTTTAAAAAAAAATATTTTTTTTTATTATTTATTTTACTTTATTTTTTCACTGTTTTTAAAAAAAAAAATAAAATTGGATCACTTTTATTCCTATTACAAGGAATGTAAACATCCCTTGTAATAGAAAAAAGCATGACAGGTCCTCTTAAATATGAGATCTGGGGTCAAAAAGTCCTCAGATCTCATATTTAGACTAAAATGCAAAAAATAAAATAAAAAACAAAAAAAAAAGTAGTTTAAAAAAATGACACAAAAATAATTGTGGCTTTAAGAGAAGTGGGCGGAGCTGTCATAATGACGTCGCTCCGGCCGTCACATGGTATGGAGACGGGTGGGGGCCATCTTAGCCTCACTCGTCTCCATACCTAAGCAGGGAAAGGACCCGATCTCCTCCGCTGCTACCGACGGCTCCGGTAAGCGGCGGAGGGTGCGGGAGAGCGGCGGGAGGGGGGGTGGCACCTCTCCCGCCGCCGATAACGGTGATCTCGCGGCGAACCCGCCGCAGAGACCACCATTATCATGTACGGAACCGCTCACTGAAAAGATGGATACCTCGGTTGTGGCAGCAGCTGCTGCCGTTACCGAGATATCCATCTTCAAAAAAATGACGTATATATACAGTGAGCGGTCCGGAAGTGGCTAATGGAATAATAATGAAGCTGCTTTGCTGGTGATACTGATGGAGTTATTGCAAACGAATTTTCAAAGGTTTTTTTTTCTAGTGATATCAAGAATAATATTATTATGTTTTTTTTTTGGGCTAGTTACCACAACACCATTATCCCATAGTTTTTAAGATCAAAGATACAACTATGTTGGTGTCCCATGTACATTGTATTTTTTTTAAATGTAACTGCCTACTCCCAAACTGTCATTTGAAGTAAAACACATAGCCAAGTATTATCCTCCACAATTGTTTTTATTGCGCATTAAAAAAAGAAAACAAATAAAATTAGACATGCTATCTGCCAATAGAACTTAACCAAAAAGTGCATTTTATGCATTCAAAAATATAGAAAATATAACAAATCAAATCATTATTATTCAACCAAAAAATAAAAAAAAGCCTCATGCATGTGTCCTGCTTCTTAATATAGGGGGTCAACAATGCCAAGAGTTGGTGAAAGCAGGGGTCCATCATCCGGAGATAATTCCAAAAATCATCTGGATTATTCTCCTGGAGTTCCCGCAGCAAAGGCATGTGACATAATTGGTCACGATTAATAAAGAAACCAATTTTTGGTCCAAGAACTCCTCCTCCTCCTGTTCCTGGACTGGACTTTGGTCAAAGAAATAACTCCAAGGCCAATAATAAATAACACGTTATGTCCTCTGATTCCGCAACATATCTGGTTGACAAACAGCCGTTCAGAAACAAACTGAAAAGCGCGAAATGAAAAGCGCGAACTGAAAAGCGCTAAATGAAAAGCGTGAAATGAGAAGCGCGAATCAAGACTCACCAAACTTCTACTAACTCAAAATTAGCAGAAGGAGCCCAAAGGGTGGTGCTAAAGATTTGAAAAACCACGTAGTATGTCACTACGTTCTTGTTGTTGGCCGACAATTCCTTGCCATTTGTATGCAAGACAGAATCCAGGCACACGCCTTTGGACAAAAGTCAGAGGTTTTGTCTGCGGAGAATCCGATCATGTGTACGAGGCTTTATAGTTTTGTTGTAACAATTTGAAAATGTTTAAAAAATCACTTATCTTTTATATATTTCTGCTGGGAAAATTGGTATTGGGGAGTTCTGTTGAAAACATCAGCATGCCTGACATGTCCCTGATAGAATGCTTTTTGGCTCAGCATGTGCCTGCCATATTGCTCAGTATGTCACTAAGTGCTTGCTTTTCAAAGTCTTTGCAAAAGTGCTTATTTCCCTGGTAGAGAAACCTATATCATCAGTATGGCAAATTATCCTTGTGCTAAGCATGTCATTAGTACAGTTACATAGTTACATAGTAGGTGAGGTTGAAAAAAGACACAAGTCCATTAAGTCCAACCTATGCGTGTGCTTATATGTCAGTATTATCTTGTATATCCCTGTATGTTGTGGTCGTTCAGGTGCTTATCTAATAGTTTTTTGAAACTATTGATGCCCCCCATTGAGACCACCGCCTGTGGAAGGGAATTCCACATCCTTGCCGCTCTTACAGTAAAGAAACCTCTACGTAATTTAAGGTTAAACCTCTTTTCTTCTAATTTAAATGAGTGGCCACTTTTCTTGTTAAACTCCCTTCCACAAAAAAGTTTTATCCCTATTGTGGGGTCACCAGTACGGTATTTGTAAATTGAAATCATATCTACTCTCAAGCGTCTCTTCTCCAGAGAGAATAAGTTCAGTGCTCGCAACCTTTCTTCATTAGACATGTGCATTCGTTTTCGTCCGAATGCATTTTTGTCCGAATTTCAGGTATTTTCGTTATCGTTTTAACAAACGATAACGAAAGTGCAGAGTCCGAAAAACTAAAGATCCGACATAAACAAATGCTTTATTTTCGTTTTCGTTGCTACAACAGTTCGATATAGATAGGAGATTCGACATGATGATGACAATAACAATCTGTGTCCATCAAACCTGTGGTCGAATGTGCCTAACCTTAGCTCTATTAGTCCAAGATTATTCTACATAGAGAGAAAAGATTCGACGTAGAGAGAAAAGATTCGACGTAGGGGAGGAAAGATTCGACATAGGGGAGAAAAGATTCGACGTAGGGGAGAAAAGATTCGACGTAGGGGAGAAAAGATTCGACGTAGGGGAGGAAAGATTCGACGTAGGGGAGGAAAGATTCGACGTAGGGGAGAAAAGATAAATAAAAATAATGATGATGATGAATGTTATTGGCTGATTGTAACCAAAGAGGTGGAGCAGTAAAATAGCTAGAACTAAGTACACACGTACTTTGGCTTATGGTGTCTGTTGAAAGTTCTAAGAAGATTCGACGGAGCAGGTAAACTATACGGCATTGTACAGTTTAGCTGCTCCGTCGAATCTTCTTTGAACATTCGACAGACACCATAAGCCTTCAATGACAGATTCGGCCTTAATTTGGATTTTCGGACTAATGCAATTTTTAACGAAAAACGAAATAAATAAAAATGAATTTCGGGAGTAACTAAATAAATTTATTTTTCAGACGAAAACGAAATTCCGAAACGAAATATTTCAGTGTGCACATGTCTATTCTTCATAACTAATATCCTCCAGACCCTTTATTAGGCGCTTCCTAATATCCTCCAGACCCTTTATTAGGTGCTTCCCTGCGCAGAACTGGACAGCATACTCCAGGTGTGGCCGGACCAGAGTCTTGTAGAGTGGGGGAATTATCGCTTTATCCCTGGAGTTAATCCCTTTTTTAATGCATGCCAATAGACCACCAGGTCCTTTTCCATCCTATATTCCCCCAGAGGTTCTCCCCCTAGTGTATAGATTGCATTCATATTTTTGTCACACAAATGCATTATTTAAAATTTTTCTACATTAAACCTCATTTGCCATGTAGTTGCCCACCCCATTAATTTGTTCAGATCTTCTTGCCAGGTTTCCACGTCCTGCGGAGAAGTTATTGCCCTGCTTAGCTTAGTATCGTCCGCAAATACAGAGATTGAACTGTTTACTCCATCCTCCAGATCGTTTATGAACAAGTTAAATAAGATTGGTCCCAGCACAGAACCCTGTGGAACCCCACTACCCACCCCTGACCATTCTGAGTATTCCCCATTTATCACCACCCTCTGAACTTGCCCTTGTAGCCAGGTTTCAATCCATGTACTCACCCTATGGTCCATGCCAACGGACCATATTTTGTACAGTAAACATTTATGGGGAACTGTGTCAAATTCTTTTGCAAAATCAGATACACCATGTCTACGGGCCTTCCTTTATCTAGATGGCAACTCACCTCTTCATAGAAGGTTAATAGATTTGGTTTTGCAAGAACGATTCTTCATGAACCCATGCTGATTACTGCTAATGATGCAGTTTTCATTACTAAAATCTTGTATATAGTGCCTTATCATCCCCTCCAAGAGCTTGCATACTACTGATGTTAGGCTAACTGGTCTGCAATTCCCAGGAATGTATTTTGGGCCCTATTTAAAAATTGGTACTAAATTGGCTTTTCTCCAATCCGCTGGTACGGATCCAGTCAGTAGACTGTCAGTAAGAATTAGGAACAATGGTCTGGCAATTACTTGACTGAGTTCCCTAAGTACCCTCGGGTTCAAGCTATCCAGTCCCGGTGATTTATTAATGTTACGTTTCCAAGTCTAATTCTGCCCTCTGTTAGCCATGAGGGTGCTTCCTGTGATGTGCCACGAGGATAAACACTGCAGTTTTGGTTACCCAAGCCCTCCGATTCCCTCGTGAAGACTGAGGAGAAGAATAAATTCAATACCTTCGCCATCTCCCCATCCTTTGTAACCAGATGTCCTTCCTCCTTCCTTATGGGGCCAATATGGTCTGTCCTCCTTTTTTTACTGTTTACATACTTAAAGAATTTCTTGGGATTTTTTTTGCTCTCCTCTGCTATGTGTCTTTCGTGTTCTATCTTAGCCACCCTAATTGCACTTTTACATTTCTTGTTGCATTCTTTATAAAGTCTGAATGCTGATGATGATCACTCAACCTTGTATTTTTTGAAGGCCTTCTCTTTTGCTTTTATATGCATTTTTACATGGGAGTTAAGCCCTCCAGGACTTCTTTTTTCTCTTTTAAATGTATTACCCAATGGGATGCACTGGCTAATGCCCTTATTTAATATGCTCTTAAAGCGAACCCATCTCTCCTCTGTGTTCTTTGTTCCCAAGATTTTATCCCAAATTTCTGCCTTCTGGCAAGGTTCGTAGTTTAGAAAAGTTGGCTGTTTTGAAATTCAGTCTTTGTATTTCCCTTATGTTTCCTATTTGTGTAATTTATACTGAAGCCAATTGACCTGTGATCGCTGTTTCCTAATTTGCCCCGTATTTCCACATCTGTGAGCAGGCCTGTATGGTTGGTAATCAGTAGATCTAGTAAAGCTTTATTTCTAGTTGGTGCGTCTACCATCTGAACCATGAAATTGTCCTGCAAGACATTTAGGAACTGGCGAGCCTTAGACAAATGCGTGGTTCCCTCTGCCCAGTCTATGCCTGGATAAGTAAAATCCCCCATTATGATAACACTTCCCATCCTTGCTGCTAATCCAAATTGTGATAGGAGGTCCGTCTCCGCCTCCTGCCTCAGGTTAGGGGGCCTATAGCATACTCTCAGTATTATTTTCCCCTTAGCTTCATCCCTTTGGAGCTCTACCTATAAGGATTCCACCTCCTCCCTAGCTCACTTAGTGATGTCATCTCTCACATTCACTTGTACATTATTCTTGATATATAGACATACCCCTCCCCCTTTTTTACCCTCTCTATCCCTGCAATAAAGGGTATACCCATGAATGGTTGCCAGCCAACCATGAGAGCTGTTGAACCAGGTCTCTGAAATTCCCACAAAATCCAAATCCTCCTCGTACAAAAGTATCTCTAGTTCACCTACCTTGTGCGCCAGGCTCCTGGCATTGGTGAGCATGCCACGTAGTTTAGACCGGTCGCATACTATCCTCTTACTGGGTGTTCCGAGTTTGCAACTAGGACTTGTTGTTACTATACTTGGGTTTATGTGCTTTAGTCAACCTGCCACTAATGCCCCCAATACTACCCTCTGGACTATGTTCGGCACTGACTATCTCTACCTCTGGACCCTCCCCCCCATTGTCTAGTTTAAAAACCCCTCTAACTTTTTGGCCATCTTTACTCCCAGCAGATCTGCACCCTCCTCATTTAGGTGCAGTCCGTCCCTTGTATAGTACTGGTGACCGACTGAGAAGTCGGCCCTGTCCTCCAGGAACCCAAACCCCTCCTTACTACACCAGCTCCTCAGCCACTTGTTTACTTCCCTAATCTCCCTCTGCCTTCGTGGTGGGGCTCGAGGTAATGGTAGTATTCCTGAGAATACTACCTTGGAGTTCCTTTTCCTCAATTTAGCTCCCAAGTCCCTAATATCGTTCTTTAGGACACTCCATCTACCTCTGACTTTGTCATTGGTGCCAACGTGCACCATGACAGCTGGGTCTTCCCTAGCCCCTCCCAGTAATCTGTCCACCAGATCCGTGATGTGCCGAACCCGAGTGCCCAGGTAGACTGCATACAGTTCGGCGCTTCAGGTCTTTGTCACAGAATGCCCTCTCTGTCCTTCTAAGAATTGAGTCCCCTACCACCAGAATTTGTCTATCCTTTCCCTTCACTTCCCCCCAACTCTTACTGGAGGAGTTCTTCCCCTGGCAGCTAGGAGAGTCCCTCAGCTTATTGGGATGCTCCAGCCCTGGATCGGCCTCCCTGGCACTGCCGCCTCTATCCTTCCTGACTGACACCCATCTACTCTTTTCTGGTGCCTGCACCTCTTTGTCTCCACCTGCCTCTGTGCTGGCCCCTGCCGGCACCTGCCGGGTATGTTCCTGGCTCTCCTTTAGTATGGAGGGTCTTCTCAGTGCTGACAGTTGCTTCCCTAGATTCAGAACCTGGACTTCCAGGGAAATAATGTGCTTATATTTTGCACAGCAGTATTCGCCCTTGATCAGATGACGCAAGATGTACACAGAGTCTCATCGTTCCTACTAATTTAATAAGGATTGGGGATTATACCCTGTCCATATTACCTAACAACTAGCTTCCTGACACTAATACTCAACAATACAATACACAGGTACTCAACAAGACAACACACAGGTACTCGCCGCCCACGTGCACTCGCCGCTTACATGCACTCGCCGACAATGTGCACTCACAGACCACGTGCACTTGCAGACCACATGCGCTCGCAGATCATGTGCACTCGCAGCCTATGTGCACTCGCAGACCATGTGCACTCGCAGACCACGTGCACTCGCAGACAATGTGCACTGGCAGCCTACGTGCAATCGCAGATTACGTGCACTCGCAGACAATGTGCACTTGCAGACCACGTGCACTCGCCAGACCACGTACACTCGAAGCCTACATGCACTCACAATACACAGGTACACACAATATACAGATACTATTGATCCACACATACACACTACTCAGACAACACTCAGGTACTCACACTTTGACCCCTGTTATAACCTTTTGTTTTCAACTTTGTACAAGTGTGCCAGGTATTTTAACATGACCTTGACAAAGTGTCCCAGGTGCTTATTATATTCCTGGAAGGGTGGAAGTGTGGTCACCTTAGGAGTGCACAGTCCCTGAGCAGAGCATTTTGTCTTTGGTTGAGCTTTGTTGTTCAATCAATCCTCCCATTAAAAAAAAGTGACTTTTTGACAATGTTCAGTCTCCAGACATGGCAGAGGGGCAATGCATTTTAATAATATGAGAATTACAAATGAATCCAGACACTAACAAATGTATTATATTAGGTCATCAAATGAATTAAGGGATTTGGGCTAAATGCATTTGTTTTGATTACAGATTGCCTTTCAAATTTAGAGGACATGTTAAATTCTAGTGAATTTGCCAGGAACCCCCGCCAGACAACATAATCCACATTTTTTTGCAATTACAGCTTAGTCAAGGAGCGACTCCTAGCCAGCTGACTTCACATTAAGGGAGCAGTTAAGTATATATATAACTATATTATATTAATATTTTAATATACAGTGTATATATATATATATATATATATATACAGAAAATAAATCTACAGACATATTCAGGTACTTTTATTAGCTGTATCCGAACATATATTTAATGACTATAAATACATTGTTAAACTATTCTTTAATATCTGCTTAGACTTCAGCTTTAAGCTTGACTGATACAAAAACGAGTTATAACTTCAGAACAGATCGTGATGGTGTTCTGTGGAAATAAAAAACTCTTATGTTCAACCGAGTCTTTTAGGGTGACCATACGTTTCCTAATTTTTCTGACGTGCTGGAAATCCTTTGTGAGATATGAATAACTGTTCGTGTCTCTGCCTTCACCAAGAGCATTGTACTTCCATAAATGAAAGAAAGGATGTTACAGAGCCTAATTGGCACACAGCTTGAACCCTTTTAAAGCAATGCAATTATCAGTCAGGGTTCACTTATTTTGAAAGAGTCAGGGAAGAGAAGACCCCTCTATTTTAGGACATTAAACAGATGTCATATTTAGTACTTATATTATTACACTAAAACAACACATACTTTTTGTTACAATTCTCAAGAAGTATCCAAAGTTGGCCAGACAAAAAAGAAATAAAACAGAACTTAGTCGCCTCTTGAGTTATAGTGAATTGTAATGATTTTTTTTAAATCACAAAGCCTAATCACTTGGAAAAAGATTAATAAGAAAAAGCTAAAAGCTCTTTTAATTAGGAAGCCCACAACTCCGTCCTGTGTGAGGCCTCCTGTGAATTCCATTCCACCTGTAGCCAACCATAAACATAAATGAATAGTTACATGAAGTGACATAACAGATAGCCACCCCACAGGCTGCAGTTGTAGGCTTTGCTCAATCCCATGCTGATCTCTGGCAGTGAGCTGACATTTCTGCTTTTCAAGGGAAGATTTTTGGAACAAAATATCAGGCTTTCCAGGAACCTGTCTATGTTGGTATCTACTGAAGCAATAGAGGAACAATAAAACATTCCTTAGAGCTCCAGCGACCAACTATACTCATTGGTAGAAGCTGCACCATGATTAACCACTTCAATACCAGGCACTTAGACACCTTCCTGCCAAGCCAATTTTCAGTTTTCAGCGCTGTCGCACTTTGAATGACAATTGCACGGTCATGCTACACTGTACCCAAAAAATTTTTTTATAATTTTGTTCCAACAAATAGAGCTTTATTTTGAAGGTATTTGATCACCTCTGTGATTTTTATTTTTGCGCAACAAATAAAAAAAGACCGAAAATTTTGCAAAAAAAAGTTTTTCTTTGTTTCTGTTAATTTTTTTTGGAAATAAGTACGTTTTCTTCTTCAGTGAAGGGCACTGATATGGCTGCACTGATGGGCACCGATGAGGTGGCACCGATGAGGTGGCAATGATGGGCACTGATGATGGGCATTGATAGGTGGCACTGATGGGCACTGATAGGTGGCACTGGTATGCGGCACTGATGGTCACTCATAGGTGGCACTGATGGGCACTCATAGGCGACACTGATGGGTACTTATGGGTGGCACTGATGCGTACTTATGGGTGGCACTGATAGGTGGCATGGAGGGACACTGATGGGCACTGATAGGTGGGCACTGATGGGCATGGATGGGCACTGATAGGTGGCACTGATGGACACTGATGGGTGGCACTGATGACACATCCCTGTTTTGTCATGTAAATATGATGTGCCAGTCAGTGCCCATTTGTGGGCACTGATTGGCATATTTTGGGCATTTTTTTACATGTGGATGGCCATTGGGGAGGTACCTGGCCATCCACATGCTAGGGACTTCCCTGAGGTAGCACTGATGGGCACTGATAGGTGGCACTGGTATGCGGCACTGATGGGCACTCATAGGTGGCACTGATGGGCACTCATAGGCGGCACTGATGGGTACTTATGGGTGGCACTGATGTGTACTTTTTTTACATGTGGATGGCCATTGGGGAGGTACCTGGCCATCCACATGCTGGGGACTTCCCTGGTGGTCCTGGGGGCTTCCCTGGTGGTCTAGTGTGGGCATCTGAGGGGGGGCCGCTTTGGGGGGCTACCCCAAAGCACCCTCCCCATGTTGAGGGCATGGTACGGCTCAGGAGGGGGGCGCTCTCTTGTCCCCCCTCTTTTCTTGCGACCTGCCAGGTTGTATGCTCGGATAAGGGTCTGGTATCTGGTATGGATTTTGGGGGTGACCCCTATGGCGTTTTTTTTAATTTTGTCGCAGAGTTCCCCTGAAGGGTCTGGTATGGTTTTTAGGGGGGCTCCTACGCCATTTTTTTTTTTAATTTGGTGCAGGGTTCCCCTTAATTTCCATATCAGACCCGAGGGACCTGGTATGGATTTTAGGGGGACCCCACGCAATTTAAAAAAAAAATTTGATTCTGAGTTCCCCTTAATATTCATACCAGACCCAAAGGGCCTGGTAATGGAGGGGGGGGGGGGTCCCATGCTCTTTTTTTTCAATTACCTGTATCTACAGTATCTAACAAAAGTGAGTAGACCCCTCACATTTTTGTAAACATTTTATTCTATCTTTTCATGTGACAACACTGAAGAAATGACACCTTGCTACAATGTAAAGTAGTGAGTGTGCAGCTTGTATAACAGTGTAAATGTGCTGTCCCCTCAAAATAACTCAACACACAGCCATTAATGTCTAAACCGCTGGCAACAAAAGTGAGTACACCCCTAAGTGAAAATGTCCAAATTGGGCCCAAAGTGTCAATATTTTGTGTGGCCACCATTATTTTCAAGCACTGCCTTAACCCTCCACCTTCCGTTTGAAGATGCCCCACAGATGCTCAATAGAGTTTAGGTCTGGAGACATGCTTGGCCAGTCCATCACCTTTACCCTCAGCTTCTTTAGCAAGGCAGTGGTAATCTTGGAGGTGTGTTTGGGGTCGTTATCATGTTGGAATACTGCCCTGCGGCCCAGTCTCTGAAGGGGGGGGATCATGCTCTGCTTCAGTATGTCACAGTACATGTTGGCATTCATGGTTCCCTCAATAAACTGTAGCTCCCCAGTGCCGGCAGCACTCATGCAGTCCCAGACCATGACACTCCCACCACCATGCTTGGCTGTAGACAAGACACACTTGTCTTTGTACTCCTCACCTGGTTGCTGCCACACATGCTTGACACCATCTGAACCAAATAAGTTTATCTTGGTCTCATCAGACCACAGGACATGGTTCCAGTAATCCATGTCCTTAGTCTGCTTGTCTTCAGCAAACTGTTGCGGGCTTTCTTGCGTATCATCTTTAGAAGAGGCTTCCTTCTGGGATGACATCCATGCTGACCAATTTGATGCAGTGTGCGGCGTATGGTCTGAGGACTGACAGGCTGATCCCCCACCCCTTCAACCTCTGCAGCAATGCTGGCAGCACTCATACGTCTATTTCCCAAAGACAACCTCTGGATATGACACTGAGCATGTACACTCAATTTATTTGGTCGACCATGGGGAGGCCTGTTCTGAGTGGAACCTGTCCTGTTATACTGCTGTATGGTCTTGGCCACCGTGCTGCAGCTCAGTTTCAGGGTCTTGGCAATCTTCTTATAGCCTAGGCCATCTTTATGTAGAGCAACAAATCTTTTTTTCAGATCCTCAGAGAGTTCTTTGCCATGAGGTGCCATGTTGAACTTCCAGTGACCAGTATGAGAGAGTGAGAGCGATAACACCAAATTTAACACACCTGCTCCCCATTCACACCTGAGACCTTGTAACACTAACGAGTCACATGACACCAGGGAGGGAAAATGGCTAATTGGGCCCAATTTGCACATTTTCACTTAGGGGTGTATTCACTTTTGTTGCCAGCGGTTTAGACATTAATGGCTGTGTGTTGTGTTATTTTGAGGGGACAGCAAATTTACACTATATATACTAGCTGTACAATCACTACTTTACATTGTAGCAAAGTGTCATTTCTTCAGTGTTGTTACATGAAAAGATAGAAGAAAATATTTAGAACAATGTGAGGGGTGTACTTACTTTTGTGAGATACTGTATATTGCCAAGACCCGACAATTCATTACAGCCGCAATCAGATTTTAATGACAAGTTTTCCTTTAGAAATGTCATTTTCCTGTGGTACTGTTCTAAACACCGATAAAATGTGCCACTTTATAGGCATACTATAGTCACCCCCCCCCAGGCACGATATTTAAAGGAATATTTCATTTTTATTGTTTCACTTTAAGCATAAAAAAAACACTGCTCCCTAAAAAATGGCTGTTTAAAAAAAAAAAATGTTTGCATCGATACATGTCCTCTGGGGCAGGACCCAGGTCCACAAACACTTTTTATGACAATAACTTGCATATAAGCCTTTAAAATAAATGATCACTTTTGATTTTTCATGTTCGTTTCCCATAGACTTTAACGGTGTTCGTGTGTTCTGCCGAATTTTTTACCTGTTCACATGTTCTGCTGCGAACCGAACAGGAGGGTGTTCGGCTCATCCCTATTGCTTTGCCAGTAGAGTAATACATTTTGTTGTGAGTTGTATACTGGAGAAAGACATTAAAATAGATAAGTAATCATTTGATTATATGGTACTTTAACAGTCTTTCTGGTAAACATTACAGAGAGTTATACAGTGCTCAAAATAGTTTTTACCAAAAGCCTATACATTGGACACTTGATCTATTCTGAAGTGGATGAGTAACCAATCTGGGTCTTAACCTTTAAACAGATCCCCAGACCAAGAAACTAGGCCTAAACACCTAGCCTGTCCTGAAGAAGAGCTGTAGGAGGTTTTTTTTCTCCATAAATGGTATACTTTTTATCTTCCCACTTATTTTTCTCAGGGGCTCTGTCACTGAGGACTCCTCATGTTCCAGTTCTGACAGTGTGTACTCTCCTCACCACTTGGCATTTCTTAAGCCTTCTTTACCTCTTTCTTTTTTTCTTTTCTCTTTCTGAGTTCGTTTTAAGGGCCTCAAGAATGCTGCTTGAAGCTTTTTAAATACTTTGTAAATGCTCTTATGCAGGCAATGCAAGTTCTGAATTAATCATTAACAGCTATTTTGATATCTTCTCAAATTTAGCAATTAATAATCAGTTTTCACTACTATAAGGGCCCATTTAAAGTGTGGCTTTTATTACCATTTTGTAGACTCTTGAATGTCACTTCTGATTCCTGCCAAGCATGCTGTAAGTGCTGGGTTTAAAAGTTTGCTAAAGGTTTTATTCAGTCTTTGTGTTTGGTGGAGTGAAATATTGTAGCCAAAAATCATCTGCAGGGTTTGGACCGTCTATGCCTTTTGTTTTTTTTTGGGCTCCTTAAACTTTAGGCAGCACCATGCCCACAAATAAAAAGCTTTGAACCGATGTAGCGCCCGGTCCTAGGTTGGATACATTTCATTTTTGGCTCTGCTGCACTCAGCTGAGCAGCAATTTATTTTCAGGTCTGGTCAAGTCTATCCCTGGGGGTTGATCGCAGCTGCCTACCACTGGAAGAAGCTTCAAGAAATAGAGTAGGAGGATCAATTTCTGGCTGAATTTTATTCACTCCAGCCAATCCCTGGGAGTGGTCGCCTAGAAGACGTGGCTGGGGAGAAGATAAATGTTTGGGATGTTCTGATCAGAGCTCTCTCTTCTGGGGCCTGGCTGAGGGACTGGAGGAACCTGAACTGGAAAAAATTACTGGAGGACACTACCTTAGGAAGCTGGGCTGGAGAAGAACCCCTTTCACTAAAGAAGTGTTCAAAGGAAACTGGTTGGGGAGCTGTTACTGGACATTGTGAGTAGGACCTTCTGCCTAGAGCTTCAGGTATGCCTGTGTTTTGAGGGTGTGACACCAGACTGTGACTTCCCTTGCAGAGCCTCAGACAATCTGGCTGTCCCTTCTATCTCCAGCAATACTTAAGGACGTTGTCTGAGAATCTGTCCTCTAATGCCTGCATGTGTTTTAGAGCATCCTGTGCCCTGATCTCTCTATTCGTGGTGGAAATTGATAAGATTAAAATAAAAAGGCCCCTTTCACACTGGGCAAGGGCGGTGACGGCGGTAAAGCGCCGCTATTGTTAGCGGCGCTTTACCGTCGGTATTCGGCCGCTAGCGGGGAGGCTTTACCCCCCGCTAGCGGCCGAGAAAGGGTTAAAAACCACCGCAAAGTGCCTCTGCAGAGGCGCTTTGCCTGCGGTATAGCCGCTGTGTCCCATTGATTCAATGGGCAGGAGTGGTGAAGGAACGGTATACACACCGCTCCTTCACCACTCCAAAGATGCTGCTAGCAGGACTTTTTTACTGTCCTGCTAGCGCACCGCTCCAGTGTGAAAGCCCTCAGGGCTTTCACATTGGAAACAAAGCAGCGGCACTTTCGGTACGGTTTGCAGGCGCTATTTTTAGCGCACTAGCGCCTGCAAACCGCCCCAGTGTGAAAGGGGCCTAAAGGCTGTTAAGGGTTCCTTGAGTTGTGAGCAGTGATGGATTGATTTCCTGCCTGATGGTGTCTAGGTCTGGCACCAACATCATGCAAAAAAGCAAGGGGCATGGGAACAGTGGAGCCTCTTCTCTTATCTTTCAGGTGAGTGAACGCTGATATACATGGTCCTTTTAGGTATCTGAAATGTGGAAATAATTCTCACTGACAACCAATGCACTACACAGCCTACCACATTTATCGCATTTAATACCTATGTAATGGGGCATTGTTCCCACTCACTCCCAATGTAAATGTGTAATTTAATCAATTATTACCAATGTAATAGAGCACCACAGTGACCACCAAAGTAAGGGCACTTTAATTCTAAACTCCCTATCTTTTAAAGAAGAGGCGTGTTAAAAAAAAAGTTTTGTGAGCTGTAGACATAGCAAACCAAAGAGGGGATTCGAGAACAGAAAATGAAGGGTAAAAAGAATGAGTAAGGCTGCACTATAGAACACTCTCCATAAATCTAGAATAAATAACATCCCAGGGGGGCTGTTTTTATGGCTTAAGAGAAAGTACAGAGATGATATGTCCAAGATACAAGCCAATACACTGAGGGGGACATTCTAAGAAAAGGATATAAAGTTATTTATATTAATAGAGTTTTCAAAGAGCTTTGAACCTGGAAATTATTTATTTTTTCCATTGTCAGCAATAGATGATGTTAATATAAATAACCCTTTTGTTAATGCAGTATAACATGGATATACCTACTTTAGATTGCTGGAATTATTGTGTAAAATATTTGCCAGTCCTTTAGAGAAACTCCCATTTTAAAGGTGCTACTGGGCTTTAGAACTTTGTTCACATTGCAAGCAACAGTTTTTCATAAGTGACAGGAAGGGTCGGTTCACACTAGGACGACTTGGGATCCGACATGTAAGCCCTCAAGTCGCCCCAAGTCGCCCCAAGAAGTGATTTACATTACAGTTAATGGGAGCGTCTTAATTGACACTACTGAAATCGCTCCGACTTCAGAGCGTACTCCTTGTACTACTTGGATACGACTTCTAGGCGACTTGTACCATTCAATTCAATGGAAGTCGCCTCCAAGTTGGATCTCCATCTATACTGAAGCGACTTTACAGTTAAAAAAATTAGTTTGCCCAGGCAAACCCCTCCCTCCCAGAGAGCTGATTATTCTGTGATTGGCCACAGCCAAAGTCGCCTGTCCTGGAGGCGACTTGAAGTTGCGTTGTAAATTGATTAAAGTCGCGCTGAAGTCGCGTTGAAGTCGCCGTGCAAAGTCGCGCTGAAGTCGTGTTGCCCCTGTGTGAATGGAGCCGAACTCTCCGAATACAAACAGGGCCAGATTTCTGCACAGCCAACTCTCAGGATAGGAAATGACAGAAAATCTCTCCAACAAGGACACGGACAAGCATGTAAACACATTTTTAGTAGAGTAGGGAGATGTTTGACGATAGTTATTGGCTGTCCTTGCTTCTATGTACTGGAAACATCCGTTCACCCAATTTCTTGTAAGGGTGTAACAGGGACAGGAAGTGAAAGAAAATCTCATTCCCAATGTGTTCACAGACTGACAATACTCATTCATACAATGACCAAAGCTAAAAATAATGCGACCAGAATTAGGCTTTAAATGCTTGAAGACCGCTGAGGAAGTCCTGCTGGACGATACGCGTGCGGATTGGTTTTTGTCCCGGTTTAGACGTCGCTGCAGCCACCTTATCATTCATTGTCATCTGTAACTAATACGTGCCTTAAACTCCCAGCACTGGTTATAGTGCTATATTTGTGAGTACCTGTCTTTAATAAAAGGATTCGTTTTTTTTAGCTATGCAGAGAGCACTATGTATTTTCTTTATTTTATTTCATGCATATTTGGATGAATATTGTTGAACCCTAATAAGGAAGAGGTTACCGGTTTTTCCAGTCAAGATACCACCCTGACCACTAATCAGTGGTAAATGCTTATGAGACCTTCCTGTTAGTTCAGGGGTCCCTGCAATAAGGTGAGCGGTTTGACTGGCAAGAGGGGGAGCACAGATTTTAAGAGCACTGTGGATTTGCATGAAGCACCCTGCATCACCGCTGACACTCTCTGTGTTTCTCCATTTATGGACGTTTATTGATTAGTATTTTCAGCGCTGCACTATTCAGTTTTTATTGCATTACGTGAAAGGACTTATATATTTGCCTTTAGTGTTCAGCAGCTTTGCTTTTTCAATAGTTTTTGCGCTGACTGTTTGTGTTTTGATTATTTACTGATTGGTTAATATATGCTTATTGCAATTTTATTTAACAAAAATATGTAGCAGAATACATATTGACCTAAACTGAGAAAGAAATTCGTTTTTTTACATTTTTTGGGGGGATATTTATTATAGCAAAAAGTAAAAAATATAGTTTTCTTTTTCAAAATTGTCGCTCTTTTCTTGTTTATAGTGCAAAAAATAAAATCCACAGAGGTGATCAATGCCATCAAAAGAAAGCTCTATTTGTGGAAAAAAAAGGACATAAATTTTGTTTGGGTACAACGTCGCACGACCGCGCAATTGTCAGTTAAAGCAACGCAGTGCTGTATCGCAAAAGATGGCCTGGTCATTAAGGCGGTAAATCCTTCCAGTCCTTAAGTGGTTAAAAGTGATTAACCCTTTAGGAGCATCTCACTAAAAATTTAGTTTGTGTTACAGAGGATGTCTAAAATCTGACTTGTATCTTAGTGCAGGCTTTTCGTAAAATACGTCAGCCAATCACACAAGCAGAAAACTACATTTCTCGAGGCCTTCTATACACCAACTGTGTACAGAACACCTCTAGTTTGACATATTGTATTGAATTTTACAGAAATTACAGTGCTGCTGATTTTTATTAACCACTTGCTTACTGGGCACTAAAACCCCCCTCCTGCCCCGACCAATTTTTACCTTTTAGTGCTGTCACACTTTGAATGACAATTGCACGGTCATGCTACACTGTATTCAAATGAAATTTTTATAATTTTTTTCACACAAATAGAGCTTTCTTTTGGTGGTATTTAATCACCTCTTGGGTTTTTACTTTTTGCTAAACAAACAAATAAATACAGTTATAAATTTATAAAAAATTTTAATTTTATTTTTTTATAAAATTTTGCAAACGGGTAATTTTTCTCCTTCATTGATATTCGCTGATGAGGCTGCACTAATGGGCACGGATAGGCTGCACTGATGAGCAATGATGTGCACTGATGGGCCCTGATGGGCTGAGCTGATAGGCACAGATAAGGCGACACTGAGAGGCGCTGAAAAGACGGCGCTGATGGGCACTGATAAGATGGCACTGATGAGGTGGCACTGATGGACCATGATATGTGGCACTGATGGGTATCACTGATGGGTGGCACTGAAGGGCACTGATAGATGGCACTGATAGGCAGTGATAGGTGGCACTGGTGGGCACTGGTAGGTGGCATTGATAGGCAGCACTGGTGATGAGGCACTGATTGGGGACATTTATAGCTGGCACTGATAGGTGGCACTGTGGGCACTGATAGGTGACACTGTGGACACTGATGGGTGGCACTGTGGGCACTGGTAGGTGGCACTGGTGGACACTGGAAAGCGGCACTGTTGTGCACTGGTTGTGCACTGGTAGGTGGCACTGGCAGGTGGCACAGGTGGCCACAGATGACTCTGCAGAGGCTCTCCACGATCGGGACTGATGTCCCTCTCACAGCCACTGGTGATCGTTTTTTTTTTCTCCTCACGCTATCAGTCGGCTATAGCACGGACGGGAAAAGGTTAATACTGCAATAATTTTGAATACATTAAATTACAGTATGGCTTGAATCACAATCTATCTATCTATCTATCTATCTATCTATCTATCTATCTATCTATCTATCTATCTATCTATCTATCTATCTATCTATCTATCTATCTCTATATATAGATATATATATCTTTTTTTAAATGCTATATTTTTTCCCATGTAAGTGGAGTTACTCTTTTACTCCCAAGGCACTGTCTTGGGACCAATTCTGTTTATTTTATTCCTATTTTGAAAAAAAATACGTTTTTCATTGTTTTTGTAATAAAATTTTGTAAATAAGAAAGTTTTCAACTTCATTGATGGGCACTGATGAGGCTGCACTGACGGGCACTGATGAGGTGGCACCAATGCAGTGGCACTGATGAGGTGGTACTTATGGGCAATGATGATGGTCACTAATATGCAGCACTGATGGGCACTGATAGATGGCACTGATATGCAGCACTGATGGGCATTTATAAGCGGCACTGATATGCACTGATAGGCGGCACTGATTGGCACTGAAAGGCTGCACTTATAGGTAATTATGGGTGGCACTGATGGGCACTGATAGGTGGCACTGATGGGTGGCACTGATGGACACTGATAGATGGCACTGATGGGCATCACTGATAAGGAGGCACTGGCAGGCATTACTGATGGGCACTGATTGGCATCATTTATGGGCACAGATTGGCATCATTTGTGGTCACAGATTGGCATCCCTGGTGGCCATGGGTGGCATAACTGGTGGTCATCAGTGATGGGCATCCCTGTCGGTCCTGGTGGCATCCCTGGTGGTCCAATGTGGGCATCCTTGGGGGGGCTGCGCTGATAATTAATATCAGGAGAGCAGCCGATCGTCTCTCCTCTAGTCGCGTCTGTCGGACGTCATAGAGGAAAAGCCGATACACGGCTCTTCCTGTTTACACCGTGATCAGCTGTGGAAACAGCTGATCATGTGGTAAAAAGCCCCCATCAGAATCGGTGTTGTGGTGTGTCAGACCCTTTGGGTCTGGTAAAGGTTTTAAGAAGAACTCCCTGCCAACATTTTTTAAAAATGGCTTGGGTTCCCCCCCCAAAATCCATACCAGACCCTTATCCAAGCATGCAGCCTGTCCCTCTGGGGAGTGATTACGGGTGGCCGGCGGACATTGCATCCGCCAGATAGATACAATAGGCATGATAGATCCGACCTGCCGCAGTATATGTACTGCGGCCAGTCGGCAAGTGGTTAAAGGAATTTTTATTTTAATTGTTTCACTTTAAGCTTTATTAAAATTACTGCTCCTTTAAAAAGTATTGTTTTAAAAACTTTTTTTTGCATTGATACATGTCCTCCAGGGCAGTACCCAGGTCCCCATACACTTTTTATGGCAATTATTTTGCATATAAGCCTTTAAAATTAAGAATTTTGATTTTTCATGTGCGTGTCCCATAGAGTTTAATAGAGTTTGCATGTTTGCTAGAACTTTTTCCCTGTTCAAGATGTTCTAGTGCAAACCATCCCTATTCAAGATCACTTTGGTGTCAGGAACTGATTTAATATTTGTAATATGAAATCCTTAGTGAAAATAAAGCTTATGTTCACTGTATATTTTACTTATTGTGCCAGCATTATTCTGTAATCCTTTACAGAGAATTTTGATCCAGTCCCTGCCCCAGAAGGAGCTTAAAAACTTAATGGGGAAATAGAAGAAAAAAGGTGCCAGCATCCCTCTTTCCACTGAAATACGCACACTATTTGGAAGATTATGCAATAAGATTCATTTGATTTGGTATAAAATTGATTAAGCATAAATTATCCTAAAAAACAAATGGATTACAAACTCCATATCTATTTATATAGCGCCATAGGTGTGCAGACAGGATGGGCACACCCTAAACACCCCATGTGGTGCCGATTTCTCCTGGTTCCTGGCAACCCTGTCCCCTACCTGCAGTGCTACCAGCTTCCCTCCTCTCCTCTCATGCAGGCTGCTGTGGGGGATGTTTCAGGATGAAGACCGGGGGAAGGGGGTCGGCAAATATTTAATTTACTGGCCCCTTCCTTTTCTGAATGAACACAGTGAGTGATCTGTACTGATCGCTCCTGTGTTCATTCTTAACTGAAGCATAGTAAACTGTTTTTATTATGCTTCAGTTTGTGAATGAACAGGAAGCCATTTAGCAAAGAGCACTTCCCATTTATTCACTGTCCAGGGCAGCTGAGTCTCAAGAGAAAGGGACTGGGTAATCTCTGTCCACAGTCCCTTTCTCTGTCTCAAAAGTAATTTAACTCTTGATATTTCATCAAAGCCCCCAATGGGGCTCCTAAAAAAATTGTAAAAAAATTTGTTGTAAAGAATAATTACAAAAATAAAATTGTAAAGAATAATAAAAAAATAATAAAACTAAAAAAACTACTGACACCGTCTACCGCCCTATTGACACCAATCTCTGCTCTACTAACATAGTCCACTGCTCTGCTGATACACAAGCATATGTGTTTGTGCTCTGGAGTGCACACCCTAATGCAATCCGCTGCGCACACCAATGTATAGCACATTAAATTTACATGCAAACAAAAACATAACCCTGTAGCTAGTGTCCATGCTGAGAAAAAAAGACCCCAGTATGCCAAGAGGGCTGAACACTCTGCCAATGTTTTCGAAGAAATAGACAGCAAACGCATACAACCTTATATATACCTCCCAATTTTTTGAGATGGGAGCGAGGGACACCTATTAGCAAATGTATGTAGGCATAGGACACACCCACTGCCACGCCCCTTAAAGGAGAATTATACAAAAGAATTATCAGTTAAACACACAAGTGCTTTATTTTTACCACTACTATTCCTTGAAGTTTACAAATCCAGCAATTTAGTAATTGGATGAGAGGTTTATCACTGGAAAACACTTTTTGAAAGATAAATAATGCATTTTATATACAATTATATGGATCAGACCAAAATGAGGGACAAATGAGGAGGAATTAGGGACAGAGGGACATTGTTCCATATCAGTGACAGTCCCTCAAAAGCAGGGACAGTTGGGAGGTATGCTTATATTTCAGCTTTTTATCTTCTGAACTAGAACCCTCCATTACAATATACAACAAATACAAACAAATACAGGGCAGAACCATATCAGTAACACGAAAAAAAAATCTTTATTTACATAACTATTTGTAAAAACATGCTCTATTTTATGTTTCCAATCATTTTACTGTGGCTTACTGGCCAGTGTTTCCTTTAATTACAAGCTTTTGCTCTCGATAATACTGCTCCTGGCACATCACCCGGAAACCTGGAGGAGACATGACTCGTGCTTCTGCTGGTGCCAGTACAAAGTGTGAACATGTGGCAGTGCAATGTCCAATAGATTGGTTAATTTCTGTATTTTAAACCCTAAGAGAATTGACAGCTTCTGTTTTCACTAGAGCGATACAGAACATAACAATAGTGTACAGTATTTGTATATCCCACGCATTATTACACAGCACTTTTGAAGTGCCAGCAGATTACATGATGGTGTATAAAGATTAGGCATTATAAACATACACAACAACACTGTTATTTCATACTTTCATGCGGAGGAACTAGGGTGGCCTATCTATTAACCACCTCAATACAGGGCACTTACACCCCCTTCCTACACATGCCATTTTTCAGCTTTCAGCGCTATCGCACCTTGAATGAAAATTGCGCGGTCATGCAACACTGAACCCAAATTCATTTTTTTATCTTTTTCTTCACACAAATAGAGCTATCTTTTGGTGGTATTTAATCACTGCTGCAATTTTTAAATTTTTTTAAATAAAAGAAAAAAGACCGAAAATGTAGAAAAAAAAATATAATAATATATATGTCAGTAAATAAGTAATTTATCTCCTTTACTGATGTGCGCTAATAGACTGCACTGATGGGCACTAATGAGGCAGGACTTATGGGCACTGATGGGGCAGCACTTATGGACACTGATTAGGTGGCACTGATGAGGCACTAATATGCTGAACTGATAGGTGGCCCTGATATGTGGCACTGATGAGCACTGATGGGCAGCACTGATAGGTGGCACTGGTGGGCACTGATAGTGTAGGCAATTACGGCTTCTAAGACCACCCAGATAGGTTCAGGTAATGCAGGAAGACCTCCGTTGACCCCCAGGCCTGGAGATATCAATAAAGTGACACAGGAGACAGGTTTGCTTAGCCACTTAATGACATCTAATTTGAGTTTCAGAAATACAGCATTTATGTAATTTGAGGGATGGGAGGAGTTTTACTAACCTTATACATGTCATTGAAATGAAAATAGGTTCAGTTAATATTTAACTATTAGCTGGTGTTATAAGACAAAATCTTGCATCATTTCTACTTATTAGAATATTCTTTAACAGGTGAAGGACACACTAATCTTATCAAGAACAAACATGAGCTAGGCCAAACTCCATATTCTAGCTAAAATGTATAGGTAACCTTGAGAAGGTTTTCTATAGATAACAGCTTAAAGATAATGTGGGTTTCAGTTAAAACTTCAAATATGAGTTTTCTCAATTTTCCTGTAAAACATGAGATGGTGTCTTAGAACTAAAATGGAGTCCCTCATGATATGTGCTATGTTCTTTACAATCCCCTCTTTGAGACATTATTTATATGGCTCACTATCTTTCACAGTTATGTAAATTTTCTTCTATCATAATACATAGTCAGATAAATTCTATTCGCAGCAGCAGGATCAGGGGTTCGGGATGCCTTAACAATTATGCACATTATAAGCTTATAACAAGCATATAGGAACAAAACAAAAAGAGCAATCATAATTATAGTTATGGCAGCACTCTTTATCCATGCCAAAATTCCTATCCCAGAACTTAGGTTTGCAAAAGGATCCCATGTCTTAGCAATGTTTCTAGCTTCATCTTGTAACTTGCTTACTTCTTTCCGGTGTTGTGCAATTATATCATAATAATCTGGTACCTCCATACTTGTGTTATGAAACCAGGTACAACACTCATAATCTTCTGTGTTTTCACATAACCCAGTTAAGGCAGCACTCATGCTTTCTATGGCTAACTCGTGTAGTTCTAATTGTTTTCTAATTGCCCTAGTTTCTATATTTAATTTAGTAATATCATCAGAATTCTTTTCCATTATTTCATCAATGATTCCAGTGTAATTATTCAACCTTTTCATTAAGTCTATTCCCCACCCAGTCCATGAGGGGAACCAAGCCCATGCCTTATCCTTTGTAAGAAATAACTCCCTTTTATTGCGGTGTTTGAGGGGGTACCTAGGATGCATGCTAGCTTCAAGGAGGTGTCCTCCCTTGCTATCTCCTACTACGCCCATGATGGGGACTAGGGATGCAAGATAACACCATCCTTGGGGTTCGGTGGGGATCCAAGGGTGACAGATTTTTCCACAACAAATATAAATACTGTTTCCTAGAGCTAAGGATCGTTTGTTGAATATTGTCACCATTTCATCAGAAAAACTGGAAAAAGTTAAACTCGACAATAATTGTCCTACTGTGGAAGTGGAACTGGAGTTAAGAAAGTTTATTAGAGTGGTGTTTAGGGCAGGTTCTGAAGTATGAAAGAAAGGGCTTTCAATTGAAGTCATTGAAAAGTTAATATTAGCTTGTTGGCAAACTTCAGCTCCATTTGTGGAGTTTCCCAGCTTAAAACACCAGTCTGGGGAATGACTTCTACCAGTAATTTGGAAAGTAAGGGTATTATTTGAAAGTGTTCTTATGACTTCTGTAAGGACGACAGGAGGTGTGCCATTAAGGAGTGGGGTGAAGTTTAGAGGTACTGCCATTAAGGGGATTCTAGCAGTACTGCCATTAAGGGGATTCTACATATCCAACATTTTTCAAATCCAGATTTCTGGGCGTAGCTATATTTAAACTTCAACAATAACATTTTATCTGTAAAACTTTCTGAGTTTTCATTTCTCTTGTGTCTGTCATGTGTATTATTCTGTTGCAGAATGTTAGAGGCCCCACAAATACCCTTTATGAGTCCCAAATCTTCAGAATAATAAATACAGTTAGTTATCAGCCAAGTTGGCAGGAACACAATCAGGGCAGCCCAGCATAGGAGGCACAAGGCCTTCCCAGAAGTCCGTGGTGAAATAAGCGACGTCATCTTGTTCAGAGTCTTGACCACCTGCTTCACTCTGTTTTCGAGGATTTATATCACCTGCTTCACCTCTCTGTGCTTTATCTTTGCCTTGCTTCTTAGGGTCCTGGTTGACCTTCTTTACGCGACTTGCATGAATCCAGGCCTGTTGTCCTTCTACCAAAATAGCTGTGCGGGTGACTGCGATCACTGTGGTTGGGGGTCCGAAGGGAAACTCTTGTTTCTTGGTGCGGCTCAATCTCTGGACCACCACGGTGTCACCCACCTGGAAAGGGTGTGTAGGTTCCTGTGAAGAAGAAGGAGAGGTGCGAGCAACATTCCTTTCAACTTTATCCAACGTTTCAATAAGTTTTTTTACATATTCTTCCTGAATAAGATCTAGGTCCCCTCTTTCTAACATAAGTGGCTGTCTGGCCCATGGGGTGGGGAATGGCCTACCCATTAAGACTTCAAAAGGAGAGTATCCTGTCTTTTTAGAGGGTGTCATTCTTACCTCGGCTAGTACAGCTGGTAGGACCTTCTTCCAATTTGCATACGTACCTCCAGTGGCCTTCCTGATCTTATCTTTGATGGTTCTGTTCATCCTTTCCACTATACCTGAACTCTGGGGGTGGTAAGGAATATGAAACTTCCATTCTATTTTCAATGTTTTTACCAGGTCTTGACAAACTTTGGCCACAAATGCAGGACCATTGTCAGAGTTGATCTGTAGTGGGCAACCCCACCTTGGGATAATTTCTTGTATCAGAATCCTCACTACTGTTTGTGCATCTTCCTTTGTAGTTACAAACAATTCTATCCATCTTGAGAACATGTCCACTATTATTAGCAAATATTCCTGTCTTTTACCTAGTTTGGGCATGTGTGTAAAATCTATCTGCAGATGAGTGAATGGTGTAGATGGATATATCAGATGTTCGTGTTTTGCTTTGTGAGGGTTGCTAGGGTTATTCCGAATGCATGTGATGCATCTGGAAACATATGCCTTAACGAGAGAGGGAAGACCTGGAATGTAAAAATCCTTATCCAAAAGTTCACATGTGACTTTCCACCCTCTGTGACCTATCCCATGGTATTGTGAAATAAAAATGGGTGCACTGGCTACAGGGATACATGGTCTCCCCTCTTGGCAGACAAGGTCAGTTTCTGGGTTTGTCTGCACACCTATTGAGTTCCATTGCTGGATGTCTTGTTCTGTGGCATATGCTTGGAGATCACGCAATGTTTGATCCAAAAGAGGAATTTCTGGTGAGAGTAATGGCATTTGTATGTTTGCAGGCTGTGTGGATGCTGCTTCTCTTGCTGCTTTGTCAGCTAAGGCGTTGCCTTTGGCTATGTCATCCTGTTGCCCTGTATGTGCCCTACAGTGTAGTATAGCTATGGACCTTGGTAATTGTATAGCTTCTAACAGACTTGTGACAAGCGTGGAATGTGAGATGGATTTACCGTCTGCTGCTATATAGCCCCGCCTTTTCCATATGACTCCAAAATCATGCGCAACACCGTACGCGTACTTGGAGTCTGTGTAAATGTTTACATCCTGCCCTTCAAAAAGCTGACAAGCTCGAGTAAGGGCTATAAGTTCTGCAGCTTGTGCTGATTGGAATGGGACAGGGTTTGCTTCCAGTATTTTATCAGGCAGCTGAACAACAGCATACCCTGCATGGTATGTGTTATCATTTGGTCTTGAACAAGACCCATCCACAAAGACATTCTGTGCTCCAGGGAGAGCAGTTGAAGACATGTCTGGTCTCGGGGATGTGTCTTGGTGGATGAGGTCCATGCATTCATGTTGAGGCACTACCTCATCTTCTTCACCTTTCAAGCCTAGCAAGGCATTCAGGATTGGAGCTGGGCCAGAAGTGGGAGAGGCATATTTGATCTCAAGTTTTGGGTTAGAAAGTAAAATTACTTCATAACTGCTCAGCCTCTGGGCTGACATGTGCTGGGTATGGATGTTCTTTAGTAGAATGGATACATTGTGAGTGGTGTGTAGTGTGGTGGCATGTCCTAGAGTGAATGATGTAGCCATTTCCACCACCATCGCACAGGATGCCAGAGCTCTGAGACACGCCGGCATTCCCTGTACCGGCATCGGCACAACTTTTGAAAAAAACGCAATTGGGCGGAGTTTCCCCCCATGCTCCTGAGCCAGGACCCCCGCCATTGTTTTACAGTTGTCCCTTGCAAACAAGTGAAACATTTTACCATATTCAGGTAGTCCAAGTCCAGGAGATGTGACCATTGCAGTTTTAAGATACACAAAAGCATTGTACATTTCATCATTCCATTTCACACAATCTGGCATGTCAGTACCTGTGGCTTGCCTCAGGAGATTATCATAGTAGGAACAATCAGGTATCCATTGGCGGCAGTAACCAATCATTCCAAGAAAGGATAGCATGTCCTTCTTAGTAAGTGGGCGGGGCAGACCCACGAGAGCCGCAGCTCTCTTGTGACTGATTTTCCTTTCTCCTTTGGAGAGTACAAAACCAAGGTATTCAACAGTTTCCTGACACCATTGTAGCTTTTTCTTAGAAACCTTGTGACCATTGTCTGCTAACCAATGTAACAGATCTAAACCATCATTTTTACATGCTTTCTGGCTTGGACTACACAACAACAAATCATCAACATATTGGAGTAGGACGGAACCATGGCGGGGTGTCCAAGACCGCAGGGTTGCCTGGAGGGCCACTGTGTACACTACAGGGGAGTCTACATAGCCCTGGGGTAATCTACACCACGTCATCTGGCGGTTTCTGAAATTGAATGCAAAGATAGGCTGTGTCTCTTCGTCAACAGAAACTGAAAAAAATGCATTACAAAGGTCAATGACCGAAAAATACTCTGCATCGGATGGTATGGAGGTTAAGAGTGATGGCACATCAGGCACTATAGGAGCAATGGGTATCACTAGGTTGTTTATAGCTCTGAGGTCTTGTACAAACCTGTAAGAGCCGTCCGGCTTCATTACTGGGTTAATGGGGGTGTTGTAGGGTGACAGTGTCTCTTTAAGAATTCCTTGCTTCAGGAATTTTTCCACCATTGGGGCCACTCCTTCCTCTTTTTCTTTTGAAATGGGGTATTGTTTGTGATAAACCAGCTGTGCCCATGATTTTAAAGCTGCCTTGTATGGGGTACAAGAAATAAGACCTACATCCAAGGAGCTTTTTGACCATACCGGATCATCTGGTGGAGGGAGGTCACTATCCTCATTGTAATATATTGGTATTACCTTGGAGTGTACGAAGACCCCTCCTTCAGTAGTCATTTTCAGTGTTATACCCAATCTTCCCATCAGATCTCTACCCAAGAGATTCACAGGACAATTTGGTATAATCCTGAAACAATGATGCAAGACTGTTGCACCTCCCCTTTCAACATCACTTACTGGTAAAGGTGGTGTTTTGTATGTTTTGGTAAGTATCCCATTAATTCCCATAGAAGGTTCAGCAATTTTAGTCTCACCTCTGTAGTAGTCCTCACTGAGGGTGCTCCGAGTTGCCCCTGAATCGGTTAAAAACGGAACAGGCCTATTTTTGACATATAGGGTCACAATTGGTTGTTCATTGTAAGAGTGTGAGATCAAAGGAAATGCTGGGATACTACCTTCCGGGCAGCTTCATTTTAGTTGCTGTTGATTCCACTGTATAGGGAATCGGGGACCCTGTTGCTTTGGGGCAACTTGATTCGGTTGGCTAGATTGGGGTCCCTGTGTATGCATTTGATCTTGATCTTGAGTATTTGGGTTATTCCATTCATAAGGACATTGATTTCTCCAGTGACCCTGTTGTCCACAGTTAAAACAACATGTGCGGGACTGCTGGGGTGGTCTGGAAAAACCATGCCCTCTCCCTTTTGTTCTTCCTCTTCCTCTGCCTCTGTTTCCACTGCCCCATTGTCCACCATTATCTTGGGGAGGCTGAACTTGCACTCCACCCTGATAAAGGGTACTCACTGCTTTCTCTTTTATTACATCAAAACACCCTGCTGCTTCTTTCTGTATTAAAGTTTCCTGAAATTGGTCAATCGTCTGTGTGGTCCATTCAGATATCATCTGTTTTACCACCAAGGCGAACTGGGGTTTTAGATTATTCATATAAGTTTGAATAAACAAAGCTCCCACATCAGTAGTTGTAGCTAATCCAGCTTCTGTTGTCCAATTTTCATGAAACCTTTTCCAGAATTCAACTACATTTTCTCCTGACTTTTGTTTGCATGCTATAGCAGTAGGGAGGGAACTTTTATTTTTAAATACTCTCATCATTTCAGTCTCTAATTCTGTCCACATGGTGTTCCTACCTAGTACTGTGTTTAACCCATATGCTCCCGCGTTTCCAGTGTCAATAGTGTTTATACTTGGAACATTTGCCCAGCTCCAGGAACTGGTGTGTCCTATGATACCATCAATGATAAGACGCATGTCTTCCTGTGTGTAATTTCTACCCTTACAGGCCTTTTTTAAGTAAATTAAAGTGCCTCCTGCAGAGGCGGTGGGTTTGGGGCAATGTTTTACTATCCTGTCAATGTCCTCAATGTCTATTACCTTTTTTAATAATTCATTTCCAATGGTCATGAAAGGTGCTTGAAGGTTAGTGTTACTATATACAGTTCCACTCTTTGTTTTAGGGGGACTAAGTATTCTATCCCCTTTAACGTCTTCTTCCTCCTGCTCTTGGCCAGGTGGTGAAACTACCCCTCCTATAGCTCCCTGATCATCTTCTGGTTCCCCTACCTCGACTCGGGCCCTCTGTGGGTGCTGTCTATCTTGTTGTGGAGCGGGAGGGATCTGCTGTTGTGGTTGTGGAGCGAGGGGGACCTGCCGTTGTCTGGTTGCATAATGTCCAGCCAGGAGATCAATATCTTCCTTTCTTAAACTTGGATAGACATGTACATATGCGGGTGGAGGATGACTGACTATTGGCAGGGGTGGGGCTATTGGGTCAGGGACAAATCTCTTTTTATCGGCTTCTTCTCTATGTTTCTGGTCATAATCTTCCTTACTTAAACATTTGGTGGGCTTTTTCTGTTTCTTATTATCCCTCTGAAACCAAAATGGGGCGTATTTTAACCAGTTCTCTCCTCCCTTTTCCATATAATCCATATCCCATTGAGGATCCCCGGGGTACCAAGGGAAAGCTCTCTTATCTCCTAAACACAATCCTTTTATCATATCTATGTGAAATTCATCATTAGCGCCATCCCGGGGAAAGGGGTCTACACTGTGTATGGCTTCGGTCCATCCCGCTAAATTTGAAACCCATGGGACTATGAATTCATAATTAGTACCACAAATTCTGGCTACAAAATCCTTACACGTTTCTCCTGGATTGGGAAGAGGGGGAGGATCTTCTTTACCTTGTTTCTGACCCATATTGACAGTGGGAGTCGACTGTTCTTACCACCCAGTCTTCTGACCCACACACACACAACAGATTATCTTATAACTTCTAATGCGATAGATAAGAAAAAGCAAAGGATTTTGGGGTCACCGGAGTCTATTTCCTCATTAACCACTTCATATCCCTTCCCAAAAGGAATGTCTCTATATATGTGTATGCAGTACTGCTTATCTTTGTGGGTTTCCCAAAAACCCTCCAATATTAACCTCTGGCGTGGTTCTTATCCCCTACTAATTTACGGGTCTAAAAAGCTTTAATCAGAGCTGAGGCAAGAAATATTTCGTCAATAAAGACAAAATACAGACTTACCTTCAGATGATTTTTTTTGGCTTTTTTTCCCGGCGAGCCCCCAGATCTGTAGGCAATTACGGCTTCTAAGACCACCCAGATAGGTTCAGGTAATGCAGGAAGACCTCCGTTGACCCCCAGGCCTGGAGATATCAATAAAGTGACACAGGAGGCCGGTTTGCTTAGCCACTTAATGACATCTAATTTGAGTTTCAGAAATACAGCATTTATGTAATTTGAGGGATGGGAGGAGTTTTACTAACCTTATACATGTCATTGAAATGAAAATAGGTTCAGTTAATATTTAACTATTAGCTGGTGTTATAAGACAAAATCTTGCATCATTTCTACTTATTAGAATATTCTTTAACAGGTGAAGGACACACTAATCTTATCAAGAACAAACATGAGCTAGGCCAAACTCCATATTCTAGCTAAAATGTATAGGTAACCTTGAGAAGGTTTTCTATAGATAACAGCTTAAAGATAATGTGGGTTTCAGTTAAAACTTCAAATATGAGTTTTCTCAATTTTCCTGTAAAACATGAGATGGTGTCTTAGAACTAAAATGGAGTCCCTCATGATATGTGCTATGTTCTTTACAGATAGGTGGCACTACTAAAAGTATTGGGACACCTGCCTTTACATGCACATGAACTTTATTGGCATCCAAGTCTTAGTCCATAGGGTTCAATACTGAGTTGGCCCACCCTTTGCAGCTGTAACAGCTTCAACTATTCTGGGAATGCTGTCCACAAAGTGTAGGAGTGTGTCTATGAGAATGTTTGATGATTCTTTCAGAAGCGCATTTGTGAGGTCAGGCACTGATTTTGGATGAGAAGGCCTGGCTCGCAGTCTCTGCTTTAATTCATCCCAAAGGTGTCAGGATAAGGTCAGGACTCTGTGCAGGTCATCAAGTTCCTCCACCCAAACTCGCTCATCCGTGTCTTTATGGATCTTGTTTGTGTACTGGTGCTCAGTCATGTTGGAACAGGATGGGGCCATCCCACAAAAGTTGGGAGCATGAAATTGCCCAAAATGTCTTGGTATACTGACGCCTTAAGAGTTCCCTTCACTGAAGCTAAGGGGCAAAGCCCATCCCATGAAAAACAACCTCAACCTCCCCCTTCACCAAATGATTTGGACCAGTGCTTAAAGCAAGGTGGAGACTGCGAGCCAGGCTTTTTCGTCTACATCAGTGCCTGACCTCACAAGTGCACTTCTGAAAGAATGGTCAAACATTCCCATAGATACACTCCTAAACATTGTGGACACCCTTCCCAGAAGAGGCAGGCATCCCAATACTTTTGGTAATATAGTGTATACCAGTGGTCATCAACCCTGTCCTCAGGGCCCACTAACTGGCCAGGTTTGCAAGATAACTGAAATACATCACAGGTGATGTAATTTGCTGCTCAGTGATTGCAGTATTCTAGTCTACATCTCCCCAAGGTAATACATAAAACCTGGCCTGTTAGTGGGCCCTGAGGACAGGGTTGATGACCACTGGTGTATACTGTATCTATATATATAAAATCATCTTTGTGTAGACCTTTGCATATGTTTTCTGCATATCATCAGTGTATACAGTATACCTTTGCATCCATTTTCCTAGTAGACTAGCATAGCCTTCCAATAGGAAGGTCAGACTACTACTCAGCTGTTGCTCCACAATGGGTTCTGTGTTGTCATCTTCATCTGTGACATCAGCAGTAGGGATGAGCTTTCTGTTCGGGTCGAACATGAGTTTGACTCAAACATTTGCTGTTCGCCCGTTCGTCAAAAACCGAACATTATGGGCCATTCGCGCCAAATTTGAGCAGCGCGTAACGGCCCATATTGCACTGCAGGAGCGCAGTGCATTGCTGTACGATGATTGGCCAGAGCATGCACCATGACCTGCATGCTTTTGCCAATCACAGCGCCCTCAGCTAAGAGAGCCATAATTGGCCAAAGGCAGGGTGGCTTTTGCCAATCATGGCTCGGGGGACTAAGTCCACGGCCCACACTATATAAGGCCGCCTGCATGTCGGCCTTTTGTAGTGTGTCATTGGCGTGGACAGAGAGAGAGTGTCATTTAGATTGAGCAGGCAGGCAGGCAGATTGTTCAGTTAGCTGCAGTGTATTTAATACATATATATACAGTTGCAATAAAAAGTATGTGAACCCCTTTGGAATGATATGGATTTCTGCACAAATTGGTCATAAAATGTGATCTGATCTTCATCTAAGTCACAACAATAGACAATCACAGTCTGCTTAAACTAATAACACAAAAAGAATTAAATGTTACCATGTTTTTATTGAACACACCATGTAAACATTCACAGTGCAGGTGGGAAAAGTATGTGCACCCCTAGACTAATGAGATCTCCAAGAGCTAATTGGAGTGAGGTGTCAGCCAACTGGAGTCCAATCAATAAGATGAGATTGGAGGTGTTGGTTACAGCTGCCCTGCCCTATAAAAACACAAACCAGTTCTGGGTTAGCCTTTCACAAGAAGCATTGCCTGATGTGAATGATGCCTCGCACAAAAGAGCTCTCAGAGGACCTATGGTTAAGAATTGTTGACTTGCATAAAGCTGGAAAGGGTTATAAAAGTATCTCCAAAAGCCTTGCTGTTCATCAGTCCACGGTAAGACAAATTGTCTATAAATGGAGAAAGTTCAGCACTGCTGCCACTCTCCCTAGGAGTGGGTGTCCTGTAAAGATGACTGCAAGAGCACAGCGCAGACTGCTCATTGAGGTGAAGAAGAATCCTAGAGTGTCAGCTAAAGATTTACAAAAGTCTCTGGCATATGCTAACATCCCTGTTAGAGAATCTACAATGCGTAAAGCACTAAACAAGAATTGATTTAATAGGAGGATACCACAGAGGAAGCCACTGCTGTCCAAAAAAAGCAATGCTGCATGTTTACAATTTGCACAAGAGCACCTGGATGTTCCATAGCAGTACTGGCAAAATATTCTGTGGACAGATGAAACCAAAGTTGAGTTGTTTGGAAGAAACACACAACACTATGTGTGGAGAAAAAGAGGCACAGCACACCAACATCAAAACCTCATCCCAACTGTGAAGTATGGTGGTGGGGGCATCATGGTTTGGGGCTGCTTTGCTGCGTCAGGGCCTAGACGGATTGCTATCATCGAAGGAAAAATGAATTCCCAAGTTTATCAAGACATTTTGCAGGAGAACTTAAAGCCATCTATCCACCAGCTGAAGCTCAACAGAAGATGTTGCAACAGGACAACGACCCAAAGCATAGAAGTAAATCAACAACAGAATGGCTTAAACAGAAGAAAATACGCCTTCTGGAGTGGCCCAGAGTCCTGACCTCAACCCGATTGAGATGCTGTGGCATGACCTCAAGAAAGCGATTCACACCAGACATCCCAAGAATATTGCTGAAATGAAACAGTTTTGTACAGAGGAATGGTCAAGAATTACTCCTGACCGTTGTGCACATCTGATCTGCAACTACAGGAAACGTTTGGTTGAAGTTATTGCTGCCAAAGGAGGTTCAACCAGTTATTAAATCCAAGGGTTCACATACTTTTTCCACTTGCACTGTGAATGTTTACATGGTGTGTTCAATAAAAACATGGTAACATTTAATTCTTTGTGTGTTATTAGTTTAAGCAGACTGTGATTGTCTATTGTTGTGACTTAGATGGAGATCAGATCACATTTTATGACCAATTTGTGCAGAAATCCGTTTCATTCAAAAAGGGTTCACATACTTTTTATTGCAACTGTATACAGACAGTCTTGTATATATATATATATATATATATATATATATATATATATATATATATATATATATATATATATATATATATATATATATATATATATCCACTGTATCCAGTTTAGTTAGATCTGACTGCAGTCCGTTCCTGGTGTACTGTTTCTAATATACTTCAGGCAGGCAGGTGATTCAGTTAACTGCAGTGTATTTAATATATACCTGTATATACAGATAGTCTTGTGTATATATATCCACTGCATACAGTTTAGCTATATCTCACTGCAATCTGCTCCAGGTGTACTGTTTCTAATATACTTCAGACAGGCAGGTGATTCAGTTAGCTGAGTTGTATTTAATATATATATATATATATACAGATAGTCTCGTATATATATATATATATATATATATATATATATATATATATATTCACTGCATACAGTTTAGCTATATCTCACTGCAGGCTGTTCCTGGCGTAGTGTTTCTAATATACCGCTGGTCGTAATATAGTGCTGGTCGTGGACAGGGTGCATCCTCGGTGCATCCTCAGCAAGTGGCCGTGAGGCACGCTTGTCCATTTTTCCTACAGCTGGCCGTGTTATTGAGCCACAACATGCAGAGTTGGTGGAATGGATAACAAAGCCGTCCTCATCCTCCTCATCCTCTGTCACCCAGGCTCAGACTAGTTTGCCTGCCCATGTAGCTGCCAAAGCGGCCTATTCCATCGTCTTCATGTTAACAGTCACTCCTTCCCTAGCCCCACCATCATGCACGGAGGAGTCCCCCGAACTATTTGACCACAGGTACATGCTGCAGGAGGACGCGCAGCGATTTGAAGGCTCCGATGATGGTACCCAGGTTAAGGAAGGGAGTGACATCAGCCTAGAGAGAGGGGGTGCCCAAAAAGGTCAAGAAACTGGCAGTCATGTTTCCCCAGCTGCAGCATGTTGCCAAGTTTGCTTCAGTAACGAGGAGGGAGGGGATGATGAGGTCACTGACTCAACTTGAGTGCCTGATAGAAGAGAGGAAGAGGGGGAGGAACATCTACAATGAGGTAGGATGCCCTCCAGGGGGCAGCTTAAGGGCAGCCACCCTATTGCATCACACCGCAGAGCTAAGCAGGTGCAGGGCGCTGTTGACTCCCCACATATTTTGAAAATTTCTTTGGTGTGGGCCTTTTTTGACACGTGTGCAGCAGATCAGACCGTTGCTGTTTGCAACATATGTCTGAAGCGTATCAAGCGTGGCAAAAACAGCAGCCGCTTGGGCACCACATGCTTGACCAGACATATGACGACCTCCCATGCAGTCCGTTGGCAACAAGAGACCCACATCAAAGAACAAGGCAGACCTCTCCTTGCTCCTCATCAGCTGGGTTCTCCAACCCCACTATACCTCCAGTCCTCTCAGAAACCTGCACTGAGAGGAATAAAGGTATAGAAATAGGTGTCCCAAGTACTTGCAGCCAATCTGCTATCAGTACACCTCCATCTGATTTTAGCAGGCAAATTTCCCTACCCCAGTTGCTAAACCGTCGAAAGAAATTCGGTCCCAGCAATCCACATGCTCAGCGTCTGAATGCTAGCTTGGCCAAATTGCTAGCACTGCAACTGCTGCCTTTTCAGCTGGTAGACTCTGCCCCCTTTTGTGAATTTTTGGAATGTGCGGCACCTCAGTGGCAAGTTCCAAAATGCCATTTCTTTTCACGGATGGCCATTCCTGCTCTCTACCAGCATGTGGAAGGCAATGTCTTGGCCTAGTTGGACAGGGCGGTCAGCAGTAAGGTGCATATTACTGCTGACTCATGGTCCAGCAGGCATGGACAGGGATGTTACCTTTCTTTCACGGCGCACTGGGTAACTCTGCTGGCAGCTGGGAAGGATGCAGGACAGGCTTCAGTATTGTTGGAGCTTATTCCACCACAACGTCTCCAAAATGCTAGTGGTGATTCTGCCACAGCTCTCTCCTCCACCCCCTCCTCTTCTTCTTCCTCTATGGCCTCTTCTTGGCCTCTTCTGCAGATTTCTCCTCTGAACCAGCTGTGCTCCGTAGGCGTTCAAGGGGCTACGCAAGCACTCAGGCAAAAAGATGCCATGCGGTGCTTGAGTTGGTCTGCTTAGGGGACAGGAGCCACACTGGGGCAGAGATTCTGTCAGTTCTGCAGGGGCAGGCTCAGAGTTGGTTGACGCCACACCAGCTTCTCCCAGGAATGGTTGTATGCGACAATGGCACCAACCTCCTCTCTGCCCTCCGACAGGAATACTTGACCCATGTTCCCTATTTGGCTCACGTCCTGAATTCAGTGGTGCAGTGGTTCTTGAGCAGGTACCCGGGCTTACATGATCTCCTGGGGCAGGCCAGGAAAGTCTGTGGTCATTTTCGCTGGTCATATAATGCCAGTGCTCGGCTGGCTGACATTCAAAGAGAATGCAACCTGCCCAAGAACCGCCTCATTTGTGACATGCCCACCAGGTGGAACTCAACGTTGGCAATGCTGCAGCGGCTGCACATGCAGCAGATGGCCATCAATGACTACCTGTGTGAGTATGGCACCAGGACAGGGTCAGGGGAGCTTGGCTTTTTTTAGCCATGCCAGTGGCTACTGATCAAGGATGCATGCACTGTCCTGTCACCATTTGAGGAGGCCACGAGGATGGTGAGCAATGACAGTGCATGCATCAGTGATACTGTCCCTCTTGTCTTCCTGTTGGAGCACAAGCTTCGTGGAATAATGGACAGGGCACTTGAGGCAGAACAGCGGGAGGAAGAGGAGGACTTCCTTACCTCTCAAGGCCCCCTTTATCCAGATACTAGTATTCCTGCAGGCCCGCCTATCATACAGGAATAAGAAGAGGAGGAGGATTGTGTCAGCATGGAGGTAAAGGATAACACTCAGCATCAGCAGCAGTCTTCAAGGGATCGTTTTCAGTCCCCAAAAACCCATGCAGTTGTACGTGCCTGGGAGGAGGTGGTTGAGGATCATGTGATCCTTAGTGACCCAGAGGACTCAGGATCGAATGCCTCTGCAAACCTAGGCTGCATGGCCTCCCTGATCCCGCAAAGCCTACAAAAGGACCCTAGGATTCCTGGTATCAAGGAGAGGGATCATTACTGGCTGGCAGCCCTTCTTGATCCACATTACAAGGGTAAGGTTACAGAATTTATCCAGCCTTCGCAGTGGGAGCAGAGGATAAAACATCTTCGGGAGGCCCTGCAGAAAGGTTTGTGCAATTCGTTTCCAGAGCCTGGGAGGTTACAATTAGGGATGAGCCGAACACCCCCCTGTTCGGTTCGCACCAGAACATGTGAACAGGAAAAAAGTTCGTTCGAACACGCAAACACCGTTAAAGTCTATGGGACACGAACATGAATAATCAAAAGTGCTAATTTTAAAGGCTAATATGCAAGTTATTGTCATAAAAAGTGTTTGGGGACCTGGGTCCTGCCCCAGGGCCCCAGGCATTCCCTGTGACGTCACAGGGAAGTCCAGTCATGTCCCGTGCGTCAGAGGGCGGCGGGGTCACCGGGTGGCCCCGCCCCTGTTATTTAAGAACTGTCAGACGAGGAGCGCCGTCACACAGCGGGAGCCTCCCTCCATGCCAGCATGGGTGCGGAGCGGCCCGGAGAAGAAAATGAAGAAGAGAAGAAAAGAAGATGAGAAGAGCGGGAGCCTCCCCCCCATGCCATGGGTGCGGAGCGGCCCGAGGAGAAGAAGATAGAAGACGCCGCGGAGGAGATGCTGGACGAGAATGCCGGAGGAAGAACCAGAAGAGCCAGAAGAACCAGAAGAACCAGAGGACGAAGGAAGATAGAAGAAAGAAGAAGTATTTAAATAAAGGAATTGTCAAAAACTGTCTCTTGTCATTTTTAACATTTTTGACAGTTTTTTTAGTGAAATGGTAGGGGTAAGTACCCCCTTACCATTTCACACAGGGGGGGGCCGGGATCTGGGGTCCCCTTGTTAAAGGGGGCTTCCAGATTCCGATAAGCCCCCCGCCCGCAGACCCCCACAACCACCAGCCAGGGTTGTGGGGATGAGGCCCTTGTCCTCATCAACATGGGGACAAGGTGTTTTGGGGGGCTACCCCAAAGCACCCTCCCAATGTTGAGGGCATGTGGCCTGGTACGGTTCAGGAGGGGGGGTCGCACTCTCGCCCCCCCTCTTTTCCTGCGGCCTGCCAGGTTGCGTGCTCGGATAAGGGTCTGGTATGGATTTTTGGGGGGACCCCACGCCGTTTTTTTTTTTTTTTTGGCGCGGGGTTCCCCTTAAAATCCATACCAGACCTGAAGGGTCTGGTATGGAATTTAGGGGGAACCCCACGTCATTTTTTTTTTTTACATTTTGGCCGGGGTTCCCCTTAATATCCATATCAGACCTGAAGGGCCTAGTATGGAATTTAGGGGGACTCCCACATCATTTTTTTTTTTTAATTTTGGTTCGGGGTTCCCCTTTGGGGAATTCCCATGCCGTTTTTATCAATGAACTTCTATGTGTATTGTCGGCAATGCAATAGCCGCGGGTAGTTTTAAATGAGTATTTTCCTTCAAAATGTCATTTTGCTGTCAGGCTGTTCTAAACACAGGAAACATGCGCCCCTTTACAGGCATACTATAGACACCCCCCAGGTACAAAATTTTAAGGGATATTACACTTTTATTGTTTGACTTGAAGCAATATTAAAATCACTGCTCCTGAAAAAACGGCAGTTTTTAAAACTTTTTTTTGCATTGATCCATGTCCCCTGTGGCAGGACCCAGGTCCCCAAACACTTTTTATGACAATAACTTGCATATTAGCCTTTAAAATTAGCACTTATGATTTCTCCCATAGACGTTTAAAGGGTGTTCTGCGGCATTCAAATTTGCCGCGAACACCCCAAATTGTTCGCTGTTCGGCGAAATTGCGAACAGCCAATGTTCGAGTTGAACTCATGAAGCTCATCCCTAGTTACAATTTCCTTGTGCTGGACAACGTGTTGCTGAGGCTTCGTTCAGTCACAGAAAGAGCGGTGGAGAAGGTGGTCGGCTGACTGATGCCTTCAGGCAATTCTTCAGTCCTCAGCGCCCAGGTCTGATCAGTTCCAGCAACCATTGCCAGCGTCTGAATTACATGGTGCAGAAATATCTAGGGGCAAGATCAGACTTGGAGACCTTTCCACCAGAACATCCACTGGGTTACTGGGTCTTGAGGATGGACCACTAGCCAGAGCTTGCTCAATATGCAATTGAGCTACTGGCCTGTCCTGCATCCAGCGTTCTTTCTGAACGCACATTCAGTGCTGCTGGAGGCTTTGTAACCGATCACAGAGTGCGCCTGTCCACAGACTCCGTTGATCAGCTCACATTCATAAAAATGAATCAGTCTTGGATCACCAGCTACCAAGCACCTGATGTTGATGTAACCAAATTATTTTTCTATGGATGTGGGATCCCTTGAAGACTGCATTTGCTGAGTGACTATCCTATTCCTTCTCAATTTTCATGATGATAGCTTCTAAGAATATTTTCGGTTCAGGGCATCACCTCCACTATCTAAGGCCCAATTTTTCTGCTCCCCTGTTTAATAAGGGCGGGTAATTACAATTTTTGATCAAATATTTAACAGCAGGGCTTGTTCCTGCGCTCAACAAGAGTATCTGTGGGGGCTTGCAGTTTTGTGGCACCACTGCCTGAGGCCCAATTTTTCTGCCCCTGTTTAACAGGGGCATGTAATTACAATTTTTGATCTAATATTTCACAGCAGGGCCTGTTCCTGCGCTCAACAAAAGTATCTGTGAGACTTTACAGTGTTGTGCCACCACCACCACCGCCTAAGGCCCAATTTTTCTGCCCCTGTTTAACAGGGGGGCGTAATTACAATTTTTGATCTAATATTTCACAGCAGGGCTTGATCCTGCGTTCAACAAAAGTATATGTGAGGCTTTACAGTGTTGTGCCACCACCGCCTAAGGCCCAATTTTTCTGCCCCTGTTTAACAGGGGCATGTAATTACAATTCTTGATATAATATTTCACAGCAGGGCCCGTTCCAGCGCCCACCAAGAGTAACTGTGAGGGCTTACAGTGTTCTGGTACCACCAACACCTAAGGCCCAATTTTCCGCAGAGTGTATAGAGCAGGCCGTATAGTATATACAGGTGGTCCCCTATTTTCAAACATCCGACTTACAAACGACTCCTACTTACAAACGGAGGGAGACAACAGGAAGTGAGAGGAAATCTACCCCTAGGAAGGGAAATTCTCTCCTGTAATGCCCCGTACACACAGTCGGACTTTGTTCGGACATTCCGACAACAAAATCCTAGGATTTTTTCTGACGGATGTTGGCTCAAACTTGTCTTGCATACACACGGTCACACAAAGTTGTCGGAAAATCCGATCGTTCTAAACGCGGTGACGTAAAACACATCCGTCAGGACTATAAACGGGGCAGTGGCCAATAGCTTTCATCTCTTTATTTATTCTGAGCATGCGTGGCACTTTGTCCGTCGGATTTGTGTACACACGATCGGAATTTCCGACAACAGATTTTGTTGTCGGAAAATTTTATAGCCTACTCTCAAACTTTGTGTGTCGGAAAATCCGATGGAAAATGTGTGATGGAGCCTACACACGGCCGGAATTTCCGACAACAAGGTCCTATCACACATTTTCCGTCGGAAAATACGATCGTGTGTAAGGGGCATAAGAGTTAATATGGGAAAAAGGTGTCTCCCCACTGATGCTTTATCACCAACCCTTCTTTCCCTAATAACCCAAAATTTTCAAAATCCAATTGTCATTGGGACAGAAAGTGAGGTGAAATCTTTTGAACAGGGGCACAGACAGCAAAACAAATGTTACAGGGGTGATGATAACCCTTCCCTATGTTATCCAAAAAGCTTAAAAATAGATTGTTTGGCTGGAGCTACACTTACAAAATGTACCTGTTCCAAATTACAAACAGATTCAACTTAAAAACAAACCTACAGTCCCTATCTTGTTTGTAACCCGGGGACCGGCTGTAAACTGCTGCTGTTCAGAGAATATATGGCCTGGGGGCCCCACACCTTTTTTTAAAAAATTTGGGTGCGGGGTTCACCTTAATATCCATACCAGACCCAAAGGGCCTGGTAATGGGCTGGGGGGGGGATATTACACTTTTCCTGACAGACTCCATGGCAGCCTACGTGTGGGTTAACCCCGCCTCCTCTCCAATGCTATAGGACCCCATTCCCATAAATGAGTGCTCACCACTAGCTACTGCGTTCCTTTTTTGTCCTCCTCTATGGACCTACACATGCTGTTCGCATCAAGATTGATTGAATCCAAGATTGGCATACCTGTGCGGTGCAGCTCAAAAAGCCCAGCTATGAGCGGGCGAGTAGCTTAAAGAGGCTTGAATGTTCCCCCTTGGTGGATGGGTGGTCGCCTCTGTATGCCCGGCGGACAGTTCTCATCAACGGCTGGCAAGGTCTGTGGATGTTTTCTCATACTCCATGGCAGTGTTTCTATGTGTTGTCTGTATTTTCCCTGGTGGTCCAGTGTGTCCTATCCCCCTCATGGCGGCTGGTTCGCGTGCGTTCCAGCCCGCCACGGCACTTCCGGGTTGCGGCAGTCTCCGCCGCTGGCACCTGCGCTGTAGCCACTCTGAGAGCGAGGTTTGGCTTGCGCATGCGCAGTACGGCGGCTCGTTCGTCGTCCGCGCAGGCGCCGTACGGTGGTTCCCCTTTGCGCATGCGCAGTAGGGGATAATGATGTCACGGGCGGGGAATTTAAATTCCGCCCTCCTGTCCTGCTGAGTTGGGATCTCCCTTGGTAGGGAAAGGAGGAGCGGATCCCTGCTGGTCTCTAGGTGAGTGGTGGAAACCTCTGCAAACAAACAAAATAATGGAAAATGTTCTTTTATCATTATATATGTTTATCTAAATATATACTTGTGCGGCTGGAAGTTGTTTTTCCTTTGCCTTGAATATACATTGATACATGCTTGTGCATATTAAAAAAAAAAAAAAAAAAAATTTTTTGAGGCAAGCAGAGTTTTTTCTTTTCTCTAAAACCTTCTCATATTTGATGCCTAGGTTTTCTTAGACCATTATCCCTGCAGACTATTAAAGTGACATTTCGTGTCCCAGGTATGGACAATTCACCGCCTTTAAGTGGCCAGCCCTCACGCACAAGGTATGTGCTCGTGAGGGGAGGGGATGAGATTTATGCACATTATTGTCGTGCTGATACCATGTTCTGCCTTTCTTCTCTCCCCTTCCCCTATTTTTTCTCTTCCCAGCCCTTCTAGGTCGGACCCGCTAAATGCGGTCCAGAATGCCAATGACCTTGCCAAGCCACAATACAATTCATCTTCATCCAGACGAGACTCACAGTCCAGATCCCACCAGAGGAGACGCTCTCGTTCCTCCTCAAGACACCGCTCCCACCGCCATGACAGCCGCTCTGACCACAGAGCCTGCTGGGGATGTAGGACACGAGTTCCGGAGGGCAAGTCCTTATGTGACCGTTGTTTTGCCCGTGCGGTTGGGGAAAAAGAGACGGAAAACCAGCGTTTAGAGTCTCTTGTGAAACGAGTGGTACAGCAATCCCTAATGGAGAGGGAAGCACCTCGCACATTGAGCCAGTCTACCACCGCGTCTGGCCCGCCGGCGGAAGAGGCCCGCGATGATCCGGGTACTTCGCAGCCCTATATTACCTCTCCTGACTCCTCAGAGGATGAGTCTATTAATGAGAAGGTCATTGGAGGGTTCGACTTCGCGATGGTTTCCCCTTTAATCAAAGCAATCAAGGAAGCCTTGAAGTGGGAAGACCCTTCCACTCCCCCAGCCAAGCAGAAAAAATTCTTCAAGCACCTGGGGAGAGAACGCGCAAACTTTCCGCTCCTTCCAGAGCTAAAGGAAATCATTGAGGAAGAATGGAGTAAAACAGAGAAAAAATCCTCCATGTCTAATAAAACCTCCAGATTGTACCCCTTCAAGTCAGAAGAAGTAAAGAATTTGGAGAATACTCCCCTTGTGGACGCAGCTCTTATGCGTCTGGCCAAACATGTGACTCTTCCTCTAGAAGACGCAGTATCTTTTAAAGATGGGCTCGAGAGGAAGATAGACCTAGATTTAAAAAGAATCTATGGGCTTGCGGGTATGGCCTGTAAACCAGCCCTGGCATTAGCGGCCATGTCTAAGGCCATGGAGGCCTGGACGGAGAACGTGGAATCCTTCCTTAAAGGCGTGTCAGAAGAACTGGCTGGAAGTTCAGCAGCCGCAGAGCTGAAGCTTGCAGCGGTCTTCCTGGGGGAGGCGTCCATTGACCTGATCCGCCTTCTGGCTCGTATTATGCTGTCCTCAGTTACGGCCAAGAGAGCCCTCTGGTTGCGTCCCTGGCTTGCGGACCCTGGTTCTAAGCAAGCGTGGTGTAAAATCCCGTTTGAGGGGTCCTCACTGTTTGGCAATAAGCTTGACGATGCCATTACGCGAGCCACAGGTGGCAAATCGGGTTTTCTTCCCCAGGACAGGCGCATGCTGGGTCGAAAGAAGCCCCAGTTCAGAAGACGAAGTCCGGAGCGCTCCAGGGAAGCACGCTCCTACAAGCCTGGCCGGGACTTTAGGAAGAATTGGAGCAGAGGGCAGTCATCCTTCCGCAAACCTGTTAAAAATCAAACGTCCAGTGCTCGTGATCAGGCTAAATCTTTTTGAGATTACGCCCGCCCAGGCGGGCCGGGTAGGGGCTCGTCTGCTCCTCTTCCGGCACGTCTGGGTGGCCTCGATCTCAGACTTCTGGGTCATAAGGACGGTCTCGTCAGGCCACAGATGGGCCTTTTCCAGGACTCCGCACCCAAGGTTCGTCTCCACTCTTCTCCCTCGGGCAGAGGATCAGAAACAAATTATGCTGTCCTATGTGGACCTCCTGAAAATTCAAGGAGCAGTAGTACATGTACCACAGGACGAATGGTTCCAGGGGATATACTCCCCTCTCTTCCTAGTTCAAAAAAAGGGGGGCTCTTGGCGCCCAGTCATAGACCTCACATATCTCAACGGATTCATAGAGAATGGAAGGTTCAAGATGGAAACCTTGGTGACCATTCAGAGAGCCATACAACCAGGCGACTGGATGATATCAATCGACCTGAAGGACGCTTATTTCCACGTTCCAGTGGAAAAAGAATTTCACAAATACCTCCGCTTTCACATTGGGTCAGATCATCTTCAATTTATTTGCCTCCCCTTCGGGCTGACAACGTCCCCCCGGGTCTTTTCAAAGGTCCTCCTAGCTACGGTGGCACTAATTAGATCCAAAGGGGTACGTCTTTACCACTACCTGGACGACCTGCTGGTGCTGTCCCAGAGCAGGGAGCAGTTGCTGGTCCACCGGGATCAAGTAATCTCCACTCTGTCCAACTCCGGGTGGCTCCTAAACATAGAAAAGAGTCAACTGAGCCCAACTCAGCGTCTAATATATCTGGGAGCCCAGTTCGATACAGTGGCAAACACTATCTCCCTTCCACTACAGAAAATTCCTACAGTTCGAGACAGAGTCTCCCGGGCTCTACATGCACGGCAAATGAAAGCCTCTCAGTGCCTGAAAGTCGTCGGCACGATGGTCAAATGGGCCTTATGGAGATTGCGTCCCTTCCAGTCAGGCCTCCTACGGCAATGAAAGTCAGGGGACAAGAATCAGGTCATCCGCATAACATCTACAATGAGAAACAGCCTCTTCTGGTGGCTTCAGCGCAAGAACCTCCTGACTTGCCACTCCATCGCTCCCATCTCCTGGGTGACGGTCACGACCGATGCCAGCGGTACCGGTTGGGGAGCCCTTTGTGGGTCGAACCTGGCCCAGGGCAAGTGGGAAACATGTCTCCCCAACCCTGGGTCGAATGTCTTGGAACTTCGTGCGGCCTGGTGTGCCCTACAGTTCTTCTCTCATCTCCTGATGGGGGAGTCAGTGCTGTTGAGAATGGACAACACCACAGCAGTATCATATGTGAAGAGGCAAGGGGGTACTCGGAGTCCCACACTCCTTCGGGAAGTCGAGCCCATCCTATCGTGGGCGCAGAAATACCTTGCCAACATCTCGGCAGTCTTTGTCCCAGGCGTCCAAAACACTCAAGCAGACTTCCTGTCACGGACCGAGTTGGACAACAACGAGTGGTCTCTCCACATAGAGACGTTCAGGTGGATCTTGTCACTAAAGACCGATCCCGAAGTAGATCTGTTTGCTTCCCCCTGCAATCGCAAGCTGAAGAAGTTCTACACCCGGGGGCTCTGCAGTCAAGCCATCGGGACAGATGCCTTGACGGATCAGTGGAGGTTCAAGCGGGCATACGCCTTTCCGCCACTGCCAGTTATGCTGAGATTCCTGCAGAGGCTCCAAGCGGAGCCAGTGGAGGTGGTGACAATAGCTCCCTACTGGCCGAACAGGCCTTGGTTCCCTCTCCTGGTCCAGCTCAGCTGTCGGGACCCAGTGCCTCTCCCTCTCAGACCGGACCTTCTTTCTCAAGGGTCAGTCCTGCACCCTTGTCCTGCGGTGCTGAGACTGATGGTCTGGTTCTTGAGAGGGAGAGGCTGGAATCCCTAGGTTGTGCCTCAGAGGTAATATCCACTCTCATGAGCTCGAGAAGATCCAGTACAAATAAAGTCTATGGAAGGATCTGGTCCAAATTCGTGGAGTTCTGCTCTCCTCAGGGCAGGTCTTTTAGACATCCAGAAGTCCAGGACGTTCTCAGTTTCCTCCGAACGGGCCTAGATTTACATCTATCTGTCAGCTCTCTGAGAGTCCAAGTTTCGGCACTTTCGGCCTTCTCCGGCACTTCATGGGCAGTTCATCCTCTGGTTAGACAATTTTTCCGAGGCGCATCGAGACTCAAGCCCCAGAGAAAGCCTAGGTTCCCCAAATGGGACCTTCCGTTAGTCCTTGACTCGATCTCTGGACTCAGTACTTCGGGGCCCTCCCCGCTCCCTATCAAGGTCTTTTCAGCAAAGGCGGCCTTCTTAGTGGCCATTACCTCAGCCAAAAGGGTCTCTGAAATTGCATCACTTGGTCACGAAGAACCCTTCCTAACGTTTTTCCCGGACCGGGTAGTCCTCATTCCTATGCTGGGTTCCAACCCAAAAGTGTCTTCAGTATTCCACGTCAATCAAGAGATCGTTTTACCTACATTTAGGACCCCAGGGTCCACTGAGAATCACCCTCTAGATGTGGGCGAAGCTATTAAGGAATATCTCAAAGTTACTTCTCCCTTTAGACGTTCTAGTCATCTCTTCGTGCTTCACTCAGGCGGCAATATAGGGAAAAAAGCCTCAACCAGGACTATCGCGTCCTGGATCGTACAGACCATACAACAGGCATATAGGGCTAAGGGCTTGGCTCCTCCAAAGGCGGTGACAGCCCATTCCACCAGAGGAATGGCAGCCTCGTGGGCAGCGGCTCGACATGTGGCTCCAGATATCATCTGCAAGGCAGCTTCATGGGCTTCTATTAATACCTTCATGTTGCATTATTGTATAGAGCCTGCCTCACTATCCTCTGTAAACTTTGGGTTACAAATCCTATAGACCGATAGGACAAATTAAAATTTATGTTTTGATCATGCATACCCACCCGTGTGGTTGGCTAGTTATTTCCCACACGTAGGCTGCCATGGAGTCTGTCAGGAAAAAGGAAAATTTATTATCAAATACTTACCGTAATTTTCCTGATGGACTCCATGGCAGACGGAGTTCCCACCCATTGGTCAACGAGTAGGCTAGTTGCGGAACGCAGTAGCTAGTGGTGAGCACTCATTTATGGGAATGGGGTCCTATAGCATTGGAGAGGAGGCGGGGTTAACCCACACGTAGGCTGCCATGGAGTCCATCAGGAAAGGAAAATTACGGTAAGTATTTGATAATAATAAATGTTCCTTTTTTTTTGTTTCACTTTAGGCATTATTAAAATCACTGCTCCCGAAAAAACGGCCTCTTTAAAACTTTTTTTGCATTGATACATGTCCCCTGGGGCAGGACCCGGGTCCCTGAACACTTTTTATGACAATAACTTGCATATTAGCCTTTAAAATTAGCACTTTTGATTTTTCACGTTTGAGTCCCATAGACTTTAACGGTGTTCACGTGTTTGCACAAATTTTTGGTCTGTTCACATGTTCTGCCGCGAACCGAACTGGGGGGTGTTCAGCTCATCCCTAATCAGGAGGCTTGGTGTCTCTTTTGAGTTTTTGCAGGCATCCCCCTGGTAAGGCAAGGTAGTGCATGGCTTCAAGCAGTGGCGGAATTATCAGGGTCGCACCAGTCGCATTTGCGACTGGGCCCTTGAGTTCCGCCACTGTAGGGGGGCCCGCCCGCCCGGGAGATAGTCATTCTCGTGGAGTCCCGGTGCGCTCCGCCCATCCTCTCCGGCTGCTCCACCCATCCTCCTCGCCCGCACTCACGGGCACACCGCACAGTCCCCGCCCATCCTCTCCACCCATCCTCTGCTCCCGCACTCACGGGGACAGTCCCTGCCCGCTTCACCCATCCGCTTCGCCCATCATCTCCACCCATCCTCTCCACCCGCACAGTCCCCGCCCATTCTCCCTGTCCCCACCAGCCCTGCCCATCTTCTCCAGCTCCACCTTCACTCAAGTCCCCGCCCATCTTCTCTGTCACCGCCTGCACTCACGGCACAGTCCCCGCCCCCTCAATCCATCCTCTCGGGCTCCACCTTCACTCACAGGCCCCGCCCATCCTCTCTGTTCGCCCAACCAAGACCGAGCAAGGAGGGGGTACCAAGTGGTCTGCAAGTGAGTGGCACCCATCTGATCCCTCCCACACCACTGCTGCCACTGATATCCCCACACCACCACTACTGCCACTGATACCCCCCACACCACCACTACTGCCACTGATACCCCCCACACCACCACTACTGCCACTGATACCCCCCCACACCACCACTGCTGCCACTGATACCTCCCCACACCACCACTACTGCCACTGATACACCACTCACACACCACTACTGCCACTGATACCCCCCACACCACCACTACTGCCACTGATGACCCCCACACCACCACTACTGCCACTGATACACCCCCCCACACCACCACTACTGCCACTGATACACCCCCCACACCACCACTACTGCCACTGATACCCCCACACCACCACTCCACCACTACTGCCACTGATACCCCCAAACTACCACTACTGCCACTGATACCCCCCACACCACCACTACTGCCACTGATACCTCCCCACACCACCACTACTGCCACTGATACACCCCCCCACACCACCACTACTGCCACTGATACCCCCCACACCACCACAACCACTGCTGCCACTGATCCACCCCACCATGACCACTACTGCCACTGATCCCATTCCGCAACCACCATCCTTGCCACTGATACCATTCCCCTCCCCACCACTCATCCCATCCCACCCCCCCAGCCACCACCCTCACCACAGATCCCATTCTTTCACCACCTGTGCCACTCATTTCATCCAATGTCCCCCACTGCTGCCACTCATCCCACCTCCCTCCAGCCATTACCCTTGCCACTGATCCCATTCCCCCCACCACCTCTGCCACTCATCCCATTCAACCCCCCCTACCATTGATCCCACCCCCCAACTACAACCCTTGCCACTGATCCCATCCCCCCCCACCGCTGCCACTGATCCCATCCCCCCACCACCACCGTTACTACTGATCCCATACCCACCCAACCACTACTGCTGCCACTGATACCATCCCCCCCACCGCTGCTACTCATCCCATCTCTCCCTCACCACTGCCACTCATCCCATCTCCCACCACCAATGCCACTGATCCTATCCCTCTCCCCCACCACCACTGCCACTCATCCCAGGGGCGTAACTACAGGGATCACAATTGCAATAGTGCACATGTTGCCCCTGAACACCTGGATGGGGGGGGGGGCATTTAGAGGAACAAATCCCCTCAATTTTTTCCTGCAGACACTTTCTGCTTCTCCTCCTCTCCCTCTGATAAGAATTATGTGGCTGCAGGAGGAAAATGGAGGGGATTTGTTCCCCCTCCTATCCAGGTCCTACTGCCCCCGAGATCAGTGGGAAGGGCCCTGGCTGGACGTCAGGGGGGCCTTCCATGGTTTCTTGCACCGGGCCCTGAAGGTTCTAGTTACACCACTGGCTTCAAGTATCACAAAGACACAGTCGGCTTCCTGATGATGTGCTGTGGAGGCTGTGGGGAAGTGACACATCATCCTTGCCTAGGGAAGAACCTTGGAAGTATAGGGGAATTCCCCCAAAAAAAAGAAATTAAAAAAAAAACGTAAAGAAGAAATTTGCAATTTTGAGAAAGGAGGGGATGAGTTGGTGGAAGGTGGTGGTCAGTGATAAGGTTTTTTCCTAGGAAAGCGAAAAAACATTTTTGACCATAGCCTTAAAACATCTATAAATAAAATAGGTAATTTATGTGTTTTCACATTTAATCACACCTATTAGTGAATACCAGTTTCAAACATTAAATCTACTTATTTTTATTATTGTAGACAGTAGGGTTATACAATTAGATGGATAAAATACATGTTTCTCCTGTAATTTTCTGGTGAACGATAGAGTCTAAAAAATGTCATACTCTAGGGGGAGCCAAACACTGAAAGTGATCACAGATGATTCTGTAATGCAGTTCATCACAACATTTTACATGGCTGTTATTGCTGCCAGTGACACATTGCTCCCCTCAGCCAGACAATGAGATAAGAGGTGTCCAAGTGTGGAAAAGGTGAACAGCAATGTTTTAAATGTTTGGTTTAGTTACTTATGAGTTTTCAACTAACCAAGAATTCTGCTTTCATTGTGCTTCATATATTACAAAAATAAGGGAAAGAGTAAAGTTGTTGTTGATACATTTATGTTTTTTTTTATTATTATTATTATTATATCTGTGTTCACCTTAACGTGAATAAGTTCAACATGGTAAAACCCAACTCCATCCAAAGTTTTTTATTTTCTTTTGAAAAAGGTAAGGAAGGGTTAGATCTGCTGTTGGGTTTCTATTACTTTGAAATGTAAATGATTTTATTAATTTTTTTTAGGTTAAGTAGCTAACACATTTTAGGAATTTTTGTAAAGTCACCCTTTTTCGGGGCTTCACATTCTAATAAATGCTGCCTAGGATTGATGCTGCTATGAAAACTGGTCATAATTTTGGACTAATCTGAACATTGTGGAATGCACTGACATTTCCATTTACAACTTGATCTGGCTCCATCCATGCCATCATCCTGCTATTCAACATCCAACATTATGCTAGTCTTTGAGCATATGGGATGTGGTCAAATTTTCCAGTGGTCTTGTGTCTTGAGACCTGCCCCTGAGCGGTATATTACACTCTCCCTCTATAGTCCAACATGTACAGAGCCTTCTGCTTTTAGAAACTTTTTATTTTGAGGCTATTAAAACTTTCCAAAACTTAAAGAAAACATGGAAGCCTACCTTTCAGCAGTTGGGCACACATATATTAGCACGGAGTATGATCCTTTTGATCAGGGCTTTTTTTCTCAAACAATAGGTGCTGGAACTTAACCACTGACCCACAAAACCCCTCCCCCTACACACACCCTCCAAATCACATCAAATAGTGGGTGTGTTCAGTCAAATTTCACGAAAACAGTAGGAGGGTCTTAACGGGACATTAAATACCAGGATTGCATTACATACAGAGTGCAGAGCTGTCACTTGTAAACACAGAAACCAGACTTCTGTGTTTACAAGTGATTGTGGTGAGCAGGCACCAAAGGGTCTGAGCCAGAGGTGGTGGAACTGAGTTCCACCAAGTTCCCCCAGAAAAATACCCCTGCCTTTGGTTATTCCCCATACCTGCATGGCCCAGGCTGCATCTGATGTCCGAGGTCTGTGGAACAAAAGGAACTTTGACCAGAGAGTGAGATTCCAGGACTTTCAGCTGCTAGATTGGTGCCTCTGAGAAATTTGCATGTTCCTAGGAACATAATCTGGCTGGCCAATAGAGATCCTAGCACTGCATAGTCTGCAATTAACTGTCTGGTCTGCCAGTGTATTCCTGATTAGGGCTGCTTGGATGTCTCCACAAAAACAAAAAAAAACTTTCCCTGCAAGAGAAACAGCTTTGACACAAGGTCCAGTAACCTGTTTCGTCTTCTTCACCTGCTGAAGAAGAGGAGAATGATGGTGAAGAGGAGGATGTCTGCACAGACTTGTTGTGGTTATCTGAGCCAATAGATGCCAAACCATCTACCTCCAAGACTTATTTGGGCCCCTACATGCCTGAAACTTATGGATTTGTACCTCAGGTTCAAGAGGAAGGACAGGCGGAATCTTCTGTTCCGCTAGTTAAAGCGGGGTTCCACCCAAATTTTGAACATTATCTCTATGCATTCTCTTCCTTGCCTAGATGCTGACATGCTGTGTAAAAAAATTTAAATTGCCGTAATTACCTTTTTTTTTCTAATCTTCTTAGCACTTCCTGGTTTTCCTCCCATGGGAGTAGGCGTGTTTCTAGCCTCTCCCTGACCTCCCACAGTCCCCTGGGAGCTAGTCTCAGGCTTCCCAGCATGCATTGTGCAACAGCGTCATCACAACATCTCGGTGAATGCTGGGAGCACAGCATTCACCGCATCCAGGAAATACATGCTTGTGGGCTTCAAATGCCCACAATGAAGATGGAAACCGCCTTCAGTGAATTTTATAAGTTATTCTTTACAACGAAATCGGACACAGGCGGACTTATTACACAGAACATGTGAGTAGATAATCATGAGAAGAAAAGTTTGTGAATGAACTCCAAAAAAAACCAAAACGATAGATAGGTGGACCCCCGCTTTAAGGAGTAAGTAGAGATCCTACAACCAGCTCTTCAATCTGAAGAAGAGCCCCCAGAAGAAGGTCCAACGGACCCAAATAGACACAGAGCCTAAAGATCAATACACCATCCAAAAAGACTGATATATGACTCCCCAGGCCAGCATTCAGAAAAGACTGCGTTCATAGCCTGGGGTTCATATAAATATTAGGTATTGGAATTTTTAAATATATAGAATGCCCTGTTTAATTTTTTATTTCTATTTTATGTAATCCTTTCAATACTGGACACTGCCGCCTCCTTCCTGCCCAGGCCAATTTTCAAATTTCAGTGCTGTTACACTTTGAATGGTGACTCCTCAGTCATGCAACACTGTAACCAAATGAAAATGTAAAAAAATATCAGACAGTGGTGGTATTTATTCACCACTGGTTTTTTTGTTGCTATATAAACTAAAAGAATACTGACAATTTTTGAAAAAAAAAAAAAGTTTTTCTTGGTTTGTTATAAAATGTTGCAAATAAATAATCTTTCTTAATACATTTAGGCCAAAATGTATTCTGCTATATTTCTTTGATAAAAAATAACCAAATTCAGTCTATATTATTTAGTCTACAAACTATGGTATGTATATTTGAAATTTGATCAGTCCCGATGATCTGATTATGTGTCTCATTTTTTGAGACCCTAAAATTCCAGGACAGTACAAATACCCCCCAAATTATGCATTTTTCGGAAAGCAGACAGTCCAAGGTATTTAGTAAGGGGCATGGTGAGTTTTTTTAAGTTGTAACTTTTTTGTTTACTTTTTGGAAAATTAAGAAATTACATTTTTTTTTCACATTTTTTTTACATACTGTAACCAGTACCACCATAGTGACACTGATCGGGATTTTTGCTTTTATGGTTGCTAATTTTACTATGGTTGCCTATTACAGTGATGATCACTGTTCTAAGTAATCATTTTTATGAATATAATTCATTCATGTGTCCTTGTCTACAACTGTAATAGCTGTGACTGGCCACAGATATTACATGGTACAGGTCCGCTGTGATTGGACCTGTACCATGTGATCACTGTGACCAGTCACAGAGATCACAATAATACACAATGGCTATGAGTGAAAGCCATTGTGTACAACTAACGTGATTGGTCACAGCAATCACATGGTACAGGGCTGGTGGACACAGTGAATCGCAGATTGCACTACTGCATGTGCTGGGGAACAGACATATGACGTCCATCCTGGATAGGGTAGCTTCCGCCCAGCCATATTATTATAATGGGCTGGAAGGGATGTGGTTAGTATATATGGTTTATAAGGGGTTTTATGTAATATGGGAATGTCACGGAACGCCCCACACTCCGCTTGAGTGCTTCCGTCATATACCACTTCCTAAGTTCTGGAACACGAGTCCAATGGATCTGGCTATAGGAACCCCAAGAACTAGACAACACCAGTCTTGGAGTACATCAGAACTACCTTTATTTTGAGATCTCACAGACCTTTATACAGCAGGGATGACTCAAAGCTATCCTAATTAACATGACCTAATTTACTACAAAATGTACCCAGACCAGATGACAGTCTTGTGGGCACCGAGCTTCACACTTCACACATTAATACAATTAACAATACAAACAACAATCTCCCCCCTCCTCAGCCTAGACCATTCGTCTATTAGCCAGGGCTGGTGGCTAATGTGATCAGCTCTCTCAATTAACATAAACACATGTTGATAACACCAGCATCTCCTCACAGGATGTGTCCCAGCAGAATGAATCAGTCTTATCAGCAGGGGGCTGCTGGAGGAATCCCCCCTCCCTCTTCAGGGACACAAATATACAGTAAGGAGTCCCCATACAATATATACATGACTGAGTCCGATTAATACAGTTCAGACTGGATTTCTCATTCACCTCAAATGCTAGGGCCCATAATCGGTGGGCAACAGGCTTGCATACAGTCCTCTCCAACAGCCTCCGCTCTGGCCATGCCCGTGACAGGGAGAATCCTACAGTATGTAAGTATGTATTGTCTTAACATATTTATTGATGGTTTTTGTATAATATATATATATATATATATATATATATATATACAGTATCATTTCTGGTTTTCAATTCAAAGTTTTTGATATAGATAGATAGGAATACAAAGTATAGTGGTATCTATGCATCTTACTTCAGGGTATTTATTGCATATATTTATGTGTCTTTTTTATATATTATTTAAAGATGCCCCTTTGAGAGGTGATTGCCAGGAACACTGCTTTATAGTATTATAATAGGAATGGTGTTTTGCCAGGAATACCGTTCCAATAAGAGTACATATATACTGAGTTTACAGTAACAAAATTGCGCCTAGGGGCACGGTTTCCACGGCAGCACACTAAACAGGGCAGCGTTCCGGCTCAACAATTGTGGGGTTTGGTGGTTAAAATGAGGCTGGATATACTGCTGGATAATGGTATGATGTGTAAGGATAGTAAATGCACATTACCCATGGAAATATAATGGCGTAATATATGTGATCTGTCCTCATAGCAACATATCAACAATGACAGGCATATAAATAAACTGGAAAGACGTCAGAACTCCCAGAACCCCCTAAAGAAGTCACATGGGCATAACGCAACGCGTCAAGGCGGAGTTAATGATGTCCTCATGCTGAACCTGGAACTAAGGATTTTTGCCTAGAGCATGGTATTGAGCTGAACTCCTTAAAGTGGATGTAAACCCGAAATTTTTTTATTTATTTATTTTTTTATGTCATAATGTAAAGTATAAGATTTCCTATCATTTGAGCCCAGTCTTGCCACAAAGAGTTAATCCAGCTCTGAGCAATCCTCTTTTATTGTTCAGTGAGATAAAACTTGACAAACTGAGAAAAACTTTGTCAAATCCTCCACCTTGCTGTGAGTGACAGGTGATTTACATATCTCGTGCACTAGCCTAAGACATGCATTATTTTTTAATTCCCACCCCCACTCCTTTCTTCAGCAGCTCTGCAAGGATTGGCTGTTCCACACCTCAGCATGATTTGGCATGCTGAAGTCATGTGGTTACTTTCCTGTCTTTTCACTGGATGTTAGAGATCATAGCAGAAGTTCAGTGTAAGAAATACACAGGAGAAATGCATATTGACAAGGGGAGTGTAGAGGTGTGCGGGGAGTCTACTGACATCACGACTCCACCCACTGAGCTCCAGACAACAGGCCCACCCACAGAATCTGTAGTTTTTCGGGTCTCATAACAGACAGAGGGGAGACATTTGACAGGTAAAGATACATGCAGGAGGCATGTATATCCTTATAGATAACCCCTATGGCAGTAGTTTAGAAAGGATGACATTGGGTTTACACCCACTTTAAGGGAAAAGTGTATGTGATTTACCTGTGATGCACCAGAATTGTGCACAGCTTCAGAATAATTATTGGAAATCAAGAAAACCAAAAGGGATGTGGTTCACATTTCAAATATAGGAATGTAAAAGACCATCTGGCATCCATCTGCCTCTTAAAGGGGAAAGCTCGCATTTGACCTTTTGGAAACGTAGGTCAAATAATAAGGTGAGAGTTTGGTGTGATTCACATGGGAAGGCACAAGATAAACGTTGGAGTGATTTCTGGTACAGTAAAGATTCACACACAAGGATGTTAATGGCTGTGGGACTTTTATTAATTGTATCCACTGTTTGATATTGCACATGGTGGCACTAGATATACAAATAGTATATTATCATGTGTAGCATATTGTTAGATGTTTGTTTAATTTGAAGTATGTGGCACATGAAGGCATCATTTTATGTATTTACAGCGCTGCAATTTTCACATTCAAAGTCTGAAAGCGGAACTTCACTGTCTTAATCAATATTGATCAATATTGACTGTTTTTAACCCTTATGCTGCTAGCATTAGTAAATAGATAGGAAAGTGTATCATATCTACTTGTTTTACATTTTTATTTACATTTCTTCAGTTACTTGTTTTTCAGGCCCGGGCAAATGATGTCATATATCCAATGAGTCTTCGGGGCAGGGGGGGGGGGGGCTTTTAATCTAAGCACACCCTCCTAGCAGAAGAAGGTCCTCTGGAAGAAACAGAGTTCTACCGTATCACATCATTAATTAGGTTTGTAAAGAATAGACTAAGAGAAATAGGACATTGTGATTGACTGCAGGGAAGGAATGGCCACACCTCCTTGTCTAGGGACTGCTGTGAAAAGTTAGTGCTGTAGGTTAGGTAGTCCCCAGAGAAACTGTGTGGGACTACAAGGCCCAGAAGCTGAGTACTAGGAGCAAAATGAAGGAGAGGGGCCAGGGCTTGGGACAGTCTCAGGTCGGGAGTGAGAGGTGACTGTTGGAGTGTGCTGCTGAGTTGGAGACACTGCTATTGCCAGAGCTTGCTGCAGTGTTAGAGTGGGACTTTGCTTCTGCATTCACATGGAGGAAAAAGGCAACAGCTATTGGAGAGATCCAGCAAGTTTGGTGGAGAGGGGTGTCACTGCTTTTGTGAGCGATCGCCGTTACAGAGTCTAGATTCATAGCCAATGCCACAGGTTCCAGTCATCAGAGATTGGGAGGAGGCTTCATAACAGACTGCATAGTGATGAGAGGCTGCTGGCCACAACCTCCCAATCTCCTCTTAAAGGGACAGTGACACCCTTACTTGGGGCCTTGGGGCCTAGTTTGGCAATTTTTGCCCTTTTGCTTTTGGATACAAAAATACTTGAGTGTTCCAACACAGAACTCTGGACCCCAACATGTATTACCACACTGGCAAGTGGGAGGCGATTTTAGACCCTCAGCTTCTAGTACTGTCTTTAATTAGGACCCAGTCAGGGCTGGGCTCAGCCCTTCCTTTTCTTAGCTGGCCGCTCAGCTGTCGGCTAATTGCCAGCTCCTATCTCTCTCCACAGTTACCCAGCTGTTGATGATATCCTGCTCGTCAGTCCTGCCTACTTAAGCCGTCAAGTCCGGAGGAGCTTTGCCTTCACCTTGGTCAACATCACAGAAACAATCTCTTGCGATCCTGTTCAAGACTTGCTTTGCTGACATCCCTTCTGGCTCCAGATCCTGCTTGCAGTTCCACTACATTGATCCCTGACTTCTGGCTTGGCTGTCTATCTGTTCCGGTTACTGAACTTTGGCTATGTTTTGACTACGTTTGTAATTTTTACTTTTATTTAACAAGTATGATTTAACTGTACTTCTGTCGTGGCCTGATTTCATGGTTTCTGACAGGCCCTTCCACTAGATTTAGGATTCAGTCTTTGGTGTTTTTTGTATACACATCTTTTTTGTCTTGTAACTTTTTGTCTTGTAACTTCATTGCTGTTGCTATTCTTTGTTGTTGCCTTGTTTGGTTTGTAGCCCAAAGTAATCTTCTTTTTTTCAGCCTTATGCCCCGTACACACGGTCGGACATTGATCGGACATTCCGACAACAAAATCCATGGATTTTTTCCAACGGATGTTGGCTCAAACTTGTCTTGCATACACACGGTCACACAAAGTTGTTGGAAAATCTGATTGTTCTGAACGTGGTGACGTAAAACACGTATGTCGGGTCTATAAACAGGGCAGTAGCCAATAGCTTTCATCTCCTAATTTATTCTAAGCATGCGTGGCACTTTGTGCGTCGGATTTGTGTACACACGATCGGAATTTCTGACAACGGATTTTGTTGTCAGAAAATTTTATAGCCTGCTCTCAAACTTTGTGTGTCGGAAATTCAGATGGAAAATGTGTGATGGAGCCCACACACGGTCGGATTTTCCGACAACATGGTCCTATCACACATTTTCCGTCGGAAAATCCGACCGCATGTACAGGGCATAAGTGTGTCAGTGGGTGTGGCATTTGCTGAAAAGGTTCTTGTCATCTGGATTCGGGGGGCCCATACATCAGTGGTTCCATTAGTGGTATTTTTTACACAAGGCTATGTACCCTGTATTGTACTTGATGGAATCAGAGGACCAACAACCACCTGAGCATAGGGAAGAAGAAGCTTTGTGGACCATTCTTGCAGCTTGGAGGGAGTCTGTGGAAGTGGACGATCAATTAACTAAAACTACATTTTCCAGTACCCAAGAGCTAAATGTGTATTTATCCTTTGCAAGGGCAGCTCCACTGCAAACATTTTTATTTCAATTTGGAACTTTAGAGATATTTACTTTCACTTCCTGTCCCATAGCCAAAACAGGAAGTGAGAGAAATCCCTGGTTGTCACCAGGGCCACCAGAACTGGTGTCCCCATTGAACGATTTCCCCTCTAATCCTGTTCTGATGACAGCCCAAATTTAGTGATTTTCTTTCACTTTCACTCTCATTGATAATGATAGAAAAAACAAATAGAGGGGGTGAATCTCCCTAAAGTGGTACAGACAGCAATAAAAACCTGACAGGTGTTCTGATGGCTTTCCAATCTAAAACAGTGGCTGTTGGTGTTTTTTTGGAGGGGAGTGGCAAACAATCCACCCACCGCCACCCCCCTCAGTCAGTCAGTAGTTGGGGCCCCGCACTTACCCCATCTCGCGGGCAGCGATCCGAGGAGTTTATGTAATGCCTTTCCAGACTCTGGTAGGTTACAGTCACGTTGAAAAAGTAGTTTTGAGACTTCTGTGATGCATTTTAAGTCCTCATGGCCCAGGGCTGTCAGCTTCCACATCCCATCAGCAGCATCTTATGTTGGAAGATTATCTAGGGGCAAAAATATACATGGAGAGCTTTCCAGCAGACAATCCACTGAGTTACTGGGTCATGAGAATAGACTATTGGCCAGAACTTGCCCAGTATGCAATTGAGCTTCTGGGCTGCCTTGCATCCTGCGTGCTTTTCGAACGGGCATTCAGTGCTGCTCGAGGTCTTTGGGCAGATAAAAGAGTGTGTCTGCCCACAGACTCCATTGACCAGCTGACATTTGTCAAAATGAATCGCTGATGCCGATATCGCTGATTAAATGTTTTTGGGATCTGGAATCTCTGCAAGACTGTCTAGGCTACCTAGCTGTGTGTGTTGATTTTATCTGGAAGTGATTTTTTGGTACAGGTTTCATGGGCACTATTAACACCCAAAGCCCAATTTTTCCGCACCTGTTTGACAGGTGTATATATTTTCAGTTTTTACAGAAAGGCCAATTCTTGCTTTCATCAAGAGTACCTCTAGCCATTTCCTGCTCTCTCCAGCGGTGTGCTCTCGTAGAATTCCACTGGGAATTTTTTCTTCCTTCCACTGGTCTGTAGATCAGCGGCAGCTTCAGTGGCAGAATGAGTTTGCCAACAAATCCAAAGCCATTCCTTAATGGCCTTACTGGTAAGCCAGTAATGGTGAAACTGAAGTGGGTTATGGAATACAAGGAATACCTGGTCTCTGTGGATGGTTACACGAACATGCAGCTCACCAATACAGAAGAGTATGTTGAGCATTGTCTTGATATCTTGGAGAAGTTCTAACAAGGTTTAACAATGTATTGTATATACGAGGAGTAGAAGAGGAAGAAGAAGATAGGGAGATGAGAGAATAAAACAATTTCCAAATTAGTTTTGTAAATTTATTTTGAATCTTCTGTTTTGAGGTTACTGTTTTTGTATGTTTTGTTAAAATGGTTGTATACCCGCACAAATAATTTTTTGTCTTTTAAAACCTGTAAGGCAAAAGGCATAATGAGCTCGTATGCACCGCATACAAGCTCATTATGAAATACTTACCATAGAACGAGGTGTCTGCAGCTGATACTGGTCACCGCCGAGGGAGCTGACATTTCCCCTCGGTGTGTCTTCTGGGCTATGAGTGGCCGGAGCTGTGATTGTGTCACTCCCGCGCATGCGCACGGGAGACTTCTTTCCAGCAAGGTCCGGCAGCGTCTGCCGTACCTTCAGCCAGGCCTTTACAGCGCATGCGGCTGTATGCAAAGTGAATATCTCCTAAACTGTACATGTTTAGGAGATATTCATTTTACCTACAGGTAAGCCTTATTATAGGCTTACCTGTAGGTAAAAATATAAAACCACTTTAAGAAAAATAAACCGATTTTTTTCAAGAGTACCTCTATAGGGTTATGGTGTAAAGACCCCACCAACACCCAAAGCCCATTTTTTTCTGCACCTGTTACTTCTATCTAAAGTCTGCGAAGAACACCAGACTTTATCTAAAAAAAATTGTTAATCTTTGCCTGAGTGTACTATAATTTGTCTTCTGCACGTGTAGCGCTGACAATATTTGTTTCTAATATTTGTAATGCTGTAAGGTTAATAAGTTGGTATATGGCGCCATCTAGTGGCCAAAATATATAATTGCAGCACATTTATATTTCTTTTATTGTTCAGAAGTTTGACATGGAAGTATTTTGTTTGTTTACATCTGGACATTAACTTGACCTACCCACAATGCTCAGTGACTCCCACAAATCTCAGGGTGAAGAACTGCATTGTGGGAAGACTATGAAAAGGCTGGGAGCGGCCATCTTAGTTCTCTTGTTCCTGGGACGCGTGGCCGGCAGCAGGACTGTGTGGGTGTGTGTGTCCCACAGGGTTGCGGCCTATCCTGTGAAGAAGCGGAACAGTGTGCTGGAGCAGCAGAAGTTCGTTTCGGAGACCCGTGAGGGAGGTAACCGAGGACTCCCGGTCGTCAATAAGCGGAACAGTGCAACGGTGTGCCTGCAACTCCATACAGACTGAGAACTTGCGGAGCGGAGACACCCATCTGTCCGGATCCAGTGCGGTGAGAGGGCTAACGCCAAGAAGTTTGTTTCACACTACACACATTCAGAGTTTTTACAGAGTGTTGCTGGGACTGATAGTCCCACAGAACAATTCAATTGGGAAAATCACATTTGCACAGACTTACAATCAGATTTCAACATACAGGAATTGATACTGGATGTTTGTTCCTTTCAAGTAAGAGTATTCAATCCTTTTCCCTGATTCTAATTACTTTTGTGCACCAACTTGCACTGAGCATTTGGCCAAAGGGAAACTCTGTGGATTACAAGTATCGATTTTCTTAGCTAGCAAAAGACTGAAGACGACAGGACTATTTCTTTCATCGCGGGACTCCGCATTTAGTCATAAAAGAGAGTGACTGTACTGTCAAAGCAGGGGGAGCTCCCTAGTGTTTATATTGTGGGGCATTTATATTCCTGTGTCTTTGCGCTTGCTACAGTGTGCTGGAGGTGGGAAGGTGTCCGGAGTTAAGACAATTTCACTTTGAACACTGGTCCCACCTGGAGACACGCCAACAGGGGATCTATTCAAGAAAATTATATATATATATATATATATATATATATATATATATATATATATATATAAGCATATATTTGTGTACTAAGATTGTTGTGAATATCCACTGTGCTGTCACACATGTTTGTGTGACTGCATAGTTGTAACTACTTTTATTATCACTTCAGTAAAAGAAGTAATTTTGGTTAACCACAAATCCTTGTGTGCAGTGTTGTTTTTCTCCTGTAGGTGGAGCACCAAACACCCAGGTAAAGATATATATAATTGCAGTATATATATATATATATATATATATATATATATATATATATATATATATATATATATATATATATATATGGTTTTTTTTCAGGGGGAACTTGGTGGAACTCAGTTCCACCACCTCTGGCTCAGACCCTTTGGTGCCTGCTCACCACAATCACTTGTAATCACAGAAGTCTGGTTTCTGTGTTTACAAGTGACAGCTCTGCACTCTGTATGTAATGCAATCCTGGTATTTAATGCCCCTTTGAGACCCTCCTACTATTTTTGTGAAATTTGACTGAACACACCCACTATTTGATGTGGTTTGGAGGGTGTCTGTAGGGGGAAGGGTTTTGTGGGGCCGTGGTTAAGTTCCAGCACCTATTGTTTGAGAAAAAAAGCCCTGTATATATATATATATATATTGAACTATAATTTGTATTAGCATCATTACAACACTGCACTACAGCTGTGTCAAGGGGATTGAAACAGGTTCAAGGGGTGTAAGATATCAGAGAACTGGCCCGATCAAAATCTGCAGCTCCTTCGGGGGTTCTTGCTACACACGTAAGGCTTGTTCACTGTGGTGCAAACATTTGTTATTTCCATCCAAAGTCTGCCAAAGAGACAACAGAATTTATCCAAAAAATCTCCAGTCTTGTTCCGAGTGCACCAACTTGTGGCCTCATCATACAGACTGACTCCCCAAGCCATTGTTTAGAAAAAAAAGGAAGCTTGCAGGGAAAATCAATTTAAATGTAATTTTTTTTTGTTTATATATGTCAGTTTTGCTGCAGCAGGTTCTATACATGGTACAAATGCCCCACTTTACAGGCAGAATAAGGGGACCCCCCAGGCACTATATTTAAAGGAATTTAAATTGTTTAATGTTTCACTTTCAGCATCATTAAAATTACTGCTCCTTTAAAAATTATATTTTTTTAACTGGATGACACAGTTCTTCTAGACAGAAGATCAATTGATGCCTTGACAGGAGAGTACTATGATCACTATGAAGCGTAATGAACACATGTAAGTGTTACATATTACTTAGACTTCATGTTCTTAACATAAAAATACCTGATGCTAGGTCCACTTTAATATAACTTAGTACACTTAAAGTCTCAAAGTAAATTAAAGAAAATGTAAACTGACAGTTCTCAAAAGGACAGAAAGAAAATTGGTTCCTTTAAAAGGTTGTACAGTAATTATGAATGTAACTTGGTTTGAGGATGTTTTGCAAGACAAGCTAAAAATTTTTTATACATTTTTACTTGATACACAAGCGATGTCTTGATATACAAGTAGCGTCATATCACAACTGAGTATAAAAAAAGAAGAGAGGTGCCTCTAAGTCTAGCAATATGTTTACATTTAATGAAGGTACAACATTTAGCAACTCACATGGTTAATGATTAAAACCGGCATATCCAAGTATGCAGGCATCTGGGGTAAAGCTGTCCACATAGACCATCCTCCGCTCCACCATCAATGTCATCCCTTCCACGCTGCGCTCCACGAGTGCTTCAAGCCTCGCTTTCAGATTGCTCTACTGCAGGGTAGTCTTCCAGGTCAGGATTGCAGACTGATAGCAGTGAGAGCCAGCGGTGTGGAGGATGGTCTATGTGGTCAGCTTTTCCCCGGATGCCTCCATACTTAGATGTGCCTCTTTTAATCATCAATCATAATTTAATCATGTTGGTTGCTAAATGTTGTACCTTCATTAAATGTAGCCATATTACCATTAAATGTAACCATAGAGGTGCCTCTCTTCTCTTTTATACTCTCTAGCTCCTGCTGTATTTTGCTTCTAATCCCCCTGTGGAGGCTGCCATTTGTGGATGGAGATTTTAAGGTTACACAACCTATCTCATTGCTAAAATCTTTTTATATGGACTATAAACTGAAAGACCTATGAATAAATGGCTGTGGAACGAATCATCTGAGTTTCCAATATTTCTTGTGGAAAAATTTGCTTTTATATACGAGTGCTTTGGATCACAAGCATATTTCCATAACGAATTATGCTGTTAATCCAAGGTTTAACTGTATTTGAAATTGTTATTTTAAAGGAACTAAGTTGTCCCCAGAACTTTTAAATTAGTTTTGCCTAATATTGGTGATCCCTAATTACAATGCAGCTTTAGGAACTGTTTCACCTCTAATAATGCACAGGACAAAATTAACCACTACAAAATTCACAAAGGGAGGCAAAGAAAACCCTCTAGACAATGTTAGAAGGGTTTACCACCAGGAGAAAAAAATTATTCCCGACATTAAAAAGTAATTTGGATCAACATATTCTGTCCTCTTTTTTTTTATTAAACAATTAACAAGCTCTATTAGCATCACAATTCATCGATAAGAATGATACACTCTTTTGTTCTGTATTTGCATTATTACTTTCTAGGGCACAACTGACTACATACCTTAGGCTTTGGATTTTAGGTTCTAATCAGCACCTCTCTCAGTGCTTGATGTACTAAAGGCAAATAGACTGTGCACTTTGCAATGGGCAGTTGCACTCTGCAAGAGCAGTTGCTCCAGAGCTTTGTAAATGAGCAGAAGCTATGCTGACTTCCATGATCCAATCATGTGCAAGCAGAAATGCAGATTTTCTTTTATTGTCCTTGCACGTGATTGGGTACTTTTTGCAATATGACGCTATACCTCATTCAGTAAGCTCTGGAGCAATTGCATGTGCAGAGTGCACTTTGCAAAGTGCACAGTCTATTTGCCTTAAGTAAATCAACCCCTCAGCCTTCATGTCCGCGTTTCTCCATGAACTGTTTGCAAGGCATTTAAAAACAGTATAGTCAGTAAATAATAATCATCTTAATAAGGATGAGTGCTGTGGAGTCTGGCCGGCTGTTCTGTGCAACCAAAAGAGAACAGTGGGATATCTGGCAAAGATCTGCAGCATTGTAACTTATTGTCTGTGGTTAGAAGTCACACATTCATCTGGATTGTTAAAAGATCCTAGGTCCAAATTTTGCAACTGTTCTTGCAAATGATGAGAGCCATAAAAAAGTAATCAGAGAGCACATTTTAAATTTTAAATTGGAGTAGAAAAGCTATGACCTCAAAACTATTTTAAGTTGTTGGTTAACCCCTTCGCACCTAAGGGTAAAACAAATCTAAATGCCTAAGCACAATTTTGAAACTTTGACATGTGTTAGTAAAACCATACATATCATCAGAACTACTTGTGCATTCAGGTAGATTATACTTTGGGTTTTTTTCAGGACAAATTGGGCTTTCTTTTGCTGTTAAATGGTAATTGATATCTCCTGATTTATTTATTTTTATTATCAAAGGAAAACTGGCCCATTTAAACTTAGCTTTATATTTCTTGCTACTATCATAACCTTCCACCAAATAACAACCCAAATAAAATTTTCCTGCCCCTGACGATCGCAGTGATACCACATATGTTTATGTTAGCCGTTATTTGTACCCATATTACAGCCCAAAAACAATAGTGTCCATTTTACTTTTTTTTTCTTATCCTACCTAAAACACACGGAGCCTAATTGACACTGATACTAAAAAAAAGAAAATCCTGTAAAAAATGTTTTGTCTATGACTTTTACCTTTAACCCTGACCTTGACCCAAAACACTAACCCTGGCACCGAAGTAGATCAAACCTTGATCTAGGTATTTTTTTGTACTTTTTTATTTAACTTTTTTATCATTATTATTTATTTTATTATTTTACACACACTTTTTTTTTATAAGGAGAGAGAGATATGATGCATCTCTCTCTTCTCCATTCACAGGGGAAAAAAAATAGTGAATGATCACTGTGATAGCCAGTCAGAGGCTATCACAGCGATTCAGGTGACGCAGAATCTGGAGTTTCGGGTCCCGATCATTAGCACGGGGCCTGGGGCTCTCCATCTCTCGGTGCTGGGAGCATGCCATGCACCACGCTCCCAGCACAAAGGGAGATAAGTGAATATGTGCCCTACGGGAAAAAGGCCAGTCCAGTAAGGCCGCATATTTGCGTAAGGTCGGCGTGAAGGGGTTAAAGACTAACTACACTTTTGTTGAGAAGAAAACATTCCCCCCCTGGGTGATCTATGTACATTACAAGGATCTTAACAAACTTTGTTGCAGATTCCTAACATTTGTTATTCTCAAGAAATCACTGTTTGTTTGCTTGAGTCCATGTGGAAAGTGAATCTAACGGGAGTGGTTTCATAATTATCAATCAGCTGCGGCACCTGCAGGGCTCTAATGAGGAAGGGTCTGCATCCTTTTACATGTGATTTCCTATTGGGATTATTTCACCAAAATGACATGTGACATGCAATTTGTGTTGCAGCGGGTGCCTGAAATCTGACTTGTCCACCTCCAGTTAGCCATTATGTATAGCATTTTACAGAAAGTTACAGAGCTGCAGATTGAAAAGGAAAGGTAATTTTTAATAACATTCAATTTAAATATGACTTGAGTCTCAATTGTATATGCTATATTATTATTTTTTATTGCTATTTTTTTTCCCATGAAAGTGGAGTTACCCTTTAAAGGCTAAATACATTTTACACTATACATCAATACACACTATACACCAGAACATAGCTTATGCAGTCAAGGACATTGAGATTGCTGAGTTTCTGAGCAGGGCAAATGGCTTACAGGTATGACAAAAAAATAAAAAAACATTTTTTAAAGCCTCACAGTTTTTAAAAAATATCTACTGGGGTCCCTTGACTGCACAAGTTATTTTCTGGAAAAGATGAACTCAGCCTTTAACCACTTTAGCCCCAGAAAGTTTTACCCACTTCCTGACCAGGCCATTTTGCGATACGGCACTGCGTTGCTTTGATAATTCAACAGTTGTACGACGCTGTACCCAAATAAAATTGATGTCCTTTTTTCCCACAAATAGAGCTTTCTTTTGGTGGTATTTGATCACTTCTGCTGTTTGTATTATTAATGCTGTAACAAAAAAGACGGACAAGTTTGAATAAAAAACAATATTTTTTACTTTCTGCTATAAAACATTCCCAATAAAAAAATGTAAAAAAATCGAATTTAATCAATTTAGGCCAATATGTATTCTGCTACATATTTTTTCTTAAAATATCCCAATACGTGTACATTGATTGGTTTGCGCAAAAGTTATTACATCTACAATTTATGGGATATTTTTATGGCATTTTTATTTTTACCAGTAATGGCAGCGATCAGCGATTTTTACTTGGACTGCGACATTGCGGCGGACAAATTGGAATTCTCGTCGGAAAAAACTATGATGGTTTTTCCGACGGAAATATACTCAAGCTTGTCTTGCATACACACGGTCACAGCAAAGTCCGACTGTCCAGAATGTGGTGACGTACAACGGGACTAGAAAAGGGAAGTTCAATAGCCAGCGTGCCACCCTTTGGGCTCCTTCTGCTAATCTCGTGTTTATCTGGTGTTAGTAGAAGTTTGGTGAGAGACGATTTGCGCTTTTCAGACTCCTGCTTTTTCAGATCGTTTTACTGCTGTTCAGTTTGTGCTTGTGGGTTTGTATCTGGTTTTCAGTGCGTGAAGTCAGTTCGTATCTGTTTTCCAGTGCGTTCTTGTCTGCTCGTTACTGACTTTCAGCTCGCTCTTCACAGACCTTGCTGTTCTTCAGTGCGTTCTGTTTAGTTCGTCTGACCAGCCGACCATTTTGAAGCCATGTTGCAGGTATGTGCTCGTCGTACAGTTTGTGCACTGCAGGGGATTGATGTAATAATCCTAATTATGTTACCTCAGTTGGGCCTGAGGCCGGACTTTCAGAAACTCCAATGACGGCCCTGGAAGCTGGCCGTCCTGGCTTGCCCCCCCAAAGGGCCAGTGAAGTGCGAGAAAAATATGTAGAATATTTTACGGGTAGGGGGCCATTGCAATACCAGCACATTTTGAATAAATTTTCTCTTTTATCAGATCAAATCTTGATTTTAATTTACTGCTTGGGTTTCTTTTTGCTGTCTCCTAGGTTCTCCTAGTGCACTTGTAGTGCCAAGTGGTTTTTCCATTATTAAATAACACCCATTGTCACTGTAAACACCAACTTAAGACAAAAAAAATGGTATTGATCATTGAAAGAAGAAGCCACACATTGTTGAGTATAAAACCTTTTACTCCATGCACATTCACATGTGTGTTTTATAAAACATTTGGCGGTAAAAAAAACACATCTTTTTTTCAAAGTTTTACCTTGAAATTTATGAAAAAATATGAAAACAGGCATGTTTACAAACATAACATACACAACTCTGGAACTTACAAAGTTCAACATTGCAAAAAAGAAGGCAATGTCAGACATTTTATAGTGTGAAAAAGGTCTTTATCTTGCCTTCATCAGATGGGGTGAAGTCACCCCTTTAAAAGCCAAATTTAGAAGACACACACAAATTGTGAGTCAAAATGGGGATTTCCTTTCTGATCCCATACCTAATGTCAACATGTGCTATCTCCCATCATGGGGGATCAATGGACATGTTTTGGGGGTGCAACCACTTTCTCTCACCTACTAGAGTTGGGAGGAAGGGGTTGCACCCACAAAACGCGTACATTGAAATCCCCTGATGGCAGATAGCACATGTTGACACACTGTGTGCATCTTCCAAATTTGGCTTTTAAACTGTATTAAAACTTTAGATAAAATTATTGTAAAAAAAAAATTCCAGGAATCATTTAAATTCTCCCTAGTACATCAATCATGTTCTTCAGTATTTGTTCAATCTCCTTGGTTTTTTCTTTGATAATGTCCAAATCACGACTACAAAACATGAATTCCTGGATCATCCGTTGTGCACTGTCACTGGTGAAATGACTGGATTTTGGAACCACAACCAGCACATCACCTAAAATAAAAATGCACACCATGTATTATAAATATGCAGGCATACATCTATTACCTGAATCTGTGGTGTCCGACACTAACCTGTTGTGGTGATAATCTCCACCACATCTCCTTCCTCCACATCCTCAGGTTGTGACCTTTGTTCCACTTTTTCAGGAGGTGGGGGGGGGGGTCCCTGGTGTCCTCATATTTTACGAGTCTTTGCTCCCCTATGAGAATGAAACAAAAGGTATACTTAGCACACAGATATCTGAGTCCAGAAATAGGAATATGAAACATTGCTTGGAAGTGGGGTACAGTTGTCTGTTTTGGCAGAGTTCAAAGCTGAAGACATGATTTTTTCCCTTACCAAAGCTGAAATACTTCCCTTTTTTGGACAAGTTTCACACATGGAGACACCCCAAGTATCCACTGGAGCACCTGTGTGGGACACCCTAAAAAGTTTGTTCTTGTGTCCCACACTAGTGCTCCTGAGTCCAGATGTGTAAACAGCTGCTGAGTGTCCTCTCCTTACATTACACATTACATCAAGTTTGCAATTCATTCTAGTTTGAAACACATCTAGAAAACAATGTCCTAAACTTCTTTGAATACAAATTATCATGACCAAATGTATTGAACTCTGTATCCGGCAAAAACAGCATATTTATTTGCAAATGAACGATGTTTACTACGACCGATTACTGTGCCCACGAACATGAAAGTAGCCATTTTAAACTGTCCAACAGTAAAGAAAAGCACATGGCGCAGCTTGCAAGTAATAATAAGAATAGGAACACACGACAACTACTTACTTTTTAGAAGCACTTTCTTGATCCTTCTGTACTGATCCTGCTCCCTTAATTTGAGGTCCGACCAGCATTTCCTCAGTTGCTCCTTGGATCGTCGTACCCCAAAATTCCGGCGCAGACTCTTCACAACTTTAGTCATGATCTTGGCCTTTCTCACATTTGGGTTTAGGTACGGTCCATACTTCCCATCATAGTCACCCTCTCCAATATGTCCACCATCTCCACCATCTCTTCAAAGGACATATTTGAGGCCTTAAACCTTCTCCTCCTGGATCGGGACGTTTCTTGCTCCGGGCTTTCCTCCTCGTTACTGCTATTCAACACCTGCTGTGTCTCCGCCATGTCCCTCTCCCACTGCGATGAAAAATACGGGGCGGGGAATATTCTATAAAGAAGGTCAGGGGCGGGCATGCGCAGTGTATATAAAGCATAACATGCGTGCGTCATACGTACGAACTGTGAGCGGAGGAAGGGGTAGTGGAAGCGCCGATCGTTATAACGAAGGTACAATTTTAAGTTGGTGCATCAGTGGCCTATACTTCTTATAGATTGAGGCCTATATTGAGTCAAGATTAAGAGAGTTTAGCTTGACATTAGGGTTTGTCTTGTGTTGTGTCTTGCAGAGAAAATGGATCTATTCAATGACGAGGACTTTATGCCCATATTCATTGATATGTACAGGGAGCTTCCCTGTCTGTGGCAGGTAAACCACCCCTATTATAACAATCAAACAAAGAGGAAGGCAGCGCTGGATCAATTGGTGGAATTTGTGAAGCCGGTGATCCTCACGGCAGGCATTCCCTATTTGAAGGTTCTAACTGGTGGCATGAGGAGCACTTATAATAGGGAGCTCAAGAAGGTCCAGGATTCCCTGAGTTCAGGAGCTGCAGCAGATGACATTTATGTCCCCAGGCTGTGGTACTATGACAGACTGCATTTTCTGGCAGGCCAGAATGAACCCAGGCCAGCACTTTCCAGTCTTCCTTCCACACTTCCTTCCCGCCCAGCTGAGGCCTCTGACGTCTAACCTGGGTCTTCCAGGAAGCAACATGTGGAGGAGCCCAGCTTGAGCCTGGTATAGCATTCTTCAAAATATTTCTGGTTGTCAAATTAATGATATGCTAATTTTTGCCACAGATGATTGGGACAATAATGAAAAATGCTGGGGTCAGAATGATAGTCTTTTCTATTTATTAACATTAATTTTGCAACAGTCATGAAGTGAAAATTGTGTGTGATTGATGTCCCTTTTTCATACACAGGAAAGCCTCAGCCAGGCCATGGAAAGTGGCAGCCAGGAGGTGGCCGGGCCCAGTAGCCTGCCAGAATCCCATGTCCCTTCCCTCCGCCTTCCACCAAAAATTGGCAGGAAGAGGAGTAACGTGAAGGAGGCAGCAATTGGCCAATTTATGAAGGCTACTGCAGCCCTCAGAACCCCCCACAATGTTTAAGAGGACTTTGCATACATTACAGCCTGCAAAATGCTGGAAATGGAGGAGGGCCAACGCCTCTTATGTGAGGAAGTGATGTTACAAGCCCTAAATAAGGGTTTGAGGGGCCAACTCAAAAGTCAAAGCCACATTTGTGAGTTGAACCATGGTCCTCCTCCTCCTCCTCCAGGTCCTCCTCCTCCTCCTCCAGGTCCTCCTCCTCCTCCTCCACCTCCTGCCACACCTTGTCAGGTCACCTGGGACCAGGTGACAGATGCACTCTGTAGGAGTCAGAAGTGCACTGCTAAGGTAGTGGACCCTAGGACTGACTGCTACGGATTGAACCCTGGAAGGTTCAGGAAGCAGGTCTACAGGATAACTAGCATGGATCCCAGTGGAAGCTAGAGCATAGATTCCCCAGGGCGCGGAGTCTAAGAGCCAGCGGGTGTTCACCAGAGCCTCTAGTGGTGAGGATGGACTGCGCTGCAGTCTGGCTCCAGTTCGCTGCCCCCAGGGTCTCACAGCTCACGCTCACCGTAGACTACAGGAGAAGAGGAAGGAGGCAGCAGGCTGGAATGACAGGGAAATAAGGGGTAAGCCAAAGGTCAGGGCGACTAGCAGACAAGGATAAACGTAACAAGCCAAAGGTCAGAGTAACAAGCAGACAGGGAGAGTCGAGAACAGGCCAAAGTTGGTAATAGGAATCAGACGTAGGAAACACAGCAAGTACACATGGAGGCTAACACACAATGGTTGATAAGCACTGCTGGCTTGCAGTGCACAGGTTAATATAGGGTTCCCTGATAGGGCCTGGGGTGGGGCCATGCTTAGAGGAGAGGTTATAAAACCAGTCAGGTGAGAGGCAGCTGGTCTTTAGAGATGAATACATGGAGACAGGTAAGCTGACAGAGAAAACTATTTTATAACCATGACAGTACCCCCCCCTCTTATGAGGCCTCCCCCTCCCCCGTCTGAGCCCTGGATGAAAGGGAAACTCCAGGTGAAACCTCCTCAACAGACGAGGTGCAAAGATCTCAGATGCAGTGATCCAAGACCTCTCCTCAGGACCAAACCCTTCCCAATGTACGAGGTACTAAAGAATGCCTCTACGGCGCCGGGAATTGAGAACTTGACTAACCTCGTACTTAAGATTATCCTCAGAGACCGAAACTGAGGTAGGGAGGGGACGAGAGGACTTATTGAGGGCTAAAGGCTTCTTAGGAATGGGTAAAGGCATAAGAAGACCATCAGGAGTCTGAGCAGGGTCCCCCAGACCCTTAAAGATGAGCTGAACATCCAACACAGGATCATCGGAATGGGCAGAAGTCAGTGGATCCCTGAGACCAGGTTGGTTAGAAAGTGATGTGTCACAGAAGTCAAGCTGGATAGCTTCACTGGGCATAGGCTGAACTGGGTAAAAACCTCTCCTGCGCTCAGGTGTCCAGGAACTGAACATGTGGTGCGACCACCTAAAAAAGGAATTGCCTAACGTCTTGCAGCCCTCCTTTGAACAATGGGTATTCAAGCTAGAAAAAAACAGAAAAGAAGGAGGGCGCACCAACCTAGTGCATTACCACTGATAAACTTTAATGCAGCATAAAAACAGCAAAAATTATACTCACAAACGAGCTAACAAAACCAGCTTTGAAAAGGGCGCAAATGCGCTGTTCTGTGAATCGACACACCAGGACCTATTGCCAAGAGGGTCAGACGGCCCGCGTTCCACCCGCTGCTTCCGGCCGTCATGGAGTTGCCTATGGATGGCTAGGATTGTTGGTGCGCGCGCATCTCCATAAGTCCGCGCGCCTCCCACCAATAGCTCTACTGCTGTCAGCTATCCTAAGCAGACACTGACTGCACAGGACAGGCAGCATTCTAGCCAAGGCTACAGGCAGCTCGCAGCCCACATCTCTCTACAAAGACCATTCTTAAAATAGATAGAAAGGGTAAAAGTATATTAATATAAAAAACATATATTTAGTAGAATTAGAATTGAAATCAATTCCAAATGGGGAGGTTGGCAGAGAAATCAAATCAATACTAATAATAATAATAATAAATAATAATCAGTCGTTGTGATCCGCAGAAGTATCCTTCCAAGGTGCTATAGATTATACAACATATAATGTATATATAATTCATAGATTTAAAATGTAGTTGATTATACAACATGTAATATATATATTTCATAAAATACATCATTAGATATAGTATCTTAATATTAAAAGGTCAAAACATGGAAATCCATAGCAATTGGTCATATAGCTAAGACCAAGAAGAAATCCGTGCACGATGATACCTAAATGATACTGATCCAAAAGAGGATTACAATAGATAAATAGGAGATCTAAAAATAAATACAGATACTCATCGGCCTATATCATTAATAACACCATTAAAAAACAGCAATAGAATATACCTACTAAGAGGCTGCGCATCACTCCACGTAGATAAAATAAAATATAAATATAGTAAAATATATAACATATGATAGAATAGAACATACTATGTCATATAACAATAGTGACAATCTCTCCAGCATATGCCCTGTAGGATACCTCTGCGGACTAGCACACCAAAGACGAGAGAGACCATTGACCGCTTGCACCTAATGGGAATTACACACTATACCCCAATGGCGGTGAAGTACATAATATAACATGAACTGCATAGTGTTAACACATTAACAAATTAACAACTGTCTAAAAACCAACCACAACCTGATAACTAGCTTCTAAACATAGAACTAAAGACTGTAACCTACTACTACACCTGTCGAAACTATCTGCCCCAATTCCTGGTCACTAAACCTAGTATACCCCATAGGACCCAAAAATGAGCCCCAACCTGCATATTGATGGCAAGGAGCACACTAGAAAGGTCAAACCATAATTAACCTGGCTAGTGCCACCAATGACTTGGGGGCTTTGACGGGAACTGAAGGTGTTATACAACATTGTGCAGTTCAATTTCCTCGTTCAGGCCTTTCGGGGCCAAAGTTCCTAGGGAAAAAATCCAGAAAGCCTCTCTATTACAAAGCATTTGATGTTTTTTGCCGCTATCCAAATCGCTCGGCATCGAAGCCATCTGTACTGCTGCTATGGGTTTCTTTAAAGTGTTTCGGTATTGAGTAGTTGTCCTTTTCCGTCAGGATACTGCTCCTGTGCTCGTTCATTCTGGTCCTCATGGATCTTGACGTCCGTCCAACATGAAGGAGGCCACAAGGGCACAGAAGGCCATAGATGACATACAAGGTGCCGCAGTTGATAAACTGCTTCATCTTGTGAATCCTACCGTCTGTTTCAACGACTTCTTTCTTTCTATGGCACATATGCACGCAGTTCCCACAATTGTTACTCCCACATCTGTAACTACCCTTCTGGTCAAAAATCGTGCTCCAGATGCTGCTGAGCCCTCCATTTCTTTGTTTTCTCACCCTACTTGGGGCAATAATGCTCCTTAGGTCCTTCGGTCTCCTAAAGACCAAATTAGGATGCGAAGGAAGGCTTGTCTTTAAGATGGGGTCTGATTCGAGGATCCTCCAATTCTTTTTGAGGATTTTTTGTATTATGGGGGCCTTGTTGTTATACCTAGTGCAGAACCGTACTTGTGGTAGTTTATCCGTGTGAGGGTTTGTCTTTTTTTCTTCTCCAACACAAGTATTGTCATATAGCACAAGGTATTTTTGGAACGCCTCCTCTATATGCTCCTCTTCGTAACCCTTTTCCTTGAACTTTGTCTTGAGGACAAGGCTTTGTTCTTCGTAATCATGCTTCAGGGTGCAGGTCCGCCTGAGTCTGCAAAACTGACCAAAGGGGACATTCCTAATCCATCTAGGGTGATGGTGGCTCCGGACGTGGAGGTATGAATTACCAGCGCTCGGTTAGAAATGGGTTTTTGAATAGATGGCCCCAGTGTCGTCAACCTGTAGCTCTAAGTCCAGGAAGATCAAGGACTTACCGTCCACCACATGTGTAAAGGAAATCCCATAGGGGTTTCCTGCACAATGTGCTAGGAATCCTTTCAGCTCCTCATCGGTACCGCTCCAGATGATAAGAATATCATCTATGTACCGCGAGTACAACACTAGGTTCCTCCCATAAGGGTTATTGGCCCAGATGTAATTGAGCTCCCAATAGCCCATAAACAGGCTCGTCTAGCTGAAGCGAACTTAGCACCCATGGCTGTACCCCTTACCTGCCTATAGAACCTGTCCAAAAAGGTGAAGTAATTGTGAGTCAAAGTAAACTCAATGCATTCGTAAATGAATCGAGCTTGCCTGGGATCAAATAAGTGTGCTTCTGCAACATAATATTCAATAGCTCTAAGCCCGAACTCGTGCTGGATAGATGTGTATAGAGATGTCACATCGAGTGATAGCCATCTATACCCCTGCTCCCAAGTATATGCACTAAATACCTCTAGAGCATGGCCTGAATCCTTAATGTATGATGGCAGGTTAACCACCAATCCCTGGAGGAAGTGATCGATATAGTTACCAAGATTGCTGGTCAAGCTGTCGATCCCTGCTATAATAGGTCTTCCTGGGGGCTTCTCCATATCTTTGTGTATCTTTGGGATATGGTAGAAGTGGGGGACCACTGGGTGCTTGGAATGCAGAAAATGGTACTCGTTTTTAGTCAGGACTTGATCTGATAATGCTTTATCCAGAAACGCTTTTAGTTCGATGTTATAATTGACCGTAGGCACTGGGGCCATCTATTCAAAAACCCATTTCAAACCGAGCGCTGGTAATTCATACCTCCACGCCCGGAGCCACCATCACCCTAGATAGATTAGGAATGTCCCCTTTGGTCAGTTTTGCAGACTCAGGCGGACCTGCACCCTGAAGCATGATTACGAAGAACAAAGCCTTGTCCTCAAGATGAAGTTCAAGGAAAAGGGTTACGAAGAGGAGCATATAGAGGAGGCGTTCCAAAAATACCTTGTGCTATATGACAATACTTGTGTTGGAGAAGAAAAAAAGACAAACCCTCACACGGATGAACGACCACAAGTACGGTTCTGCACTAGGTATAACAACAAGGCCCCCATAATACAAAAAATCCACAAAAAGAATTGGAGGATCCTCGAATCAGACCCCATCTTAAAGACAAGCCTTCCTTTGCATCCTAATTTGGTCTTTAGAAGACTGAAGGACCTAAGGAGCATTATTGCCCCAAGTAGGGTGAGAAAACAAAGAAATGGAGGGCTCAGCAGCATCTGGAGCACGATTTTTGACCAGAAGGGTAGTTACAGATGTGGGAGTAACAATTGTGGGAACTGCGTGCATATGTGCCATAGAAAGAAAGAAGACTTTGGAACAGACGGTAGGATTCACAAGATGAAGCATTTTATCAACTGCGGCACCCCGTATGTCATCTATGGCCTTCTGTGCCCTTGTGGCCTCCTTTATGTTGGACGGACGTCAAGATCCATGAGGACCAGAATGAACGAGCACAGGAGCAGTATCCTGACGGAAAAGGACAACTACTCAATACCAAAACACTTTAAAGAAACCCATAGTAGCAGTACAGATGGCCTCAAAGTGTTCGGTATGGAAGCGATGCCGAGCGATTTGGATAGCGGCAAAAAACATCAAATGCTGTGTAATAGAGAAGCTTTCTGGATTTTTTCCCTAGGAACTTTGGCCCCGAAAGGCCTGAACGAGGAAATCGAACTGCACAATGTTGTATAACACCTTCAGTCCCCGTCAAAGCCCCCAAGTCATTGGTGGCACTAGCCAGGTTAATTATAGTTTGACCTTTCTAGTGTGCTCCTTGCCATCAATATGCAAGTTGGGGCTCATTTTTGGGTCCTATGGGGTATACTAGGTTTAGTGACCAGGAATTGGGGCAGATAGTTTCGACAGGTGTAGTAGTAGGTTACAGTCTTTAGTTCTATGTTTAGAAGCTAGTTATCAGGTTGTGGTTGGTTTTTAGACAGTTGTTAATTTGTTAATTTGTTAACACTATGCAGTTCATGTCATTTTATGTACTTCACCGCCATTGGGGTATAGTGTGTAAGTCCCATTAGGTGAAGCGGGCAATGGTCTCTCTCGTCTTTGGTATGCTAGTCCACAGAGGTATCCTCCAGGGCATATGTTGGGGAGATTGTCACTATTGTTATATGACATAGTATGTTCTATTCTATCATATGTTATATATTTTACTATATTTATATTTTATTTTATCTACATGGAGTGGTGCGCAGCCTCTTAGTAGGTATATTCTATTGCTGTTTTTTAATGGTGTTATTAATGGTATAGGCCGATGAGTATCTGTATTTATTTTTAGATCTCCTATTTATCTATTGTAATCCTCTTTTGGATCAGTATCATTTAGGTATCATCGTGCACGGATTTCTTCTTGGTCTTAACTATATGACTAATTGCTATGGATTTCCATGTTTTGAACTTTTAATATTAAGATACTATATCTAATGATGTATTTTATGAAATATATATATTGCATGTTGTATAATCAACTACAGTTTAAATCTATGAATTATATATACACTATATGTTGTATAATCTATCGCACCTTGGAAGGATACTTCTGCGGATCACATCGACTGATTATTATTATTATTATTATTATTAGTATCGATTTGATTTCTCTACCAACCTCCCCATTTGGAATTGATTTAAATTCTAATTCTACTAAATATATGTTTTTTATATTAATATACTTTTACCCTTTCTATCTATTTTAAGAATGGTCTTTGTAGAGAGATGTGGGCTGCGAGCTGCCTGTAGCCTTGGCTAGAATGCTGCCTGTCCTGTGCAGTCAGTGTCTGCTTAGGATAGCTGACAGCAGTAGAGCTATTGGCGGGAGGCGCGCGGACTTATGGAAATGCGCGCGCACCAACAATCCTAGCCATCCATAGGCAACTCCATGACGGCCGGAAGCAGCGGGTGGAACGCAAACACACCCGCGCTTCCGGGCCGTGTCTCCTGCACACAGTGTCCTCTGACACTTGTGGAAGGGGAACTGACGTCGCGATCGGCTGGAAGTTGAGGGTGGAACGCAGGAACACCCGCACTTCCTGGTCCTTCGGGCGTCGTGCGTCCCACATGCTGTATGCAGTGCCTTTATGGCTCCTGGGAGCCGGAGAAGCCCCGCACTATCCACCGCGGTCTGTCCACGGCATGGGGCTATCATCGGAGCTGCATGCAGGAGGTGAGGTATGTGTGGTCAGCGCCCCCCTCCTCCCCCCCCCACGGGGGTGGGTGTCCGGAGTGGCTGTGCCCTGTGCTTTGTGGCCCATGCCGATAGTGTTACAGATCTGTTGGCTCAGCATATAGCAGGCAACATAGTGTGATGCTTGTTGTTTATTATTTGGCTGTAAATGGGGATCGCACTCAGAGGGAGGGGTCCAGGGAGGGTAAGCCTAAACGGGTGGGTGTTGCCTATTTTGGGGGGGCGTCGCTACCAATTGGGTGTGGCAGACACAGGCACATATGCACACACATATACATTTATAGAGAGGCAATTTCGAGAGACCAGCCATTGCCCACTCAGGCTCTGAAGAAAGGGGTGCTCCCCCGAAACGCGTTAGCCATTGGCCATTTGCACTGGTCTGACCCTCTTGGCAATAGGTCCTATTGTGTCGATTCACAGAACAGCGCATTTGCGCCCTTTTCAAAGCTGGTTTTGTTAGCTCGTTTATGAGTATAATTTTTGCTGTTTTTATGCTGCATTAAAGTTTATCAGTGGTAATGCACTAGGTTGGTGCGCCCTCCTTCTTTTCTGTTTTTTCATAGGCTGAACTGGTGCAGAGGCCGACTGCACAGCATTTCCAGGTGGAGCGACCACCAGAATCGCACCACAGGGTGTAGCGACTGTGGAACTGGTAGACGAGTCAGCCTGGGTGTGCATCCAAGGGGATCCAGGAACAGGCAAAGGTAAATGACCATGCAAACTGGAGTGAATGATCGGGTCAAGTTCACAGGTGGGCTCCTCATCCACAGTGCCACATGACATAGAGAGTGCCTCAGCCCGACTATTGCAGGAGACATTCCAGAAATCGCTATATGCAGCGGGAAGAGCAGAAGATACTTGGATGGTGGCAACAGGAAGTTTTTTTTTGGGGGTAACCTTGAGTAGGCAGGAAGAGGAACAGGAGGAACCCCAAGCCAAGATCCGTCCAGCAGTCCAGTCAATGTGTGGAGAATGGAACCGTAACCAAGGAAGACCTAATATGATAGGAGATGAAGCTTTAGGCAAGACAAGGAAGGATATCCACTCCTGGTGGAGTGTCCCTACCGACATCTGAACAGGAAGGGTCTGGAAGCGGATAGGACCCCCTGAGAGAACAGTGCCATCAATCGCCAAGACCACCAATGGCGTTGAAAGGGGCAAAAGGGTAAGTCTCATGGAAGATGCAGTTTCCCAATCCATGAAATTACCAGCGGCTCCGGAATCCAGATGTGCCGAGACCGAACAAGAGGAAGCGCCGACATGAAGGAACACAGAAAGAAGAAGACGAGAAGGTGAAGGTGATACTTCAGGGTCTAATACTCCACCTTCCAGATGTATTAGCCCCAATCGTTTTTCCGGACGAAGAGAACAAGTGTCACGGAAATGACCTTTGGCCCCACAATAGAGGCACAGGCCCAGAGTTCTGCGCCTAGCGTGTTCTTCAGGAGACAACTTGGTCCAGCCCAGCTGTATAGGTTCCTCAGCGGGCAGGGGGTGCTCCTCGGATCGAAGAGAAGGGACTGGGAGCTCAAGCTGCCTAAGGAACGGGGAGTGCTGGAGTCTTTTTTCCAGGGCCCTCTCCTGAAAGCGAATATCGATCTGGTTACACAAGGTGATGACACCGTCCAGATCAGCAGGAAGAGATCTTCCTGCTAATTCATTCTTCACTCTATCAGAGAAGTCATGTAAAAAGGTTGCAATTAGGGCCTCATTATTCCAGCTCAATTCAGCTGTGAGGATACGGAACTGAAGAGCATACTGTCCCACAGAAGCGGACTCTTGACGGAGACATAAAAGAGCGATAGCCGCTGAGGAGACATGACCCGGTTCCTCTAAGATATTCCGAAAAAGTTTCAAGAAATCAGACAGGCTAGAAACCACTGGATCATTCAGTTCCCACAGAGGGGCAGCCCAAACTAGCGCCTCGCCGGACAGCAGGGATATAATATAGGCTACTTTCGCCCCATCGGACAGGAAGTTTTGGGGCTGAAGTTCAAAATGAATTGTGCACTGGCTAAGGAACCCCCTGCAAGCCTTGGAGTCCCCAGAGAAACGGGCCGGAGTTGGCAGTTGTAATGAATGTGTAGCTGCGACTGGTGCGATAGGTGCAGTGGCAGATAGCGGTTCAGGTTGTTGAACCGAGGGTCCTAATGAGGCCTGAACCGGTTCAAAATGGGATGCCAAATCCTGAAAGAATTGCATCACTTGGGTCTGATGCGATTCCTGGGTCTCAAGTCTGCGAACTAAGCCCTTCAACGGATCATCTGCGGGTAGCGGCACATCAGCCGGGTCCATGGCTGATCAAACTGTCAGGTCACCTGGGACCAGGTGACAGATGCACTCTGTAGGAGTCAGAAGTGCACCGCTAAGGTAGTGGACCCTAGGACTGACTGCTGTGGATTGAACCCTGGAAGCTTCAGGAAGCAGGTCTACAGGATAACTAACATGGATCCCAGTGGGAGCTAGAGCATAGATTCCCCAGGGCGCGGAGTCTAAGAGCCAGTGGGTGTTTACCAGAGCCTCTAGTGGTGAGGATGGACTGCGCTACAGTCTGGCTCCAGGTCGCGGCCCCCAGGGTCTCACAGCTCACGCTCACCGTAGACTACAGGAGAAGAGGAAGGAGGCAGCAGGCTGGAACGACAGGGAAATAAGGGGTAAGCCAAAGGTCAGGGGGACTAGCAGACAAGGATAAACATAACACGCCAAAGGTCAGGGTAACAAGCAGACAGGGAGAGTCAATAACAGGCCAAAGTCGATAACAGGAATCAGACGTAGAAAACACAGCAAGTACACACAGAGGCTAACACACAATAGTTGATCAGCACTGCTGGCTTGCAGTGCACAGGTTAATATAGGGTTCCCTGATAGGGCCTGGGGTGGGGCCATGCTTAGAGGAGAGGTTATAAAACCAGTCAGGTGAGAGGCAGCTGGTCTTTAGAGATGAACACATGGAGACAGGTAAGCTGACAGAGAAAACTATTGCATAACCATGACACACCTCCAACACCACAGCCACAGCCTGGAAGGAAGCGTCTAAGGAAGACCAGAGAGTGATGGCCTAGGATCAGTCTGGTCTGGAAAAAGATGCAGGCTGTTGTATGACCACAGCCTGGGGACAGATATGTCATCTGCTGCTGTTCCTGATCTCTTGTAGTCCTGGACCGGATTGTGCTCACTATTATAAGGACTCCTCAGGCCACCAATTTTGACTGTAAAATTATTGATGTCTGTCATGGGGTACAAAGGCTTTGCAAATTTCACCAGTTTCTCCAGCATTGCCTTCCTCTTTATTTTGTTATAACCCACAATAAATGGATATTTTGTTTTAAGAAATACTTGCCTATGCGTTTTACTTCAAAAAGGACAGTTTGTGAGTAGGCAGGTACATTTAAAAAATACAATGTCAAATTAACAAGGGACACTAACTAACCTTATTGAGATTTACAAAGACAAGATAATAATGGTGTTGTGGAAACGTGACATACAAAAAAAAATGGAGATCACTATAAAATAATTAAAAAAAAAAAAAAACAACAGGAGATCTTGATTAAAAAATAAATAAAAAATGACTATAAAAATTAATTATAAACATTATTAGGGAAATCTGGCTTTAAAAATCAAAAAAAGATTATTCAGGAGATCACAAGAAATAATAAAGAAATACGTTTGTGAGAAGTCTGTGTGAATATGAGCAGTAAAACAACTTCATTCTTCTAGCATTATAAAGAAGAAGAGAATGCGCTGCACTGAAAGATTTAAAAGTTTGCAGTGTGACGAATGTGCCATCTCCGTTACGAACGGTTGTTTTACCAGTCTGACCGTCACCGTCTCGTACTTGATTCTGAGCATGCATGGTTTTTTGCGCGGCGGAATTGCATACACATGAACGGAGATTCCAATAGAAACTTTTTCCGTCGGGAAAATTGAGAACATGCTCTCAATCTTTTGCTGGCAGAAATTCGGTCAGCAAAAGTCCGATGGAGCATACACACGGTCGCATTTTCTGACCAAAAGCTCTCATTGGTCTTTTGCTGGCCGAATTTCCAATCGTGTGTACGCGGCATTAATGACATTGTTTGGGGATCAGTGACACCAATACTGTGATCAGTGCTAAAAAAATGCACTATTCACAGTATAAATGACACTGGCAGGGAAGGGGTTAACACCAGGGGGGATCAAGGGATTAAATGAGTTCCCTGGGAGGTGCTTTCTAACTGTGGGGGAAGTGGATACATGGGAGGAAAAGAGAGATTGTGATTCAGTATAGCTGAACACAAGATCTCTCCTTTGCTCCCTGACAGATCAGCAGTTTGCCTTGTTTACATAGGCAGACCACTGCTCCGTCTCTCCACAGAATGATCGGTGGGTCACAGTGGCCTTCGTGGCCTGCCAGACCCGCTGATTGGCTCCTGTTGTGTCCAATCACAGCAGAAGCAGCACACCGGCGGCACTCGCGTGCCCCCTACACCGCGAGGTGCGGATCCAGGGGGGCAACGGGGCAATTGCCCCCCCGAAAATAGTACTAACTCCAAGGCTTTCTCTCTCCGCCACCTCACCAGATTTGCGTTACGAGGCTTCTAAATGCAGCTGCAGGGACTTTATTTCTGCTTCCCCTGGCTCTCCCAAAGTCCCAGGTGGCCTAAAATATATTCTCTGGGCCCATCAGTTCATTTAGAGGGGGCCAGTGGCATCACTATGGGGGTCTGGAAGTGATGTGACACCGGGGCCGCTGCTACACACTGGCAGATTTGCAGCACAGCGGTGCGAGTGTCACTTCACTTTCCTGTCAGGAGGAGTGATCTCCACCCGACAGGAGCTTCCTAGTCCTGGCTGGTGTGACGTCACGATTCAGAGGCAGCAGGATTGAAGACAAGATGGACCTGTAGCCAGAGCTAATTAGCTATGATGGGCATTGTTATGTTAATTAGCTACGGCGGGCATTGTTATGTTAATGAGTTAACACCTTGTGAAGAGGTTAACGCTTTGGGGGAGGGGAGGGGGGTTAAATAATTTACAATGGTAATTGTAATATGGCACATGGAGGGGGTTAATGTACTCACTGATGTATTACTGACCAGTGGCAATTAACCCTTCTGTGCAGCATTAATGACAGTGGCACTATCAATGTTAATTAACCCCTTTTATGCTACAGCATGAAGGGGTTTATAAACACTGCCACTAGTGCCACTAATGCAGCACAAAGGGGTTAATTAATTGCCACTGGTCAGTAATACATCAGTGAGTACATTAACCCCCTCCATGTGTCATATTACAATTACCAATCATCATCATTATCATCATGATAATCACACAGTACAGGTGCGTTGAGCCACAGCACCTGTATTGTGTGACTATCATGATAATAATGATGATATAGAATGACAGAAAAATTCATCTTTAGGCTTCATTTACATAGGGCGTGCAGCAGACATGCGTCTAACATGCAGGGCTGTCTTTTACTGGCTTGGGGATGCATAAAGTGTTACATGCATCCCAATGGCAGCATCCCATTTATTTCTACTGTGACACACAGCCGCTATATCCCAATATGTCATGCATGTGGATCCCAGAATGCAGGCAGGGTTTATTCAAGGACCCGCACCAGCATGTCATATTGGGATATAGCGGCTGTGTGTCTCAGTAGAAATAAATGGGATAAAACCACCCCGCTAGCGGCCAAATAGCGGCGCTAAAACGGCGCTAAAAATAGCGCCCCTTTACCGCCGACGCCCGCCCCAGTGTGAAAGTAGCCTTATTTTCTGGCAGTGCCCCTCCCCAGACTAGACTCTGGATCCGCCTCTTTACACCGCGTGCATGAAATCACGTACTGGTACGTGATTTTGTGCAGCCGGGCCACCTTGCCGCAGTATATATGCAGTGGGCAGTCTGGAAATGGTTAAAGTGGTTGTAAAGGCTCAATGTTTTTTCCCTGTAAAAAAACTTCTGTGTGCAGCAGCACCCCAAGCCCCCCTAATATGTACCTGAGCCTATTTCAATCCAATGATGTGCATGAGAGCAGCGGCTCTCCCAGGTCTCTTCCACCTCATTGGCTGAGACAGCAGCGGGAACCATTTGCCCCCGTTACTGTCAATCACAGCCAGTGAGGAGAAACCAGGGTGGGGTAGAAGTGAGTGGACACACAGAACAGCGGCTCGGGAGCAAGCCTCGGGTGCCCCCATAGCAAGCTGCTTGCTATGGGGGCAATCATAAGAAGGGAGGGGCCAGGAGCATTGTTGGGGGACCTAAAAAGAGGAGGACCAGGACTGCTCTATGCATACCCACTGCACAGAGCAGGTACTGTAAATATAACTTATGTACTGTAAAATAACATGTTTGTTATTTAAAAAAATAAAAATAAATCTTCCTTTAACCACTTCAGCCCCGGAGTATTTGGCTGCTCAATGACCAGAGCACTTTTTAGAATTTGGCCCTGCGCTGCTTTAACTGGCAACTGCGCGGTCATGCAATGTTGTACCCAAACAAAACTTGTGTCCTTTTTTTCCCATAAATAGAGCTATCTTCTGATGGTATTTGATTGCCTCTGTGATTTTTATTTTTTGCGATATAAACGGAAAAAGACCGAAAATTTTGAAAAAAATGATATTTTCAAATTTTTATTATAAAAAATCCAATAAACCCAAATTTAGTCATGCATTTAGGCCAAAATGTATTCGGCCACATGTCTTTTGTAAAAAAAATGTTAATAAGCGTATATTTATTGGTTTGTGCAAAAGTTATAGCGTCTACAAACTAGGGTCCATTTTCTGGAATTTACGCAACTTTTAGTTTATGACTACCACATTTCTTGGGGTGCTAAAATGGCAGGGAAGTACAACCCCACCCTCCAAATGACCCAATTTTGGAAAGTAGACAACCCAAGAAAATTGCTGAGAGGCATGTTGAGCCCATTGAATATTTCATTTTTTTGTCACAAGTGATTGAAAAATGACAAAAAAAAACATTACACAAAGTTGTCACTAAATTATATATTGTTTACACGTGCCATGGTTATATGTGGAATTACACCTCAAAATGCATTCTGCCTCTTCTCCTGAGCATAGGGATACCTCATGTGTCAGACTTTTTGGGAGCCTAGCCGTGTACAGGACCCCGAAAACCAAGCACCGCCTTCAGGATTTCCAAGGGCGTAAATTTTTTATTTCACTCCTCACTACCTATCAGAGTTTTGAAGGCCATAAAATGCCAAGATAGCACAACCTCCCCCTCCCCCCCAAATTACCGAATTTTGGAAAGTAGACATCCCAACTATTTGATGAGAGGCATGTTGAGTCCATGGAATATTTTATATATTGCCACAAGTTGCGGGAAAATTACAAATTTTTTATTTTTTTTTGCACAAAGTTGTCACTAAATGATATATTGCTCAAACATGCCATGGGCATATGTGAAATAACACCCCAAAATACATTCTGCTGCTTCTCCTGAGTACGGGAATACCACATGTGTGAGACTTTTTTGGAGCCTAGCCGCGTACGGGGCCCCAAAAACCAATCACTGCCTTCAGGCTTTCTAAAGGGGGGAAAAAATGGTGATTTCACTTGCTCACTACCTACTGTATCACAGGTTCAGAGGCCATGAAATGACAAGATAGCACAAAACCCCCCAAATGACCCCATTTTGGAAAGAAGACACTTCAAGCTATTTGCTGAGAGGCATGCTGAGTCCATGGAATATTTTATATTTTGCCACAAGTTTAGAGAAAATGAAATTATTTTTTTTACACAAAGTTGTCACTAAATGATATATTATTCAAACATGGCATGGTTATATGTGGAATTACACCCCAAAATACATTCTGCTGCTTCTCCTGAGTATGGGGATACCACATGTGTAGGACTTTTTGGCAGTCTAACCGCGTACAGGACCCCAAAAATCAATTGGGACCCCAATCAATGTGGTGTGAGGAGGATACTCGCTGTAGCGTCTGATCGTTTTTAATACGCGCTGGTTGATCAAGCAAATGTGAGTGGATTCATTTGTACCTTAGACCCAATGTCAGTTTAAATCATTGCGCAGTGATGCATCTCTCTTGTTTTATGTGAGAATCAATACATACGAGGAAACCCAAAGGAAAACCAAAAGACGTCACTTGAACATAAATTGATGAACTGATTGCTGGCAGGAGTGGTTTTGAAGAAAACAACTGGGAACCATTGTTTTTATTGTTTCTACAACTGAACAAGCTAATCAATTTTAATTGGTGGAGAACATTGTGCACACAGAGGGGAAATAGTCCCTGTCACCATTGTTTGAAGACATTTATTTCATTTCATGTCATTTATTATATTTACTTATTTGAATTATTTATTTATCTGAAGTAATATATCTGTGCCTTAATAGGAGGTTGATTACAGTGCACTATTGTTTGGTAACATATCACTGGGTTCACATATGAGCATGCAGCGGCTCAAAGCAGGAGTCTGGTGCGTCCACATTCACTGTTTCAGGTCTGATTTAATCCCGAGTTTTGGGCTGAATTCGGACCTGAAACAGCCAAAAGACATTGTAGAAAGAGACAAGGTGCGCCAATCTACGTGCAACATCAAATGCAACTTTATTGAATAAATATAAAAAAGAACGGCCAAATGGCTACTCACAAAAGCCAATAAGAGTTAGGCATGTATACACATGTAGGTAGTCCGTAGGCTAAACCGCAGCTAATTCACAGTGGGTGGTCCCGAAGATGTGCAAGACGCTGACTGGAAGATGTACATAGGCAATCCATAGTCTGTAGTCCTCGGCCGGTGGGGACACAGCCGGTCGCTAAGCAGCCTATATATGATGAACATCACCAATTAGCCTATTAGATCTGAAGAAAATGCAGATGCATTGAAACGCGTCATCTGACACGTAAAGACGCCATTTCCGCTGCCCATACTCCAGTGAACTGTGCGATTCACGCTGGTTCTCATCTAGTTCCGGCTTCCATCTTCTGGTGTCCGAGATGAACAGCGTACAGCCTTTGCTGACATCTGGGTTCTCCTGTACCCCCCACGGCAGTGTCCCCACTGACCCACCGGCTGAGGACTACAGACTATGGATTGCCTATCTACATCTATAAGTCAGCGTCTTGCACATGTTCAGGACCACCCACTGTAAATTAGCTGTGGTTTTGCCTATGGACCACCTACATGTGTATACATGCCTAACTCTTATTGACTTTTGTGAGTAGCCATTTGGCCATTCTTTTTTATATCTATTCAATAAAGTTGCATTTGATACTGCACTTAGATTGGCGCACCTTGTCTCTTTCTACATTATCTTTCAGAGTTATCGCTTCTACTCTCAAGGGAGCTGCCGCAGGTGCATATCGTCATTTCTATTGAACTTTTAATCATCATTTGGGACTCTCCTCCTCCATGTGTATGTGTTATCCTCCCTAACTTTTTATATACACATCACGGTTGTATACCGTTATTTTTTGGACATTATCATGCATGCATAATGTCTATTGCTCTCCATGTCTGGTTGGTATTTTGCGCCATTTCTCCTCTTTATTTTTTGAGCCAAAAGACATACAGGACTCCTGTGCAATGACAAAGGACTCCTGCGTGGCTCTGAAACATTGCATTTCTTTGCTGTAATGTAATCAATCTTCAATATGTGGACATTATTTGATGATTAACCTTCACCCCAACACTTTATAGGTGATTTCTGAGCATCACCTTAAAAATAAAAAAAAAAAAATTAATCAATTGCTCTTTAAATCTAAATCTGTGGTTATGTCATATGCCTTATCCTGAGTCTTATTCCCTTCTCACTGCCAAATAGCCACTTGCTGACCACCTAATTGGAGATTTACATCATTACTTTGAAGTAGAATACCGGGGTTATGGCCTACCGGGGTCATAACCCTAGTATTAACATTTTCTGCAGCCACTGCTCTTTCTAATGACAGTGATCTGAGCGGCTGATTAGCTGCTGGATCACTTTTAGAAGTCGCAGGAGGGATCTTTCTGGCTGGATCACAGGCTTTTTTCCCAAAAAATTGCATTTGAAAAACCATTGCGCAAAAACCATAAGACAAAATTGCAACAACAGCCATTTTTTTTTTGCTAGAAAATTACCTAGAACCTCCAGACTCTAGAGCCTCTGCTAAAAAAAATGTTTGGGGGTTCTAGGTCATTATTACATCAGCATCCTCAGTCCCCAGTGCACATCAGAGTCCTCTCCCTCTTGATGAGTGTCCTCAAGTCCTCCTTTATATCACCCCCCTCCACAGTAATGTTCTCACATTTCCTTTACACCAAACCCCCCGCCAGTACTGTTCTTTGCCCCTATTTACATTATCCCCCCACATTACTATCCTCAGCCCCCTTCACATTACTGTCCTCATTGCCCCGACATTACATTTCTCAGTTCCCCCACATCACAGTCCTCAGCCTCCCCCAATTTAATGTCCTCAGCCCCCCACTGTAATGTTCACAGCCCCCCCACTGTATTGTACACATCTCCCCCACTGTAATGTCTACATCTCCCCCACTGTAATGTTCACATCTCCCCACTGTAATATACACATCTCCCCCACTGTAATATCCACATCTCCAAACTGTAATATCCACATCTCCCCCACTGTAATATCCACATCTCCCCCACTGTAATGTCCACATCTCCCCCACTGTAATATCCACATCCCACTGTAATATCCACATCTCCCCACTGTATTATCCACATCTCCCCCTTGTAATATCCACATCATCCCCACTGTAATATTCACATCTCCCCACTGTAATATCTACATCTCCCCCACTGTAATGTCCACATCTCCCCCACTGTAATATCCACAACTCCCCCACTGTAATATCAACATCCCACTGTAATATCCACATCTCCCCACTGTACTATCCACATCTCCCCCACTGTAACATATCACTGGGTTCACATTTGAGCATGCAGCGGCTCACAGCAGTCTGGTGCGTACTCATTCACTGTTTCAGGTCCAATTTCAGCCCGAGTTTTGGTCTGAATTCAGACCTGAAACAGCCAAAAGACATTGTAGAAAGAGACAAGGTGCGCCAATATAAGTGTAGTATCAAATGCAACTTTATTGAATAAATATAAAAAAGAACGGCCAAATGGCTACTCACAAAAGTCGATAAGAGTTAGGCATGTATACACATGTAGGTGGTCCATAGGCAAAACCGCACCTAATTCACAGGGGGTGGTCCCGAAGATGTGCAAGACGCTGACTGGAAGATGTACATAGACAATCCATAGTCTGTAGTCCTCGGCCAGTGGGCTGGTGGGGACACTGCCAGTCGCTAAGCAACCGGCGTCAGCCTATATATGATGGACATCACCAATTAGCCTATTAGATCTGAAGAAAATGCGGATGCATTGAAACGCGTCATCTGATACGTCCAGACGCCATTTCCGCTGCCCATACTCCAGTGAACCATACGCTTCACGCTGGTTCTCGTCTAGTTCCGGCTTCCAGTGTCCGAGATGAACAGCGTACAGCCTTTGCTGACATCTGGGTCCCCCTGTACCCCCCACGGCAGTGTCCCCACCAGCCCACCAGGCCGAGGACTACAGACTATGGATTGCCTATGTACATCTTCCAGTCAGTGTCTTGCGCATCTTCGGGACCACCCACTGTGAATTAGCTGCGGTTTTGCCTATGGACCACCTACATGTGTATACATGCCTAACTCTTATAGCCATTTGGCCATTCTTTTTTATATCTATTCAATAAAGTTGCATTTGATACGGCACTTAGATTGGCGCACCTTGTCTCTTTCTACATTATCTTTCAGAGTTATCGCTTCTACTCTCAAGGGAGCTGCCACAGGTGCATATCGTCATTTCTATTGAACTTTTAATAATCATTTGGGACTCTCCTCCTCCATGTGTATGTGTTATCCTCCCTAACTTTTTATATACACATCACGGTTGTATACCGTTATTTTTTGGACATTCTCATGCATGCATAATGTTTATTGCTCTCCATGTCTGGTTGGCAATTTGCGCCATTTCTCCTCTTTATTGTTTGAGCCAAAAGACATACAGGACTGCTGTGCAATCACTCCTGCGTGGCTTTGAAATGTTGCATTTCTTTGCTGTAATGTAATCAATCTTCAATATGTGGACATTATTTGATGATTGACCTTCACCCCAACACTTTATAGGTGATTTCTGAGCATCACTTTAAAAAAAAAAAAAAATTAATCAATTGCTCTTTAAATCTAAATCTGTCATATGCCTTATCCTGAGTCTTATTCCCTTCTCACTGCAAAATAGCCACTTGCTGACCACCTAACTGGAGATTTACATCATTACTTTGAAGTAGAATACCAGGGTTATAGCAGCAGCTAGATGCCATAACCCTAGTATTATCATTTTCTGCAGCCACTGCTCTTTCTGATGAAAGTGATCCGAGCGGCTGATTAGCTGCTGGATCACTTTTAGAAGTGGCAGGAGGGATCTTTCTGGCTGGATCACAGGCTTTTTTCCCAAAAAATTGCATTTGAAATACCACTGCGCAAAAACCGTGTGACATAAAAAAATGCAACAACCGCCATTTTTTTTTTGCTAGAAAACGACCTAGAACCTCCAGACTCTAGAGCCTCTGCTAAAAAAATGTTTGGGGGTTCTAGGTCATTATTACATCAGCATCCTCAGTCCCCAGTGCACATCAGAGTCCTCTCCCTCTTGATGAGTGTCCTCAGGTCCTCATTTATATTACCCCCCTCCACATTAATGTTTTCCCACTTCCTTGACACCAAACCCCCTGCCAGTACTGTTCTTTGCCCCTATTTACATTATCCCCCCACATTACTATCCTCAGCCCCCTTCACATTACTGTCCTCATTGCCCCCACATTACATTTTGTGTGCAGAAGCCCTCACAAAGTTGTAATTTCCTGTTTTGCTCCCTCCACATGCCCAATAACGTACATGTTTAATTTGGAGATTTTTTTTAGGATCACTGATCATGGCCAGTGCCTTGGACATTTGTTTTTTTTAGATGTACCCTGCACAGATATATATATATGCTGATTAGGGATGGGCGAACGGTTCGGCCCGAACTTTGGTTGTTCAGATGTTCTGTGAACAGCGAACAATATGCGGTGTTCGGGGCAAATTCAAAAACCATCGGAACACCGTTAAAGTCTATGGGACACTAACATGAAAAATCAAAAGTGCTAATTTTAACCACTTCAATACCAGGCACTTAGACACCTTCCCGCCCAGGCCAATTTTCAGCTTTCAGCGCTGTCGCAATTTGAATGACAATTGCGCGGTCATGCTACACTGTACCCAAACAAATTTTTTATCATTTTGTTCCTACAAATAGAGCTTTCTTTTGGTGGTATTTGATCACCTCTGCGGTTTTTATTTTTTGCGCAACAAATAAAAAAAGACCGAAAATTTTGAAAAAAAACTAGTTTTTCTTTGTTTCTGTTAAAACTTTTTGTAAATAAGTACGTTTTCTTCTTCAATGATGGGCACTGATATGGCTGCACTGACGGGCACTGATACGGCGGCACTGATGGGCACCGATGAGGTGGCACCAATGAGGTGGCACTGATGAGGTGGCACTGACGGGCACTGATGATGGGCACTGATAGGCGGCACTGATGGGCACTGATAGGTGACACTGATGGGCACTGATAGGTGGCACTGGTATGCGGCACTGATGGGCACTCATAGGTGGCACGGATGGGCACTCATAGGCGGCACTGATGGGCACTCATAGGTGGCATTGATGGGCACTCGTAGGTGGCATTGATGGTTACTTATGGGTGGCACTGATAGTTGGCACGGATGGGCACTGATAGATGGGCACTGATGGGCATGGATGGGCACTGACAGGTGGCATGAATGGACACTGATGGGTGGCACTGATGGCACTGCTTGTTTGCAGTGATGCCCCTAAGGGTGGCATTGCTGGGCATCACTGCAACATAATGGTGCCAATCAGTGCCCATTTGTGGGCACTGATTGGCACAGATTTGGCACACTGGGCACATGTGGATGGCCATGGGGTACATACCTGGCCATCCACATGTTGCCCCTTCCCTGGTGGTCCAGTGTGGTGATCTGCGGGGGGGCTGCGCTGATAAACAATCAGCGCAGACCCCCCCTGCCAGGAGAGCCGCCGATCGGCTCTCCTCTACTCGCGTCTGTCAGACGCGAGTGAGGAAGAGCCGATCAACGGCTCTTCCTATTGACAGCGTGATCAGACGTGATTGGACACGGCTGATCACTTGGTAAAGAGCCTCCACCGGAGGCTCTTTACCAAGATCGGTGTAGCGGGATGGGGGCGGGACCGGAAGTGGATGAAGGCGTGAGTCAGTGAGGAGCGGCGTGCGTGCTCTCCTCACCCCACCCATGGCTTGGTAAACCCCAGGAGTATATGGCCGGAGGATTGCACCCGTAGCGCTGAGTACCTGTTACCTGCTGCCTGAACTGGCTGATGCTGCTCTGTGGATCGGTTACATGTGAGCCTGTCTGCCATGTGTCCCTACCTAAGTGGCGCTCTCCCTCCTAAGGAGCTGGGGTATTTCCCCCTTCAACACCTTCGGGTGTTCACGTCACTCGTCGGGAGCCGCTGGAGCCGTGTGAGACCCGGAAGCAAAGCCACGATACGCTCTCGCGGGAATACGAGGGAGGACACGCACAGTAGGAGCTGACGTCAAGGTGTCAGCAGGGAAGGACCGCTGAGAGCGGCACTGATGTGAAAGCCGAACGAGACACCGGAGCCGCTGAGAAGCCTAGACCCTATCTCGAGGAGACATCCGCTCATCTGGGGGGGTGAGTCTTCTGAGGGGGGGAATGGAAATTAAAATGTGAAGTAGGACTGAAGGAAGTGCTACTATCTCTCATAATACCACCCTTATGCCCTTACTTTGGAAAGAAGCTTAAATAAGTAATAGGATTTGTTGGATTTGTTGGAGACCTGAAAACGGGACTGTAGCATATTATATTATATTATTTCATAGAATACCATATTGAGAAGCCTATCTCAGGGTACTAGCAGTCGAGACATTTGAAACTTGAAAACATTCCTAAAAGTACCTCCCTCTTTATCTGATACTCCCTTATTTGACTCCTGGTCTCCTCATACACTGTTGCAACACGAGTTGGAAGTGTCCCTATACCTTTCATCTTTCCATCTTGATGTGATACACCAAAGGAACGGCTTATTTTTCTCACAAATTTCTCTTTGTGATTCTGATTTCCATGAACTGATTAAAGCGCTTTTCATGCGATCTGGATTCCAATTGGAAACTTATATTTTATTTTTTTGTATTCTTGATTGAACTTTTCACACTTTTTATATATTTTCCTTCACGGAGATATGCTATAATTGTAATATCACGTTGCACTGTGGTTTGTCTTAACATATACACTGTGGCCCCCGGTATCGTTCTGAGAAGTCATATTTGCAAATTAAATTCTAGTTTAAAATATATGATATATCCTATGCTAGCGCACAATGTTTTGTTTATATATGATTTTTCACTTCACTGATATTTGAGGTAATTTGTTGCAGCTGCGATTTCATTCTATTTGTCGTCTTTGCTCATTAGCGCAGGTTTTCTTTTATAATTGTTTTAATACCCCGCAATACTCTGCAATACTCGGTGATACCCAACCATACTCTGCCATACCCAGCCATGCTCAGTTATACCCAGCCATGCTCAGCCATACTCAGCTGTACTTGGCCTCAGTATGTGGCCAGGCTGTGGAAGTCTCACACATGTGATATCGCTGTACTCAGGAGGAGTAGGAGAATCTAGTTTGGGGTGTCATTTTTGGTATGTACATGCTATGTGTTAGAAATATTATATAAACGGACAACTTTGTGTTAAAAAAAAATGCGTTTTAACCACTTCCCGCCCGCCGGTCATCATACGACGTCCTTGACTTTGTGCGGGGATATTTGAATGATGAGTGCAGCTACAGGCATCATTCAGATATCAACTTTTTTAGCCAGCTATTCCCTACACCATAAGAATGATCATAGCGGCTGTTCCACTGCTTGATCATTCTTACGGGAAGCGAGATGGGACGTCCCCCCCCTCCCGCCGCCCTCTGGTGTTTCTACTGACTCACCGCTACGATCAAAGCCAGGATCTTTTTTTTTAATTTTTTTATTTTTGGCTTCCCAGCCTAGAGGTGAGATGTGGGGTCTTATTGACCCCATATCTTACTGTAAAGAGGACCTGTCATGCCATATTCCTATTACAAGGATGTTTACATTCCTTGTAATATGAATAAAAGTTGTCAAAAATTGTGTCAAACTAAAGTGTCAAACTAAAATAAATAAAGTAAAATGAACAATAGAAAAAAAAAAATTTTTTAAAGCGCCCCTGTCCCTGTGTGCTCGCATGCAGAAGCGAACGCATACGTAAGTCCAGCCCACATATGAAAGCGGTGTTCAATCCACACATGTGAGGTATCGCTGCGATCGGTAGAGCGAGAGCAATAATTTTAGCCCTAGACCTCCTCTGTAACTCAAAACATGTAACCAGTAAAAAATTTTAAAGCGTCGCCTATGAGGATTTTTGAGTAGTGACGTTTGGCGCCATTCCACGAGCGTGTGCAATTCTTTCTTTCTTTTTCTCCTCTCTCTCCTCTTTCTTTCTTTCTCTCTTTCTTTCTCTTTCTCCTTTCTCTTTCTTTCTCTCCTTTCTCTCCTCTCTCTCTGTCTTTCTTTCTTTCTTTCTTTCTTTCTTTCTTTCTTTCTTTCTCTGGTTTCTCTCTCTCTCCTTTCTCTTTCTTTCTTTCTTTCTCTTTCTTTCTTTCTCTTTCTTTCTTTCTCTTTCTTTCTTTCTTTCTCTTTCTTTCTTTCTCTTTCTTTCTTTCTTTCTCTTTCTTTCTCTTTCTTTCTCTTTCTTTCTCTTTCTTTCTTTCTCTCTCTTTCTTTCTCTTTCTCCTTTCTCTTTCTTTCTCTCCGTCTCTTTCTTTCTTTCTTTCTTTCTTTCTTTCTTTCTTTCTTTCTTTCTCTGGTTTCTCTCTCTCTCCTTTCTCTTTCTTTCTTTCTTTCTCTCTTTCTCTTGCTTTCTCTTTCTTTCTCTTTCTTTCTCTTTCTTTCTTTCTCTCTTTTTCTTTCTCTTTCTTTCTCTCTTTCTCTTTCTCTTTCTTTCTCTCCATCTCTTTCTTTCTTTCTTTTTCTTTCTTTCTTTCTTTCTTTCTTTCTTTCTCTGGTTTCTCTCTCTCTCTCCTTTCTCTTTCTTTCTCTCTTTCTTTCTTTCTCTCTTTCTTTCTTTCTCTCTTTCTTTCTTTCTCTCTCTTTCTTTCTTTCTTTCTTTCTTTCTTTCTCTCTTTCTTTCTCTTTCTTTCTCTCCTTTCTCTCCTCTCTCTCTGTCTCTTTTCTTTCTCTCTTTCTTTCTTTCTTTCTTTCTTTCTTTCTTTCTCTTTCTTTCTCTCCTTTCTCTCCTCTCTCTCTGTCTCTTTCTTTCTCTGGTTTCTCTCTCTCTCCTTTCTTTCTATCTTTCTTTCTCTCTTTCTTTCTCTCCTTTCTCTCCTCTCTCTCTGTCTCTTTCTTTGTCTGGTTTCTCTCTCTCTCCTTTCTTTCTTTCTTTCTTTCTTTCTTTCTTTCTTTCTTTCTTTCTTTCTTTCTTGAACCTTAAGTGCAGCAGAAATTTTTTGTAACCTTGGCCAGATCTGTGCCTTGCCACAATTCTGTCTCTGAGCTCTTCAGGCGGTTCCTTTTGACCTCATGATTCTCATTTGCTCTGACAAGCACTGTGAGCTGTAAGGTCTTATATAGACAGGTGTGTGGCTTTCCTAATCAAGTCCAATCAGTATAATCAAACACAGCTGGACTCAAATGAAGGTGTAGAACTATCTGAAGGATGATCAGAAGAAATGGGCAGCACCTGAGTTAAATATGAGTGTCACAGCAAAGGGTCTGAATACTTAGGACCATGTGATATTTCAGTTTTTCTTTTTTAATAAATCTGCAAAAATGTCAACAATTCTGTGTTTTTCTGTCAATATGGGGTGCTGTGTGTACATTAATGAGGAAAAAAATGAACTTCAATGATTTTTGCAAATGGCTGCAATATAACAGAGTGAAAAATTTTAAGGGGTCTGAATACTTTCTGTCACCACTGTACTTGACATTTTTGCAACTGTCTTCAGCAAGTTTACGGAAATTTTCATTTACTGCCTTGATTTCTATTTTGCACTTTTTTAAATGAATATTTTGTACTAAAGGGTTCTTTTTGGCTGAAGGCCCTGTATGTTTAAAATATGTCTGTCTGTTGTTGTTTTTGTGCACTTTTCATATTTATATGAATATTTTGTATTCGGCACTGACTACCTTTAGGAAAGATTAGAGTTGAATGTTATATGTTTTAGTGAGAAATAGTGTAATCCCTTTGATTTTGCACTTTTATATATTAGTATTTTGTATTAAGGGTTCTTTTTTGCTGAAGGCCATGTATGTTGGTTGAGAAGTTTGTGAAATTTTTTGATTTTTGCACTTTTCCTATTTATGTCAATATTTGGTATAAAAATACATATTAAAATGTGTGAGTGAACTCTGTTTCTATCGCATTAAACATAATTGAACTTGTATTGTTTTAAGTATATTCTTGTTTTGAAACGACATTGATTCTTTATTAAAACCGGGGGGGGGGGGGGGGGGGCGCAGTTTGCCATCTTCGCCCTGGGCACCAAATGGCCTTGTCCCAGCACTGACGATAAATAAAGCAAATTAGTAGTGACCAGAGGGGTTAAAATGTCGACAAGAAGGAAGGGAGATGAGCAAGCAAAGATGGAAGTTATGGGGTCTCAGTCTCTGCGATCAGCCAAAGAGAAAGAAAAAGACAAGGGTGGAGTGTCAACGGTGGCAGGGGCAACGGCAGCAGCGGTTGCAGCAACCGCAAAATTGGAGAGATTGGTCTACGCAACGGACCACACCCCAACGAAAGGGGGGCAGCAGGTACAAAGCAAGACAGCGACGGACAGGAAGAGCCAGGGACAGATGAATACGCTTACAAGTATCATTACAATAAAGAATCCCTCAAATAAAGGTGCAGGAGCAGTGGGGAAAACAACAGAAACAAGCGGTACCCAGATTCATATAACGGAAGGAGAGCCATCTCTTAAAGAAATCCTTACAGCAATTAACGCCTGTAAACAATCTCTGAGCGAAATGTCAGATCAAATGAAAGATATTAAGGAAGAACTATCCCGTGTAAGCCACGATCTTAAGAAAATGGCAGAAAGAGTGACAGAAATAGAAGGGAGAATATATTTGATGGAGGATGACTTGAACCCAATGAAACAAGAGATGAAGGCACAGAAAGATCAGATAAAAAGGCTTATGGAAAAATTTGACGAAATGGAAAACAGACTTCGGAGAGACAACGTGAGGATAGTAGGTCTCCCTGAGAAGAGTGAGGGATCAGACCCGATGGGTTTCGTGGAAAAATGGTTAATTGAAACTTTTGGAAGAGAGACATTCTCACAACGGTTCTCTATTGAAAGAGCACATAGAGTTCCATTTAGACCTCCCCCTCAGGGAAGCCCCCAAGAGCCTTGTTACTGAAATTCCTAAACTACAAGGATAAGGTGACCCTTCTTCGAAGGGCTAGGGAGAAGGGGAACCTGTCCTATAATGGAGCTAGGATATCAATGTACCCAGACTTTTCACCCGAACTGCAGAAGAGTAGAGCAGAATTTTTGGGAATTAAGTATAGTCTTCAAATGTTTGATATTACATACGCTCTTCTTTATCCTGCCAGGCTTCGGGTAAATGCACTTGGAAGAAGTCAGATCTTTGAGTCCCCGGAGAGGGCGCGAGCATGGCTAGAGGAAAAGAAAGATCAGCTGTCGCCAAAATAAATAGGGGTTGAATTAGAGAGGATTTACGTAGATGGGGAAGGAATGAGAATAAAGCGATATATTTTGTATAAAGTGGGGTGGGGGGACTCACAGGGTTGAGATAGAATAAGAAATTAGTTTTTGCTTGGGTGAAGGGAGAAAGGGATGGTGGGGGGGCGGGGGGAGCGGGGGAGTGAAGGGAATAAGTTGGGAAAGGGTAGAGGAGTGTGTGACGGTCATTAAAAAAGCCTTCAAGGGGGACCTAGAATGGTGTGGGGGGGGGGGTTGGGGAGGTGGGAAGGGGAGGGTAATGATTATAGCAAGAAGATACAGAAAAGGACACGGTTGAATCACAGGATCATAAGGAAATGTTTTTGCACAATAAATAGTATATTCCCTTACAGGGTAACACAGGGCACACTAGTAAAATATAAAAATAGTCATAATAAACACGTGTGGTATGTGAATTATGAGTAAAATTCTAGGATTTGAAGCTACTAAAGTAAAATATTTGAGTGATGGGGAAAAACCCCTCTTATTAATAGAGATAAGCACATTAGTTGTTCAGAAATGCAAAGGGATAGGGCACCTTTTATCTAGAGGAGGGGGCTTAGGGGTGTTTTATTATTTCTCCCTTTTTCTTTTTTTTTTTGTGGTTGCTTGCTCCCCCTACTACAGGATCTCCTGACTATAAATAGAAATAATAAATCATGGTTCTGAACATTGGGTCATGGAATGTCAGAGGGTTGGGTTCCCCTGTTAAAAGAGCAGCAGTATTTGATGGTTTAGATACATTTAAAGTTGAAATTGCCTGCCTGCAAGAGACACACCTGACAAAAGACACAAAAATTAACTTGAGGAATAGAAGATATCAACACCAGTTCCACTCCATGCATACCTCCTATTCAAGAGGAGTATCGACTTTGATTGGCAGTGGGGTAGCGTTCACTTGCAGACAGTGCAAAGTAGACGAAGAAGGGCGGTATGTGTACCTGCATTGTGTAATAGAGAATTTGGAATGTTTACTGGCTAATATATACATCCCCCCTCCTTTTAAACTGGATACTATGCACAGCCTTATGGAATTTATAATTGACAAGACTGAGTTACCAGTTATAGTGGTCAGGGATTTCAACGTAGTCTTGGATAGGAAAGCAGATAGATTCCCCTTGGGGAAACAAAGTCAAGGAAAACAGGAAACTCGGATGAGACGATTTCTTCAAGAAGCAGGGCTGTCTGACATCTGGAGAACACGGAACCCAAGGGCCTCACAGTTTTCATGCTACTCGAGTTCCTGTGCTTCATTGTGGAGGATAGATCTGGTTTTAGGTAACGGGTCAGCATCACAAGTAATAAATAATGTAGTTTATCAACCCAGAGGGGTATCGGACCATTCCCTGCTTACAATCTCGGTAAACCCGGGACACAAGAAAGTATATAGAACATGGAAGATGAACCCAGCTTGGCTGGAAGTAATAGAGAGCCAGGAAGTGGTATTAGCAGAGTTGAAGGAATTTATAAAACTTAATTCGGGAACCACATCGAAGGGGGTGATGTGGGATGCACTGAAGGCATACCTGAGGGATTCACTCATACAGAAGGTGTCAAAAATTAAAAAAACATCACGGGACTGGGAGGAGCGGTACAGGAGGGAACTAGTTGACGCTGAAAGGGAGTACATGAATGAACCTTCCCCTGAAAAACAGAGAGTGTGGGAGAATAAACAACAAAGGTATAAAGATATAATAATTAGGAAAGTAGAAAATAAAAGGTTATTTCAGAAACAAATTATGTATGGGGAAGGGGAAAAAGTCGGGAAGATATTGGCTCATATAGTTAGGACCAGCTCCCCCCCATCCATGGTCCCAGCCATTAAGACCCCGGGAGGCGAGATATCATCTCAGCTAGAAGTAATTACCGAGACGTTTAAAGAATACTATAAGGGGTTATATAAATCTCGTGGGACCATGGGAGAGGGGGAAATGGATAATTTCTTTCAAAATATCGACATCCCGAAATTGGAGGGGATGGATAGTGAGGAATTGGAAAGACCAATTACAATAGAAGAAATCAAAATGGCGGTAACAGAAATGGCCAATCATAAATCACCCGGCCCCGATGGTCTCCCAGTCGAGATATATAAACAGTATGGGGAAGTACTATTTCAGGAACTTCTGGACGTGTTTAATTGGGCAAAAGAGAAAGGGAGATTACCCACATCAATGACAGAAGCCACAATTATTGTACTACATAAGGAGGGGAAAGATCCCCTGGAACCTGGGTCATACAGACCCATATCGTTACTCTGTACAGATGTAAAAATTTTAGCAAAAGTTTTAGCTGCCAGAATAAAGAAAGTGATCCATAAAGTAGTCCATCCGGACCAGACGGGATTCATACCCCATAGAACAACTAGTATGAACATCAGGAGAGTTCTCCTGAACTTACAGATCCCCACAGAAAACAGGGGCTCTAGGGCAGTTCTACTGTTGGATGTGGTAAAAGCATTTGACAGCTTAGAATGGGAATACATCTGGAGGGTATTAAAGGAGTATGGTTTCGGTCCTTCATTCATTAATTGGGTTAAAGTATTGTATAACGAACCAAATGCAAAAGTAAGAATCAATAACGATTACTCGGCTGGGTTTAAACTGGAGAGGGGCTCAAGGCAGGGATGCCCTTTGTCTCCCATGATTTTTGCCTTAGCTATGGAGCCACTAGCTACAACAGTGAGGCAAAATAGAATAATAGAGGGGTTCCGGAGGGAAGGTGGAGAGGAGCGGATCGCATTATATGCGGACGATGTCCTCATATTCTTAGGAGACACTGAGGGATCCCTGAGACAAGTGATGGATATCTTCTCGAGGTTTGGAAAAATCTCAGGATTATCCATAAACTGGGGAAAATCTGTTTTATTACCACTGGACCCCGTTAGAGAAGATGCCCCCTTAAATAATATCATAATGGAAATAACAGAGATAACAAAATATTTGGGTATTAAAATAATGAAGGACCCAGAGAATTACCTAAATAATAACTTAACCCCCTTGTTAAAGAAATTTAAAAGTAAGACTGAAATATGGAAGGGTCTCCCGTTATCAACAGCGGGGAGGTGCAATTTGATTAAAATGCTATGGCTCCCCCAATTGCTGTATATAATGCAGAACTCACCAATATGGATAAGTAGGAAATGGTTTAATAAAATAGATACAATATTTAGAGACCTTATATGGAAAGGGGAATCCCCTAGGATAAGTTTGCAGACCTTACAACTCCCCTCGCGGGAAGGGGGGTTGGCAGTACCCCACCCACGAAGTTATTTCTTGGCAGCCCAGTTGCAGCACTTGGGGAGAAGTTCGACTCTTAGGGGATTCAGCAATGAGAGATTGATGTTCATGGGAGCCCCCCATAGGACTGTGATAGAGACATTGGAGGCGGACTCCTTTATACATAAAACCCCCACGGTCAAATTAATAGCAAAAGTTTGGAGATCTATTAAAGCCATGAAGGGAATGAGTGGATTGACTAAGTGTACTCCCTTGTGGAACAATAAGAACCTACAAGAACTACAAGTAATAGGGAAAATCAAAATATGGGCAAAAAGAGGAATAAACAAACTAGTCCAGCTATATAATCAGAATTCCTTAAAATCATTCTTGTCATTGAAGGAGGAATTTGATATACCGGATCGGTCATTATATAACTATATACAAATTAAACATGCTCTTAAGATGCAGTTTGGGGGTCAGGGACCCCCCTGGAATAAGTCCCTCATACTTCAAAAACTGGGAGACCAGGGGGGCCATTGCGGATCTATAGCCAAAATATACCCACATATTTGTAAAAATAGCATAGAGACCCCGGAAAAACTTAAAAGTAGAAGTAAATGGGAAAGGGACTTGGGTGTGTTTTCAGATGGGCAGTGGAAGGAGATACTGGCGGGAGGACACCGGGTGTCGGTCTCACCTGCCCAGAAGATCTCACACCTGATGCTACTCCATAGGACTTACTACACCCCTAAAAGGTTATTTGAATTTGGGTGGAGGATAGATGCTAACTGCCCCAGATGTCAAGATGTGGGGGACCTGATGCATATGATATGGAAGTGTCCCAAATTATTCCGGTATTGGTCCGAGATATTAGAAACCCTAAATAGGATCTTTTCTTTAGAACTTAAAATGGATCCGAAATTATGTATTCTAGGAGTAGGGGAGAGTACAGATAGAGGAATTTCCAAAATTATAATAGTTCAGAGATGTCTCTTCCAGGCAAGAAAGTTAATTGCACAAAGATGGCAGGCAAGAACCCCCCCTCGGAAGGATGAGTGGATTCAAACGGTGACTGAAACAATGTGGAAGGAAAAGGCAGTATATATAAAGAGAAGGAACCTGAAAGAATTTAAAAAACTCTGGAGACCCTGGTTGGAAGAAATGGGATACCCATTGTAGGGAAATATGGAAGACAGTGACCTTATGATTATAGAAGTTAATATAGATAGGATGGTAAGAGTCGGGTTAAGATAGGTGGGATGGGGTGGGGGTGAAGGGGGGAGGAGGGGGTAGGGGAGGGGGGGGAGGCGGCCGGGAGGGGAGGATGGGAGGGGGGGGAAGAAAGGAAGGGGGAGATTTTTTTGTCTCCTTCTTGTAAATTTGCATTTATTCTCTGTCTTAAATTCATTCCTATAAGTTTTATACCCCTGGTACATATGCTTTGTATAAATATGGTATTTACCTTTTAAAAGAATCGATATTTGATAAAGATGTATATTATGTTGTATCAATAAAGATGAGTAAAAAAAAAAAAAGATCGGTGGAGCGGTGTGTCAGACTGACACACCGCTCCACCGATCGCCGCGATGCGCGCCCCCGGGGGCGCGCTGCGGCATGTTATCCTGCTGGACGTCATATGACGTTCAGTCAGGATAACAGAACCACTTCCCGGACTCAATCCGCCATAGGGCGGGCGGGAAGTGGTTAAAGGCTTATATGCAAGTTATTGTCATAAAAAATGTTTGGGGACCCGGGTCCTGCCCCAGGGGACATGTGTCACGGCCTTTTTTTAATGCTTAAAGTGAAAAAATAAAAATGGAATATTCCTTTAAATATCGTGCCTGGGGGGTGTCTATAGTATGCCTGTAAAGTGGCGCATTTTTCCCGTGTTTAGAACAGTACCACAGCAAAATTAAATTTCTAAAGGAAAAATTGTCATATAAAACTGATCGCGGCTGTAATGAATTGTCGGGTCTCGGCAATATAGATAAAACTCATTGAAAAAAAGAGCATGGGTTCCTCCCCCCAGGCCATTACTAGGCCCTTTGGGTCTTGTATGAATATTAAGGGGAACCCCGAACCAAAAATTTTAAAAAAATTGCATGGGGGTCCCCCCAAAATCCAAACCAGGCCCTTCAGGTCTGGAATGGAAATTAAGGGGAACCCTGCACCAAATTTTTTAAAAAATGGCGTAGAGGTCCCCCCCAAATCCATACCAGACCATTATCCGAGCACGCAACCTGGCAGGCCACAGGAAAAGAGGGGGATAAGATAGCACCCCCCCTTCCTGAACTGTACCAGGCCACATGCCCTCAATATGGGAAGGGTGCTTTGGGGTAGCCCCCCAAAGCACCTTGTCCCCATGTTGATGGGGACAAGGGCCTCATCCCCACAACCCTTGCCCGATGGTTGTGGGGGTATGCGGGCTGGGGGCTTATCGGAAGCCCTTGTGGAGTCAGAGGGTGTGAGGTCACCTGTTTAGGTTATCAGGTGGCTCCGCCCTAAGCTATATAAGAACTGTCACCCAGAGGAAGCGTCAGTCAGCGGAAGCCTCCCATGGAGGCAGAACGGTTGCACGTTTTTGTTCTTTTTCGGTCCGTCGGACGGTATGGATTTACATTGCGGGTCATATTTATTTTTTTATTTTTTAATAAAGGACTTGTCCCAAGCTGTCTCTTGTCTTTTTTACCATTTTTGACACTTTTTTGTGAAATGTTAGGGGTAAAATGTACCCCGTTACCAATTCAAATAGGGGGGCTGGGATCTGGGGGGTCCCCTTGTTAAAGGGGGTTTCCAGATTCTGATAAGCCCCCGCCGGCATACCCCCACATCCACTGGGCAAGGGTGTCAGGAAGAGGCCCTTGTCCCTATCAACATGGGGGCAAGGTGCTTTGTGGGCACCCCAAAGCACCCTCCCATGTTGAAGACAAGCAGCCTGGTATGGTTCAGGAGGGGGGGGCGCTCGCTCGTCCCCCCCTTTTCCTGGCCTACCAGGCTGCTTGCTCGGATCTGGGTCTGGTATGGATTGGGGGGCCCACGCCAATTTAAAAAGTGACGTGATGTGACGGAGCATATCACGGACCTCAGCATCACACAAGCTTGTCAGTGTCAGTGCTGTCAGAGCAAGTGCAGACTACAGTCGTGGGTGCAGAAGCACCGGCCATCCAGGATTCTAGGATCCCCTGCTCCCTGCGGACCTCAGCTGACTAACCGGGTTCCAAGCAGCCTAACATCTTCAGGAACGGTAGCGGCTCACCTTGACCCCCTCTCTATTGCGCCGGCCGCTACCGCCGCCGCTGCGTCGGCTCTCAGCAGTTCTCAGCCATCCGACCAGGTCCCCCAGCAGCCACCAGCAGCCCAAGCTCCATCCAGGAACGGTGAGGATCAACCCGCCCCCCCCTCCATCGCGCCGGCCGCTACCGCCGCCGCTACCTCTGGACGTTCTGTCCAGCCATCCAGCCTCCAGTCCAGGACCCACCGTGGCTCCGGCCTAAGCGTGCCCCCCTTGCCCGGCCTGGTCACCTTCCTCCCCCCGCTCCACCCAATCAGCAGCCCCCCCTTGCCTTACCCTAACCACCAGTGCTGACGCGATCATTGCCGCGTCTGGGATCATCACCTAGGATAGACCGCGGCTCGGGCCTTGTCCGGCGGCCATCTTGGGACACCCAGACGCGGCGGCAGGATCCCCCAGCTACCCTGTGCGCGCTTCGCACTCACTGAAGGACCCACCAGGACCCCGGTCTACCTCACCCTCTCCCAACCTCCACCCTCCAGTACTCCTCCACAGCATTGAACCCACCACGGCTCGGGCCTAGTCCGGCGGCCATCTTGGTACCCCCAGTTGCACCGTAGCCCCCTACCGACTGCCCGGAGCCCCCCCTACCCACTGCAGTACTCCACAGGGACCCACTAGCCCTCCCACCAGGTGCACCGCAGCCGCCGTCTAGTCACCTCGTCCCTAGCCGCTAGACTCGGGGACAGACCACGGATGCGGCGTAGACCTAGCTCCGGCCCACCTCCACAGCTCACCCCTCTCTCTACGTGGTCAGCGTGCCATCCATACCCCAACACCACCTGCCGACACACCGGACCTCACCGCAGAGCACGGGGTGATACTGAGAGCAGGACAACCTCCAGCTCAGGCCTTGCACCGACGTTCTTCGTGATACTTCCAGACGTAACGCAATACCAGTAAGTACTAGCCTAGGTCAACCCTAGTGCCCGCTCTTGCCCGACATCCACCCCCCTCCCTCTCATCACCTACCCGGGTCAGGTAAGTAGCGGCCACCTCCAGCAGTTGATCCAGGAACCTCGGTCCGATCGCCTCGGGGTCAGGAAGGAATTTTTTTTCCTCTGCTGTAGCAATTGGCCAGCTCAGCTAGGGGTTTTTAGCCTTCCTCTGGATCAACAGGAGAGCAGCAGGCCCGCGTGGCCCCCTCCACCTCACAGTCCCATTCGCACCATTATCTACGCCACCATGAAACAGCGGCACTCTTCAGACCATCATCAGACCATCATCTTCTCAGCAACAGAAGCAGCGGCACCCTTCAGGACCACCAATTCCTAAACAACCTCACCATCGCCATTTCAGTATCATCGCCGAATCATCCTACCATCAGCAATTTTCTCGCCATGTGCATCTTCAAGTACTCAGCGGACGCTCTCCACAAGCTAAGAAATACCACCTCAACATTAACAACTAACGTACATAAAATACTACAGAAAGAACAACTTCTAAGGAACAACCTACAATCAACCATCAAATTTATGAAGACAACAATCCAACCACAACAATTAGCATGCGCACTGATCAACACCAGATCTGCAGTCAAGCACAGACTGGAGGTACACGACTTCATCACCCAAAACAACATAGATTGCCTCTTCATCACGGAAAGTTGGCTAACACCCGACTGCAACGCCATCCTAACCGAATTAGTACCTGAGAACTACAGGATCCTAACGGAGCACAGAACAGGAAAAAAAGGAGGAGGCCTAGCAGTGATCTTCAAATCTCACCTCGCGCTCACGAAACCAACTGTACAGAATCCAGTGCCTTTCATGGAGACTCTCACCCTACATCTTCAAACAACACCCCAAGACACTATCCACATACTTCTATGTTACAGACCACCAGGACCGAAGACCAATCTCCTTACACCCCTCACAGAATTCATGTCAACGCACACCCTAAAAGCCAAAAACTTTTTGGCACTTGGAGATTTCAACCTCTGGGCAAACTCCACCCAAGACCCTATCGCCACCGCCTGCATTAACCAACTGAAAGAACTAGGTCTTCAGCAACTGATAAATGCTCCTACACATGGTTCAGGACACATTTTGGACCTCATCTTCAAACAAAATATAGACGTCAACACATCCGACAACCTACCGCTACCTTGGACGGATCACCACGCTATCAAACTTGAAATCACCACCAACACCACTCTCCAAAAACGGAAACAGGCAAATACAGCACGCTGGACAAGATCTCAGAAGAAACTACACTCCAAACTCTTCAAAACCACACTATCAAACAAAATAGCAAGGCTAAACCTAAACCACTCAACGGAACAAACACTCAACTCCCTAAAGAAGGCATTACTACAAACAGCAGACTCAGTGGCTCCAAAACACACAACCGCAAAAGAAACTCTGGATAGTTTAATGGCACTCTTACTTCACTAAAGCAGGAGCGCAGAAGAGCTGAAAGAGCCTGGAGAAGAAACTCCACAAAGGAAAACCACACAAACTACAAAGCACTCACAGATAAATATCACAAAGCGATCTTCAGAGCAAAAAGGGAACACATCTCAAACACCATCTCAACAGCCCTAAACCACCCTCGGGAACTCTTCAAAATAGTCACTAAGACTATGAACCCTACCTGCCTAGAGCCCCCAGGAAACGAAACCCAGGAATTCTGCAATGAATTATCAGATTTCTTTAATGACAAAATCGACAACATCCAGAAATCAATTAAACAGAAAAAAACAACCAACCTCATGCAACTAAAGCAAAAAGAAAAAATCGATACAATCATCGAACAAGCACCGAATTTTTCGCTGATCCCAATCACCACTGACACCACCAAAAACATCATCAGATGCCTCAAAGACAGCACATCACCAAATGACATCATTCCCACAAAACTCCTAAAAGAATGCTCCGACATCTTGGCTCCTACTATAACTCACCTCATAAACTTGTCATTCAAAGAAAGGACTGTCCCAACTGCCTTCAAACATGGCATCGTCAAACCCCTCTTAAAGAAACCCAACCTCGACCCTAAGGACCCTAACCATCGCAGACCGATAACAAGCCTCAACACCATTTCCAAGATTATGGAGAAAGCAGTAGTACAACAGCTACAACACCACCTGGAAACACACAATCTCCTGGATCCTCTGCAATCAGGCTTCCGCCCGGGCCATGGAACAGAAACGGCACTCCTCAAAATATGGGACGACGCCCTCGAAGCAGCTGATGATGGAGAATCTTGTATCCTGGTACTGTTGAACCTCAGTGCAGCGTTCGATACAGTGGACCACAATACTCTACTCATCCGCCTCACAGAGGTAGCAGGAGTCACAGGTTCAGATCTACAATGGTTCGCATCCTTCTTAGGGAATCGCTCTCAGACCGTGAAACTAGGAGAATTCTACTCTGAAACCCGCACTATCTCTTGTGGAGTCCCTCAAGGTTCACCCTTATCACCAATGCTCTTCAACATCTACATCCGCCCACTCCTCAAAATCATCAGAAAATCGGACCTCTGCTTCCACTCATACGCTGACGACACCCAACTCTACCTTCGCATCACCGGGGAAAAAGACCACCTTCAGCAACTAGAAAAATGTCTGATAGACGACTGGATGACTACTAGCTCTCTCAAACTCAACAGTTCAAAAACAGAGCTTCTTCTCCTACACGGAACCCAAAATTCCAAAGACCCCATGGACAACTCCCCCCATCTTTGGACAGACCATCTCACCAAGCACTAAAGCCAAGAGTCTCTGAGTTATTTTTGACTCAGAAATGTTGATGGATGCACAAATAGGATCAGTAGTCAGCGGATCTCACCATCTCCTCCGGCTACTACGTAGACTCATCCCATTCGTGCCAGAAGAGGACAAAGCAGCAGTAGTTGGAACTATCGTCAATTCCAGACTCGACTACGCAAACTCCCTCTACATAGGACTACCCCAATATTAGCTTGCGCGCTTACAACTCATTCAAAACATGGCGGCAAGACTGTTAACAGGAAAAAAACCCTGGGATTCCATCTCCCCTTCCCTGAGGAGCCTACATTGGCTAACCGTAAAGAATCGGATAACTTTCAAGACCCTCTGCCTCACCCACAAATGCATATACGGAAACGCTCCTCACTACCTATGCGAGAAAATAAAACGCTACACACCGAATCGCAGTCTTCGATCCTCTAGCCATAACCTCCTCCTCATTCCAAAAACCCGCTACAAAACAAAGGGAGAACGAAGATTCGCAGTCCAAGGACCACGGCTATGGAACGCGCTACCTACTCACATTCGCATGGAAGAAAACCATCAGGCCTTCAGAAAGAAACTCAAGACCTACCTCTTCTGAGAAGCTTGACACACAGGCCGGATCCAGCGCCTTGAGGCGATTCAGTTCGCAAATGCAGCGCTATACAAATCATTCATTCATTCATTCACCGGAAGTGACGTGAGAGGCAAAAAAAATGCAGATGTTATATCTTTCTGAGCGCTTATTTACTGTATTCATGTAAGCAGGCACTTTTTTAAATCAATAAATGGTTTTATATGGTAATGCACTATTAGAGGCTTGTCTACTTTACATGTGGGATGGGATCCTTTATTGAAGAACAGCAGCTGTGACCCCGGGAGAATAGTTTATCGATTCCTATTGGATTGGGATCCAAGGCTTATTTTGTATGCCTATGAGGTTCTGAGAGCACTGAGGTGTTGGCGACAGCGTCTAGACTCTCTGGGAATCATTAATAGACATCTTTCCACTAATTTTCACTATATTGGAACACTGGATTAGCTACGTTATTGGACACTATTCACTGTATATCAACCTACTTATTACTTATTGTTCATATCATTATTATTGATTGTGTTGCTTTATTGAAGGTTTTACGCAAGATCACTGTACATTATATATATATTTTTGCATTTGTAGTTGTGAACACTTTTTGGTTTTGCAGCATTTCCACTTTGATTGATTCACAATATTATTTAATTGGTTATTCATGGTTACCTGGTAAATTTTTCATCTATATTGCCGGGAGCCGGCAATACATTACAGCCGCAAGCAAGTTTAAATTACATTTTTTCTTTTATAAATGTCATTATTGCTGCAGCATGTCCTACACATCGCACAGCCACTTTACAGGATTTTTAAAGGAATATTTCATTTTTCTTGTTTCACTTTAAGCATCGTTAAAATCACTGCTCCTTTAAAAATGATCATTTGAAAAACGTTTTTTTTTGCATTGATACATGTCCCCTAGGGCAGTACCCGGGTCTCCATGCACTTTTTATGGCAATAACTTGCATATAAGCCTTTAAAATGAGCACTGTGGATTTTTCATGTTCCTGTCCCATAGACTTTAATAGCGTTTGCATCTTCGCTAAAAAATAGTTGAATGTCTAATGTTCAATGCCACATCAGCATGAGCATGGTTGTTTCCATAATATTAATGTCTCAAATGCAAAACATTATTGTATAGAATTAAAAAAATAAAACACTAGTAAATGTATTTTCAGTGTATAATTGTCCTCAGCTCAATAGCCTAGTGGTCTGTGCTTCGGCCTTGAACTCATGGGTTCAAATCCCACTGAAAGCTTGCATTGTACTCAGCAGCATATGCTGGAAATAGGCAAATACCAATTAGCCAATGCACATCAGTTTGGTTGATTCCATAATATTAACTCTTCAAATGCATGCAATGGTATGTATGCTGAGACCTGCATAATAGTGTAGTATGATTAAAGAATCAACATAAATAATTACTGCTTTATAGTCTCATAAAAAAGGAAATTCACATGAAAAAAAAAACATGTAAATGTTCAATACATGTAACTTTACAGAATAGCAGACATTACTCTGTAATACTCATTCATAACTGCATTAATTAGCAAAAGAAGAAAACAAACTTGGAATATACATAAAATAGCTGCACATGAGGTAGAGCACATAAAAAAATTGTATTCTCAATTATGTGATCCTGGCCGCAACGCAGTTCCATACAATAAATGTGGTAGAAATTGGTACTTGCATATCAGCGACGATTCGGCATTTGCAAAGGCATGTTCGCCGCTAATAGTGTTCTTTTGCATTCGCATGTCCGCCTAGTTGAAGTCTTAATTAATTCCCAGTTTTCTTAGTAAATCAACTCCATTATGACTTAAACTTCCTGTGGTCCGATTTTTTTTTATTTTTTTATGCGGCTTATTGCAAATCAATGACAGGCTGCAGCTGTACTCCAGAAACCACACATCCAAGCAGACAGCTTACACCTAGGGTCACTCATCTGTCTCCGTATGCAAGTAAACACTGGGTGCAGAAAATTCAAATGGTGACTGCAGTTAATTAGATGCAGTCACTGTTTGGGTAATCTGACTGTTGTGTTAGCAGCTGCTGTCAGAATACAATAGCTAGCAGCTGGAATTCCTTCATCCAGGCTGTATAATATAGATGGGGGGGATCTATTAATTTCTTCGGTTCAGCCCGGGGGGGGGGGGGTTAATGCATATAGCCAGCTCGAGTGGAGCTGTGTCTGCTTTAACCTGCTCAGATCCGGGCCATTGCCAAATGACGGCAACAGCGCGGATCTGAAAAACCGGGACTACGTCCATTGACGTCGTCCCCTTTCCTCATTCCCAGCGCGCTCTCGTGAGCGCGCCTCGGGGAAAATCTGTGTTGGCCGTGTCCCTTGGACACAGCCAATCACAGATCGCTGTAAACGGCCAATCACAGCGGCCGTTTACAGCGCGATCGCCGCCTCCAATGAGAGATGATCTAAAAGGTAAACAATTGAGATCATCTCTCATTGCCGGCTCTCTCTCTCCTCACACAGAGACAGCGTGTGAGGAGAGAGAGATTCTGTGAGTAAAAAACAGCAAAGTGTGCCCAAAAAGTGCCCAACAGTGCCCACAGTGACACCAATATAGTGCCATCTGTGCCCACCTGTGCACATCAGTGCCCACTTGTGCCATCAGTGCATCATCAGTGCCCGTCTGTGCCCATCAGTGCCCGTCTGTGCCCATCAGTGCCCGTCTGTGCAGTGCGCATCTGTGCAATCAGTGCGCATCTGTGCAATCAGTGCGCATCTGTGCCACCTCCTCAGTGCCCATCTGCGCCATCTCCTCAGTGCCCATCTGTGCCATCTCCTCAGTGCCCATCTGTGCCATCTCCTCAGTGCCCATCTGTGCCACCTCCTCAGTGCCCATCTGTACCAATCAGTGCCCATCTGTCGCTTCAGTGCACATCTGTGCTGCCTTATCAGTGCCCATCTGTGCTGCCTTATCAGTGCCCATCTGTGCCGCTTCATCAGTGCCCATCTGTGCCGCTTCATCAGTGCCCATCTGTTCCACCTCACCTGTGCCACATCAGTGCATATCTGTGCCCACCTGTGCCGCCTCATTAGTGTAAATCTGTGCACATCTGTGCTGCTTCCTCAGTGCTCATCTGCTGCCTCAGTGCCCATTTGTGCCGCCTCATCAGTGCCCATCTGTGCCGCCTCATCAGTGCCTATCTGTGCGATCAGTGCCCACTTGTGCCGCCTCATCAGTGCACATCTGTGCCATCAATTAGTGCCACCTCATCAGTGCAGGCTTAGCACACAGCTGTGCAATCTCATAAACCACCAGCCGCCATGTCCAAAAAAAGCTTTTCCGCCGAGGAGGCATACCAAATTCTTTCTACGGCCGATGAGAGCAACGCGGAGCTCTCTTTTTCAGATTCCCTCTCCAATTCGGATTCTGACGTAAATTACGAGCCAGTCCTCAGTAGCGAAACACTTACAGACTCGGAGGAAGAAACTCGGCCCGCCAAACGAAGGCGTTCTAGTGAGGAGGCAGTGGCATCCGCCAGCACCGCAGTGGCATCCGCCAGCACCGCAGTGGCATCCGCCAGCATCGCAGTGGCATCCACTAGCACTGCAGTGCCATCCACTAGCACCGCAGTCCCTCGGCAAGAAAGGCCAAGTACCAGTGGGGTGTCACCCCAGCCCCAAAGGGTTAGGTCCCATGCCAGCCTTCCCTTTGCACTTCAGAACCCCTTGTGGCTTCCTCCCAATTCAGGAGAAGCTAGCGTTCCCCCTTTCACGGCCCAGCCAGGAGTCCAGGTGGATACAGGGAATTTCACCCCAATTAATTTTTTTAATTTAATTTTTACGGAGGACATGTTGGCGTCAATTGTGGCCCAGTGCAACCTGTATGCACAGCAATTTATTTTGCAAAATCCCACATCATATTATGCCCGTCCCTATGAGTGGAGAGACCTGACAGTGGAGGAGTTCAAGGTTTTTTTGGGCCTCACATTGAATATGGGGCTCACTCAAAAAAACGAATTCCGTTCCTATTGGTCAACCCACCCCCTCCACCACATGCCGCTCTTCTCCGCGGTAATGCCCAGAACCAGGTATCTGATGATAATGAGGTTCCTACATTTTAGCGACAATACCCAGTGCCCTCCCCGAACTGATCCAAATTTTGACAGGCTTTACAAAATTCGCCCAATATTAAATTATTTTTCCGAAGTATTCCCCCAGCTGTTCACCCCGGACCAACAAATATGTGTAGATGAGTCCCTTGTGAAATTTAGCGGCAGGCTTAAAATTAAGCAATATATCCCCAGCAAAAGGGCCCGCTATGGGGTGAAGGTGTACAAACTATGTGACCGAGCCACAGGGTACACATATTCCTTCAAGGTGTACGAAGGGAAGGACACCCAGCTGCAGCCTCCTAATTGCCCGGACTACTTGGGAACCAGCGGGAAAGTTGTTTGGGACCTCATATACCCCCTACTCGACAAAGGATACCACCTGTATGTAGATAACTTCTACACTTCTCTGCCCCTGTTCCACAACCTTCATCGGAAGAAGACGCCAGCATGTGGCACCGTGAAAAAAAATCGGAAGGGCTTTCCTCAAAGTCTTGTTAATAAGAAGTTGAGAAAAGGAGAAACGGCATGTCTGCGTAACAAAGAGATTCTGGCAGTGAAGTGGAGGGACAGAAGGGATGTGTATATGTTGTCTTCCATCCACAACAACACCTATGTGGAAATCCCCAGAAGGAATGGCCCCATCCAGAAACCCACATGCATCCATCAATACAATTTGTTTATGGGGGGAGTCGACTTTAACGATCAAATGTTGGAACCATATCTTGCCTCAAGAAGGACATACCACTGGTACAAAAAAGTAGCGATTTATTTTTTTCAATTGGCCATATACAACTCCTATATCATTTACCGCAAATTCACCCAAAACCCCCAACGCTTCCTTGGCTACCTGGAGGAAATTTACATTGCCCTTATATTCCCGAACGGCCCACCAGTAAACATCCGATCAGATGTTGTTAGTCGACTCTCCGAGCGCCACTTTCCAGATAAACTCCCTCCCAGACCAACAGGCCAAAGACGCCAAAAAAGATGTAAGGTGTGTACCAGAGCAGGAGTCAGAAGAGACACATCTTATTATTGTGCAGAATGTCCTTCCGAACCAGGCCTCTGTATAGGTGAATGCTTCCGCCGTTACCATACTTCACTAAATTATTAGTGAAGTATGGTAACCGTAATCCTCAGTTCCTGCCTTCACACCCCTTATGCCACTGCCTGCTCTGTAACTGACCCTGGCTTGTTATTTGACCACGCTTCTGCCTGCCGATTTTGTACATACCGCTGCCTCATCTGGAACTGACCCTGGACTGTTTTTTCGACCATGCTTCTGCCTAACGATTCTGTACATACCTCTGCCTGATATGGAACTGACCCTGGACTGTTATTCGACCATGCTTCTGCCTAACGATTCTGTACATACCTTTGCCTGATCTGGAACTGACCTTGGACTGTTTGACCATGCCTCTTGCCTGCCTCTTGGACTGATCTTGTACCCTGCAACTGGACTAGTGGGATTCAACACAGGGATCTCACATATGTGAGGGGCTCCAGAATAGTTTTTCTGGATGAAGAAAACAATTTTCTTTGTTTTCTCATTCCTAGATTAGGGTCTGGAGACTCGGAGGCTTCAAAGAGATTTGGGTGGGAGAAGCCTCTACCCCTGTCCCCATTCTGTCCTGAACGAGGCCCTACTTCTGCCTGCTGCCTGTAGGAGTTACTGCTGTCATGCCTCTGTTTGTCGCACTGACCACAGCACATGGACCTTGTTCCTGCCTACTACCAAGACCAATATTTTGGCACTGCTGACAATCTCTGCCTGCACTGACCCTGCACTGCACTGACCTATGGACAGTATCCCTGCCTGCTGCCTGTACTGACTATGGACAGTATTTCTGCCTGCTGCCTGAAAAATTGTGTTCGCTGTTGCTGACCAAGTCCCTGCCTGCTGCCTGGACCAGTGCTATCCTCCTGGGGACAACTATACTACTGAAACCACAGGTAATCTTTTGTTTCTCTTTGCTCAGCATAATGTATTTTGGGGTGTAATTCTTGGTATATGCATGCTATGTGTCCCTGGAACACCTGATGGTGTTCCTTGCATGTTGTATCTCTGTATGTGGCCAGGCTGTGTAAAGGTCTCACACATGTGGTATTGCCATACTCAGAAGGAGTGCCACAATGTATTTTGGGGTGTCATTTTTGCTATGTAAATGCTATGTGTTGGAAATATCCTATAAACGGACAACTTTGTGTAAAAAAAATGCGTTTTCATTTTTTTTCCACATATTCCAAAAACTTCTGGAAAAAAATGAACCATTCAAAAGACTCATTATGCCTCATAGATTATATGTTGGGGTGTTGGCTTTCCAAAATGGGGTCATTTTGTGGGCGTTTCCATTGTCCTGGTGCTCCAGGGCCTTCAGAAGTGTAATAGGTGGGTGAGAAATGAGATGTGTAATTTATGCTCCTAGAACACCTGAAGGTGCTACTTCAATGTTAGGCCTCTGTATGTGGTCAGGCTGTGTAAAAGTCTCACACATGTGGTATCGTTTTACTCAGGAGGAGTAGCAGAATGTATTTCGGGGTGTTATTTTTGCTATGTAAATGCTATGTGTTGGAAATATCTTATAAACGGACAACTTTGTGTAAAAAAAAATGCGTTTTCATTTTTTTCTACATTTTCCAAAAACTTCTGGAAAAAAATGAACCATTCAAAAGACTCATTATGCCTCATAGATTATACGTTGGGGTGTTAGCTTTCCAAAATGGGGTCATTTTGTGGGCGTTTCCATTGTCCTGGTGCTCCAGGACCTTCAAAAATGTAATAGGTGGGTGAGAATCGAGATGTGTAATTTATGCTCCTAGAACACCTGAATGTGCTACTTCAATGTTAGGCCTCTGTATGTGGTCAGGCTGTGTAAAAGTCTCACACATGTGGTATCGTTTTACTCAGGAGGAGTAGCAGAATGTATTTCGGGGTGTTATTTTTGCTATGTAAATGCTATGTGTTGGAAATATCTTATAAACGGACAACTTTGTGTAAAAAAAAATGCGTTTTCATTTTTTTTCACATTTTCCAAAAACTTCTGGAAAAAAATGAACCGTTCAAAAGACTCATTATGCCTCATAGATTATACGTTGGGGTGTTAGCTTTCCAAAATGGGGTCATTTTGTGGGCGTTTCCATTGTCCTGGTGCTCTAGGGCCTTCAAAAGTGTAATAGGTAGTCAACAAGTTAGATGGGTAATTTATGCTCCTTGAACACCTGATGATGCTCCCTGCATGTTGGGCCTCTGTATGTGGCCAGTTAGTGAAAAAGTCCCACACATGTGGTATTGTAATACTCAGGAGGAGTAGCCGAATGTATTTTGTGGTGTCATTTGTGGTATGGACATTCCATGTGAGAGAAATAAGCTATTACAATGACAATTTTCTGAAAAAAATATAAAAAATAAAAAAAAACCTTAATTTGCAAAGAATTGTGGGAAAAAATGACAACTTCAAATAACTCACCATGCCTTTACTAAATACCCTGGAATGTCTACTTTCCAAAAAGGGGTCATTTGGGGGGCATTTGTACTTTCCTGGCTTGTTATGGTCTCAAGAAAGGAGATGGGCCTCAGTACATCAGGTGTGATCAGATGTGATCATTTTTTTATGATTTGTACCATAGCTTGTAGACTCTATAAATTTCACACAGACCACATAATATCCACTAATTTGGGTTATTTTTACCAAAGATATGTAGCAGTATAAATTGTGGCCAACATTTATGAATAAAAGTTGCTAATTTGCAAAATTTTATCACAGAAACTAAGAAAAAAGCATTTTTTTTCAAAATTTTCGGTCTTTTTTCATTTATAGCGCAAAAATTAAAAAACCCAGAGGTGATCAAATACCACCAAATGAAAGCTCTATTTGTATGAAAAAAAGGACAAAAAAATTGTTTGGGTACAGTGTTGCATGACTGAGTAATTGTCATTCAAAATGTGAGAGCACTGAAAGCTGAAAATTGGTCTGGGCAGGAGGGGGGTTTAAGTGCCCAGTAAGCAAGTGGTTAAACACTGAACTTGATGTCCTAAACAAAAAAAAAAAAAACATGCAGAAGTTCCACTCCCAGTACTGGAATATTAATCTCATTGCTCGTCCCTTAGAAAACACAATTCTGAGCTAATGACAGAAAACGTGCAATGCTCTGTTATTATGGGACAGGAGCTGGCAACATACTTTTTCTGTATATGACTTCCAAATTAAGAGTGGGGGGGGGGGGGGGGGCAGGGGGTGTTGATCGTTTTTATACAATAAACACTCATCTGCTCTCTCGATCTGTTAATGTTTAATGAGCTGTCTGCACAGTATGACAATGAACATCTCGTACAACAAACACCACTCAACCCGCGGAGGAAACACGCAGCGTGGCTCATCTTCCCCCATCAGGGAGCAATATAAACATGGAAAAGTTGGACTAAAGCTCAGAAGTGTATTACTAGCAATGTAAATGGTAATAACACGCTCTTACTCACACAGAGATTAAAGACACACATGTGTAGTATTGAAGCGAACTGATTGTTAATGAAAGTGACTTATGTTTATTCCCGTGCTTTGGTGGAGGATGCTATGAAGGTCATTTATCATAACTGGAAGACCTGCGACCCAAACACCAGGATATGAATGGTGTATAGGAGTCTGGTCAGTATCGAGTTGTGTTTGACACATCTTTAGAGGATCAGTGCTAAGCTACTTGAAATATGAATATATTGCTATGCCTGCAGGCTGTTAAGGGCGCTGTGTGTGGGTGCTGAATGCAACAATGTGCAAGTCAATAAGATATGTATAAGCTTGTATCAATTTCAAATCTACCAACATTTAGAAATGAATTGAACTTTAAAGCTGAAGCCTTGGCTAAACAATGCCTCTGTGCAGGAGCTTCCTGTAATAAAGACCAGTCACTGCTGCTCTTTCTCCTTGTGCAGAATGTTTGGTCTTGTATGCAGAGTAAAGTTCTCTGCAGGCAGCCTGTAGTGGGTGGATCTGCTGGGTCCCTCCCACACCTCTGCTCTTTGCACAGGCTACATCATATGTACATCATAGACCAGTGATGGCGAACCTTGGCACCCCAGATGTTTTGGAACTACATTTCCCATAATGCTCCTGCACTCTGCAGTGTAGTGGAGCATCATGGGAAATGTAGTTCCAAAACATCTGCGGTGCCAAGGTTCGCCATCACTGTCATAGACCCTTGAACAGTTTAAGGCCTGATTCATACAGTATATAAGAGCAGTTTACAGTTTGGAAATGTTGAACATTACTGGCAGTGTTGATTGCCACAATAAACAAGCCGCTAGCAGGCTTTAGAACTTCTTGAAGCTTGTTTGAAGCCTACTAACAGTTTGCCTAAAGTGGCAATCAACACGTTCATTAGGATCTGTGTTCAACCTTTACAAATGGACGTTGACTAGTACTTTAAAAGCTTCAACAAAGCTTGCTGTTCACCAGTGGCGACAGCTCCATTAGGGGCACAGGGGCGCTGCCCCCCTAATACATGCGCCCGACCCCTAATCTACATGCAGGGCGCCGGTTGCATGGATTTCAATGTTTTTTTTTTTTTTTTCAAACACATAATTAGAGCCTGAGGCTCTAATTGGCTTCAAAAAGGGTGGACCAGTTGTGTGACAATAGCGAATTAAGATTCGCTATCATCTTCCTGCTTCTCCAACCGGCCAATCAGGAAGCAGGCCTTAAGACCCGATCGGCAAGGGGAAACCGCTGAAGTTGCCCTGGATGGGGTAAAAGCCGCCCCCCCAAAAAAAAGTGGAGCACCAGCTGCCACTGCTGTTCACACTGCTTTTTTACAGGCTGAAGCCCATGTGAAAGGTGCCTAAGGCTGGATTCACACTTATGCATTTTTAGTGCTTTTTGCATTTTGCAGATTTGCACTACAGAACGAGTTCCATAGGAAACCATGTTAAATGGACTGTAGTGCAAATCTGCAAAATGCAAAAAAGCACTAAAAATGCATAAGTGTGAATCCAGCCTTATAGAGTGGAAATAATCCAATGGGCACATTGGAGGGATTTCCACTCACTTTTTGTTTTGGCTATGGGACAGGAAGTAAAGGGAAATGAGTACCAAAAAATAAACCTAACAGGGGCTATAACCCTCCCTTAAGCCTCATACACACAATTGGATTGTTGACCAACATAGCGTCAGACTTTTGTCCGAAGGGCGTGTGCATACTAACAGTACACAATTGTCGGCCAACAATCACGAACGTAGTGACGCACTGCATGGAATTTCAGCTCTTGAGCGCCACCCTTTGGGCATCTTCTGCTAATGTCGTGTTTGGTGAGCATTGATTTCGGGCATGCGTGTTTGTACTTTGGACTTTTGTGTGACGGACTTGTGTACAGACGATATGAAAATCTGACAACAGACCTTTGTCCGCCGAAAATTTACTAGCCTGCCATCCAACATTTGTTGGCCGAAAGATGGACAACAATTGTCTGAAGGAGCGTACTAACGGTATGGTTTTAGGCCAACAGTCTGTCATCACACAATCCCCTGGCAACAATCGGATCGTGTGTACAAAAAACAAAAAAGGCAGAGGAAATGGTCTATTTATATAAAAAAAAAATGCATAGCCATCCATACAGTGAAATTGCAGGTAAATGTTTCTTAGGGCCATTCACACCAGTTCAGTCCATTTGTTTCTGCATCGAAAAACCCATGGACATTAGGATTCCAATGGCAAAGTTCACATCACTGCAGTGCATTCCAGTACAGTCAACAAAAGTTGCAACATTTTTTCTGTACGGAACTGCACTAGAATGTGGCAGAATGCATAAAAAAGACATCTAGATGCATTAAAAATGCTTTGGAACATATTACAGCAATAAAAAAAAATCTGAAACTCATTGAACTGGATGGAATTGCACTGGAATGCATTGAAAATGTATCAGAAATATGTATGCAAAAAAGCACCCGGAACGTCTTTCTGTCCTGTGAAGCAGCCCCTTTGCTTTATTCTCTTCTAAATGATTGTTCATTCATTATGGACATTAGTTAAATGTCACCTTATGGCCGATAGATGGCACCAAGGAGCATAAGATATAAATATGTATTTGTAGCAAGAAATACAATAATAACACTAGAGGGAATTAAAGAGGAGGTCCACTCACCGCTGCAAAAATTAAAGGCCAGCAGCTGCACATACTGCAGCTGCTGACTTTTAATAATCGGACACTTACCTGTCCTGGAGTCCAGCGATGTCAGCACCGCAGCTGATGTTTCCATCAGCTGTCGGGTGCATGCCGCCTCCATTGCGAGTGCAGTGAAGCCTTATGGCTTCACGCCGGGAACCCTACTGCGCATGCGCGAGGCTCCGCGCCTCTCTCCTACTGGCCCGGCGGCTGGGAAGGAGGAGGGAGGAGGGAGCCCAGGCGGTGACGTCAATACCCGTGGCTGAGGCTCCCGGCAGTAGGAATAGGACACCTGTATTAGACAGGTAACCTGTCCCCCAAGAAACCCCCCACCCCCCGAAAGGTGCCAAATGTGGCACTGGAGGGGGGAAGAGTACAACGAGCGGAAGTTCCACAATGTCCCTAGTAGTTTACTACTGTTCATAATAAAAAGCATAATACATAATAATTTTTATTTACACAATACATTCTTTTCCTCAGTTTAAAAAAGAAAAAGGAGGAGTAAAATAAACAAGACATTAATGTTAATAACATTATATTGAATGCACCCTTGTGGCTGTCAGAAACCAGTGTTCAAAAAAGACTAGAAAAACTTAAAGAACTGCAGAGACACTGATTTTTGTTCACTCAGACAATCACCCCACACCAGTAGGTTTTTGTTGCAAAATTTTCTGTTCCCATGTTTATTTATTTATTTATTTATTTATTTATTTATTTCCCTCTTTGCATTTTTTATTCGCCACTTGTACACCCTGTTTTTTACATTGCCGATTTTACTAATATACACCCATTTTAGGTGTTATCACCCCCGGTATCTCATATTTATGCAGTGGGGCATTTTTTTCACTTGGGATTTATTCACTTGGGCTAGGACACAATTTTAGATACAAGAATTTTTACATTTTTTACATATGTACATTTTTACTTTCAGATTCAGTGTGGATCGGGTGTGTCCTCCCACCTTTCCCCTCACATTTTCACTTAATGGACATCTGGTTTGTTGCATTGCTGCACCCTTGCTTTGGGTGGGGGGCCCCCGCCTCAGCCCCAGACCTAGCATTGTACCTGTCATCCTATGTTTCCCCTATCAGTGGCTTGGCCAGCTTTTTGAGTTGGCATGTGAGTATGGGATTCTTTGCGCACTTTTTTTTTGTCTCGACCTAGGTTACTTATTACCAATACACTATTTTTCATTTAGAACTCCCCATGTATATCTATTTGTGGCATTGTACTCCTGACGAGTGGACAAATCCACGAAACGTCATTCCCTCAATCTCTCGATTTCCATAAGGAACACTCATCATGTACCTATGGTTGCAAACATCATTATGTATTTATCTCTATGAATTAAACTTTATTTGTTATTTGTCATGTGTCAGCTTAGTATGGCCTTTTTGAAATCTGTTCTTATACCAATTGTATTTTGTACCTTGAGGTAATGAAATGTTTCAACTTGTAAATTAAATATTTTTACTTATGTACCCTTTTATGCGATTTACACTGTTACTTTTTCATTTGTGACACGCCTCATTCAAAGTTCCATGACCAATTTCTCTCTGCATTACATGTAATTAGGGATGGAGGCTTGCCACAGTGGCTATATCAGGTCACACTCTGTTTTTATATGTTCTAGGCTATAAGAAGATTGCCAAAACCCTGAAACTGAGCTGCAGCACGGTGGCCAAAACCATACAGCGGTTTAACAGGAGAGGTTCCACTCAGAACAGGCCCCACCATGGTCGACCAAAGGAGTTAAGTGCACATGATCAGCGTCATATCCAGAGGTTGTCTTTGGGAAATAGACGTATGAGTACTGCCAGCATTGCTGCAGAGGTTGAAGGGGTGGGGGGTCAGCCTGTCAGTGCTTAGACCATACGCCACACACTGCATCAAATTGGTCTCCATGACTGTTGTCCCAGAAGGAAGGTTCTTTAAAAGATGATGCACAAGAAAGCCCACAAACAGTTTGCTGAAGACAAGCAGACTAAGGACATAGTTTACTGGAACCATGTCCTGTGGTCTGATGAGACCAAGATAAACTTATTTGGTTCAGATGGTGTCAAGCATGTGTGGCAGCAACCAAGTGAGGACAAAGACAACTGTGTCCTGCCTGCAGTCAAGCATAGTGGTGATAGTGTCATGGTCTGGGGCTGCATGAGTGCTGCCAGCACTGGGGAGCTACAGTTCATTGAGGAAACCATGAATGCCAACATTTACTGTGACATACTGAAGCAAAGCATTATCCCCTCCATTCGGAGACTGGGCCGCAGGGCAGTATTCCAACATGATAACGACCCCAAACACACCTCCAACACGACCACTGCCTTGCCAAAGAAGCTGACGGTAAAAGTGATGGACTGGCCAAGCATGTCTCCAGACCTAAATACTATTGAGCATCTGTGGGGTATCCTCAAACGGAAGGTGGAGGAGCGCAAGCTCTCTAATGTCCACCAGCTCCGTAATGTCATCATGGAGGAGTGGAAGAGGACTCCAGTGACAGCCTGTGAAGCTCTGATGAACTCCATGCCAAAGAGGTTTAAGACAGTGCTGGAAAATAATGGTGGCCACAAAATATTCACATTTTCACTTAGGGGTGTACTTACTTTTGTTGCCAGCGGTTTAGACATTAATGGCTGTGTGTTGAGTTATTTTGAGGGGACAGCAAATTTACACTGTTATACAAGCTGTACACTCACTACTTTACATTGTAGCAAAGTGTCATTTCTTCAGTGTTGTCACATGAAAATATATATTAAAATATTTACCAAAATGTGAGGGGTGTACGCACTTTTGTGAGATACTGTAAGTCTACATGCATTCTTGTTATGGCATATGCTATTTCCTCTAGATGTTTGTACATGTATATTTGGTTATGTAGCATACTTATTGTGTGTGTTTACTTTAGAGAATCCTCCATTGTGCTATACTAGGGCAATCCCCTGAAGGAGACTACACTGGTCGAAATGCGTCACAGCTGCTTGGCAAAATGCATAATAGAGTATCTATTCTGATTCACTGTATTGTATTACCTTGTACATGTTTATTGCTATTTCTATTTTTAATGTTCAGTGATGCCCTCTACTCTGATAGAGGTGACATTTTAGCTTTTTCAATAAATGTTTGTTTTATATTTTCATTACTGTGTATGGTCATTTAAAAAATCTCTGGGTGTCACAAAGCCCCAGTGCTCCTCACCATTTCCCTTTTCCTTTGTGGACCATGTTGAGAGAAGGGATTTCTCGGGGAGAACATCCTGGGACAGATAAGTGTTTTCATTAGCTGCTGTTTTTGTAGTCCCTTACCATTAATAAGCACAAAAATGACTGGAGCTCCTCTTTAAATGGAGAAACGATTGCAATATACAAATCTGTAAATTGTGACTGTATCATTGGGCAAAAAAACTATTGAGGGTCTCTAAAGAAGACATACTGCCATGCACAACAGTTAGTTCTTTAACTGCATAGAGGGGGTTCTTTACTGTTGGGGTAGAAAAGATGTGGAATTCCCATCCACAGTTGGTGGAGTCACTGGAGAGCACAGATAAATTTAAATATTAACATATATAAATAAATAATATTACATATAAAACACTTTTGAGTAGGTATAAAAATAAATTATAAATACCCTTTTTTCCTTTTTTAGAAGTGATCCCATACCCTCTGTTCTCAGTTTCATAAGAGCTGGAGGAGGGCAAGCAGCAGCACACAGAGCTTTCCAGTGTGAATGGCTGTGCAGCAGGGGCATATCAGGACAAGTCTGATCAATGGAGGAGAGCACACTGAATTCCCAGCATAGCTAGAGAACTGACCACGCAGTGTTCTCCTGCTTAGTGTGGTCAGTTTTTAATAGGAAAGCAGAGGGACTGGCAGGGACACCAGGGAATTCATGTTAAGGAAGCAATGCAAACAAAACAGGATACTTTCTTTTACAAGTACATGGTACAACAGGCACATATCAGGAATATGACATTTTGGGATAACAAACGCTTTAGCCACTTCCAGACCAGGCCTTTTCTGCTACTTTTTGTTTACATGTAACAATCAGTATTTTTTACTAGAAAATTGCTTAGAACCCCCAAACATTATACATTTTTTGTTAAAAGCAGAGGCCCTGGAGAATAAATTGGTGGGGTTTGCAATGTTTTATGTTACACGGTATTTGCACAGAGTTTTTTGAGCGTTTTTAGACAAAATACACTTTTTTGAATTTTAATGCAAAAAATCCACAATACATAACCCAATTCTTTTGTAAAATATAAAAATGATGTTACACACAGTAAATAGATACCAAACATGTCACGCTTTAAAATTGTGCATGTCTGTGCAACAGTGACAAAAAATTTAAATTCTACTATCCATACAGTGGGGACGGAAAGTATTCAGACCCCCTTAAATTTTTCACTCTTTGTTATATTGCAGCCATTTGCTAAAATCATTTAAGTTCATTTTTTTTCCTCATTAATGTGCACACTAGGGATGAGCTTCGAGTTCGAGTCGAACTCATGTTCGACTCGAACATTGGCTGTTCGCAAGTTTACCGAACAGCGAACAATTTGGGGTGTTCGCGGCAAATTCGAATGTCGCGGAACACCCTTTAAAAGTCTATGGGAGAAATCAAAAGTGCTAATTTTAAAGGCTTATATGCAAGTTATTGTCATAAAAAGTGTTTGGGGACCTGGGTCCTGCCCCAGGGGACATGGATCAATGCAAAAAAAAGTTTTAAAAACTAACGTTTTTTCAGGAGCAGTGATTTTAATAATGCTTAAAGTGAAACAATAAAAGTGTAATATCCCTTTAAATTTTGTAGCTGGGGGGTGTCTATAGTATGCCTGTAAAGGGGCGCATGCTTCCTGTGTTTAGAACAGTCTGACAGCAAAATGAAATTTCGAAGGAAAAAACCCATTTAAAACTACTCGCGGCTATTGCATTGCCGGTCTGACAATACACATAGAAGTTCATTGATAAAAACGGCATGGAAATTCCCCACAGGGGAACCCCGGACCAAAATTTAAAAAAAAATGACTTGAGGGTCCCCCTAAATTCCATACAAGGCCCTTCAGGTCTGGTATGGATATTAAGGGGAACCCCGGCCAAAATTAAAAAAAAAATGATGTGGGGGTCCCCCTAAATTCCATACCAGACCCTTCAGGTCTGGTATGGATTTTAAGGGGAACCCCGCTCCAAAAAAAAAAAACGGCGTGGGGTCCCCCCAAAAATCCATACCAGACCCTTATCCGAGCACGCAACCTGGCAGGCCGCAGGAAAAGAGGTGGGGACGAGAGTGCGGCCCCCCACTCCTGAACCGTACCAGGCCACATGCCCTTAACATTGAGAGGGTGCTTTGGGGTAGCCCCCCAAAACACCTTGTCCCCATGTTGATGAGGACAAGGGCCTCATCCCCACAACCCTGGCCGGTGGTTGTGAGGGTCTGCGGGCGGGGGGCTTATCGGAATCTGGAAGCCCCCTTTAACAAGGGGACCCCCAGATCCCGGCCCTCCCCCCTGTGTGAAATGGTAAGGGGGTACTTACCCCTACCATTTCACTAAAAAACTGTCAAAAATGTTAAAAATGACAAGAGACAGTTTTTGACAATTCCTTTATTTAAATGCTTCTTATTTCTTCTATCTTCCTTCATCTTCTTCTTCTGGTTCTTCTGGCTCTTCTGGTTCTTCCTCCGGCGTTCTCGTCCAGCATCTCCTCCGCGGCGTCTTCTATCTTCTTCTCCTCGGGCCGCTCCGCACCCATGGCATGGGGAGAGGCTCCCGCTCTTCTCTTTATCCTCTTCTCTTCTTCTTTTCTTCTCTTCTTCTCTTCTTCATTTTCTTCTCCGGGCCGCTCCGCATCCATACTGGCATGGAGGGAAGCTCCCGCTGTGTGACGGCGTCTCCTCGTCTGATGGTTCTTAAATAACGGGGGGCTGGGCCACCCGGTGACCCCGCCCCCTCTGATGCACGGTGACTTGACGGGACTTCCCTGTGACGTGACGGAATGCCACAGGGAAGTCCCATCATGTCCTGTGCGTCAGAGGGGGGCGGGGTCACCGGGTGGCCCCGATCCCCTTATTTAAGAACCGTCAGACAAGGAGACGCCGTCACACAGCGGGAGCCTCCCTCCATGCCAGCATGGATGCGGAGCGGCCCGGAGAAGAAAATGAAGAAGAGAAGAAGAGAAGAAGAGAAGAAAAGAAGAAGAGAAGAAGAGAAGAGGATGAAGAGAAGAGCGGGAGCCTCCCCCCATGCCATGGGTGCAGAGCGGCCCGAGGAGAAGAAGATAGAAGACGCCGCGGAGGAGATGCTGGACGAGAACGCCGGAGGAAGAACCAGAAGAGCCAGAAGAACCAGAAGAAGAAGATGAAGGAAGATAGAAGAAAGAAGAAGCATTTAAATAAAGGAATTGTCAAAAACTGTCTTTTGTCATTTTTAACATTTTTGACAGTTTTTTAGTGAAATGGTAGGGGTAAGTACCCCCTTACCATTTCACACAGGGGGAGGACCGGGATCTGAGGGTCCCCTTGTTAAAGGGGGCTTCCAGATTCCGATAAGCCCCCCGCCCGCAGACCTCCACAACCACCGGCCAGGGTTGTGGGGATGAGGCCCTTGTCCTCATCAACATGGGGACAAGTTGTTTTGGGGGGCTACCCCAAAGCACCCTCCCAATGTTGATGGGTATGTGGCCTGGTACGGTTTAGGAGGGGGGGGCGCACTCTCGTCCCCCCCTCTTTTCCTGCAGCCTGCCAGGTTGCGTGCTCGGATAAGGGTCTGGTATGGATTTTCGGGGGGACCCCACGCCGTTTTGTTTTTTTTTGGCGCGGGGTTCCCCTTAAAATCCGTACCAGACCTGAAGGGTCTGGTATGGAATTTAGGGGGACCCCCACGTCATTTTTTTATTAAATTTTGGTTCGGGGTTCCCCTGTGGGGAATTCCCATGCCGTTTTTATCAATGAACTTCTATATGTATTGTCGGACCGGCAATGCAATAGCCGCAAGTAGTTTTAAATGGGTTTTTTCCTTCGAAATGGTATTTTGCTGTCAGGCTGTTCTAAACACAGGAAACATGCGCCCCTTTACAGGCATACTATAGACACCCCCAGCTACGAAATTTAAAGGGATATTACACTTTTATTGTTTGACTTTAAGCATTATTAAAATCACTGCTCCTGAAATAACGGCCGTTTTTAAAACTTTTTTTTGCATTGATCCATGTCCCCTGGGGCAGGACCCAGGTCCCCAAACACTTTTTATGACAATAACTTGCATATAAGCCTTTAAAATTAGCACTTTTGATTATTCATGTTCGTGTCCCATAGACTTTAACGGTGTTCGCGTATTCGAACAAACTTTTTTCCTGTTCGCATGTTCTGGTGCAAACCGAACAGGGGGGTGTTCGGCTCATCCCTAGTGCACACAGCACCCCATATTGACAGAAAAACACAGAATTGTTGACATTTTTGCAGATTTATTAAAAAAGAAAAACTGAAATATCACATGGTCCTAAGTATTCAGACCCTTTGCTCAGTATTTAGTTTTTCACACCTGGATTTGGGGATCCTCTGCCATTCCTCCTTGCAGATCCTCTCCAGTTCTGTCAGGTTGGATGGTAAACGTTGGTGGTCAGCCATTTTTAGATCTCTCCAGAGATGCTCAATTGGGTTTAAGTCAGGGCTCTGGCTGGGCCATTCAAGAACAGTCACAGAGTTGTTGTGAAGCCACTCCTTCGTTATTTTAGCTGTGTGCTTAGGGTCATTGTCTTGTTGGAAGGTAAACCTTCGGCCCAGTCTGGGGTCCTGAGCATTCTGGAGAAGGTTTCCGTCCAGGATATCCCTGTACTTGGCCGCATTCATCTTTCCCTCGATTGCAACCAGTCATCCTGTCCCTGCAGCTGAAAAACACCCCCACAGCATGATGCTGCCACCACCATGCTTCACTGTTCGGACTGTATTGGACAGGTGATGAGCAGTGCCCGGTTTTCTCGACACATACCGCTTAGAATTAAGGCCAAAAAGTTCTATCTTGGTCTCATCAGACCAAAAAATCTTATTTCTCACCATCTTGGAGTCCTTCAGGTGTTTTTTAGCAAACTCCATGCGGGCTTTCATGTGTCTTGCACTGAGGAGAGGCTTCCGTCGGGCCACTCTGCCATAAAGCCCCGGCTGGTAGAGGGCTGCAGTGATAGTTGACTTTCTACAACTTTCTCCAATCTCCCGACTGCATCCCTGGAGCTCAGCCACAGTGAAATTTGGGTTCTTCTTTACCTCTCTCATCAAGGCTCTTTTCCCCCAATAGCTCAGTTTGGCCGGTCGGCCAGCTCTAGGAAGGGTTCTGGTGGTCCCAAACGCCTTCCATTTAAGGATTATGGAGACCACTGTGCTCTTAGGAACCTTAAGTGCAGCAGAAATTTTTTGTGACCTTGGCGAGATCTGTGCCTTGCCACAATTTTGTCTCTGAGCTCTTCAGGCAGTTCCTTTGACCTCATGATTCTCATTTGCTCTGACATGCACTCTGAGCTGTAAGGTCTTAAATAGACAGGTGTGTGGCTTTCCTAATCAAGTTCAATCAGTATAATCAAACACAGCTGGACTCAAATGAAGGTGTAGAACCATCTCAAGGATGATCAGAAGAAATGGACAGCACCTGAGTTAAATATATGAGTGTCACATCAAAGGGTCTGAATACTTAGGACTATGTGATATTTCGGTTTTTCTTTTTTAATAAATCTGCAAAAATGTCAACAATTCTGTGTTTTCTGTCAATATGGGGTGCTGTGTGTACATTAATGAAGAACAAAAATGTACTTAAATGATTTTAGCATATGGCGGCAAAATAACAAAGAGTGAAAAATTTAAGGGGGTCTGAATACTTTCTGTCCCAACTGTAGGCGATGCTTTAAAAGCCTTTACAGGTTACCACTTTAGATTTTCACAGATGGGGTCTAGTGCTAGAATTACTGCCCATTATCTGAAATTCAGGGTGATGTGTGGGATGTTTCCTGTTTTCATGCATGCGGGACCGACACGTGCGTACGCCCTTGCGCTTGAGCACAGACTTTTTTTCAATAATTTTTTTTAATTTTTTATTTTTACACTGTTGCTTTACATTTTTTTATCACTTTTATTGCTGTCACAAGGAATATAAATATCACTGTGACAGCAATAGGCACGTGACAGATACTCTTTATGGAGAGATCTGATGTCAGGTCATAGCTTCCGAGTTACCATAGTGGAGAGCTAATCAAAGCTGATCCGGGCTTTGTTCAGCTTTCTGACCAGCCAGCGAACACACCAGCTGGTCACTCGGGTCTCCCGATGGGATGGGAGAGCCTGTTGCGGAAGGCAGCAGGAGAGGGTGGGGAGGGGGGGATATCCCTTCTCGGCGATTGTAAAAGCAGTCAAGCGTCTAGTTAGCCGCTAGAATTGCTTTTACAAGAGAGCTGACCGCCAGCTCTAAAAACCAGTACCAGAGTGATGCCTGCAGCTGCAGCCCAGCAACATACGGGTCCATCGCTGGTCCAGAAGTGGTGAACATTAATGTTTGCCCAATGTGCACAGAATGAACACAAACATTAGCTCACCAAATAATAATAAAAAGACCCCATTGTTTAGATCCTCCATGGAGTAATCATGGGGGTTCAGTTGCTGAATGTTTTCAAAGTGTTGTTTTCTCAGTGTTGTAAAACATATTGCACACACAGACAGCTACTCAGGGTACTAATTCTGTCATCAACACTGCTGTAGATTTTTTTAAAACAAATATTTACATAGTTACACATTGCATCCAGCAACACACTGCTAAAACAGTGAAATAGAACACTGGTCTATTCTGATGTGCTTTTTTTAAGGCATAGCAAGCAGTCAAGTACAGCTTCCTTCATACTAGTGAAAGACATCATGGCACAATATGTATGAATTCACATTTCCCTGACCCTTTGTGTAAATAATATACTATAATTAATGCCGCCTCATCAGCGCACATCAGTGAAGGAAAAAAATGACCTGTTTTACTGCGAAAAGTTGGCTCGGCTGAACTAAATGACGTACTGGTACGTCGGTTCATGCACTGGCTTTTGCGGGCACGCTCACATCGCGGGAGCTTGCCCGTGGGTCTGGCGGACTCGATGTCCGCCAGCCACCCGCGATCGCGGGAAGGAGAGTCAGAACGGGGATCTGCCTTTGTAAACAAGGCGTATCCCCGTTCTGACAAGGGAAAAGAGAGAGATCAGCTGTTCCTAGTGATCAGGAGCAGCAATCTCTATCTACTCCCAGTGAGCCCATCTCCTGACAATTAGAAAGCACCTTCCTAGGGAACACTTAACCCTTTGATCATCACTAGTGTTAACCCCTTCCCTGTCACTGGTCACCAAAAACAGTCACTTAGGGTCAGATTTGTCCACCGCAATGTCGCAGTCCCGCTAAAACCCGCAGATCGCTGCCATTACTAGTAAAAACAATAAAAAAAAAGAAAAAGTGCCTAAATCTTTCCCCTATTTTGTAGACGCTATAACTTTTGCGCAAACCAATCAATATACGCTTATTGCAACTTTTTTTTTTACCACAAATATTATTGTATTATATGTATTATAGCAATAAATAAATAAAATAAATAAAAATGGCAGAGGTGATCAAATACCACCAAAAGAAAGCTATATTTGTGGGGAAAAAAGGACATCAATTTTTTTTGGGAACATTGTTGCACGACCGCGTATTGTCAGTTAAAATAACGCAGTGCCGTATCGCAAGACACGGCCTGGTCAGGAAGTGGTTAAAGTGTCTATGTCGGGGCAAAATAGAAAATAAAACCTATTTAAAATATCTCTGGGATACTTGCATGCTTCCCCATGTTTTATCCCTTTAAACATCCTGTATAGTAATTGTAGAGTCTGTTTTTAGCTAAAATAAAAAATATATTATACTTACCTGTTCTGTGCAAGTGGCGCCGATCCTTCTCACATCATTTGACTCAGAGTTTCCTGTGAAAGCAGGAAGTGAAGAGAGAAGAGCTGCAGACAGGACAGCATTGGATTGTGAGGGGAGACAGGCAAGTGTTTGGGTACAGGTAGAGAGCACATCAAATTATCAGTTCACAAGATTTCTGGCAAAATCTACAGGTATTTTTGTACTTAACGAATAGATACGTATAACAAAACAATTATTATGGTATGTTTAGATTACCAAAATTGACAAAATAAGTGTAGAATTACCCCCACACAGGGCCGGATTAACCACCTAAAGTGGGGTTCCACCCAAAAAAAAAAAACTACATGAAAAATTCTAAAAAAAAAAAAAAAAAAATTTGGATATTTTTTTTTTTTTTTACTCACCTCTAAATGCCTGTTGCCTGCAGTATTTGTAGCTGCTGACTTTTAATTTTTTTTTTTTTTGACTGGCCCTCCTCTTTAACCATTTCAGCCCCGGAAGGATTTACCCCCTTCCTGACCAGAGCACTTTTTACAATTCGGCACTGCGTCGCTTTAACTGCTAATTGCGCGGTCATGCAATGCTCTACCCAAACGAAATTTGCGTCCTTTTCTTCCCACAAATAGAGCTTTCTTTTGATGGTATTTGATCACCTCTGCGGTTTTTATTTTTTGCGCTATAAACGGAAAAAGACTGAAAATTTTGAAAAAAAATGATATTTTCTACTTTTTGTTATAAAAAAAATCCAATAAACTAAATTTTAGTCATACATTTAGGCCAAAATGTATTCGGCCACATGTCTTTGGTAAAAAAAATGTCAATAAGCGTATATTTATTGGTTTGCGCAAAAGTTATAGCGTCTACAAACTAGGGTACATTTTCTGGAATTTACACAGCTTTTAGTTTATGACTGCCTATGTCATTTCTTGAGGTGCTAAAATGGCAGGGCAGTACAAAACCCCCCCAAATGACCCCATTTTGGAAAGTAGACACCCCAAGGAAATTGCTGAGAGGCATGTTGAACCCATTGAATATTTTTTTTTTGTCCCAAGTGATTGAATAATGACAAAAAAAAATAAAAAAAAATAAAATTTACAAAAAGTTGTCACTAAATGATATATTGCTCACACAGGCCATGGGCATATGTGGAATTGCACCCCAAAATACATTCAGCTGCTTCTCCTGAGTACGGGGATACCACATGTGTGGCACTTTTTGGGAGCCTAGCCGCGTACGGGGCCCCGAAAACTCAGCACCACCTTCAGGATTTCTAAGGGCATACATTTTTGATTTTACTCCTCACTACCTATCACAGTTTTGAAGGCCATAAAATGCCAAGATGGCACAAACCCCCCCCAAATGACCCCATTTTGGAAAGTAGACACCCCAAGCTATTTGCTGAGAGGCATGGTGAGTATTTTGCAGCTCTCATTTGTTTTTGAAAATGAAGAAAGACCAGAAAAAATTTTTTTTTTTTCTTTTTTCAATTTTCAAAACTTTGTGACAAAAAGTGAGGTCTGCAAAATACTCACTATACCTCTCAGCAAATAGCTTGGGGTGTCTACTTTCCAAAATGGGGTCATTTGGGGGGGGGGGGTTGTGCCACCTGGGCATTCCATGGCCTCCGAAACTGTGATAGGCAGTGAAGAGTGAAATCAAAAATTTACGGCCTTAGAAAGCCTGAAGGCGGTGCTTGGTTTTCGGGGTCCCGTGCGCGGCTAGGCTCCCAAAAAGTCCCACACATGTGGTATCCCCGTACTCAGGAGAAGCAACAGAATTTATTTTGGGGTGTAATTTCACATATTCCCATGGCATGTTTGAGCAATATAACATTTAGTGACAACTTTGTGCAAAAAAAAAAAAAAAAATTGTCTCTTTCCCGCTACTTGTGTCACAATATAAAATATTCCATGGACTCGACATGCCTCTCAGCAAATAGCTTGGGGTGTCTACTTTCCAAAATGGGGTCATTTGGGGGGGGTTTGAACTGTCCTGGCATTTTATGCACAACATTTAGAAGCTTATGTCACACATCACCCACTCTTCTAACCACTTGAAGACAAAGCCCTTTCTGACACTTTTTGATTACATGAAAAAATTATTTTTTTTTGCAAGAAAATTACTTTGAACCCCCAAACATTATATATTATTTTAAAGCAAATGCCCTACAGATTAAAATGGTGGGTGTTTCATTTTTTTTTTCACACAGTATTTGCGCAGCGATTTTCAAACGCATTTTTTGGGGAAAAAACCCACTTTTTTAAATTTTAATACACTAAAACACACTATATTGCCCAAATGTTTGATGAAATAAAAAAGATGATCTTAGGCCGAGTACATGGATACCAAAGATGACATGCTTTAAAATTGCGCACAAACGTGCAGTGGCAACAAAATTAATACATTTTTAAAAGCCTTTAAAAGCCTTTACAGGTTACCACTTTAGATTTACAGAGGAGGTCTACTGCTAAAATTACTGCACTCGATCTGACCTTCGCGGTGATACCTCACATGCATGGTGCAATTGTTGTTTACATTTGACGCCAGACCGCCGCTTGCGTTCGCCTTAGCGCGAGAGCAGGGGGGACAGGGGTGCTTTTTATTTATTTATTTTTTTTCTTTATTATTTTTTTGCTTTTTTATCTTATTTTTAAACTGTTCCTTTCATTTTTTTTTTAAAATCATTTTTATTGTTATCTCAGGGAATGTAAATATCCCCTATGATAGCAATAGGTAGTGACAGGTACTCTTTTTTGAAAAAATTGGGGTCTATTAGACCCTAGATCTCTCCTCTGCCCTCAAATCATCTGACCACACCAAGATCGGTGTGATAAAATGCTTCCCCAATGGCGCTATTTACATCCGGCGAAATCTAAGTCATAAAATGCTCGTAGCTTCCGGTTTCTTAGGCCATAGAGATGTTTGGAGCCACTCTGGTCTCTGATCAGCTCTATGGTCAGCTGGCTGAATCACCGGCTGCATTCTCAGGTTCCCTGTTGAGACAGGAGAGCCAGAGAAAAACACGGAAGACGGTGGGGGGGGGGCATTCCCTCCCACTGCTTGTAAAAGCAGTCTAGAGGCTAATTAGCCGCTAGGATTGCTTTTACATGAAAGCCGACCGCTGGCTAAAAAGAATGATACCAAGATGATACCTAAACCTGCAGGCATCATTCTGGTATAACCACTCAAAGTCGTGAATGGCGTACCTGAAGACAAAAAAATGGTTAACAATAAAGCACAGTAAACGGTAAAGTATAAAAAATTGCATACCTGAAAAGCAAACACGATAAAACATAATAACAATAAAACATTGCAGAATAGAATACAGTAAAAAAGAGCAGAACAATAGAGAGAGAGAATAGAGAGAGAGAACAATAAAACGACAACTATTTTTTTTTATTTTTGTTTGTTTTTTTTTTTTTTTTTACACTTTTTTTTTGTAACTGTAACTTTTATAACTGTAACCGGTTCCAGGTTCGGGTCTCTCAAAATGCGATGGCATCTTGGGAGACCCTGTGAAAGTGTGCCTAGTCTGTGCAATGCTGTACCCTACGCTAATACTCAACTAGTGAATGGTAGCGTTCAAAACATTCACCAATGCAAAGACCAGGATTGTCAGGACAGGAGGGACAATAATAGTGAGTGTCACGCCTATATCCGCGCTTGCTGCAGACACAACATCTTTTTTGGGGGGGTTCGTTGGGTAGGGGTACTTGGGAGGATATATAAATGCCTCTCATGCAGCCGACTGCATTTGGTTGGGGATGTGAATGGGGGAAGTACGGGCGCTGCAGAAGCGGTGGGTTCCCAATTAGGATTGGCGAATGCAGCAGGAAGGGCACTATGGGCACGACGGGCCTGTTTGTCTTTTTGGTGGCAGCGGGACACTACTTGTGCTTGCCACCTCACCAGCTTGAACTGCACTTATGGGACTCGCCACGTCACCAAGTGTTACTGCAGTGCTGGTTTGACTACGACCGGGGTGTACTAGGCCGCTGGTGCTTGCCAGTTCACCAAAACGCTACAAATAAAAGTGACAGTGATCGATCGATACTGCACTTGGGTGGGCTGGACTGGGCTGGGCCGGGCGGAGGGGCAAAACGCAGGTGCTAGCAGGTATCTGGGCTGATCCCGCTAACACTGCGTTTTTGGGAACCCTAAACTGCTGGGGACGCTAGTATAGATCTGATCGGATCAGATATTGATGCGTTCAGATATTATACCACTAAGGGAGGTGTACGGTGCGTGTACGGTGCGTGCGTGGGTGTTCGCGGTACTGGCGCTAATCTGACGCTGCCTAGGGCGACGCATATCACCGCCGGGCGATCAGGGGGCTAAACCTTTTTTCGGTAATAAACGGCGGGTGCCCTGACACTATAAAAAATAAACGAACTAACCAGCGTCACCCGTAACGGTTATACGGTGATCAGTGGTAAAAGGGTTAACTAGGGGGCCATCAAGGGGTTAAAACATTTATTAGATAGTATATGGGGGTCCCTGTCGCTATAAAACACTGACGGCGAACCTAAATATTTACGTCCCTAACTAGCGTCACCAGCGACACTAATACAGCGATCAGAAAAATGATCGCTTAGCGACACTGGCGACAGGGGGTGATCAAGGGGTTAAAACTTTATTAGGGGGGGTAAGGGGGGTACCCTAGACCTACAGGGGGCTAAACCTTTATTTGGTAATAAACGGCGGGTGCCCTGACACTATAAAAAATAAACGAACTAACCAGCGTCACCCGTAACGGTTATATGGTGATCAGTGGTGAAAGGGTTAACTAGGGGGCAATCAAGGGGTTAAAACATTTATTAGGTAGTATATGGGGGTCCCTGTCACTATAAAACGCTGACGGCGAACCTAAATATTTACGTCCCTAACTAGCGTCACCAGCGACACTAATACAGCGATCAGAAAAATGATCGCTTAGCGACACTGGTGAGGGGGGGTGATCAAGGGGTTAAAACTTTATTAGGGGGGGTAAGGGGGGTACCCTAGACCTACAGGGGGATAACAGTCACTACCCTAACACTGCTAACTGTCACAAACTGACACTATGCAGTAATCAGGAAAAAAAAAAAAAAAAAAACCTGCTTGGTGTCAGTTTGTGACAGGGGGGGGGTGATTGGGGGGGGGTCGGGGGGCGATCGGGGGTGTAATGTATGCCTGGCATGTTCTACTGTGTGTGTGTGTGTGTTGGTGCAGTTACATGTCATCTCCCCTCGGCGCTGGAACGGAAACTCCCGAGCCGAGGAGAGATGACATCACATCCTCTGCCTCTGTGTACTATACAGAGGCAGGGGATGTTTCTCATTGGCTGGGAGCGATCGCGAGGGGGGGGCCACGATCGGATGGCCTCCCCCTCGTCTCTCATCGCTTCCAACCAAATGCCGACCGCAGCTGGCACCGGGGGGGGGTCCGATCGGACCCCCCACCCGCGGGAAGGCAATCACGTTTCAGGTACGTGATTTTGCCTGCCCGTGCCGCTCTGCTCACGTATATAGGCGTGAGGCGGTCGGCAAGTGGTTAAGGACCAAGCCTCTTTTTGGCACTTGTTGTTTACAAGTTAAAATAATTTTTTTTTGCTAGAAAATTACTTAGAACTCTTCAAACATGCTATATATATTTTTATAACACCCTAGAGAATAAAATGGTGGTCGCAGCAGTAGTCTTACAAGCGCACTTTTTTTGGAAAAAATATACTTTTTTGAATTAAAAAAGAAGACAACAGTAAAGTTAGCCCATTTTTTTTTATATTGTGAAAGATAATGTGACACAGAGAAACTTGATACCCAACATGTCACGCTTCAAAATTGCGCCCGCTCGTGGAATGGCGACACACTTTTACCCTTTAAAATCTCCATAGGCGATGTTAAAAAGTTTCTACAGGTTACCAGTTTTGAGTTACAAAGGGGGTCTAGTGCTAGAATTATTGCTCTTGCTCTAACGATCGCTGCAGTACCTCACATATGTGGTTTGAACACCGTTTTCATGTGCGGGCGCTACTCACGTATTTGTTAGCTTCTGAGCGCGAGCTTGTTGGGACAGGGTGCTTTAAAAAAAACAACTTTTTTTTTTGTTATTTATTTTACTTGTTATTTTTTACTTTGATGCTGTCTTTAAAAAAAAAATGTAAACATCCCTTGTAATAGAAAAAAAGCATGACAGGACCTCTTGAATATGAAATCTGGAGTCAAAAAGACCTCAGATCTCATATTTACACTAAAATGCAATAAAAAGAAAAAAAATGTCACTTAAAAAAAAAATGGCTTTGCTTCTGCCCTCCCATGCTATGCCCATCTTCCCCTCAGTCGGCAGCCAGGCATCCATGGGAAAGGACGTGATTGTCTCTGCCGCTACCAGCGAGTCCAGTAAAACGGAGACGACCGGAGCACGGCGGAGGGGGGTGGGCACCTCTCCACCTCCACCTCACCACTGATAAAAGTGATCTTGTGGCGAATCCGCCACAGAGACCACTTTTATCCTAAAGGGAAACGCACTGCGTTTCCGAAAATACCGTGGTTACGGCAGCTAGCTGCTGCCATAACAATGCTATTTAGCTTCAAAATACTGACTTACGGGTTCGTCATTTTGCGTGAAGTGGTTAAGAACATCATGGGCCTGGTGCTGAGGATTTTGTTGGGGGTTTTTATAAAAAAAATTAAAAAAAAAAAAAATAAAAATGCAAACTTTTTTTTGTTATAACAAATTAAATTAAATAAAGAGAAGGAGGATGAGAGAGAGAGAGAAAGGGTATAAGAGAGGGTTGAGGGGTAAGAGAGGGAGGATGAAAGAGAGAGGGGGGATGAGAGAGAGGATGCACATGAGCATGCATGGGAGTGACATCAACGCAGCCTGGCCAAAGCAACTAACCAAAGGCACAGAAGGCGGAAGGGAAGACTGGGTGAAGATGGAAGCGCCCAGGACCCGATTGATCACAGCACAGCACTGGAGGGCTTAGTCTGACAGGTAAGTGTACCCTAATGTGCTAATATTCTGTGCATACTTGTACATTATGGCATAACCTACCTCAGGGCCAATAAGAAGTAGTAATGTTAGCGAAATTTACTACCGTTTTAATATCACAGGATCCCAGGAGCCTCTCATGGGGCCCCCTACTGACCGGGTGGCCCTTGGGCAGTGCTCAAGTGCATAGTTGCCAACATTTCAAAAATATTTTCAGGGACACTTTTTTACCAGTGGTATATTTAGAGTAGCTGACATCCCCTTTGTTCCTCTATACATCACAATAGTATCACAAAATTAAATGTGTACTAATAATGGGCAGAACAAATATGAGGACTGAGAAGATTTCCTTTAGTTGAACTAACAAAAGTGTGTCCATTCTAGAGCTGGTAACATTGAGGATATTCAATATAATTTTAAAGAACTGTTTTTGTAGGTAAGAGGCATAGGGGAGGAGTATGGATGGTATAAAAATGGGAAGTATGGTGAGGGAGAGGAATGTGGAGGGTATAACAGTGGGCACTATGTACAGGAGAGGAGTGTGGAGGGTATGACAATGGGCACTATGTACAGAAGAGGAGTGTGCAGGGTATGACAGTGGGCAGTATGCACAGCAGAGGAGTGTGGAGGGTTGACAGTGGGCAGTATGTACAGGAGAGGAGTGTGGAGGGTATGCCAGTGGGCAGTATGTACAGGAGAGAGGTGTGGAGAGGATGACAGTGGGCAGTATGTACAAGAGAGGAGTGTGGAGGGGATGACAGTGGGCAGTATGTACAGGAGAGGAGAGTGGGGGGTATGATGGGGGCAGTATGTACAGGAGAGGAGTGTGGAGAGAAAGACAGTTGGCAGTATGTACAGGAGAGGAGTGTGGAGGGTATGATGGGAGCGGTATGTACAGGAAAGGAGTGTGGAGGGTATGACAGTGGGCAGTATGTACAGGAGAGGATTGGGGGGGGTATAACAGCGGGCACTATGTACAGGAGAGAAGTGTATGACAGTGGGTAGTATGCACAGGAGAGGAATGTGGAGGGTATGTCAGTGGGCACAGGAGAGAAGTTTTTGACAGCGGGCACTGTGTAAAGGAGAGAAGTGTGGAGGGTATGACAGAGGGCAGTGTTTACAGGAGAGAAGTGTGGAGAGTATGACAGTGAACAGTATGTACAGGAAAGGAGTGTGGAGGGTATGACAGTGGGCACTATGTACAGGTGAGGAGGATAGAGGAATCTGGCAAGGAAAAATGTAAAGGTTTGTGGAAGGATGTTTAGGGACTGCGTAGTAGTTAAACGGGCCATACATGGATTGAAATTAAGCCAATTAAGCAGAGACCAGCCATAGTCGATCTATGTATGGGCTAGCTGGTAATACATCAGTCAATCTATTAATTGACTTGAGTACAATTAGCCTTTTCCCAAAACAATCAGTGCTGCCAGCTATAGTTAGCAACACTGATCATTATATTCTGTGGATATGGAAGGCTCCCCACTGGTAGAACACAATAACACTGCGGGAGTGATTCCCCCATCCACAGGTCAGCAGGTTAGAGGGTGTGTGGGGACAGGCTGGGGTGAGAAGTCTGTCAGCAGCAGACAGGCCGTAGAAAAACGCTTGCTGACGTGATGTGCGTCTGACATCAGCACAGGGGAGGGGCCTAGTGCCGGCTCCAAGGGAGGTGAGAGACGAGGCGCTTACGAGCTCGGAGATGCCTTGCGGGGTGAGAGACCGCGAGTGGTCGGCATACGATTGAGCGTCCGGCTCTCCTCCTGCACCACTTCCCCCTCCCGCCGAGACCACTGAAGCTATGGCGGTAGTGCCCATCCGCCACAGATAACAGGCAGGGCCGGCCGTGGTGTGCTTTCTCCCTCCTTCAGCCCGGCGCTGTGAGCAGCTGACAGCCTCAGTGATCTACGAGCTTCCCCCAGAAGGGACACAGAACGGAGCTGCAGTTTTTTGTTCAAACCGAGCACGGGACGCTGCCACAGAGAGCAAGACCCATAATCTAAAGGACTCAGTGCAGCGCTCAGCTGTATGTGAAGAAGAAGCAAAGTAGGAGAAGCTTCTTTGATATTACTGTATCACCACTGACAAATGTTGGAATGAACTGTGCGGGCTTAATTTGGATAACTTGACGCGAGTCTGGGAGACCAGGAAAACGCGGTCAAGTAGGGCGCATTGTTTTTTCTGTTATTGGCCCTGTTTAAAAAGGACTGGATCACTGGGGGCCCTCTGGCTTCTCCCCCCTCGTCAAATAAATCAGAGGGGACATTTGAGCTGAGAGGCTGGGCTGCTGTAGAGAGTGCCCTACCCTCCCCCTCTCACTTCTCCCCCTTTTTGTTTTTTCCCTTCTCTGTGGGGGGTTCCCATCTATTTTTTCAAGTACGGTCCCAGATCGGGGAGTGGACCCACAAAGAGAAGCAGTCATAAGATAACCACCCAACGCGTATTGTGCGGCCTGGAAGGAGGAAGAAAACGGCATACCTACCGCAGAGACCTTATACAGTTCATAGATACCAGAGGTACAGTGGACCCTTCTCTCAAACGGCCCGAGGAGGGAGGGGGACCCCAAAATAGTAAAGTATCTAGCGGGGCGACGGTGATACTTCTTAGCACCCAGTCACTACTAGGGGTGAACCGGGATTGGGATCGGAAGCATGAGAGGCCGGTCATCAAGAACAACTGAACCTCACAATACAAGAGAGAGCTTAAACACCAGCTCCATACAAAAATATTTAAAAGAAGCAAGCATAAAGAGCCCAGGAATGGAGGCAAAACACCCAGGTACAAAGAAGTAGGAGCAACAGAAACAAAAGGGGGGACAGGGCGACAGAACCCACGAAGAGCCGGTTCTGGAGGGGGCATCTGCAAGCAGTACGGCCGAGGAGCAGAGAATGATGGCCCTAGCTCCAAGCAAGCTAGACATGAGCGAAATGCTCACTAAACTGGAAAAAAAACTAGAAAGTGTGATAAAAGCAGAGATTCTAAATGTCCGCTCCGACATGGGTCATCTTCTCCGCCGGTTGGAGGAAGCTGAAGAGGCCTCAGGTATCCAAGCCAAGGATATTTCAGATTTAAAAGAACAAGTCAGGAAGGTACAAAACGAAAATCGTCTGCTGACGTTTAGACTGGAAGAACAGGAGAACCAGAGCCGACGACAAAATCTACGTATCAGATCAATCCCGGAACAACAAAACGAAGATCTGGGAGAGAAGATGAGGAAGATCTTCAACCCTCTGCTGGGCAGGCGAGAAGATGAAGTATTAAGGATCGACAGGGTCCACAGAATAAGGAAGCCCCCCATATAAAGCAAGACACCCCAAGGGATGTCATAGTAAAATTTCATCAATATGAGGACAAAGAAAAAATCTGGAAGAAATTAAAGGGGGCCCCTCCAATAAACTTCGAAAACAGAGAGCTGCAGATATTTACAGATCTTTCGGCTGGCACTCTGGAGAGGAGAAGACGGATGAGACCAATTCTTGATCAACTTAGGAGGGCATATCTAAAATATAGCTGGGGGTTTCCAACATCCCTGATAGTTACTAAAGACGGAAGATCTTACAGAATGAGATACATGGAAGAAATGCAGGACTTCTGTAACAATCTGGGCATTCCCGTCCCTGACTTGTTATAGTTATTGAAGGTGGAACGAGGGGGGGGGGGCGTGGGAGGAGAGAGGAGAGTGAGCGGGGGGGGGCAGTGGGGGAGGGTTTTTTTTTTTTTTTCCGCTCCCTCTCTCTCTCTTCTCCTCCGCCTCCCCCTCTATCTCTAAGGGGACGTTTATTTTCAGAGGCACGAGACTAACATACTTTTGGACTTTAGCTGATACTGAATAAAGGGAAAGGTTTGGGAGGGGCCGCCCACTGGACAGCCCTGAATAAACAGTATAAAATAATATGTACAGGGTTCGAGCGGGAGGGGAGTTGCGGGGGTTGGGGTACATCTCCGAGGGGGGGCGCTTCGTATTTTCATCTCCTATGCCTCCCCCCCTTTGGGAGGGGTGGGTGATGGATGCCGGTGCTGGAGCTCACCCCTGAGAGAGAAGCCCTGCAGTGTGGAATGGGAACATTTACATATGGGCGGGCTTTTGGCGAAATGAGCGCCACGGGGTGGTGGGGGGGTGACGGGGTGGAGGGGGAAGCGGGCGGGGTAGAGGGGGGGGAACGGGGAGGAGGGAATCAGGGTAGGGGGAGGGGGAAGGGAAGGGGGGTTAGGGGGTGGGAGGGGTATAGGTGGGGGGAGGGACTAGAAGTGGGTGGGGGAGTCTGCAGGATGTGTTCGAGAGGAGCAGAAGATAGAGGTGAACGTTCGCCCTACTAGTTATGCCTGAGATCAAATTTACATCCTACAATGTAAAAGGGTTAAATTCACCTAGGAAAAGACAAAATATTGGGGGAACTGTGTCTCCTGCGTGGGGACATAGTCTTCCTACAGGAGACCCACCTGACTCTCGATACAAGGGTCAGGTTGTTCTCCCCTAGGATCCCTCAATGGTTATATGGGGACTCCCCTACCAAGGGGTCAAGGGGAGTCGCCATAGGGCTGTCCAAGGCATCGAATTTCTTAGTGAGGGATAGACTGGTAGACCCTGATGGTCATTATATTTTTTTAAAAGGTTCAATTGGATCAAGATTGTTTACATTGGCTAATGTCTATTGCCCTAACAGAAGCCCAACTATCTTCCTGGGACAAGTGTTGGAGAAGTTGCTAGCATTCGGGGAAGGGGAGGTGGTCTTAGCAGGGGATTTAAATTTCTGTTTGGACCCCGCTCTAGATAGTACGTCTCGTGCCCAGGGGATAAAGAAGGTGTCATTAGGGGCAATTAGGCGCAAATTATTCCACAGCCAGTTAATGGATGTGTGGAGAGTGCAACATGCTAAAGAAAGGGACTTCACCTTCTTCTCCCCTGTGCACGGGACGTACTCTAGACTGGACTACATTTTTGTGGACCATAATTTATTGGAGGGGGTCTTAGAAACCAAAATAGAAATAACGTCCCTCTCAGACCACTCCCCAGTTACGATGAGGCTGAAGTTACCAGAAGTGGTGACAAGTCCTTTTTCGTGGAAGCTGAACGAGGATTTGTTCAGGGATCCTGAAGTGCTAGAGCAGATCCAGAACGAGGTGAATTTTTTCTTCAATACAAATGATACGGGAGAGGTATCACCTGCTATTCTATGGGAGGCGCACAAAGCCTATATCCGAGGGTCTCTTATAGCCATAGGTGCAGGCCGGAAAAAGAAGAGGAAGGAAGAAAGGGCAAAATTGATAGAGGTCTTATTCGGTTTGGAACAAGCACATAAAAAGACCAAGGGGCAGGATCAGGACTGTTACCGTTTATTGGTTGCCAGGAGAGAGGAGTTGAGGGACATGATGGAGCAGGATGCCAAGAGAGCCTTCAATTTAATAGCTAGGGACAAATATCTCTGGGCAAATAAATCGAGCAAACATTTAGCCAGACTAATAAGGAAAAAAAGAGGGTGGAATTTCATCGATAAAATAAATAGCTCAGGAGGGAAAGAGATAGCGACCAGCGGAGGCATGGCAGAGGAGTTTAGAAAATTTTACGCAGATCTCTATTCTCTAGGGCAAAAGAGGGGGGTGGTTAGCGTCCGGGTAGCCAGGAGCAGGGAATTCCTAAAAGAAGCAGGTTTAAAGGTGCTGCCCACTGAGGACAGGGACTTCCTGGATAAACCAATCGAGGAAAAGGAAATCTTATCAGCCTTAAGAGATTCCCCGAAGGGTAAGAGCCCAGGCCCAGATGGTTTCTCCACCATCTACTTAGAGAAAATGAAACACATACTAGCCCCCAGGCTGTGCCAATACTGGAATGAACTGGGCACCAGGTGTGAGATGGAAGTCGAGGCATTGTCCGCCACGATAACCCTGATATTGAAAGAAGGGAAGGATGCCAGGTTGTGCTCCAGCTACCGGCCCATATCCCTGTTAAACGCAGATGATAAATTATACGCCAAGGTCATGGCCAATAGACTGAAGAGATGCATGGCTGATCTGGTGCACCCGGACCAGTCCGGCTTTGTCCCCGGAAGACAGTGCAGGGACAATGGGGTGCGGGCAGTGCTGCTGTCAGAGTTCTGTAGACACAGGGGACCCCCAGCTCTATTCCTGTCAATAGACGCCGAAAAGGCATTCGACAGGGTAGACTGGGGGTTCTTGATGAACACGCTGGAAGCCATGGGGTTCGGGTCTAGGTTTATTTCCTGGGTCAAGGCCCTATATAGTAGCCCAACAGCAGTTGTAAGGGTGAACGGAGCCATTTCAAAACCATTTGGGATGGTAAACGGTACAAGGCAGGGCTGCCCGCTCTCCCCCCTCCTGTTCGTCCTGTCCCTTGAACCTCTCCTGGCCTCCATTCGGAACAGTCCTGACTGTAGCGGGGTGAGGGTGGGAACGGAGGAGCATAAGTTGTCGGCATTTGCCGACGACGTTCTATTCTTTATCTCAAACCCTAGGATAACACTCCCCAACGTGCTCCGAATCCTTAGAACATATGGAGAAGTCTCCAATTTTAAAATAAACCCCAGTAAGTCCGAAATCTTAAACATCAGCCTATCTAAGCAGGAAGAAGCCCATTTAGCTGCAGTGTTTCCCTTTCCCTGGAAAAGAGAGATCAGGTATTTGGGAATTATGCTAGCTAATACCATTAAAGAGTTATTCCAAAAAAATTATATACCATTGTTAGACGATATCAGGCAAGAGGTTAGAAGACTGCGGTCTAGGCCACTCTCATGGTTTGGACTAGCAAATACGGTTAAAATGATGATTACTCCGAAAATCCTGTATAAATTCCAACTGCTGCCGATCCCTTTACCAAGGTATTTTTTGAAGGCTTTAAGGAAATTAATCAGTGAAGCTGTCTGGGGTGGCAAAAAAACACGTATCTCCTTTGTAACACTGAGCAGAGGGAAAAAAAAGGGGGAATAGCAGTACCAGACTTTAATAGGTATTATATTGCAGTGGTGCTTTCACGGGTCACGGAATGGAGCAAGAAAGGGACGGACAAACGGTGGGTGGACATCGAGTTTTGGAACCCTCCAAAAATACAGAGCACTTAGCACCAACACATCTTTATTAACGCAAAACACTTTTAAATATTGGGATAAAATACATACACAGCACAAATGGACATACAACTCACCGTTGATATACATGAAAAACAATTTCTTTTTTGAACCAGGGAGGAGGGAGGTGGGGGGGAATTGGTTAAAGGAGGATTCCATTCAACTGAAAAACTTCACTGATAAAGGTAAAATTTGCACTTTCACGGAATTGAGTAGAGAATCAGAACTTTGGGTGATCGATAGATGGAGGTACCTCCAGCTCTCCCATTTTATTGGCAACCTACCGAAGCCACTCAGAAGTATGGAAGAGCTAAGACCGCTGGAGCAACTCTGTACGAAAGAGCACGCAGGGGGTGTTATTGCCCAAAAAAAAAAAAAAAGAAGTCTGTCAGCAGGGGGGTGTGAGGTGATCATGGAGGGATATCAATCAGCGGGTGGGGGGAGTAACTGGGAGTGAAATCTTTTGGAGTAGGGTCTGTCATCTGCAGGTTGGAAAATGGTCACCTGTGATATAAGTTGAAGGGAGGTGGCTAAGATGGGAATTGGCTGTGGAGTGACCTGGGTGGTGGTGAGTGTTAAATGGATGATGTGTTTCAAGTTTCTTTCACATTTGCGGTAATGCTTACTGCCCTCTGAAAAGTGATCTGTGGTGGATTGCTTTTCAATGAGTGGTATAGCAGCTGGCTTTCATGACTTGCTACTGCCGCCTGTTTTTTTTTTTTTACATTGCTGGATGGTATTTTTACATTGTTGGACTATGCTGCTACTGTAAGCGAGTTTGGCTTGCAGTTGCAGAGTGGCCCCATTGAAATCAATAGGCGAGTTTGACAGGTGGTGCTGCAGCTAAAGAAATTACAGGAAAAAAAAAAAGTTGCAGCTGTAAAGTAAAGCATCACAGCTACGGCATTCGTACAGCCCTGTCCAAATGTACTTTTAAGATTTGGGTCAGGGACATGCGGTGAGGTTAGTGGCTGGTGAGGCACTGGCTAGTATCAGAGCCAGATACACACAGGTTACATACGCCGCGAACGTTAGAGCGAGCGCAATAATTCTAGCACTAGACCTCCTCTGTAACTGTAAACATGTAACCTGTAATAAATGTTGAAGTGTCGCCTATGGAGATTTTTACATACTGAAGTTTGACATGTTAGGTATCTATTTACTCCACGTAACAACATCTTTCATAGTATACCAAAAAATCGGGCTAACTTTAGTGTTTTTTATTTTTTTTCATTCATGAAACAATTTCTTACCAAAAAAACATTTTTGAAAAATTGCTGCGCAAATACTGTGTAACATAAAAAGTTGCAATGACTGCCATTTTATTCCCTAGGGTGTCTGCTAAAACAATATATATAATGTTTGGGGGTTCTGTGTAATTTTCTAGCAACAAAATGATAATTTTTACATGTAGGAGATAAGTGTCAGAATTGGCCTTGGGCAAGGGGTTAATTACCATAAGTAAGTAATATACAAATAATTATTTTATATTGTTTTTAAGGTAATTTACTATATTTTCAAAAACTGTATTCAAGCAGGTGGCTTAACGGACAAATTACTGAAGTTTGAATTTATAACTTCTAACCAGTAATTTCACAGTAAATAGATAAATAATAAATTATTATGTTATAACATATAGCATAATAATATATGATTTAGCTTGATTAAATAAGGCACGTCTAACTACAGGTCCCTGGAGCTAACAGTAGCCGCTAACAGTACCACATACATATACACATTTGAGCCAGAGCATCTCTCCCTCGAGAATGATACTCTACCCATAGGAAATTCTTGTCTCCAGCAGGAGAGGATAGACAGCCATCCCATCCCAGAAGATCCTAAGAGAAGACAAAATAACAACGTCCTACACTTCAGATCTATCTATACACAATTTCTGTTGGGAGGGGGTTAGCATCCTACCAACAGAAATTTCAAGAAATCCATTCAATATAGCACACACATTTATTTTTTTTCTGTCTTGTTCTGTCAGAAGGGGGTTATAACCTACTAACAGAAACAATAGGGAAGAAAAAACATGTATACAGGGTGGATAGTTCTTTTCCAGAGTTCCTGATGGGAGGAGCCCCTCCCCGGACAAACATGCTCCTTGAAAGAGTAAATGTAGGGAACAAACCTCACCCAAATGTCCTTGCAATGGGAAAATTGCACACAGGATGGCAGGCTGGTTTGTTACTGCAATAGGGGGAAAAAAGGACACATTCTGCCACTCTACTGCAGTCTATGTGGCTCACCTTTACACACACTGTGGCTCCTCACAGTCCTCTCAAGCATAAAAGTGAGGATCAGGTAACCTCTTCTGGTTCCCCCCTTCTTCCCGAATGGAAACTGAATAACTCTGCATGGACCGAACTACCCTGACAACGAGTATGTGTTCTTTGTAGATGGATCTCGCTAGCCGTCATTCACCCTGCATGTTTTTAAAACAACCCAGACCTCACTCTCTGGCACCCGCAGGGGCTTAGGGACATGCAAAAAGTCCCAGATCAGGTCATCCTCCCACTCTCCCCGGGAGCTCTCCACGATGTCCATAATCTGGGGAGGAACATGTGGAAAGTCCAAGCCCCACTCCAGGGCCACCCTCCTCTGCACTTCTTGCTGGAATGGGGAAAACAGTGGTAATTAATATATACAAAATAATTCTGCGCTACCCGAAGAAAAAAAGGAAATGAAAGCTGCTAACACAACCAACAAAGTATGAATGGAAAAAACAACGAAAAAGTGTAGCGCTAAACAATATCCAACATGTACTAGACCAGTCAATATGCAGTGAAAGGGATCAACTGTAAATGGGTAGTCCTCATGTAGACATTATGACTAAACAGTGAAAGTGGGTAGTCCTTGTGAAAACATATTATGGACAAAAAATTCTGACATCCCAAATGCAGACCAGCTCACTCCCACCGAGAGATGAAGAGGCTTACCGGATGGGGTGGACCCAAAGGGGCATACGCCAAGTTGGGTCAGATAAGGCTTGGGTGGTGAGTGGCTGTGTTTGGCTCAAAGAAGGATGTTATCTCGCGGATTACTGTATTCCTCCAAGTGGCACCCGGGTCCTGAAGGGTGTAGGCAATCTCTTGGATATGGGTGGTCTTGCAGGTCCTAGAATGGTGGGGTATTCCGTGGGTGAATCCCTCAAGGCAACATTCCATGGACCAGGAGATGGTGTTGTTAAGTAAGGAAAGAAAGGAAGGGCCACATAGTGTAAATCCGAAAACACAAATTCTTTTTTTATTTAAAATGATATACACTCACATGTAAATCCAGAGTAAAAAACAGCGTTGTGAGAAAAATGGCGACAGTGGGGTCCTACTGTCGCCATTTTTCTCACAGCGCTGTTTTGTTGGAACAAACAACTGGACAATTGTGTGAGAAAGGCTGCCTGCTACTGGTCAGGGGTCCTGCGGCTTCTCCAGACCCCACTACTGACTCCGATCCGTCCTCACTCTCAGATTGGGCCTCCAGGACTTGAGATCCTCCAGATTCCCACTCTTTTTCTGAGCTTTCACTTTGGGATGACCACTCCACCAGCCTCTCAAGGGATCCAAATTCGGCCTGTAGTCTGGGGGAACCCCAATCAATGACCTGGTCCTCGCTTTCCCCATCCAGCTCACCTAAAGGTGAAATTCCTCTAACGCTGTCTTCTTCTGGACCCGGTCCTGCTTTTCAGGCAACCAGGTTAAGGTGGGTAGCAGCCGGCTACCTTCTGCCATCTTCCTCCACCTCGTGGTGTCTGCTGATAGCAGGAAACTTTTGGTCTCCTCCAGGGTGTGGCACCGCCCCCTCGCTTCCAGACGGGCTGGTGCCTGTGGAACTGATAGGCATACTCCTCCTTGGGCATGCTGCTGTAACCCCTTGTTAAACGAACTGAAGTTGGCAGGCATGCTGTTGCTAGTAGGACTTGTCCAGGCATCTCGCTCGGCACCGACTGTGCCCGAGCAACTGGGTACTGATGATCGCTGACTTTTCCGGTTGTTGCCGGTAGTAACAATAAAGTTTGTAGCCAATGTCCTACCGAAGGGTACTATCTCAGCACAGTCCCACCCGCAGGCACCCGCAGGTTTACCCAGATCACCCTGGGCAACAGTAGACACTTCCAGGCAAACTTTACTGAATAATGTAGGAGTTTGTAGCAAAAGTAAGCAGGCAGTAACAACTGGTAATGACTCCCGCTGGTTGCTATGGGCAACAGCACTTATTTTTACAGTTCTGAATAGCAGGCAGAACACACAAGTCCTTCCCAAGGTTCTATTCCTCAATACTGGTGGAACAAACACAGTTACATGGCTCGTTCAACCGCGGTTGCTAGGGGCAACTATTGGCAGGTTACCCATGAACAAGTAATCCCAGAACGAGCCCCCAAATGTAGCGGTACCCCCATAGGGGCTGCTGAAATTCGTAGCCCACCTGTCACCCTGCCGAGCCCAGCATTCACTTCCCAATCACCTTGGAGACAATGAACAGTCCAGATGTTTGTTTTGTTGTTTTATTGAGGGAATAGAAGATGGGTAAGGAAATTTATAGGATGCCCAGTGGAACAAACAACTGGACAATTGTATAGCGATCAATTGGGACAGTTATATACACTTTGCTACTCCAGTCTCCTCCAGCACAACTCCTGCTTGCAGATTGTTACTCTCTCTCTCTCTCCAGCACATCTCTTACTTCTCAGGCACAGCTAGCACATGTTTAGGCCTGACACAAACTCAGTCAGGCCTTAGCAACCACCATTTGCAGGCAGGGACCGTGGGCTCCTTTTAATGTAGCAAGAATAGAAATAGGAAGTCTTTAGTGCTAGCTGTCCTAGGCGGACTACTGCTCCCAGTAAGTCCTCTTAAGGCCCTGCCAGCCCTTCTGGCTGCAGCTGTCTGACTTCACTGCCAATGACATTGCAATCCTCACTGGCTCCACACCCAGTCTCCAGTCCCGACTGCCCATGTCACTCACCAGCCCTCCTGGTTGCAACCGGTGGTTCCCTCCTGAAGACTTGCCCGGAAGTTCTAGCTCCTGCTGTCCTCTCTGACTCCTCTCTGTGCCTCCTGTTTGGATCCTTAATGAGTTCTTGAAGGACTCTGTCCTGCACCGGTGTCCCAGGGCCAAGGTCACCCCACCCCCAGACTGGGGAGCTCCCTCCTGGGCCCTGACAGCTTAGTACTTCATCCTCACTTCTTCCACCTGACCACCCCCCCAGTTGGGCTGGCCCAAGGAGGACTACCCCCTGCCAATCCTAGTTGGGGATTGGTTAGAGCTCCTTGAGACACCCCAAACAGCTCCACCTCTCTCCCCTCCTCTTCTTCTAGAAACCTCTAGAAGCAAGAGGGAGGTAACCTTGGAGTGATGCTGTCTGTTAGTCACAGCTGCTACTCTGAGCCACTCCCAGCCTACAAAGATCAAAACAAACAGGCCTAGCTTCTAGCTAGGCCTACCTAAATTTACCTGCTCTCACAAAAATCCTAACTCTAGCACCTACCTAAGTAGAGGGTGCTACACCTATATTGAGATGTGTAAAATGTTTTTTTTCTCAATCTGAATAGAAGTACCATGCAAATATCCCACGAGGACTACACCATTGAATTATCCAACAGGAAGGAAAAGTTTGATATATCCTTTTCAGAATACACCATTTATTTGCACAAAGAGAAAAAGAATTAAGATTTTTATATTCTATCAGGAATATGCAATTTGTTTATCCCAACAGAAAAAGAAATACCATTTATAAAATTTCCTATCAGGGGAACATACTTCTGTATTCCAAAAGGAAGAGATATATAACTTGTATATTCCAGCAGGAATGCACCATTTATTTAGCCCAGCATGAAGAGATATTCCATTTATTATTATACATCAGGGTTTTTACATTTGTTTATCCTAACAGGATGACATATACCATTTTTAATTTGATATGATCAGGGTTCCAACACTTACACACTCTATAGGGAATATTGTACTGCTTTGAAGTGAACCTATGCTCAGACTTTTAATGCATATACAGACATCTCAAGTCTCCCGCGAGGTGCGGGAGCCTCCCACATTTCGGGGACGGCTCCTGGACACCCGCAAGTGCTGCCTGATAGCCCGGCTGCGGCCTCTTTCTCTGATCCTGGATGGTCCCCTGGTTCACATTCGGGGATGATCGGTGCAGCAGGAGGGACAAATTTGAACACTGATCCCCCTGTATAACTGACATCCGCTTCTCCTTCTCACCCTCCCGCGGCTGTCGGCTAAAAAGCTATACAGGGAGTTCGGTGATCACAGCTGTCGCTCCTGCTGCACTGATCATCTCCGACTGTTCCCTGTATCCCCCTTCTCCAGTCCCCCTCCATGTCCTTCTACCCACCTGTTCTTCTCCCCCCGTTCTTCTATACCTCCCCTCTAAGTCCTTCACCCCGCCCCCCTGTTCTTGTCTGGCTCCCTGTCTTCCTCCTCCGCCCTCCCTCCCTGCCGGCTGTGGGGATCTGTCAGGATGGAGAGCGGAGGAAGGTACCGGTCATTTACAGCCCCTTCCTTTTCTGAATTGGACACAGTGAGCGAGATCGCTCCTGTGTCCTATGAAAACTGAGCAGAGTAACCTGTGTGTTTACTCTGCTCAGTTTATGAATGGACACGAGCTGCTGTCTTCTGTCTATTCATCTTCAATGCTGAGAAAGGGACTGGGGAATCTGTGTCCTCAGCCTCTTTCTCTGTCTCAAAGGGGAGATGTCTGTTTAGACCCCTGATCTTTCACCAAAGCCCCCCACCCCCCCAACGGGGTTGATAAAAAATTTTTTTAAAAAAATATTAAAAAACAAAATTGTAAACAAAAATTATAAAAAGCTAAATTATAAAAAGAATTATAAAATAAAAAACTACTGACACCACCCCCCTGCCCTACCAACACTGTCCACTGTCTCAACCCCCTCCCCCAAAAAGCATAAAAACAAAAAAATTAAATTGTAAAAAAAACAATATGTAAGAATAAAAACTACTGGCACCAAACACTGCCCTACTGACACCATCACCGCCACATACTCCCCACCCCTTCCCCAGAAGCACTGTGAAAAAAATATTAAAAACAATTATTTAATCAAAATAATAAACAACAAAATTGTAAAAAATAATAGAGAAAATAATAAAAACAAAAAACTGCTGAAACACTGCTCTACTAACATTGGCCACTACCCCCACCCCCAATCATTGTGAAAAACAAAAAATAAAAAAATAAATTATACTCCCCCCCCAGTCCATTACCAGGCCCAAATTAAAAAAAGGAAAGGCGTGGGGCCCCCAGGCCCTATATACTCTGAACAGCAGTATACAGGCGGTACAAACAAGACAGGGATTGCAGGTTTGTTGTTAAGTAGAATCTGTTTGTAATTTTGAACTGATACATTTTTAAAGTGTAGCTCCAGCCAAAAAATCTATTTTTAAGCTTTTTGGAAAACATAGGGAAGGGTTATCACCCCTGTGACATTTGTTTTGCTGTCTGTGCTCCTCTTCAGAAGATTTCACCTCACTTTCTGTCACAATGACAAATGTTTTTAGAAAATTTGGGGTCTTTAATGAAACAAGGATTGGTGATAAAGCATCAGTGGAAAGGAGAAACGTTTTTCCCATATTAACTCTTACAGGAGAGAATTTCCCTTCCTAGGGGTAGATTTCATCTCACTTCCTGTTGTCTCCTTCCGTTTGGAAGTAGGAGTCGTTTGTAAGTTGGATGTTTGAAAGTAGGGGTCTGCCCTATATACTCTGCAGAAATTGTGGCCTTAGGTGTTGGTGTTGCCACAACACTTTAAGCCCTCACAGGGCCCTGCTGTGAAATATTAGATCAAGAATTGTAATTACATGCCCCTGTTGAACAGGGGCAGAAAAATTGGGCCTTTGGTGATGGTGGTGGTGCTAGTGCCACAACAAGTCCTCACAGTTACTTTTGGTGGGTGCTGGAATGGGCCCTGCTGTGAAATATTAGATCAAAAATTGTAATTACATGCACCTGTTGAACAGGGGCAGAAAAATTGGGCCCTTGGTGGTGGTGGTGGTGGTGGTGGTTTTGGTGCCACAACACTGTAAGTCCTCACAGATGCTGGTGATGGTTGCTGGAACCGATCATACCTTGGGGCTGCAGACTAAAAAAATTGTCTGAACGCATCGGTCAGGCGGCCACCTTCTCCACCGCTCTTTCTTTGACTGACCGAAGCCTCGGCAACACGTTGTCCAGGAGCAGGAGTTTGTAACCTCCCAGTTTCTGGGAAAGCGTTGCACAGACCTTTCTGCAAGGCCTCCCGAAGATGTTTCATCTTCTGCTCCCTCTGCAATGGCAAGATAAGGTCTGCAACCTTACTCTTGTATACAGTGGATCAAGGAGGGTTGCCAGCCAGTATTGATCCCTCTCCTTGATACCTTGAATACGAAGATCCTTCCACAGGCTTTGTAGGATCAGGGAGGCCATGCAGTGTAGGTTTGCTGAGGCATTCGGTCCGGAGTCCTCTGGGTCACTAAGGACGACATGATCCGCAGCCATCTCCTCCCAGCCACGTACAAGTCCATGGGTTTCTTGGGACTGTAAATGATCCCTTAAAGACTGCTGCTGATGCTGAGTGCCAGGCTCCACCTCCATGCTGACACAATCCTCCTCCTCCTCTTCCTGTGTGATCGGCGGGCACACAGGAACACTGTCTGGATAAAGGGGGCCCTGAGAGCTAAGGAAGTCCTCCTCTTCCTGCCTCTGTTCTGCCTAAAGTGCCCTGTCCATTATTCCACGCAGCGTGTGCTCCAACAGGTGGACAAGGGGGACAGTGTCACTGCTGCATGCACTGTCACTGCTCACCATCCTAGTGCCTCCTCAAATGGTGACAGGGCAGTGCATGCATGGCCCACTGGCGTGGGGAAAAAAAACAATCTCCCCTGACCCTGTCCTGTTGCCATAGTCACACAGGTACTCATTGATGGCCCTCTGCTGCGTGTGCAGCCGCTGCAGCATGGCCAACGTTGAGTTCCACCAGGTGGGAATGTCACAGATTAGGCGGTTCTTGGGCAGGTTAAATTCCTTTTGGAGGTCTGCCAGCCGAGCACTGGCATTATATGACCGGCAGAAATGCACACAAACTTTCCTGGCCTGCCTCAGGACATCCTGTAAGCCCGGGTACCTGCCCAAGGACTGCTGCACCACCAAGTTAAGGACGTGAGCCAAACAGGGCACATGGGTCAGTTGTCCCTGTCGGAGGGCAGAGAGGAAGTTGGTGCCATTGTCGCAAACCACCATTCCTGGCTTAAGTGGCGTGGCGTCAACCACCTCTGAACCTGCCCCTGTAGAGCTGACAGAATCTCTGCCTCAGTGTGGCTCCTGTCCCCCAAGCACACCAGCTCAAGCACCGCATGGCATCTTTTGGCCTGCGTACTTGCGTAGCCGCTTGAACGCCTACGGAGCACCGCTGGTTCCGGGGACAAAGCACAGGAAGAGGCCATGGAGGAAGAAGAAGAGGAGGGGGTGGAGAAGAGAGGTGTGTCAGAATCACCATTAGTTACATTTTGGAGGCGTGGTGGCTGAACAACCTCCAACACTACTGCACCTTGTCCTGCATTCTTCCCAGCTGCCAGCAGAGTCACCCAATGCGCCGTGAAACTTAGGTAACGTCCCTGTCCATGCCTGCTGGACCATGAGTCAGCGGTAATATGCACCTTACCACTGACCGCCCTGTCCAGCGAGGCCAAGACATTGCCTTCCACATGCTGGTAGAGAGCCTGAATCGCCTTCCGTGAGAAAAAGTGGCATTTGAGAACCTGCCACTGAGGAACCGCACATCTCAAAAACTCACAGAAGGGGGCAGAGTCTACCAACTGAAAAGGTAGCAGTTGAGGTGCTAGCAATTTTGCCAAGCTAGCATTCAACCGCTGGGCATGTGGATGGCTGGGAGCGAACTTCTTTCTGCGGTGCAGCAGCTGGGGCAGGGAAATTTGCCTGGTACAATCTGACGTTGGTGTACCGATAACAGATTGCCCGCAAGTACTTGGCTTGACACACCTAATTCTACACCTTCATTCCTCTCAGTGCAGGTCTCAGAGAGGACTGAAGGTATAGTGGGGTTGGAGATCCCAGCTGATGAGGAGCAAGGAGAGGTCCTCTTTGTTCTTTGGTGTGGGTCTTTTAGGTACGCTTGCCAACAAACTGCATGGCAGGTCAACATATGTCTGGTCAAGCATGTGGTGCCCAAGTGGGAGATGTTTTGGCCACGCGAGATACGCTTGAGACATATGTTGCAAAACAATCTGATGCACTTGTCTCAAAAAAGGCCCACACCAAAGAACTTTTGGAATAACGCGCAGAGACAGCAGCGCCCTGCACATGCGGAGCTCTGTGGTGTGATGCAGTCAGTGTGCTGCCCTTATGCTGGCCTCTGGAGGGCATCCTGCCTCGTTGGTGATGTGCCTCCTCCTCCTCCTCTTTCCTATCAGGCTCCCACGTGGAGTCAGTGACCTCATCATCCCCTCCCTCCTCATCACTGGAGCAAACCTGGCAGTATGCTGCAGCAGGGGGAACATGACTGCGAGATTGCTGTCCTTCTTGGGCACCCCCTCTGTCTGGGCTCACGTTACTGGCTACCTCTAGCTGAGTACTATCATCGGAGCCTTCAAAACGCTGGGCATCCTCCTGGAGCATGTACCCAACACTGTGGTCAAACAGTTCGGGGGACTCCTCAGGAGGACATGGTGGGGCTAGGGAAGGAGTCACTGATGCCACTGAGCCGAGGGAAGAGGCCGCGTTGGCAGCTGATTTGCCAGACAAAGTACCCTGAGCCTGGGTGAGAGAGGATGAGGAGGATGAGGACGGCTTAGTCATCCACTCGACCAAGTCTTCCGCATGTTGCGGCTCAATATGGCCAGCTGCCGAAAAAAAGGCCAAGCGTGTCCCACGGCCATGTGCTGATGAGGATGCACCGTGTCCATGACCAGCACTGTTGCCTCTAGACACAGAGCCTGCTTGCTCTTGTTTATTGGCTTGTGACTGTCTGCCTCTCCTTGTTGGCCTCCAGACATAATATTGGCCTGCAGTGAGATGTAGCTGCACAAAACTGGGATGTATATATATACCAATTATACTGCAGCTAGCAGAATCAACTGCCTGCCTGTAGTATTATTAGTATGAGAACACCTGCACTTGTCTTCAGGTAGCTATACTGTAGGTGCAACTGTGCAGAGTACACAGTACAGTAACTGGAAATAGGTCAACAGCCCACACAAGCACCTGGCTTCAGGTAGTTATACTGTAGGTGCAACTGTGCAGGATACACAGTACAGTAACTGGAAATACATCAAGAGAGTACACAAGCACCTGGCTTCAGGTAGTTATACTGTAGGTGCAACTGTGCAGGGTACACAGTACAGTAACTGGAAATACGACAAGAGCCCACACAAGCGCCTGGCTTCAGGTAGTTATACTGTAGGTGCAACTGTGCAGGGTACACAGTAGAGTAACTGGAAATACATCAAGAGAGTACACAAGCACCTGGCTTCAGGTAGTTATATTGTAGGTGCAACTGTGCAGGGTACACAGTACAGTAACTGGAAATACGTCAAGAGCCCACACAAGCACCTGGCTCCAGGTAGCTATACTGTAGGTGCAACTGTGCAGGGTACACAGTACAGTAACTGGAAATACATCAAGAGCCTACACAAGCACCTGGCTTCAGGTAGTTATACTGTAGGTGCAACTGTGCAGGGTACACAGTACAGTAACTGGAAATACTGTAAAAACACCTGCCTGCCTGTCAGTATGTTAGGAAGAGAAGAACAGGATCTAGCTAAACTGAATACAGTGTGTGTGTATATATATATATATATATATATATATATATATATATATATACACATAACCTGGGATCCATATATATACACAATACACTGCAAATGCAGCTAACTGACTCGACCTGCCTACTCTATCTAACTTAAATCAAATGACACTGTCTCTCTGTCTATCTCTCTCCACCGCAACGCAATACACAGGGACGATGTGCAGGTGGCCTTATATAGTGTGGGGCGTGTACTAAACCCCCTGAGCCATAATTGGCCAAAGCCTCCCTGGCTTTGGCCAATTACGGCTCTCTGTACACACGGCGCTGTGATTGGCCAAGCATGCGGGTCATAGTGCATGCTTGGCCAATCATCAGCCAGCAATGCACTGAGATGCCGCAGTGAATTATGGGCCGTGATGCACCACTCGAATTTGGCGCGAACAGCCCATAAAGTTCGTAATTCGGCGAACGACCGAACACACGATGTTCCAGTCAAACATGCGTTCGACTTGAAGCTCATCCCTACTGGAGACCCTAGCATAGAGAAAAAACATTGGGAGGGAGTTCAAAAGACACGTGACCATTCATTGAAAGAAGAGAAGTGGTTTAACCGTAAACTGTGTGGAGGGTTCTTTACTGCCAGAGCAGTAAGGATGTGGATTTCTCTTCCACAAGCAGTGGTATTAGCTGGGAGCATCAATAGTTTAAAAAAACTATTAGATGAGCATCTTAACAATCACAACATACAGGAATATATGATTTACTCTTGATATAAACACATACACACACACACACACCACAGGTTGAACTGGATGGACTGGTCTCTTTATTCAACCTTACCAGCTATGTAACGGGAAGTAAGAGAAATTCTTTCCATTGTAAAGGAAATCTCTTCTTACTTGTCACAGAAACAATTGATCGCATTGAAAATTTTACCTCTATTCCTTTTCTGGTGACTACTTATGATTTTTTATTTACTCTCACTCTTCTTTCCCCATAACATTGGTGATCAGGACAGTTAGATACACTGAGAAAACAATAACAAACAGATAGTGGTTCTAAAAAATCCAAAAAAAAAGCTTTGCCATTTTGAGAATGATTTACTTCACAGTACAAGCAGCTAAAGAGGTAAGTGAGGGCTTGTTTTAAAGTTCCCTTTACTGCTTCTTAATATGTAAATATTTTAATGTCCATAATCTATACAAAAGTACACTTTATTGCACACCTGTCAACAACCCACTTGCTACAAGCTACCTTCAATCCCGTTGCTGACCAAGAACATGTTAAAGTAAGCAGAAGGTGCATTTTATGCATCAGAGGTCATTTTGCAGGAAGTGCATCTAAACTCAAACACTTAAGGCCTCTTTCACACGGGGGATCCGTATGTCCGTTTTTTATCCTTCCGTTTTCGGATGAAAAACGGACATACATGTATCCCTATGGAGCGTCGGATGTCAGCCGTGACATGTCCGCTGACATCCGACCCGCTCCGATCCGAAAAGTGTAACGGAAGAAAACCCTACTTTTCCATCCGTTTTCGGATCGGATCGGGTGACGATGGACACTACGGTCCATCATCATCCGATCCCCCATAGGGGAGAGCGGCGCTCTGACAAGTCCGTCGCTGCACAGTGTGCAGCGATGGACCTGTCATCTTCCTGCTCAGCGGGGATCGGCGGAGCGATCCCCGCTGAGCAAGCGGGTGTTCACGGGGCGGATCATCACTGATCTGCCCCGTGTGAAAGAGCCCTAAATCATTTTTGTAAAAATGTAATCCTTTGTATTAAATGTCCTGTTTTTAATATATTTCTTTTGTTTTTTGATTGTTAGATAGCTCTTCTACAGTTGTACTTCGTACTTCTCTAGGACTAGAATAGAAAAAATAGAGAAAATATTTGATTCATACAATCACTCATGTAGTTTGTGATTTTTATGTACAGGTATTTTGTAACTGGCCACAATCCACTTCCTATTTGGTCTGGGGTCTACCATCAATGTCAATATCTACCCTGTCTGCATAGCAATTTGGTGTGAACTTTAGAGAGTCCAGCATAAGAAAGACAGAAGTTACAATAATTTTTAGTTATGCCACCTGTAGGTTTGTAATAGTTTCTGCGAAGAAATCTCCACTATTTTCACCCACTGTAGTTTGCAGGCAGGCTACAAAATAATGCCTTGGAAATTTTGAAAAAAGCCTTGTCCTGCTGATATTAATGATCCTTCATATCCCTATGTTTTGTGGGTGACATGACCTTTGGAGGAGATGGTCACTTACAGTGCCTTGCAAAAGTATTCACCCCCTTGGCTTTTTGGCTATTTTGTTACATTACAGCCTTTAGTTCAATGTTTTTTAAATCTGAATTATATGTGATGGATCAGAACACAATAGTCTCAATTGGTGAAGTAAAATTAGAAAAATATATACATAAAAGTATTTTTCAGAAATAAAAAACTGATAATTGGCATGTGCGTATGTATTCACCCCCTTTGTTATGAAGCCCATAAAAAGCTCTGGTGCAACCAATTGTCTTCAGAAGTCACATAATTAGTGAAATGATGTCCACCTGTGTGCAATCTAAGTTTTACATGATCTGTCATTTCATATACACACCTTTTTGAAAGGCCCCAGAGGCTGCAACACCTAAGCAAGAGGCACCACTAACGAAACACTGCCATGAAGACCAAGGAACTCTCCAAACAAGTAAGGGACAATGTTGTTGAGAAGTACAAGTCAGGGTTAGGTTATAAAAAAAATATCCAAATTTTTGATGATCCCTAGGAGCACCATCAAATCGATCATAACCAAATGGAAAGAACATGGCACAACAGCAAACCTGGCAAGAGATGGCCTCACACCAAAAACTCACGTTCCGGGCAAGGAGGGCATTAATCAGAGAGGCAGCACAGAGACCTAAGGTAACCCTAGAGGAGCTGCAGAGTTCCACAGCAGAGACTGGAGAATATGTACATAGGACGACAATAAGCCGTACACTCCATACAGTTGGGCTTTATGGCAGAGTCGCCAGAAGAAAGCCATTACTTTCAGCAAAAAACAAAATGGCACGTTTTGAGTTTGCGAAAAGGCATGTGGGAGACTCCCAAAATGTATGGAGGAGGGTGCTCTGGTCTGATGAGACTAAAACTGAACTTTTTGGCCATCAAAGAAAACACTATGTCTGGCACAAACCCAACACATTACATCACCCAAAGAAGACCATCCCCACAGTGAAACATGGTGGTGGCAGCATCATGCTGTGGAAATGTTTTTCAGCAGTCGGGACTGGAAAACTGGTCAGAGTTGAGGGAAAGATGGATGGTGCTGAATACAGGCAGATTGTGTGATTTGAGGCTAGGACGGAGGTTCACCTTCCAGCAGGACAATGACCCCAAACACAGTGCTAAAGAAACACTTGAATGGTTTAAGGGGAAACATGTAAATGTGTTGGAATGGCCTAGTCAAATCCCAGACCTCAATACAATAGAAAATCTGTGGTCAGACTTAAAGATTGCTGTTCACAAGCGCAAACCATCCAGCTTGAAGGAGCTGGAGCAGTTTTGCAAGAAGGAATGGGAAAAAATCCCAGTGGTAAGATGTGGCAAGCTCATAGAAACTTATCCAAAGCGTCTTGGAGCTGTGATAGCAGCAAAAGGTGGCTCTGCAAAGTATAGATTTTAGGGGGGTGAATAGTTATGCACATTGACTTTTTCTGGTATTTTGTCCTATTTGTTGTTTGCTTCACAATAAAAAAAAAAACATCTTCAAAGTTGTGGGCATGTTCTGTAAATTAATTGATACAAATCCTCAAACAATCCATGTTAATTCGAGGTTGTGAGGCAAAAAAACACAAAAAATGGCAAGGGGGGTGAATGCTTTTGCAAGGCACTGTATGTGGCCTTACCCCCATTGTGCAAGGAGAATCCCACCAACAATGTATTTAATTAAACACTAACCAGAAAAATATGGGAGTGTTTATTTAAAATACCCTCCAAAAATTTGGAGTGCTGCACGCCTGAAGCCATCCATGCAGATAAAGGTGGAAAAGGTGGAAAATGTAGACCATATTTTGGGCACACATGCTCGCAATTACTATACATCCAAGTACAATATGACACACAGTATTTAATTCCATGATTTGAAGGAAGTCCAGTGGACAAGAGGGGCAGCATCTTTTCTTTGTCCAAAAATTACAGTGTGGCTAATTATTTTTTTGTAACCTGTAGAGGCTTTCAGTTGGCAGCATAATTTTATTTTAAAAAACGCACAAAAAGTATTGTATCAATTTAATTTTAAACGCATTTTAGGTGCTTTTCTTTGTCAGTAATCTCATAGTTTAATTTTATATTTTGAAATTGGGCTATTATTAGAGACTATGGTAATTTATTGGTTATATACTGATTTTTTTTTTCTCCATGTACTGTTAAGATGAAGATGATGCAGTGAAACATCTTATTACAATGTGTTACTTAGAAATAATTGCATTTCTAGGGGCATTGTGCTCTGTGGATGGAGCCAGTTGTATATGTAGATGTACAGCTGAGTCTAAGTTGGTAGAAAATGCTGTATCCTGGGCTACTTATTACACAGTTCATACTGAGAGAGAAAATGGTAATCTTTGAAATCTTTCTATTATACTTTAATCTGCATTTTGCATGTTACTGTATATGAGACTGCATGTTATGCTAAGCTTTTTACTTCAACCCTGTTGAGTCACTGACCCATAACGAGTATATAGAACAATATTTCTGACTTTAATTTGACTTTCCTATTCAATACCGTACATCATATTTTTCTGCACTAGGAAAATCCTAGCTAATATTGATTACTTTGACCCTTTTCACACTGGGGCATTTTACAGGCGTTTTTTGCGCTAAAAATAGTGCCTGAAAAGCATCTGTAAAGTGCCTCTTCTGCAGCACTAGTGTGAAAGCCCGAGTGCTTTCACACTGGGGCGGTGCGCTTACAGGACAGGAAAAAAGTCCTGCAAGCAGCATTTTTGGGGCGGTGCGGGAGCGGTGTATACACCGCTCCTTGACCGCCCCTGCCCATTGAAATGAATGGGCACCGCTGCCAAAGCTTCGGCAGCGCTGCTTCGGCAGTGCTGCTTCTCAGGTGCTATTAACCCTTTCTTCGGCCGCTAGAGGGGGTTAAAAGTGCACCGCTAGTGGCCGAATAGCGCCGCTATAACATAGGTTTTAGCGGCTCTTTATTGCTAACGCCCCCTGCCCCAGTGTGAAAGGGGTCTAAGAGTAGCAGAGATAAATTCAGTTTTTCCACATTTCATGTTTAAATTCCAGCATGCTATTTAGCTATTTCTCATCCACCAAAATTCAAAGCAATCAAGTTTGTCTCCTGAAAACATTACCCAAAGTCCATCCAAGGTTAGTAAAATTCCTTTTATCATTTTCAGCTTCAGTTCTCCAATCTTTTTATTTTTATGAATTCTGTCACAATATTTTGTTTTTGACTATGCCTAAAAGTTTATCCAAACTTCCAAAGTCTATTTTTTTTTCTTTTAAAATAACAAGCATGTTATACTTAACTGCTCTGCTCCTCCTCTTCTTGAATTCCCTGCTGGCGCTCCTGGCCCCTCCTCCACACCGGGTGTCTATCATAGCAAGCCACTTGCTATGGGGGCACTCATGCGTGCTTGTTCCCAAGCTCCACTCTGTGTGTCCATAACTGGCTTGACCCCGCCCCCCCACTCCATCATCACTGGCTGCGATTGACAGCAGTGGGAGCCAATGGCAAGGGAGAGAGTTGAGAGAGCTTTGACTCTCGTGCACATCGTTGGATTGAGATCGGGCTCAGGTATGTATTTAGAGGAGCTGGGGGAAGTGGGACCTGCACGTAGAGCTGGGCGAATTTTCTCCAAAAAAAAAAATCTGCAATTTTTTAAAAAAAAACTCAATTCACGATTCGAATCAAGTTTTTTGTTTTTTTTTGATGGACAACGCGCCGGTCCTGAGGAGCTGCGGGCAGGAATTTTTAGGCGAGGCCGCGGCTTCAGGCTAGTCTGCGGTGTCTGGCCTTGCGGACTAGGCCGAAGCTGCGGCCTCGCCTAAAAACTCCTGCTTGCAGCTCCTCAGGACCGGTGTGGTGTCCGTGCCGGTCCTGGGGAGCTGCAGGCAGGAGTTTTTAGGCGAGGTCGCGGCTTCAGGCTAGTCTGCGGTGTCTGGCCTTGCGGACTAGGCCGAAGCTGCGGCCTCGCCTAAAAACTCCTGCCCGAAGCTCCTCAGGACCGGCGCGGTGTCAGTGCCGGTCCCGGTGAGAAAAAGTAAAAATCTAAAAAATCGATTTGCTGAAAATTTGAATCGATTTGACCTCTCAACTCGATTCAAGATTCAAATTGATTTGTTCCCCAGCCCTACCTGCATGGAGTGCAGAGGGTTTTTTTACTTTACTGCATAGAATGCATTAAGGTAAAAAGACATTCTACCTTTACAACTACTTTAAACCATTCAAAAAAATCTTTGAAGTCTTGAAGTTGCTGGTGGTTCGACTGCTTAAATTAGGCATGTTTTGAATAAGTTTGGATAACAGTTGTGGATAAACTGCCTTCTTTACATATAGTTACATAGTAGGTGAGGTCCAAAAGTCCATCAAGTCCAACCTATGTGTGTGATTATATGTCAGTATTACATTGTATATCCCTGTATGTTGCAGTTGTTCAGGTGCTTATCTAATAGTTTTTTGAAACTATCGATGTCCCCCGCTGAAATCACCGCCTGTGCAAGGGAATTCCACATCCTTGCCGCTCTTACAGTAAAGAACCCTCTACGCAGTTTAAGGTTAAACCTATTTTCTTCTAATTTTAGTGAACGGCCACGTGTCTTATTAAACTCCCTTCCGCTAAAAAACTTTTGTCCCTATTGTGGGGTCAACAGTATGGTATAAAATTGAAATCATATCCCCTCTCAAGAGAATAAGTGCAGTGCTCGCAACCTTTCTTCAGAACTAATGTCCTCCAGACCCTTTATTAGCTTTGTTGCTCTTCTTTGTGCTCCATTTCCAGTACATTCTTCCTGAGGACTGGTACCCAGAACTGGACAGCATACTCCAGGTGAGGCCGGACCAGAGTCTTGTAGAGTGGGAGAATTATCGTTTTATCCCTGGAGTTAATCCCCTTTTTAATGCGTGACAATATTCTGTTTGCTTTGTTAGCAGCAGCTTGACATTGCATGCCATTGCTGAGCCTATCATCTACTAGAACCCCCAGGTCCTTTTCCATCCTAGATTCCCCCAGAGGTTCACTTCCTAGTGAGTAGATTGCATTCATATTTTTGCCACCCAAAAGTATATCAGAGTATTCCTCATTTATCACCACCCCCCAAACTCGCCCTTGTAGCCAGTTTTCAATCCATGTACTCACCCTATGGTCCATGCCAACGGACCTTACTTTGTATAGTAAACATTTATGGGGAATTGTGTCAAATGCTTTTGCAAAATCCAGATACACCATGTCTACGGGCCTTCCTTTATCTAGATGGCAGCTCATCTACTCATAGAAGGTTAATAGATTGGTTTCCCAAGAACGATTCTTCATGAATCTATGCTTGTTACTGCTAATAATACAGTTTTCATTACTAAAATCTTGTATATAACCCCTTAGTATACCCTCCAAGAGCTTGCATATTGTTGTTAGGCTAACTGGTCTGTAATTCCCAGAGCTGTATTTTGGCCCTTTTTAAAATATTGGTGTTACTTTGGCTTTTCCCCAATCAGCTGGTACCATTCCAGTCAATAGACTATCAGTAAAAATTAGAAACAATGGTCTGGCAATTACTTGACTGAGTTCCCTAAATACCCTCGGGTGCAAGCCATCTGGTCCTGGTGATTTATTAATGTTAAGTTTCCCAAGTCTATTTCTAATTCTGTCCTCTGTGTCAGAAACCATGAAATCAGGCCGAGACAGAAGTACAGTTAAATCACACTTGTTTAATAATAAAAGTAAACAGAACAAACGTAGTCAAAACATAGCCAAAAGTTCAGTAACCGGAATGGATAATCAGCCAAGCCAGAAGTCAGGTATCAATGTAGTGGAACAGCAAGCAGGATCTGGAGCCAGAAGGGATGTCAGCAAAGCAAGTCTTGAACAGGACCGCAGGAGATCTTTTCTGTGATGTTGACCAAGGCGAAGGCAGAGATCCACTGGGCTGAATGGCTTAAGTAGGCAGGACTGACGAGCAGGTTATCAACAACAGCTGAGTAACTGTGGAGAGATAGGAGCTGGCAATTAGCCGACAGCTGAGCGACCAGCTCTGAGAAGGAGGGACTGAGCCCACCCCTGACAGTACCACCTACTCAGCGACCCCTCCCCCTCAAGGGACCACCAGGCTTGAGAGGAAAACGTCTATAGAAATCACGGAGGAGGACAAGGGCCTGTACATCCGAGGATGAGACCCAAGAGCGTTCCTCCGGACCGTACCCCTTCCAATGCCTCAGGTACTGTATGCGCCTATGGAACCTACAACAATGGACTGTGCTTCATACTCCTCATGGTTCTCAATCTGTACAGGGTGAGAACGTGGCACCGAGGTGGTAAAGCGGTTGCAGACCAAAGGTTTTATTAAGGAGACATGAAATACATTCAAAATACGCATATTAGAAGGAAGGTCTAATGCGTAAGTCACTGGGTTAATCCTGCAAAGAATACGGAATGGCCTAATAAACTGAGGTGCGAACTTCAGTGAGGAAACACAAAGTCGGAGGTTGCGAGATGACAGCCAGATGATGTCCCCAACCTGGTAGGAAGGCGCAGGCAGACATCTGCGGTCAGCATGGAGTCTGTACCTATCATTAGCATGTCGCAAAGCCTCCTGGATTTGTGCTCAAGTGGAACGAAGACCACGGAGATGCTCCTCTAACGTAGGAATACTCTCAAATGAGTCCGACAACATGGAACGTTGGAAACCATAGTTCGCCATGAAGGGGGCCAATCGGGAAGCAGAATTCAAGGCACTATTGTGAGCAAACCCTGCCCACGGTAATAGGTCTGACCAGTTGTTATGATGGTCAGAAATATAGCAATGTAGGAATTGTTCTAAGGACTGATTGGCTCGTTCTGCAGCCCCATTAGACTGCGGGTGATACGTAGAGGAAAAAGCAAGCCGAATTCCCAACTGTGCACAAAAGGCTCACCAGAACCGGGACACAAACTGACTACCCCTCTCCGAGACAATCACCTTGGGTAACCCATGTAAGCGAAAGATCTCCCAAGAAAAAATGGAAGGCAATTCCTTAAAATTGGGCAACTTCTTAAGTGGAATACAATGAGACATTTTTGAGAACCGGTCAACCACCATAAAGACAACTGTGTCGCCCTGGGAGTTGGGTAACTCCACAATGAAATCCATAGACAGGTGGGTCCAGGGCCTCTCTCCATTGAGTATGGGTTGTAGGAGGCCCACTGGAAGATGTCTTGGAGTCTTACACTGAGCACACACGGAACAGGCAGCTACAAAGGGGGTTACATCAGCACATAGGCTAGGCCACCAGAATTGTTGGCAAAAGAGTTTATTCTTCCCAGGGTGGCCAGCAGCCTTGGGAGAGTGGTAAGTCTGGAGCACGGCAATACGGAGACTCTCTGGGACAAAGCAGGGGTCACAAGGTTTCTCAGGAGGAACATGGACCTGAGCAGCAAGAATTTTGTCACCCAAAGGAGAAGTGAGACTGGTGCGAACCATAGCCAGAATACGATCAGGAGGAATCACAGGAACCGGAACCGACTCCAACTTGGAAGTGGAGGAAAATTGTCGTGACAAGGCGTCAGCCCTTACATTCTAAGTACCGGGTAAGAACGAGACAATGTAATTGAAACTTGACAAGAATAGAGCCCATCACTCCCTTCTGGGAGAGAGGCGTTTAGCCTCAGACAAGAATGTGAGATTCTTATGGTCAGTAAGAATGAGAACCGGCACAGTCGTACCTTCGAGGAGATGTCTTCATTCTTTCAGGGCTAAAATGATCGCCAACAGCTCTCTGTCACCAATCTTGTAATTGCACTCCGCAGGTGACAATTTCTTGGAAAAGAAGCCACAAGGATGCATAGCGCTCTCAGAGGTAGGACGTTGAGACAGAAGGGCGCCAACACCAGTCTCAGAAGCATCAACCTCAAGGGTAAAAGGTAACATAGGATCAGGATGTGCCAACACAGGAGCAGAAATAAAGGCAGCCTTGAGACTGTCAAAGGCCTTAATGGACTCCGGAGACCAACTCTGTGGGTTACCATCCTTTCAGGTCATATCAGTAAGGGGCTTGACCAGAGACGAGAAGTTACAAATAAACTTCCGATAATAGTTGGCAAAGCCCAGGAAACGCTGCAGATGACGTAAACCCATGGGTCGGGGCCACTGTAGGACTGCCAAAAGTTTCTCTGGGTCCATCGAAAAACCAGCAGTGGAAATGACATAACCCATGAATTTAACCTGTTTACGATGGAACTCGCACTTCTCCAGTTTACAACAGAGATTGTTCTCTCTTAGTTTCTGAAGCACATGACAGACATCTGTGTGGTGGCTCTCCAGGGACTTGGAAAATATGTGGAAATCATTGAGATAAACCACCACACATAACTGCAACAAATCTCGGAGGACATCGTTATAAATTCCTGGGAAACTGCTGGAGCGTTACAAAGGCCAAAAGGCATGACGAGGTACTCATAATGGCCTTTGCTGGTATTAAACGCAGTTTTCCACTCGTCGCCCTTCTTAATCCTCACGAGATTGTATGCCCCTCTCAAATAAAGCTTTGTGAAAACCGTTGCTCCCTTGAGGCGGTAAAATAACTCCTTAATCAACGGACTTGGATAGGCATTCTTAATGGTGAAAAGATTGAGACCCCTATAATCAATACAAGGTCTCAGTTCACCACTCTTCTCCTTCACAAAGAAGAAACCAGCACCAGCAGGAGACGAGGATTTGCAGATGAAACCTCGAGAAAGTGCGTCTGCAAAATACTCCTCCATGGTCTTATCCTCAAAGACCGACAAAGGGTAAACCCGGCCACGAGGGGGTATGGCACCAGGCTGAATGTCAATTGTGCAATCATATGGCCGGTGTGAAGGCAAACTATCAGCTTGACCTTTGTCAAAGACATTGCTAAAATCGCAGTACTCCTCTGGCAGGAGGAGAGTGAAGGACCTTGGCTACCGTCTGGAAGCATGTCTCACTGCATTGTGGTGACCAGGAGAGAACCTCAGCACGGAGCCAATCAAAAGAGAGGTTGTGCCTCTGTAACCAAGGATAACCAATAACCAGCAGAAACTTAAGTGAGGAAATAACTTGGAATTGTATTATCTCGTGGTGAAAAGCCCCTACAGCCATGGACAACGGAATCGTCTTATGAGTCACATGGGATGGTTGTGGAGGTCTCCCGTCAAAAGCCTCAATGGCAAGTGGAGTGTCACGCAGCTGCAGCGGAATCAATACAAAGGCAGCCTCAATTAACAGGCCTGCAGCCCTAGAGTAGATTAGAGCCTGTAACTCGAGAGACGACTCAGCCCAAGAAAGGGTAACCGAAACCCGGGGCTTATTCTTCTGGATAACTGGGGATGAAACAGCGCCACCTAAGATCTGTCCATGACAGGACCTCAAGGCGTTCCCTGGATGGGTAGGACAAGACTTCAAAAAGTGACCTGCCTGGCCACAATAAAGGCACAATCTCTCCCTCCTCCTAAAAGTTCTCTCATCCACAAAGAGACGCGTGAAACCCAAGTGCATGGGTTCATCTTCACTGACCGACTCGGTACTAGTAGGCATGGGAGGTGAGGGAGGCACAGGTGGGACTGCAAAGCTCGGAGACAAACATACAAGCACTTCTTAAAAGAGAGTCTTTCTCTGAGTCTGGAGTCAATGAGGATGGCAAACGTGATTAACTTCTCCAGCTCAGTGGGTATATCTCGGGCTGCTATCTCATCCTTGATGGTATCCGAGAGACCATGAGAAAAAGCAGCCACGAAGGCCTCATTGTTCCACACAACATTTGCTGCCAGAGTACGGAATTCAATGGCGTAGTCGGCAACAGTTCTCGTACTCTGTTCGATGGACATGAGGTACTTGACAGCAGAAGCGGAGCATGCGGGAATGTCAAATACCCTTTTAAACAAAGCCACAAACTCAGGGTAGCTCAAGACAACAGGTTTTTGCGTCTCCCATAGAGGGTTTGCCCAGGCCAGGGCTCTCTTAGAAAGCAAAGATATCACAAAACCTACTTTGCTTCTGTCCGTTCGAAATGCCTGGGGCAGCATCTCAAAGTATATCTCAACCTGATTGAGAAACCCTCTGCATTGGACTGGATCGCCCCCAAATCGCTAGGGAAGCGGAACGGAACCAGACATACCTCTTATAGAGGCAATACTCGAGGCGGGTTCCTGCACAGAGACTGAAGCAGCAGCAGGGTCGGCCTGCAACATAGGTTGTACCAGGGCGGCCACAGTGGGAGATTCCAGGTGAGCCGTGCGAACTGATCCATGCGGTGATCCAGTTCATCCAATCTGGAAAAAATATTACCAACAAGTAGATTGACTGCATTTTCTGAATTCATGGCCTTCACCTTCTGTAAGAAACCATGAAATCAGGCCGAGACAGAAGACAGTTAAATCACACTTGTTTAATAATAAAAGTAAGAGACCCACTGGGCTGAACGGCTTAAGCAGGCAGGACTGGCGAGCAGCATATCATCAACAGCTGAGTAACTGTGGAGAGATAGGAGCTGGCAATTAGCCGACAGCTGAGCGGCCAGCTCTGAGAAGGAAGGGCTGAGCCCAGCCCTGACACTCTGTTAGTCATGAGGGTGCTTCCTGTGATGTGTCATGAGGACAAACACTGCAGTTTTGATTACTGAAATCCCCGATTTTTTTTTTTGCTTTCCTCTGCTATGTGTCTTTTGTGTTCTATCTTAGTCACCCTAATTGTATCCTTACATATCTTGTTGCATTCTTTGTAAAGTCTGAATGCTGATGATGATCCCTAAGCCTTGTATTTTTTGAAGGCCTTCTCCTTTGCGTTATATGCATTTTTACATTAGAGTTAAGCTATCCAGGACTTTTGCTCTCTCTTTTAACTTTATTTCCCAATGGGATGCACTGGCTAATGCCCTTAGTTAATATGCTCTTAAAGCAAACCCATCTTTCCTCTGTGTTCTTTGTTTCTAAAATTTTATCCCAATTTATATCTTCTAGCAAGGTTCGTAGTTTAGGGAAGTTGGCTCTTTTGAACGTCAGTGTCTTTGTGTTCCCCTTGTGTTTCCCATTTGTGTGATTTATACTGAAGCCAATTATCCTGTGATGGCTGTTTCCTAAATTGCCCTGTATTTCCACATCCATGATCAGGTCTATATTGTTGGTAATCAGTAGATCTAGTAACGCCTTGTTTCTAGTTGGTTTGTCTACCATCTGACCCATGATATTGTCCTGCAAGACATTTAAGAACTGGCGAGCCGTAGATGAATGCGCGGTTCCCTCTGCCCAGTCTATGTCTGGATAATTAAAATACCCCATTATGCTAACACTTCCCATCCTTGCTGCTAATCCAAATTGTGATAGGAGGTCTGTCTCCCCCTCCTCCCTCAGGTTAGGGGGCCTATAGCATACTCCCAGTGTATTTTCCCCTTAGCTTTATCGGTTTTAGAACAAAAAACATGCTGCCAGATAAAAGAGGTTATGTGCGAGGGAGGACCAGGTTAGACTTCCATTCCATAACAATAAAAAATGGGTCCCTTGGGTGGGACCCATATAAGTAATAACCTAATTTAATTTAGAAAGTATGTATTACATGTGGGTTAAAGAATGTTAGATGCATGCATGTTGTAGCTCATTTCCAGTTTGACCCCCACAAATTCTTTTGAAGAAGCCAAACTTTTGTGCGTCAGAATTCAGGATTCACAGTATAAATGGATTCTGCTATAAATGTCAAAATTCTGGACAGGGTGCAATTGTATATATAAAGTATTATCTTGCCATTTGCCAGTTTGACATCAGCAAGTAAATAATTCCCCATCATACTGATAAAAAAATGTTAAAGTGATCACTTTCAAACTCCTGTAGCCGTCAGCAGCTTGGCAGTACCACAGTTGATTCCCAGCTGTCTAGCGAATTCTTGAAGACAAATATATCAGTGTTTTTCGTTTTTTCCACAACTGGCTAGGACAGAGGCAAACTAAGATCCGCCAACCTGTCCAAATATAATGCGAGATAGAATAACTCATAATATATGTAATATACACTAGGGCATGGGCTGATTTGCTCTCACCCACTCACGATCTGTTAATTAGCAATCCCCTTTTTAGGTCTTGAGCACATAGATGACAAACATGATTATAATGATGGCTTCTTTACTCACTGTTGGCAAATTTAACGGTGTAAAAGTCAGCATAGACGTGTACAGCGTTTGTAAGCAACCTTACGGCCATGAAAAAGCATGTCATGCATGACTTGTCTTGCAATAGTAGAATTCAGTAGCATAGAACAATCTTGGCTGCACAACAAGGGCTTATAGTACGGTATTCTAGAGAAAGGAAAATTCTAATTTAGTCTAGACACCACTGACTCTCTCACTATATGAGTACCACGCCAATACATACGGACTCTTAGCAGACCTGGCTCCTCTGAATGTATTGCTTTCAGTCACTTTACTATGATCTGACAGCTCTAGGGTCTTTCATTACAGTCCCATACATGAAATGTGTCCCCATCACAATAATACCTATCTGCACAGATTCTGTGCAATTAAACTGCTACATTCAGTTAGATCATTGCACACAGTTTCAGTTAGTGCCACCAGATTACAGTGGATGAAAGCCAATACATGAGTAGAGTTATACAGAGGCATTCCAGAATACAAATACAGGGGTACTCCAGCTGGGGGGGGGGGGGCTACATATATACATACATTGAACCAGTTACTGTCTATTAAAAACAATAAAGTACATATGTAGGCAGGTGCAAGCTATATTTTCCACTGCAGGTGGTGCTCATCCGCAACAGCTATGCAGATGGAGGACCTAGTTCCTCTATGGTTTCCTCCGTCACAGGGAGGCAGCTATCCGATTGGATGCCGGCACCCCAAGTGACTTTGGCAGCCACCTTGGATCAGGAAGAATCTATTTAAGATCCTGGCTCCCAGGTTTGGGACGCATTTTGCGAGTGGCCAGTGTAGGGATAGGATACCCATCTGTCGGGGACAGTGCTTAGCATCAGGGAAAAGTTCCGAAGGAGTAGGGAAAGCACAGAGACACTCAGTTCTTCCTGAAAACCTCAAAATTTGGGTACTGAGCGGCTGGGCTGCATTCTGCTCCACAAAACAGATGCTGATGGCTTCCCTGAGACTTACATCTGCTGACACTTTTCTGTTGCGTCCTGTGAGTGTTCCTGATAGGGTTGCCTTCCCATTGGGCTTGTTGTGTATTGTTGGACTTCTGTTACAATCTTTTGCTGTTTCTGCACCAGTTTTCTGTCTGCCGCACCATGCTGCACCTACCCACACATATAAAAAACACAGTTTTTATTCTTGTTTTGGATAGTAAGTAACATAGGAAGGGAAAGGAGATTTCTCAAAAAAATTACAATCCTTGTTTAGACAGCTATCACCAAAACAAGTCTTCCCACTGGAAATTTCCCCGTTATTTCTGACCAGTGACCACTCAATGTTTTAGAGTTTACCATACTTTTCGCCCCATTGGCAATGGAATCCTGAACATATAAGGTGATTCCTCACAACCGGGACATAGATAGCAGTTAAAACCTGAAAGGGGTTCTAATCCATCCTGACTTTATCCAAAACTAAAGAAAAACATTTTGGTTTAAGATATAATTTGTCCCATATGCAGTAATGCCACATCACTTCTACACCTGTAAATGCAGCCTATAACTGTAAATAGAGATGGGTCGAATGGACCCCTGTTTGGTTCGCACCAGAACTTTTTAACACCTCGAAAGTTCGTACCCGAATAACAAACCCCAATAAAGTCAATGGGACCCGAACGTCAAAAATCAAAAGTGCCCATTTTGAAGGCTTATATGCAAGTAATTGGGCATACAATGGTTATAGGGGTCCGGGTCCTGCCCTGGGGGACATGTATCAATAAAAAAAAAAAAAAAGTCTGTGAAAAATGTCATTTTTAAATGAGCAGTGATTTTTTGATTTTTAAAGTGAAAGCCTAAAAATGAAAAATTCCTTCCAATATAGTGCCTGGGGGCTCCCCTTAGTCTACCTGTAAAGTGGCAGATTTGTACCATGTCTAGAATCTGCTGCAGTAATAATTGCATTTACAAAGCCAAAAAAATGACATTTTCCTTGCAAGCTGCCTTTATTTTGCTCAGCAACAGCTGGGGAGCCAGTGTGTATGATGAGGCCACAGTGTAGTGCACTGAGAACAAGAATAGAGATTTTTTGGATACATTCTTGTGTCACTTTGACTTTTTATAAAAGTAACAGGTTTGTAAAAAATGGTCTGTGGATATCAGTGGTACCTTCCCACCATAACCCTATAAAGGTAATCTTGATGAAAGCAAGAATTGGCCTTGCTGTAAAAAAAATTGCAATGATATGCACCTGTCAAACAGGTGCAGAAAAATTACTCTTTGGGTGTCGGGGAAGCCTTCCCACTGTAAAGCTATAGAGGTGCTCTTGATGAATGCAAAAAAAATTGCAATGATATGTACCTGTCAAACAGGTGCAGAAAAACTGGTCTTTGGGTGTTAATTGTGCCCATGAAACCTATACCAAAAAAAAATCTTCCAGATGAAATGATTGAACACCCTCAAAGGTAGGCAGCCTCGAAGTCCTGCAGAGATTCCACATCCCAAAAAGACTTAATTAATGACATCGGCATCAAGGGCTTCATAGCTGGTAATGCAGGACTAATTAATTTTTATAAAAGTCAAATGGTCCACGGAGTCTGTGGACAGACGCGTTCTATGATCAATAACAAAACCTCCTGCAGCACTGAATGCCCATTCTGAAAGCACGCTGGATGCAGGGCAGCCCAACAACTCAATAGCATACTGGGCAAGTTCTGGCCAGTGGTCTATTCTCATGACCCAGTAAGTCAGTGGATCGCCAGCTGGAATGCTCTCCATCTCAGTATTGGCCCTGATGTAATCATTCATCATGTGATGCAAATGCTGCCGATGCGATGTGGAAGCTGACAGCCCTGGTCGGCGAGGACTAAAAAAATTCCGAAATGCCTCACTTAGGGGGACGCCTTCTCCAACGCTCCTGTCTTGACCAACAGAAGACTCAAAACGTCATTTCCCACGACACTGTAACCTACTGGAGTCAGGGAAAATGTTCAATAAAATCCTCTTTAACGTGTCCTCAAGAGATCTTATCTTCTGCACTCTCTGTAGGGACGGGATTAGTTCTGAGACCTTCCCCTTATAACGGTGTTCAAGGAGGGTTGCCAACCAGTAATCATCCTTCTTCTTTATGCCACGTATTCTTGGGTCCTTTCGCAGGCTTTGAAGCATGAGGTTGCGCATGCGCCTCAAATTTGCAGAGGCTTGAGAAGCAGACTCCTCTGGGTCACTCAGGATGACAGCATCTGGAACTTCCTCCTCCCAGCCACGTACTACTCCCAAGGGTCCTGGGATTGGAAAGCCATCGCTTACAGATTGACTCTTGCCAACGGGTTGAGCGGTTGGACGTTAAATGCCTTGTTAAGCATGTCATACTCAAATGGTTGGTGTTTTTGCCACGTTTGATGTGCCTGTGACACATAGTTTGCAGATAGCAACAGTGTGATCTGCTGCAGATGTGCTGAAAAAGGCCCAGACAGCTGAGCATTGGGGATTGGAGATAACAGCTGCAGAATGTGATGGAATAGGGTGGCTGCTCTCTACTCTTTCTTGATGTCGGCCTCCTTGGGGTTGTGCCACCTCACCTTCAGTTTCCTCCTCTGCTCTACCTGGCACCCAAGTCGCATCAGTGACCTCATCATCATCATCTCCATCTCCTCCATCTTCATCATTACCACTGGAGACAACTTGGCAATACGCTGCGGCTTGGGGAACATGAATGCCAATTTGTCTACCAGTTTTACTCCCTCTCTTTAGGCTCATATTCCTGTCATCCTCAACCTCAGAACCAACATCTGAATCCAGTAATGGCTTGGCATCATCAAGGAGCAAGTGGCTGACGCTGTGGTCAAATAACTAGCTGACTCCTCAATGGCTGATGTTGGGGCTATGGCAGGAATAGATGTAGACAAGGAGGCAGGTTTATCCACTATGGCAACTGCAGGGGACTGCACACTTGTCTCTGCTTGCGTGACAGAGGATGAGGAGGATGAGGAAGGTCCTCCTCTGAATGCTGTGGCTGGATAGCACGGGCAAACTCACTAGACAGAGGACTGACCACCACCTTCTCTTTTGACTGTGGACACATTTGTTGCTGGCCCCCTTACAGTGCCAAGGGAACGTCTGCCTCACCTTGTTGTCCTCCCAGACATTATTGGGAGGGAGGGGGTGGTGCTTATAAGCAAATGTAAACAAGAAGTTGAAATCTGTACGTAGATGCACTTTAATCAATGTAAAGAGGTGTTTGGTGCACTTTATTTTGAGTACTCACACTACACAGACACACTCCACGGATACACTATAATATACTGCAATATAATGCACCAAATGTTACAGTGACGCACAGAACTATATGGCGTTAAACTGGCAATAACGCACACAAAAGTAAATGGTGTTAAACTAGCAGTAACGCACAAAACTATATGGCATTAAACTGTCAGTAACGCACACAGAACTATATGGCGTTAAACTGTCAGTAACGCACACAGAACTAAATGGGGTTAAACTGGCAGTAATGCACACAGAAGTAAATTGTGTTAAACTGGCAGTAAAGCAGTCAAATAGACGGTGTTCACTACACTGACGCTATCTGAACTGTCCCTACTCTAGCTATACACTAATGTAAAGATTACTGACACGGTCTGACTACACTACACTGAAACTATCTGAGCTGTCTCTACTCTACATTAATGTATGCATGAATGATACGGTCTCACTACACTATACTGAAACTATCTGAGCTGTTCCTACTCTAGCTGCACACTATGCAAAGCTGAATGATGGTCCTCCTCACTACACTCACCCTATCCCTAGACTGACACTAAACTAATATTCTACACTGAAAATTGAAGCAAAATAGCACAGTATAGCACACTAACTAACTAATAGCACTGAACAGAGCCCTGTTCTATCTCTCTCCACGCCAAAATCACACTGAAAATGGCTGCCATTGAAAGAATACTTTTATACTGTGGGGCGGGAATGAGCCATGATTAGATAAAGTCATGATGACAGTGTCCAATCGTGACTCTGACAGTGCTCTATGCCCTGATTGGCTAAAGCTTTCACTGCTTCAGCCAATCAGGGCTTGCAATGCACTGTTCAGCGCCGCAATGCATTGTGGTTGGTTCGGGGGGCCAAACAAATGGTCAAACAACCCGTTTGTTCGGCTATTCACTGAACAGCGAAAGTTCAGCCCGAACTTATGCTCGGACCGAACCGTTTGCCCATCCCTAACTGTAAATGCAGCCTTTTCATTAACACATTTTTTTTTAATGAAAGTTACAGATAAAGAAATTTTCAGAAAAGGTAGTAGAAGAATCAGGATATTTGAGGTGTCTATATGTGATACATCAGACCAACTGTATCTTAAAAAAAAAAAAAAAAAAAAAAACACTTTAAAGCCTGGTACACACTATTCTTTTTTTCGGTCAAAAAATGAAAACAAACTGTCAGCTCTAATCAGAGCCGCTGTACTAACTATGCAAAGTTAGTATAGAGCTCTCTCCTACTGAGCTATTGTGTTCTGACAAGGGGACGCCAATGGCTGAGAGTGTTGATCAGGAGTCAGTCGGCTGCTGGTTTTCCAGCATGCACATAGGACACAACCAATAAATAAGCTTTAAAATAAGCCCTCACTGACCTCTGTAATTATATCCACTGTGGAGCAATTCCTCCTCAAATTTGATAATTCAAGCAGTGAAGTCAATACAGTCAGCTATCCTGTGAAAGTGAATTCTGAAAGTATAAAGCTGGCCATAAACATAAAGGGCTGAACAAGAGAAATCCATGGAATATCAAGCTATTGTATTCTGACAGCCAATACTCACAGCTGTCAGAAAACCCAAACAGTGACTGCAGCTGTTTGGCTGACTTTTTTCACCCAGCTCCTTTTGATTTCACAAATGAAGTTTGTTAAGCTAGGTGGAGTCAACAGGGCTACGCATAGCTCAAATTTTGGCCAATTCACAGGAATTTGAAATTTGAGCTGTGTATAACCAGCTTAACCGAGAAGCTTCAGCTGTAAACTTGATGAATGGCTCCAGCTACAGACATCAGTAAGTGCCTGCATTAAAGTTTATTTTTTACTGCTTATTAACAATATGCAAATATTTAAATGTCCATTGGTTGGCCACAGTTCTTTTTTGAAATGTATGGCAAGCCAAGCCTTTTCCTTAGGCAAGCCATACATGATTTATTTTCTTTCATTTAACCAGCAAGTTGAACGAGTGAAAATTAATTGATTCCCCCATCCACACACTTAATGCCATATACACACGGTCGGATTTTACGATGGAAAATGTGTGATAGGACCTTGTTGTCGGAAATTCCGACCGTGTGTAGGCTCCATCACACATTTTCCATAGGAATTTCCGACACACAAAGTTTGAGAGCAGGTTATAAAATTTTCCGACAACAAAATCCGTTGTCAGAAATTCCGATCGTGTGTACACAAATCCGACGCACAAAGTTCCACACATGCTCAGAATAAATTAAGAGATGAAAGCTATTGGCTAATGAGCCCCATTTATAGTCGTACGTGTTTTACGTCACCGCGTTCAGAACGATCAGATTTTCCGACAACTTTGTGTGACCGTGTGTATGCAAGACAAGTTTGAGCCAACGTCCATTGGAAAAAATCCATGGATTTTGTTGTCAGAATGTCCGATCAATGTCCGATCGGGTGTACGGGGCATTAATGTGGATGGGGAAATCCCTCCCGCTGAGTTATTGTATTCTGAACGCGGGGAGGCCTCCTGTTTGCCAGAATACATTCATCAGCACTGATCCAGGGAAAATATGCACACAGATTGACTTCTATACAACCAACTTGCCCATAGATGGATTGAATTCTGCCTTGCTGAACTAGCCAAATTTTGATCTATTTATAGCTGACTTTACTCTTGGCTAGAGTTGGGAAGGATTAGAGACTTTGTTAGGTTTTATTGCTAACTAGAGAAATCTTGGGTTGACATCCTTCACACTCTATACCACAACCTTGACTGGACATACAGTACATTTCTAAGCCTTTTAGGCCACTATATCATTATGGAAGCTATATTAAAAACAAGCTGCAGCAAAAGCTTTTCATTTTGTATATTTTTCCCCTTCTGTCTAAGTGACACCAAGTCATATCCTGATATACACTGGGTCACCCAGATGAGAGGAAATCTCCCCAACAATGACAGACAGCAATAGAAACCTGACAGAGGACATATTTGGGCAATATTGATTCCTTTAAAGTTGATGGCTAGACATGGGTTTAAATGTAATTTTAAGGGCTTGGGTTAATGGGCTTTGGACTTGTCCTTGGAACTTTTCTGAGATTATTCAGAATTCATTGACATGTGCAGTTGACTTGCGGTTTACCTCCTTCTGATCTGAATTTGATCTGCTGCAAGTGGGTTTTGCATTCTCATAGACTTGTATAAAAACTTTAAAAAACGCTTAAAGCAACCAAAGGCCTATCTATAGAAGCCCTTATAGACACCTCAGACTAATTGTTACGTTTCTTAACAACTCTTTGTACCGTTATTTTAAATGTATATCCAAGCGTTACCCAAATGTATCCCCACACCTAATTTACCATTGCCTATAGTAAGAAACATCTTTTATTACCCCCCCTGTGAGATGATCACCAGACTTGTAAAGTTCTTACAGTGGCAGCTGCTGTTAGCTCAGTCGAAATGATGTAGGCATGTTTCCAGAACTACATAACCTAATAGCCCTTTCCCTGCACACAGTGTGATTTTTGACAGTCAAGGCAGTAACAAAAGAGGGATAAGGTGATTGGTGGAGTTCTGTAATCCACCCAAAAAGACTGACAACGCTGATAGGGATTTATGTCTAATGCCGCGTACACATGAGCGGAATTTCCGACAGAAAGAGTCAGATGGGAGCTTCTCATCGTATATTCCGACCGTGTGTATGCCCCATCGGACTTTTTCTGTCGAAAATTCAGATGGACTTAGATAGAGAACATATATTTTTCCGACGGAACAAATTACTATCGGAAAAACCGCTTGTCTGTATGCTGTTCCGACGCACCAAAAACGACGCATGCTCTGAAGCAAGTAGGAGACGGAAGCTATTGGCTACTGGCTATTGAACTTCCGTTTTCTAGTCCCGTCGTACGTGTTGTACGTCACCGCGTTCTGGACGGTCGGAATTTGGTGTGACCGTGTGTATGCAAGACAGTTTGAGCGGAATTCCGTCGGAAAGATCTTCAGAGTTCATTCCGACAGTAAAACCGGTCTTGTGTACAGGGCATTACACTGTGTTGTTAGCTCAAGCAGGAAGTTACAAGAACACTATTTGTAGCATTTAGAGGGATAAAACATGGAGGTAAATGCAAGCGTAAAGAGATGTAGTAAAGCACCACTTTCATCATAGAAGTTTTTGGTTCCGGTTCTGACCCAGTAAGTCCTGTAAAAGAGAAGGAGTAGTTACCTACAGGAACAAAAATTACATTCTCCCATGTGTCCTAATGTGTGTGTCCTAATGTTCACAATATGGTGACACCAGTGATGTAACTACCAATATCTGACACTGACACCCAGGGTGGATAATTTTTTTACTACCATACCTATTTTCAGTAATAATCCTGAAAATTCAATGTTATGCAAGATGGAGGTGGGAATAGAATTGGCTGATGTAGGATGGACATCAGCAACTGTAAGTACAACTGCAGCTTTGTAAAGAAAGACTGAACTTAGCAAATCAATCTGTCACATGTACAATAGCTCAGAGATTCTATCTCCTGCTTAGCTGGCAACATTTAGAAAGTAGTTAGAAGGGATAATTTATTTATTTTATTTCAGGTACTTATGTAATGCCATCAATTTACGCAGCGCTTTACATATACATTGTACAGTCACATCAGTCCCTACCCTCAAGGAGCTTACAACCTAAGGTCCCTAACACATATACTAGGGCCAATTTAGTCGGGAGCCAATTAACTTACCAGCATGTCTTTAGAGTGTGGGAGGTAAACTGGAGTACCCGGAGGAAACACACGCAGGCAGAGGGAGAACATGTAAACACCAGGTAGATAGTGTCATGTGATCAGGATTCGAACCAGTGACCGTTTTTGTTGCTAGGTGAAAGTGCTAACCACTACACCACTGTGATAACTAAGGAAATGTGAAGAAAAAAATGTTGTTCTTACATTTTCTATGCAATGGTTTTTGCACAGAGCAGCCCCTATCCTCTTCTTTTTGGCTCCCCCCCCCCCCTGCTGAGTGCACCCAATAGAAAGCCTTTTGCTATAGGGGCACTTAAGCAGGCTCGCTCTTGAGACACGCTCTGTGGCTTCATTCACACACAGAGCATTGCTCGGCCCTGCCCCCTCTCCTCATTGGTTCATTGGCTTTTATTGACAGCCTACAGCTCCCACTACTGTGTGACCCAATGAGCAGATAGAGAGAGACCTGGGAGAGATGCTGTTCATGCACAATGCAGGATCAAGATTGGGCTCAGGTATAATGGGGCGCTGGGGGGGATGTTGCCCCCAGAAGGTTTTTTACCTTAATACAGAGAATGTATTGAGATAAAAAAAACCTTGAGCCTTTAGAGCCACTTTAATAATAAGTGTGATCAGTGGCTGACTATAATATTAAACTAACTCTTCCCTAGCATTGGTAGTCATGGCTGTTACAATAAGCCCCTACCCACAAAAGCCTTATTGTCAGTGGCTGTTTGTGAGAATGAACAAACCCCCCCAGCACTGGTGGTCAGTGGCTGACTGAGACAATACTTCCCACCCAAGAATTGGTGATTAGTGTTTACTTAGCTGAGCACACATTTTCACACTGTCACCTCTCTACTCACGAGCCAAGGCTAACAGGCAAAGATCACTCCTACTGACACTTATGCTAGGTTCACACCTTAGTGTTTTTGCGGTCCGCATCTGTGCGAACACAACAGCCCATTCAAATGAAAAGTATGCCGTGCCTGTGTTTCCACAAAAAAAGGTGCATGCCCCTTTAAAAAAATTGGCCACAGGGAAATCGCATGGTCTTTTTGACCCGCAAATACGCTGCGGGCTGAGATGCCTGGGGGTACTATTCAGAATAAACCCAAAACTAGAAACACCCTCTAAAGGGGACTTTTTAGTGCATCCACAACTTAAGTTGTATATAAAAAGGTATATTTTATTGTAACAGATTAAAAATATATTCCATACATAAAATTGAAAATTAGATGCAATTTACATGACAGACAACCATTTTGATCGGTCAACACATGGGTTAAATGAAGACAATATTAGCCCTAAACATTCAGAATGAATCGCAGCCCCACGTGTCTCCTAAAAGTAGTGTGTTTTCAGTGCAGATGGTTGCGGGGACGGGAATCACTGCTTTTCCCGCACCCGTAGCCAGCCACATGCATAGGTGTGAACCTAGCGTCACAGCTCCTTTCAGTGTGAGAGCTGGTATGCAAAGAGTGTTTCAGCACCCAGCACACGACTGCCAATCTACTTGTCATAGGTATCTGAATAATAGCACCCTCTAATTGGTGGTACTTGGTGGGGATCACCCTCCTCCCTAAGATTGCTACAGGGGGGGACATCATAAAAAAAATGTTTATTTCACTAAAAGTTTTGTGGTTCTACACATATCACCTGTTATGAAAACATGCACATGGGCACTGAGATTTTAATATTTGACTTTTTGTTTTTTAATTCCCTAACATTAACAGGTGCCGCACAATAAATATTTGTCCAACAGTACCACAAAAGGTAAATTAAAGAGTACGTAAACACTGAAAATTAGTTTAATTTATCAATATATCTGTTCAATAAGTTCAAAATAAAACCCTGTAAATTCTGACAGAAATTTAGTAAGCTCCTTTCTTTCTATAGAGAGCAAACAATGCAGCACCTAAAGTCTCCATCATTATCAACCTCTGCCCAGTTTACCTCTCTGAACTACAGAATCCCCCCCCCCCCCTTCTATGTTATAGAAAGGAGGAGTAGGGGTGTTCTGTGGTATTAACAAAATGTCTGTCCTAGGACAGTGTGTGTTACTGGTAGGATTACCAGGTGAAAACATAAGAAAAAAATCCTGAAAAAAAGAAAACTAACACAGCCACCATATCTAAAGACTGGTGAGCTGCAATATATTGATCTCTTTTCTTGGGTTTGGATACACTTAAACTAATAAACCTGACAATGATAAAATAGAGATTATTGTACAAAATAAAATACCACAAAAACGGATGTCATTAAATTGACTTTGTAAATCCAAAAATCTATTCTGCACAATAACCTACATATGCAGTTTACTTTTGAAAGACAATACCTGCAATTCTGTCTGCAATGGCGTTTATTTATACAGCGATCTGGCATTTTTGAAATGACAAGTATTTTGCACTGGCCAAGAAAAATACAAACCACTTCTCTGGCAGTCACTTTTGGCATAGGCCCAACTTCTCCTTACAGGCCCTCTCAGCAAGTTAACCAGCTACAGTTGCACACTTTTGGCAGAGACGGGGTTAAATAGGATAGACGGCAGGATGAGATATGGAAAGTGTCCGCTTGGCAGGTCTCCCCGTCTCCTCACCCCGGGGCCGCTTGCAGAATAAGACACAGACGTGACACCAATCCTAACCAGGCCTTATTATTGTATTTTTTTCAGTGTTATTGTTCTTGGCTATTTCTTGGGTACGTTTCTGATTTGAAATGGAATCCAGAAGTCTGTTGCCCAATCTTACCTCCCGCATTCACATTTTCTGTGCTCCTTCCTGCCATTCTCTGGAGGAACAAAAGAGCTGACTGTATGTATACCCATTTATCTGTTTCCCATTCTATCTATGTAATAGACAGTGTCCACTGGACATCTGGGCCACTTTTATTAAACAGTTATTAGACACCACTTGCGACATTATTTAAACCACTACAAATATCACGTTGTCGAGCCAAAAGAGAAACCTTCTTAATTTGTCTCTTTTATAAGCAGAATAATTGCACTTTCTTTATATATTAATTAGCTCTCTTTTGATTACCCCTGACTTAACAGCAGAGTGCACAACAGTAGGGTGGGGGAGCAGGAAATCAGAAGTGCTTATTTTTGCTGGTGGTTCAGTAGGCCATTCTTGCCACCTACTTCAGTTCAGCAGGCCTCAGATCACACCTTCCATGTTTACTAATTGGCAATTGCTTCAGCGGCTGCAGATGGAGTGAAGAGGTGATCCTGCTTCCTTGCGTTAGAGTGAAATGAGATCTCTCAGCTGAAGGTGGGGTGGTGACATGAGGTCGTGAGAAGGACCTTACCTCACTGAACCACCAAATAAAATAATAAGGGGCAACATTTTACTATGATGAGCAACTAATGCTTTCACCCATCCTTCGCATCTGCTGTATTCCTTTTCTCTTCTTCTAGCATTGCCCTGCCTATGCTGTACCGTACTTCCACCTCCAGTGTCTATTTCCATACCATCCATGAGTTACCTCTGTCTCCAGCATCCTCCTGTATAGGAGTAGGGAAAATAATTATCATTATTATGTCCATTTACTACAGATGATGCTGTGTTTGAGATATGAACCAATGGCCCTGGTGTTGCCAGGTGGAGGTGCTAGCCACTTGGCTACCATGCTTTTAATTTTTTTTTTATGCTTTATATCTTAAAGTTTTATATTTGAAGTTTTGTGATGACACATACTAATGACATATGCCTATATGTTTAGTTCATTACAAGCATAATTTCTGATACCCCTTGTACCAAATTATATTCTTAACTGTAATGTCTGCCTTAATTTTGTAAAGGGCTGCGCAAACTATTGGCACTATATAAGTCCTGTATAATAAATCCGGTATAATAATAATTTAGAGCTTTGTTAGCATTGAGAATAATGGGTTACAGTGTTTTGGCCTGCGTCCTCCCCTTCTCTTGTATAAAGCAATCACAGTATTTCATCTAGGTAGGCTTGACAAAGAAGGAGGTCCTCCGACGTGCGTAGCCATGCGCCCGCATGTGACGTCATTCAGGAGAACCCCTGCAACACAATGTGCCTGTGTATAGTGCTCTGTCCTCCAGCTGCAGCTATTCCTCCACCTGACAGCACTGCTATCCAGGTGTGAATACAGACAGATGCCCATGCTGGGAGTGTTGAATACATGTTTTTTCTATTTTAATTTTGTGAGTGGTCAATTTGCATTTGATTTTAACATTTTAGATTTAACTCTACACACTTATGCCCCGTACACACGGTCGGATTTTCTGATAGAAAATGTCCGATCGGAGTGTGTTGTCGGAAATTCCGACCGTGTGTGGGCTCCATCGGACATTTTCCATCGGATTTTCCGACACACAAAGTTTGAGAGCAGGATATAAAATTTTCCGACAACAAAATCCGTTGTCGGAAATTCCGATCGTGTGTACACAAATCCGACGGACAAAGTGCCACGCATGCTCAGAATAAATAAAGAGATGAAAGCTATTGGCCACATCCCCGTTTATAGTCCCGACGTACGTGTTTTACGTCACCGCGTTTAGAACGATCAGATTTTCCGACAACTTTGTATGACCGGGTGTATGCAAGACAAGTTTGAGCCAACATCCGTCGGAAAAAATCCTAGGATTTTGTTGTCGGAATGTCCGAACAAAGTCTGACCGTGTTTACGGGGCATTAGTGTGCACTCTTCTTGTTTGTTTGTTTGTTTGTATGTCATTTGTAGATTTCCTCTTGTGAGGAGCAACACCAAAGGCAGCAAGAGGTGTTTTATTACTCTTGATGATTCCAATGGCTGGATTAAACACGTGTGGTTTAATCAATTTATGGACATGAACTGTCTTTTCTGATGGACTTGATTTTTGTTTATATTCCACAAGTTCTTTCATTTACATTTATATAAGGCATAAGTATTTTGAGTGCACTAAAAAATATTTTAATTTTATTTCCTCCTTCCACTTTTGGTTCCAGTTTCCCCATGAACTGTGCCTTACTTCAGCCTCCAGTGTTAATGCCCCCAAATGATGTCTCATCACTGTCTCCAGCATCACTAAGTAAAGTGTTTCACCTCTGCCACCAACATCCCCCTGTACTGTGCGCTACTTCTGCCCAGTGGTGTCACTACGGGGTGCGGGGGGTGTAGACCGCACCCAGGTGACACCCGACAGAGGGGTGACACCAGGGCCGGTGCTACCATAAGCGTGAGCTACCCGCCAGTGGGATCCCAGAGGAGGTAGGATCTGTGGCTTATCGGAGGTGCAGGCTGCCGATGCAGTAATGCGCTGCCCATTGATTTCAATGGGCAGGGGCACTTTATGAGCGGTGTATTCACCACTCCTACAGCGATACAAAGAAGCTGCTTGCCAGACTTTTTTGGACATCCTGCCAGCGCAGCGCCCCAGTGTGAATTCATTCGGGCTTTCACACTGGGATTGCAGCTGAGGCTTTTTTCAGTGGGTATTTTTATTGCTAAAGCACCTGAAAAATGCCTCCAGTATGAAAGGGGTATAAGTGTCAGTATCCTGTTCTGTCACTGCTGTTCTCAGCCCCTCCCTCACTCTACCACCTGTCCAATCCCACACTCCACCTCCCAGTTGTGTCCGCCTAACCCCATCCATACTCCAACCCCCCTCCCCATGCATTGCTTGCCATGTGCATTAAAGGGGTTCTGTGAGCAGCTGGCGGGAGATCTGAAACAATGGCTGCAACAGCTGCCTAATTCCACGTACACACGATCGGACATTCCGACAACCAAATCCTGTAATTTCTTTCCGATGGATGTTGGCTCAAACTTGTCTTGCATACACACGGTCGCACAAATGTTGTCGGAAATTCTGATTGTCAAGAACACGCTGATGTACAACACGTACAACGGCACTATAAAGAGGAAGTTCAATAGCCAGTGCGCCACCCTTTGGGCTCCTTCTGCTAATCTCGTGTTAGTAGAAGTTTGGTGAGAGACGATTTGCACTTTTCAGCCTCGTGCTTTTCAGATCGTTACTGCTCTTCAGTTTGTGCTTGTGGGTTTGTATCTGGTTTTCACTGCGTGTAGTCAGTTCATATCTGGTTTTCAGTGCATATTTTTATATTACGTTTTTGATTTGCAGTGCGTTCTTGCCCGCTCGTTTCTGATTTTCAGCTTGCTCTTCTCAGGTCTTTCTGATTTTCAGTGCGTTCTGTTAGTTTGGTCTGACCAGCCAACCGTTTTCTAGCCATATTGCGGGTATGTACTCATCTTAGAGTTCGTGCTGTGCAGGGGCTTGGTGTTGGGGTTCTTACTTTGACTCAAGCCCAGTCCATGAACAGGGCAGAGAGGAGTTCATGGACGAAGAATTTGTTGCTCCAGCGTGACCAATTCTTGCACATGCCTTTGTTGCGGGAGATCCGTGAGAATAATCCTGATGATTTCAGGAATTATCTCCAGATGACGGACCCCGTTTTTTCACCATTTGTTGGCTTTGCTGTCCCCATATATAACAAGGCAGGACACCTGCATGCGGCAAGCCATCACTCTTGAATAGGGATGAGCTTCGTGTTCGAGTCGAACCCATGTTCGACTCGAACATCGGCTGTTCGACCGTTCGTCGAATTGCGAACGATATGGGCCGTTCGCACCAAATTCGTGTGGCGCGTCACGGCCCATAATTCACTGCGGCATCGCAGTGCATTGCTGGCTGATGATTGGCCAAGCATGCACTATGACCCGCATGCTTGGCCAATCACAGTGCCGCCTGAACAGAGAGCCATAATTGGCCAAAGCCAAGGAGGCTTTGGCCAATTATGGCTCAGGGGATTTAGTACACGCCCCACACTATATAAGGCCGCCTGCACGGCGGCCCTGTGTAGTGTGTGTTCCGGTGTGCTGAGAGATAGAGAGAGAGAGAGAGAGACAGTGTCATTTAATTTGAGTTAGATAGATTAGGCAGAACAGTCAGTCAGTTAGCTGCACTTACAGTGTATTGTGTATATATGCATCCCAGGTGTTGCATATATATATATATACACTGTATTCAGTTTAGCTAGATCCGTTCCTGTTATCTTCTAGACTATTTACATTTAGTGCAGTGCGTCCTGCTCACAGTGTTCAGCTAGATCCGTTCCTGTTATCTTCTAGACTATTTACATTTAGTGCAGTGCGTCCTGCTCACAGTGTTCAGCTAGATCTGTTCCTGTTATCTTCTAGACTATTTACATTTAGTGCAGTGCGTCCTGCTCACAGTGTTCAGCTAGATCCGTTCCTGTTATCTTCTAGACTATTTACATTTAGTGCAGTGCGTCCTGCTCACAGTGTTCAGTTAGATCCGTTCCTGTTATCTTCCTACTGACAGGCAGGCTTGTCTGGTTACAGTATATAAAGCTACCTGAAGAAAATTACTGGTGTTCTATTTGATCCTATTAGTACCACGGTCAGGCAGCTAGACTATTTACATTTAGTACAGTGCGTCCTGCTCACAGTGTTCAGCTAGATCCGTTCCTGTTATCTTCCTACTGACAGGCAGGCTTGTCTGGTTACAGTATATAAAGCTACCTGAAGAAAATTACTGGTGTTCTATTTGATCCTATTAGTACCACGGTCAGGCAGCTAGACTATTTACATTTAGTACAGTGCGTCCTGCTCACAGTGTTCAGCTAGATCCGTTCCTGTTATCTTCCTACTGACAGGCAGGCTTGTCTGGTTACAGTATATAAAGCTACCTGAAGAAAATTACTGGTGTTCTATTTGATCCTATTAGTACCACGGTCAGGCAGCTAGACTATTTACATTTAGTACAGTGCGTCCTGCTCACAGTGTTCAGCTAGATCCGTTCCTGTTATCTTCCTACTGACAGGCAGGCTTGTCTGGTTACAGTATATAAAGCTACCTGAAGAAAATTACTGGTGTTCTATTTGATCCTATTAGTACCACGGTCAGGCAGCTAGACTATTTACATTTAGTACAGTGCGTCCTGCTCACAGTGTTCAGCTAGATCCGTTCCTGTTATCTTCCTACTGACAGGCAGGCTTGTCTGGTTACAGTATATAAAGCTACCTGAAGAAAATTACTGGTGTTCTATTTGATCCTATTAGTACCACGGTCAGGCAGCTAGACTATTTACATTTAGTACAGTGCGTCCTGCTCACAGTGTTCAGCTAGATCCATTCCAGTTATCTTCCTACTGACAGGCAGGCTTGTCTGGTTACAGTATATAAAGCTACCTGAAGAAAATTACTGGTGTTCTATTTGATCCTATTAGTACCACGGTCAGGCAGCTAGACTATTTACATTTAGTACAGTGTGTCCTGCTCACAGTGTTCAGCTAGATCCGTTCCTGTTATCTTCCTACTGACAGGCAGGCTTGTCTGGTTACAGTATATAAAGCTACCTGAAGAAAATTACTGGTGTTCTATTTGATCCTATTAGTACCACGGTCAGGCAGCTAGACTATTTACATTTAGTACAGTGCGTCCTGCTCACAGTGTTCAGCTAGATCCGTTCCTGTTATCTTCCTACTGACAGGCAGGCTTGTCTGGTTACAGTATATAAAGCTACCTGAAGAAAATTACTGGTGTTCTATCCCAGCTTAGTGCAGCTACAGGCCATTAGTATGTCTGGAAGGCCAAGAAGGAGAGGCAGACAGTCACAAGCCAATAAGAGAGGGCAAACAGGCTCTGTGTCTAGTGCTGGTCGTGGAGACGGTGCATCCTCATCAGCACGTGGCCATGGGACACGCTTGGCCTTTTTTTCGGCAGCTGGCCATGTTGAGCCGCAACATGCGGAAGACTTGGTCGAGCGGATGACCAAGCCGTCCTCATCCTCCTCATCCTCTCTCACCCATGCCCAGGGTGCTTTGTCTGGCAAAGCAGCGGCCTCTTCCCTCAGCTCAATGTCATCAGTGACTCCTTCCCTAGCTCCACCATGTCCTCCTGAGGAGTCCCTCGAACTGTTTGACCACAGTGTTGGGTACATGCTCCAGGAGGATGCCCAGCGTTTGGAAGGCTCTGATGATGATACTGAGCTCGATGAAGGCAGTAACATGAGCACGGACAGAGGGGGTGCCCAAGAAGGACAGCAATCTGGCAGTCATGCTCCCCCTGCTGCAGCATACTGCCAGATTTGCTCCAGTGATGAGGAGGGAGGGGATGATGAGGTCACTGACTCAACGTGGGTGCCTGATAGGAGAGAGGAGGAGGAGGAGGCGGCACATCACCAACGAGGCAGGATGCCCTCCAGGGGCCAGCCTAAGGGCAGCACATTGACTGCATCACACCCCAAAGCTCCACACGTGCAGGGCGCTGCAGTCTCTGCGCGTTATTCAAAAAGTTCTTTGGTGTGGGCCTTTTTTGAGACGAGTGCATCAGATCGCACCGCTGCTATTTGCAACATATGTCTCAAGCGTATCTCGCGTGGCCAAAACATCTCCCGCTTGGGTACCACATGCTTGACCAGACATATGTTGACCTGCCATGCAGTTCGTTGGCAAGCGTATCTAAAAGACCCACACCAAAGAACAAAGAGGATCTCTCCTTGCTCCTCATCAGCTGAGATTTCCAACCCCACTAGACCTCCAGTCCTCTCTGAGACCTGCAGTGAGAGGAATGAAGGTGTAGAATTAGGTGTGTCACAGCCAAGTACTTGTGGGCAATCTGCTTTTGGTACACCGACGTCAGATTGTACCAGGCAAATTTCCCTGCCCCAGCTGCTGCACCGCCGAAAGAAGTTTGCTCCCAGCCATCCACATGCCCAGCGGTTGAATGCTAGCTTGGCAAAATTGCTAGCACTTCAACTGCTGCCTTTTCAGTTGGTAGACTCTGCCCCCTTCCGTGAGTTTGTGGAATGTGCGGTTCCTCAGTGGCAGGTACCCAAACGCCACTTTTTCTCACGGAAGGCGATTCCGGCTCTCTACCGGCATGTGGAAGGCAATGTCCATGCCTCGCTGGACAGGGCGGTCAGCGGTAAGGTGCATATTACCGCTGACTCATGGTCCAGCAGGCATGGACAGGGACGTTACCTAAGTTTCACGGCGCATTGGGTGACTCTGCTGGCAGCTGGGAAGGATGCAGGACAAGGTGCAGTAGTGTTGGAGGTTGTTCCGCCACCACGCCTCCAAAATGCTGATTGTGACACACCTCTCTCCTCCACCCCCTCCTCTTCTTCTTCCTCCATGGCCTCTTCCTCGGAACCAGCGGTGCTCCGTAGTCGTTCAAGGGGCTACGCAAGTACGCAGGCCAAAAGATGCCATGCGGTGCTTGAGCTGGTGTGCTTGGGGGACAGGAGCCACACTGGGGCAGAGGTTCTGTCAGCTCTGCAGGGGCAAGTTCAGAGGTGGTTGACGCCACGCCAACTTAAGGCAGGAATGGTGGTTTGCGACAATGGCACCAACCTCCTCTCTGCCCTCCGACAGGGACAAATGACCCATGTGCCCTGTTTGGCTCACGTCCTTAACTTGGTGGTGCAGCGGTTCTTGGACAGGTACCCGGGCTTACAGGATGTCCTGAGGCAGGCCAGGAAAGTCTGTGTGCATTTCCGCCGGTCATATAATGCCAGTGCTCAGCTGACGGACCTCCAAAAGGAGTTTAAACTGCCCAAGAACCGCCTAATCTGTGACATGCCCACCAGGTGGAACTCAACGTTGGCCATGCTGCAGCGGCTGCACACGCAGCAGAGGGCCATCAATGAGTACCTGTGCGACTATGGCACCAGGACAGGGTCAGGGGAGCTTGGTTTTTTTCCCCACGCCAGTGGGCCATGATCAGGGATGCATGCACTGTCCTGTCACCATTCGAGGAGGCCACGAGGATGGTGAGCAGTGACAGTGCATGCATCAGTGACACTGTCCCCCTTGTCCACCTGTTGGAGCACACGCTGCATGGAATAATGGACAGGGCACTTGAGGCAGAACAGAGGCAGGAAGAGGAGGACTTCCTTAGCTCTCAAGGCCCCCTTTATCCAGACAGTGTTCCTGCGTGCCCGCCGATCACACAGGAAGAGGACGAGGAGGAGGAGGAGGAGGAGGAAGATTGTGTCAGTATGGAGGTGGAGCCTGGCACTCAGCATCAGCAGCAGTCTTTAAGGGATCAGTCCCAAGAAACACATGGACTTGTACGTGGCTGGGAGGAGGTGGCTGCGGACGTTGTCGTCCTTAGTGACCCAGAGGACTCCGGACCGAATGCCTCAGCAAACCTACGCTGCATGGCCTCCCTGATCCTGCAAAGCCTGCGTAAGGATCCTGGTATTCGTGGTATCAAGGAGAAGGACCAATACTGGCTGGCAACCCTCCTTGATCCACGTTACAAGGGTAAGGTTGCGGACCTTATCTTGCCATCGCAGAGGGAGCAGAGGATGAAACATCTTCGGGAGGCCTTGCAGAAAGGTCTGTGAAATGCGTTCCCAGAGACTGGGAGGTTACAAACTCCTGTTTCTGGACAACGTGTTGCTGAGGCTTCGGTCAGTCAAAGAAGGAGCGGTGGAGAAGGTGGCCGTCTGACCGATGCGTTCAGACAATTTTTTGGTCCGCAGCCCCAAGGTATGATCGGTTCCAGCAACCATCGCCAGCGTCTGTTTTACATGGTGCAGGAATACCTAGGGGCAAGATCAGACTTGGACACCTTTCCCACCGAAAATCCTCTGGGTTACTGGGTCTTGAGGATGGATCACTGGCCAGAGCTTGCACAGTATGCAATTGAGCTACTGGCCTGTCCTGCATCCAGCGTTCTTTCGGAACGCACATTCAGTGCTGCTGGAGGCGTGGTAACCGATCACAGGGTGCGTCTGTCCACCGACTCGGTCGATCGGCTGACCTTCATAAAAATGAATCAGTCTTGGATCACCACCAGCTACCAAGCACCTGATGCTGATGTAACCGAATATTTTTTTTTGAAATCTCAGATCCCTTCAAAGACTGCCTATGCTGATGCTGAGTGACTATCCCTGAGTAATTATCCTCTTCCTCCTCAATCATCACGCTGATAGCTTGTAAGAACATTTTTGGTTCTGGGCGCCACCACCAGTGCCTAAGGCACAATTTTTCAGCCCCTGTTTAACAGGGGCGTGTAATTACAATTTTTGATGTAATACTTTGCAGCAGGGCTCGTTCCTGCATTCCAACTAGAGTGTCTGTGAGGGGTTGCAGTGTTGTGGCACCAGCACCAGTGCCTAAGGCCCAATTTTTCTGCCCCTGTCTAACAGGGGCGTGTAATTACAATTTTTGATGCAATACTTTGCAGCAGGGCTCGTTCCTGCATTCCAACTAGAGTGTCTGTGAGGGGTTGCAGTGTTGTGGCACCAGCACCAGTGCCTAAGGCCCAATTTTTCTGCCCCTGTCTAACAGGGGCGTGTAATTACAATTTTTGATGCAATACTTTGCAGCAGGGCTCGTTCCTGCATTCCAACTAGAGTGTCTGTGAGGGGTTGCAGTGTTGTGGCACCAGCACCAGTGCCTAAGGCCCAATTTTTCTGCCCCTGTCTAACAGGGGCGTGTAATTACAATTTTTGATGCAATACTTTGCAGCAGGGCTCGTTCCTGCGTTCCAACTAGAGTGTCTGTGAGGGGTTGCAGTGTTGTGGCACCAGCACCAGTGCCTAAGGCCTAATTTTTCAGCTCCTGTTCAACAGGGGCATGTAATTACAATTCTTGATCTAATATTTCACAGCAGGGCCCTGTGAGGGCTTACAGTGTTGTGGCCACAGCAACACCTAAGGCCCAAATTTCTGCTGAGTATATAGGGCAGGACCCTACTTTCAAACATCTAACTTACAAACGACTCCTACTTGCAAACGGAAGGAGACAACAGGAAGTGAGATGAAATCTACCCCTAGGAAGGGAAATTCTCTCCTGTAAGAGTTAATATGGGAAAACAATTTCTCCTTTCCACTGATGCTTTCCAATCCTTGTTCCACAAAAAAACCCAAATTTTCAAAAAACATTTTTCATTGGGACAAAAAGTGAGGTGAAATCTTCTGAAGAGGAGGAAAGACAGCAAAACAAATGTCACAGGGGTGATAACCCTTCCCTATGTTTTCCAAAAAGCTTAAAAAAGATTTTTTGGCTGGAGCTAAACACGTTAAAAATGTACCCGTTCAAAATTACAAAGAGATTCTACTTAACAACAAACCTACAGTCCCTGTCTTGTTTGCACCGCCTGTATACTGCTGTTCAGAGTATATAGGGCCTTTCCTTATTTTAATTTGGGTGCGGGGTTCCCCTTAATATCCATACAAGACCCAAAGGGCCTGGTAATGGACTGGGGGGTACCCATGCCGTTTGTCTCACTGATTTTCATCCATATTGCCATGACCCGACATGACATTAACCACCTCAATACAGTGCATTTTCGCCCCCTTCCTGCCCAAGCCATTTTTCAGCTTTCAGCGCTGTCGCACTTTGAATGACAATTGCGCGGTCATACAACACTGTACCCAAATGAAATTGTTATCATTTTTTCCCCACAAATAGAGCTTTCTTTTAGTGGTATTTGATCACCTCTGCGGTTTTTATTTTTTGCGCTATAAACAAAAGAAGAGTGAGAAGTTTTAAAAAAAACACAATAATTTTTATCTTTTGCGATAATAAATATCCAATTTTGTTTTCTTTAAAACAAATTTTTTCTCAGTTTAGGCCGATATGTATTCTTGTACATATTTTTTGTAAAAAAAAAACGCAATAAGCGTATATAGATTGGTTTGCGCAAAAGTTATAGTGTCTACAAAATAGGGGATAGATTTATAACATTTTTATTTATTTATTTTTTTTTACTAGTAATGGCGGCGATCTGCGATTTTTATTGTGACTGCGATATTGCGGCGGACACATCGGACACTTTTAACACATATTTGAGACCATTCACATTTATACAGCGAACCGTGCTATAAAAATGCATTGATTACTGTATAAATGTGACTGGCAGGGAAGGGGTTAACACTAGGTGGTGATCGAGGGGTTAACTGTGTTGCTAGGGAGTGATTCTAACTGTAGGGGGCGGGGACTCACTAGGGGAGGAGACCGATCGGTGTTCCGCTGTGCTGGCAACACACCATCGGTCTCCTCTCCTCTGACAGGACCGTGGATCTCTGTGTTTACACACAGAGATCCACGGTCCTGCTGTGTTACCGGCAATCGCGGGTGCCCGGCGGACATCGCGGCCGCCGGGCACGCGCACCGGGTGCCTAGTGACACGGCGGGCGCGCGCGATTGCCGGCGGCGGCGCGCGCGCGCCCCCTGGTGGCCTAGGAATGCGAGGCCGTCATATGACGCCCGCCCGCAACGAGAGCTGCGCCGCCTGGCCGTCAATAGACAGCCGGCGGTCAGCTAGCGGTTAAACCCGCAAGCAGTTTTAAATGAGATTTTTTCCTTTAAAAATGACATTTGGTGCAGGGACTGTTCTAAACACGGAAAACACGCGTCACTTTACAGGCATACTATAGACACCCCCCAGGTACGATATTTAAAGGAATATTTCACTTTTTTTTTTTTTACTTTAAGCATCATTAAAATCACTGCTCCCGAAAAAACGGCCGTTTTTAAAAGTTTTTTTTGCATTGATACATGTCCCCTGGGGTAGGACCCGGGTCCCCAAACCCTTTTTAGGACAATACCATGCAAATTAGCCTTTAAAATGAGCACTTTTGATTTTGAACGTTCGAGTCCCATAGACGTCAATGGGGTTCTAACGTTCGTGCGAACTTTCGGTCCGTTCGCAGGTTCTGGTGCGAACCGAACCGGGGGGTGTTCGGCTCATCCCTACTCTTGAACAGAGGCTCGTCGCCACGCTGCAGTACTTGGCGACGGGGAGAAGTCTGCAGGACATCAAGTTCTCGACAGGCATCTCCCCCCAGGCTCTGGGGAACATTATTCCAGAGACCTGTTCTTCCATCATTCAGGTCCTGTAGAAGGACTATATTAAGGTAAGATTTCTCCTTTAACATCACATTATATGTATTTAATGTTTTCTAATGAATTGTATTTCTTTCATCATTCCCTAATTACCATGATTGCAATATGCTGTGAATGTCCTCTTTGTCCTCATGCATGCTGGAAGTTTTTCAAGTTCCTTTTTTGTCCTTCATGCATATTTGCCTTCACTAACCTCCCCAGCATGCTATCCTGGGCCCATACACACCTAGCCTAGTCACTTAACAATGTATTTTGTCAGCTCCATAGTAGTGCTTTACCCTAGACACCCCCTAAAATGTGTACAAATGTTTTTTGTGTCCTTAAATTCAGGCAGAGTGCCAGAGGCTTTTTTTTGGGGTCACAAAATAATTTGGAACCCTGCCTTCCCCCAACCGCTAAGTCAACTGATACCAAACCTCTATATGCTGACTTTGCCAAACCCATACACACTATACCTACGTCTTTTGTGTTCATATTTATGGATGAATTCACCAAAGCATGTAGTGAAAGGGCCTGCCTGAATACTTTCAAATGGTACTGTTTAAAGTTTTGTTCTCCTATTATCTTTATAGGTAATCGCAGAATGTAAAAATGTGCTCCAATTTGTACAGTGTGTATTTATATTTTTGTATTATGACACTTCTTACCTGTCCAGTGGGCTGCCAATAGTGTAAGTAAGGAGGGGCTGGCCAAAGTAACACATATTATTTATGCATTCAGCTCTCAATGAAGTGGAGAGGGTTACCTGTCCAAAACATCCCCCCCCTAAAATTTTTACAATGGGCCATCAGAGGGGTGAAGAATCTAATAAGTGGACCTTAGATTTTTTTTTAAATACTCCTTCAAATAAATGTTATACTGATGTTGGCCAAGAATGTTTGTGTCTAATCTGCTTGCAATGTTATGTGCAAAAGTACTTATTTTTCTTTTTCTTGCTTCGCTCCACAGTTTCCTTCAACGCCACAGGAATGGCAGACTGTGGCTTCCCAATTTGCCCAGCGGTGTGACTTTCCCAACTGCGGAGGGGCAATAGATGGGAAACATGTCCACATAGTCCCACCCCCCAACTCGGGGTCATACTATTACAACAATAAGGCGTTTAATAATATTGTGATGTTGGTGGTGGTGTCGGCGACACATGAGTTTCTCTATGTGGATATGGGGAGGAATGGCCAGATGTCGGATGGTGGAGTCATCGCCCAGACTGAGTTCTACGGACGGCTCCAGAGTGGTGGCTTGGGATTGGCACTTCCGGAAGACAACATGGCTGGTCTACCGTTCGCCTTTGTCGCTGATGAAGCATTTGGGCTGGCCTGATGCGGCCGTTCCCCATGAGGACCCTCACCCCTTCAAGATAATGGCCAGCCGGTTCCGCCTATTCCTTACGCCAATCAACGTGGCGGAATATAAACTTAACCACATAATACTTGCATGCTGCATTCTCCACAACTTTTTAAGGGGAAATTCTATGAATTATGTGGCCTCAGTTGGGCCTGAGGCCAGATTTCAAGACCAAACCTTGACGGCGCTTGGCGAGGTCTGTCTAAAATATATGGAGTACTTTGCGGGTAGGGGGCTATTGATATGCCAGAAAATGTTTAACAAACATTTTTTTTAGAAATTTGTATTTTAAACTGAAAAATATTTCCTTTGATTTACTGCTTGTGTTTCTTTTAGCTGTCTCCTAGGTTATCCAATGGGCTTATTTTTTTGGCCATTTTCCACTTCAATAGTGCAAACTTAATTTATTTGATACATGAGGTGACAATCTCTTCTTCAGCTAACTATTATGTTGTGGGTCTGCTACATACACACACCTTGTTTTTGTTGTTAATGTATTAATGCATTAAGGATAAAAATATTCATCATTTTCAGCACCATGATTTTATTTTTTGGAGTGACGAAAATGGCCCGATTGTTGCAAATTATAAATCACTGTGGGTGTTATTTACTAATGCAAAATCCACTTTGCACTACAGGTGCACTGCAAAAGTGCACTTGCAGTGCAAAGTGGATTTTCCTTTAGTAAATAACCCCCATTGACACTGTAAATACCAACTTACTCCAAAAACTGCTATTGAGCATTGAAAGAAGAAGCCATACATTGTTGAGTATAAAATTTTTTACTCTGTGCACATTCACATGTGTGTTTAGAAAAGGGTTTTTGAACAAACCAACATATTTATAGAAGAATTTTTTTTTTAGACATTAGAAATATCCTTTTTCGTGGTAAAACCATAAAACAATACACAACTCAGGAACTTACAAAGTTCAACTTTGATAAATTGAAGGCAATATCAGACATTAGTATGTCCAAACTGTGTTGATATTGCCTTCATCAGATGTGGTGATGTCACCCCTGTGAAAGCCACATTTTGAAGATGCACACAAATTGAGAGTAAAAATGTGGATTTTCCTACTGATCCCATGCCTAAGGTCAGCATGTGCTAGCTCCCATCATGGGGGATCAATGGACGTGTTTTGGGGGTACAACCCCTTCCTCTCAGCTACTTGAGTTGCGAGGAAGGGGTTGCACCCACAAAACGCGTACATTGATATCCCATGATGGCAGATAGCACATGTTAACACACTGTCTGCATCTTCAAAATTTGGCTTTCATAATGTTTAGAAAAATTTAGAAAAATAAAATCAATTTTTTGAATGTTGGTGTGTTTTATATTCTGCCTAAATATCAATGATGTTTTTGAGTCTTTTTTCAACATCATTGATGTCTTTCTTGATCTTCTGTAAATCCCTATTGCACACCATGATCTCCCTGATGAGGATGTGTGCACTTGCACTTGTGAAATGTGTTTCTTCTTCCACAACATCCACATCACCTAAAAAAAAACACATACCATGTATTATAAATATGCATGCATACATCTATTACATGAAGCTGTGGTCTCAGACACTCACTTGTTGTGGTCACTATTTCACCCAATTCACAAACCTCTCCTTCCTCCACATCCTCTGGTTGTGGTGTGGGGAGTTCCCCTTCTTTAGGAGGTTGGGGGTCCCTGGTGTCCTCTGATGTTCCGATTCTTTTCTCCCCTATGTGAATAAAAAAAAGGTATACTTAGCACACAGATATTTGAGGGCAGAAGTAGGAATATGAAATATTGCTTGGAAGTGTCGTACAATTGTCTGTTTTAGCAGAGTTCAAAGCTGAAGACATGTTTTTTTCCCTTTCTTAAAGCTGAAATACTTAACTTTTTGGGTAAAGTATCACACATGTAGAGAACCCTAGTATCCACTGGAGCACCTGTGTGGGACACCCTAAAAAGTTTGTTATGGTGTCCCACACTAGTGCTCCTGCGTCCAGATGTGTAAACAGCTGCTGAGTGTCTTCTCCTTTCACTGAATCAAGTTTTCATTTCATTCTAGTTACAAACCCATCTAGAGAACAATGTACTAAACTTCTTTGAATACAAATAGGCATGACCAAACGTAGTTAACCTGCATCTGCCAAAAACATCGTATTAGTGAGTGAATGAACGATGTTTACTACGAACAATTACTGTGCCCACGAACCTGAAAGTTGCCATTTTAAACTGTACAACAGAAAAGCACATGGAACAGCACTAAAGTAATAATAATAATATGAACACATGATAACTACTTACTTTTTGGAAGCAGTTTCCTGATCCTTCAATACTGATCCTGCTCCCTCAATTTCAGGTCTGACCAGCATTTCCTCAATTGATTCTTGGATCGTCGTACCCCAAAATTCCTGTGCAGACTTTTCACAACTGTAGCTACGATCTTGGCTTTCTCACATTTGGGTTTAGGTAAGGTCCATGCTTCCCATCATAGTCGGTCCTCTTCAAGATGTCCACCATCTCCACCATCTCTACAAAGGACATATTTGAGGCCTTAAATCTCCTCCGAAATCGGGACGTTCGTAGCTCGGAGCTTTTGCCATTGCTGCTGGTGCTGTCTGCATGCACCTGTTCTTTCGCCGCCATGTGCTCTCCCACTGCGCCGAAAGAAAAGGGGCAGGGAATATACTAGATAGAAGGTCAGAGGTGGGCGGAGTTTGACGCATGCGCAGTGTATAAAAAGCGGAACACGCGTGCGTCGTACGTACGATCTGTGAGCGGAGGAAGGAGTATCGGAAGCACCGATCGTTCTAACTAAGGTACAATTTTAACTTGGGGCATCAGTGGCCTATACTGCTTAGAGATTGAGGCCTATATTGGGACAAGATTAGGAGAGTTTAGCCTGACATTAGGGTTTGTCTTGTGTTATGTCTTGCAGCTAAAATGGATCAATTCAACAATCATGATTTCCTCCCCCAATTCATTGATTTGTACAGAGAGCTGCCCTGTCTGTGGCAGACAAAACACCCCTTTTATACAAATCGACTAAAGAGGAAGGCAGCACTGGATAAATTGCTTAAATTTGTGAAGCCGCAGATCCCCACTGCAGACATCAACTATTTGAAGTGTAAAATTGGTGGCTTGAGGAGCACTTATAATAGGGAGCGCAAGAAGGTCCAGGATTCCCAGAGATCAGGAGCAGCAGCAGATGACATTTATGTACCCAGGCTGTGGTACTATGACAGACTGCGATTTCTGTCAGACCAGACTGAAATCAGGCCATCACTCTCAACCCTTTCTTCCACTCTTCCTTCCACCCCAGCTGAGGCTTCTGACGTCCAACCTGGGCCTTCCACCCAGGAAGAAGATGTGAAGGAGCCCAGCTTGAGTCAGGTATAGCATTGTTCAACATATTTCGCAGAAATTGTGTGTGATTGATGAACAATATACTAAAACTATGTCCTTTTTTCATACACAGGAAAGCCTCAGCCAGGAGGAGGCTGTGGAAAGTGGCAGCCAGGAGGTGGCAGGGGAAAGTGGCAGCTAAGAGGTGGCAGGGGTAAGTGGCAGCCAGGAGGTGGCGGGGGTAAGTGGCAGCCAGGAGGTGGCCGGGCCCAGTATCCTGACCGATTTCCAGGTCCCTCCCCTCCGCCTTCAAGATAAAAGACCCAGGAAGGGGAGGAACGTGGAGGAGTCAGCACTTGGGTTAATTCGGCAGGCTTCTGCGGCCCTAGGAACCCTCCCCAGTCTTCTTGAGGCCTATGCCTGCATGGCTGCCAACAAAATGCAGGAAATGAAGGTGAGCCAACGACTCTTTTGGGAGAAAGGGATATATATGGCCCTAAATAAGGGTTTGAGGGCTGAACCACATAGGTTGGACTTGATGGACTTGTGTCTTTTTTCAACCTCACCTACTATGTAACTATGTAACGCACAAGCAAAACCCACCTGTGTGAGTTGGACCATCCCCCTCCTCCTCCACCTCCTGCCACAACTCTAACACCAGAGCCACATCCTGGAAGCCAGCATGGAAGCAAGCGTGGAAGTAAGACAAGAAAGTAAGGGCTGGGTTCATTTTGGTCTGGCAAAAGACTGAGGCTGTGGTATGACCACAGCCTGGGGACATATATGTCATCTGCTGCTGTTTCTGATCTCTCGGAGTCCTGGACCAGATTGTGCTCCCTATTAAATTGACTCCTCAGGCTACCAATTTTGCATGTCAAATACTTGATGTGTGCCCTGAGGTACAAAGGCTTCGCTAATTTTACCAGTTTATCCAGCTTTGCCTTCCTCTTTATTTTGTTATGACCACTTAATAAATATATATTTTTTTTGCACAAATCATTGGCTATGTGTTTGAATTAAAAAAGGACAGTTTGTTTGTCAGGTACATTTCCAAAATACAATGTCAAATTAACAAGGGATACCAACACCAACCAACCTCCTTGAGGTTAAAAAATACAAGATCATAATGGTGTTGTGGTAACTTGACACACAAAACGAAAAAAAAAATATTATGGAGATCACTAGAAAAAAAAAAAGTAGATCACTATGAAAAAAAAAAAAAGGAGATCTTCATAAAAACCACAAAAAAGTAGATCACTATAAAAAATAAAAAAAATAAAATGGAGATCTTCATAAGAAAAAAAGATCACTATAAAAATAAATTCTAGACATTATTATTGAGATCTGACGAAAAAGTAAAAATATACTGTATTATTCAGGAGATCACCAGAAATAATAAAGAAATCAGTTTGTGAGAACTCTGTGTGAATATCAGCAGCAAAACAACTTCATTATTCTAGCATTATCAAGGAGAAGAAAATGTGCTGCATTGAAAGATTATTAAATTTGCAGCGTGACGAATGTGCTATCTCCATTACGAACGCTAATTTTACCAGACCGAGCGCTTCCGTCTTGTACTTGATTCAGAGCAACGGATTTTGTTGTCGGAAAATTTGAGAACCAGCTCTCAAATTTTTGTTGACGGAAATTCCGACAAAAAATGTCCGAAGGAGCCTACACATGGTTGGAATTTCCGACAAAAAGCTCCTAACAAACATTCGTTGTCGGAATGTCCGATCGTGTGTACGCGACATTCGGGGAACCAGCCTGAGTGGGGGGAAGGCATAATTGGTGAGTGAGCCTTTTGCACACTGAACAACCTCCATATCTCCCCCACTACCACCTTTTGTTCTTCCCCTTCTCTCTTCCTCTCTCCTTTCTCTCTCCCCTTCTCACTTCCTCCCCCTCTCTCTCCTCTTTCATTCCCCTTTCTCCCCCCAACTTCCTCTTTTCATCACTCCCCTATTTTGCTCCACCCTCTTTCTCTCCCCTTCTCCTCCCTCTGTCATCCCTTTTCCCTCTTTCTTCCGCCTCACTCTCTTACCTCCTCTCCCTCTCTTTCTCCCCCCATTCTTCCCCTCTCTCTCTTCCTCCCCTTCCCTCCCCTTCTCTCTCTCTCTCCCCCTCTCTCTTTTCCTTTCTCTCCCCTTCTCTCTCCCCCCACCCCATTTCCCCTTTCTCTCCTCTCCCTCTTCCCTTTCTCTCCCCTCACACTCCCCCCTATTGCCCCCCCTCTTTTCCTCCCTTTCACCCTCTTGTCTCCCCTCTTTAGCTCCCCCTTTTAGCTCCCTCAATTTTTTCTCCCCTCTTTCTTCCCCCGGGGTCCCCCGTAGTCTTTCCCCTTTTCCTCAGTCTCTTATTTTTTACTTCCTCCCTCTCGCCCTTCTTTGACCCCCCTTTTTTTTCTCCCTCTATGTCCCTCCTCTTTATCTTTTTTCCTCTTTTTGCTCGCTCTCTTTCTCCCCCTTTCTCTCCTTCTCTCCCCTCATCCCTTCTCTCTCTCTTCCCCTCTTCTATCTTGTTGCTCTCTCTCTTTCTCGCCCTTTCTCTCTCTCTCTCCCCTCATCCCTTCTCTCTCTCTCCCCTCATTCTTTCTCTCTCTTCCCCTCTTCTATCTTTTCCCTCTCCCCCCCTCCTCTTTTTCTCTCTTTACCCCCCTTCCTCCTCCCTCTCTTTCTCCTCCCTCTTTTTTTCTCCCCCCCCCCACTCTTTCTCCTCTTTCACCTCACTTTCTCTATCTTTGCCTCCCTCCCCCTCCAACAACTATTTTTCCCCCCTTTCTCTCTGCCGCTCTCCCATATCTCTCTTCTCTTTATTTAGAGACCAGTCTGTACCCTGATGACACCATACTGTCCATTATATGCACAACAGTGTATGTAACATACAGTACAGTGCCAGGGTACAGACTGGTCTCTATATAATGTATATTATGGTGTACAAATCACCATTCCCTCTGTATTGTGCTTGACCTGTGTACTCTTGATCTTCTCTGCCACTAGTGTTCCTCCAGTACAGCAGCTCACCTTCATCTCTAGTACCCCCCTTTTTGCTCTTCTTATCCACCTTCCTGTGGATTCAACAGGCCTGGTAGGACAAGAGTTTTTCCCAGCCATTCTTGTGATCCAGTCACCTATGCCAAAAAGCAAAGCCTGGTAATTGTTCACCACATCAACATCTTCAGCTCAGCTTGGTCAAAAACACACTTTAAGCCTGCAGGTAGGACAATGGGGGAGCAGCAGCACAGGAAGGAGTCATCTCTTTTCCTGTCAATATGTTCAACACTACCAGCACTAGTGTGCTGTAGAATGTATTCTAGTGTTGCCCCTCCCACTCTTTATGTTCGTTCAAGAAATTATAGAAGGCAAACATCATGAAAATTCACAAACTTATACTAGTTGCATTTGAAAATAAATTTGATGATTTTTTTAATTGAATATATAACTTACTTACTAGCATTATAAATCTGTGTATATTTAAAATAGAAGCAACTATTTGAAAATCCCTCAGTGATCTAATAACGTATGCATAATCTTAATGTGGATTTCAATGGGAAGTACTCTAATCCATTAAGATGGAAAGTTTTCTTTTGTAGATGAAATCTTGTTGCCTAATGCCCCGTACACACGGTCGGATTTTCCGATGGACAATGTCCGATCGGAGCGTGTTGTCGGAAATTCCGACCGTGTGTGGGCGCCATCGGACATTTTCCATCGGATTTTCCGACACACAAAGTTGGACAGCAGGAGATAAAATTTTCCGACAACAAAATCCGATCGCGTCAATTCCGACTGTGTGTGGCCTGTTCCGACGCACAAAGTGCCACGCATGCTCAGAAGAAATTCCGACACGGGACAGCTCGTTCTGGTAAACTTAGCGTTCGTAATGGATAAAGCACTTTTGTCACGCTGCAATGTTCAAAATGGTTTAATACAGCGCACTCTCTTCTTCTTTATAATGTGACAAGAATTAAGTCGTTTTGATGCTCATATTCACACACACTTCTCACAAACTTTTTTTGTTACTATTTATCGGGATTCCCTCAATATATTTTGATTTCTCACATCTGACAACATATTTTTTTTTTTTTTTTTTACTTTAATGTAGAATCTTTTTTTGTGTTTCTCTTTTTATTTTTATTTTTTTTGGTGATTTTGATTTGTACTCCCGAAAATGTTTGTGTGTTTTTTGTGACAAGTTCCCACAACACCATTGATATGTTGTTCTATTTAATCTGTAGGAGGAGATTGTTTGGTGTTGTTGTCCCTTGTTAATTTCACATTGTACTTTAGAAATGTACCTGAATACTCACCAACAAACTGTCCTTTTTGGATGAAAACACACACAGGAGAGTAGAATTTACCTAAAAATATTTTATTAAGGGGTCACAACTATAAACAAAGAGGGAGGCAACGCTGGAGAAACTGCAGAAGTGGGTGAAGCCTTGGACTCCCAGGGCAGACATCAATTATTTAAAAGCAAAATTGGTGGCCTGAGGAGTCCATATCTTAGGGAGGGCAGTCAGGTCCAGAAGTCCCAGAGATCCGGAAAGCAGCAGATGACATCTGTGTCCCCAGGCTGTGGTCATACGAGAGACTGCATCTTCTGTCAGACCAGACTGAACCCAGAGCAATCACTCTTTGGTCTTCTTTCCACGCTTCCTTCCAGGCTTTGGCTGTGGTGGTGGAGTTGTGGCAGCAGGAGGAGGAGGAGGATGGTCCCTCTCCATGACATCCGTTTTGGGTGTCAGTTCCCCACTCTCCCCCTTACGAAGGACTTTATAAATCAGGTCCTCAGAGAGCCTGCGTTGGCCCTTTTGCATGCCCTGCAATTTGGTGGCAGCCATGCAGGCAAAGGCCTCTTCAGGACTGGGGAAGGCTCTGAGGGACGCCAAAGCCTCCTGGATCAGCCTGTACGCTGAATCCTGCACAGGACTGGGAGTCATCTTCCTGGCCCTTTTATATGGCAGGCGGAGGGGAGGGACCTGAGACTCAGTCAGGCTGCGACTTGTCCCTGGCTTCTCTTGGCTGACACTTAGCCCCGCCTCCTCCTGGCTGCCACTAATCCCCGCCTCCTCCTGACTGCCACATTCCACAGCCTCCTCCTGGCTGAGGTCTTCCTGTGTATGAAAAAGAGACATAGTTTTAGTATTTTTTTCATCAATCACACACAATTTTCACCTCCTGACTGCTGCAAATTCAATGTTAACAAATATAACAGACTATCCTTCTGAGCCCAGCATTTTGCATTCTTGTCCCAATTTTGGGTGCCCACTACTGTGTATTGATATGTAAAACACTTTCAAGCAGCAATTAGTGATCAATAATAACATCTAATAAACATCATTTATTTATTGCCCAGAAATCTGTAGAAGAATGCTATACCTGACTCCAGCTGGGCTCCTCCACTTCTTCCTGGCTGGAAGGCCCAGGTTGGACATCAGAAGCCTCAGCTGGGATGGAAGGAAGCGTGGAAGGAAGAGTAGAGAGCGATTCCCTGACTTCAGTGTGGTCTGACAGAAATCGCAGTCTCTCATAGTACCACAGCCTGGGGACATAAACGTCATCTGCTGCAGCTCCGGACCTCTGGGAATCTGTGACCTTCTTGCGCTCCCTAAGATATGTGCTCCTCAGGCCACCAATTTTAGCTTTTAAATAAGGGATGGTTGCTGTGGGGACCACCTGCGTCACCAACTCCAGCAGTTTCTCCAGCGCTGCCTGCCTCTTCTGTTTGTGGTTATAGTGGGGGTGTCTGCCCTGCCACAGACAGGGCAGCTCCCTGTACTTGTCTATGAACAGGGGAAGGAAGTTGTGGTCATTGAAGCCATCCATTTTCTCTGCAAGACACAACACAAGACAAACCCTAATGTCAGGCCAAACTCCCCTAATCTTGTTACAATATAGGCTTCCATTTCGAAGCAGTATAGGCCCAAGTTTAGATCCTACCTTCGTTAGCACGATCGGCGTCTCCGATGCTCCTTCCTCCGCTCACAGATCGTACGTAAGACGCGCGCGTTACGATTTATACACACTGCGCATGCGTATAACTCCGCCCGCCCCTGACGTTCTTTCTATTCTATTCCCCGCCCCTTTTTGTTCGGCGCAGTGGAGGAAGAGCACATGGCGGATAGACAGCAGGATCGTGCTAATTACAGCAACGAGGAGGAGGAGGACGAGGAAAGGCCGGAGCCTGAAACGTCCCGATCCAGAAGGAGATTAAAGGACTCAAATATGTCCTTTGGGGAGATGTTGGAAATGGTGGACATCCTGAAGAAGGCCGACTATGATGGAAAGTATGGGCCTTACCCCAACCCCAATGTCAGAAAGGCCAAGATCATGGCGAAAGTGGTCAGGAGTCTGCACCAGAATTTCGGGGTACGACGATCGAAAGATCAGCTCAGGAAGCGGTGGTTGGACCTGAAATTACGAGAACATGAGCAGTACAGAAAGATCCGGAGAGTGCTGCAAAAAAGTAAGTAGTTGTGCTGTGTTCCTATTGTTCTTGTGTTTATTACGTTCGTGCTGCTCCATGTGCTTTTAGGAACTGTTGTACAGTTTAAAATGGCAACTTTCATGTTCATGGGCACATTATTCGTTCGGATCACACATTTTTTTTTCGGACTATAAAATACCATTGTTTAGCCCATATGCATTTGGCCACCATTTTGAGGCCCTATACTTGTCTTCAAAGAATTGGGTTGTGTAGATGGCTTTGTTACTAGAATGAAATGCAAACTAGATTGTGTGTAAGGAGAGGACACTGAGCAGCTGTTTTCACATCTGGACACTGGAGCACTAGTGTGGGACACAAGAACACCATCTTTATTAGGGGGGGCCACACAGGTGCTCCAGTGTATACTATAGGGGGGTCTCCATCTGTGAAGCTTGTACAAAACAGGTAAAGTATTGCAGCTTGACAAAGGGCGATAAAAAAGCTACATCTTGGAACTCTGCTAAAATAGACAATTGTACCCCACTTCCAAGCAATGTTTAATCTTTAGAGTTCTGCCATCAAATATCTGTGTGCTAATTATACCATTTTTGTTTTACATAGGGGAGAAAAGACTCGGAGGACACCCCTCATCCGAGGAGACCAGAGCCCCCCCCCTCCGGAAGAAGGGGAAATCCCCCCAACACAAGATGAGCAGGAGGAAGAAGATGTGGTGGAACTAGTCACCACAACAGGTGAGTGTCTGCGACCACAGGCTCAGATAAGAGATGGATGGCGGCATTTTTTTTAGACCTAATTTATTTTGGGTTTCCTTTCTTTTTAGGTGATCGTGAGGGTGTGGATGAAGATCCTTTCACATCCGAAAGTGCCCAGATCCTGATCGGGGAGATCATGGGGTGTAATTTACAACTGGAAAACATCAAGCAAAACATCAATGATGTTATTCCAAAATATAAAAACATCATTGATGTTTTGGGGCGAGTTTAAAGCCCCTCAAAATCACTTTCTTCTTTTGTGTGCTACAATGTGCGAAATGTTTTAGTGATTTTTCCCAAAGCCAAATTTGGAGGATGCACACAGTGTGCCAACATGTGCTATCTGCCATCACGGGAGATCAATGGACGCGTTTTGGGGGTGCAACCCCTTCCTCAATAATAAAGTAGCGGTGAGGAAGGGCTTTCTCCCCCAAAACACGTCCCTTGATCCCCCGTGATGGCAGATAGCACATGTTGACATTGTGAAATTTGTGTGCATCTTCCAAATTTGGCTTTTCCAGGGGTGATTTCCCCCCATATGAACGCTATATCAAACACAGTTCCTAAATACTCATGTCTGATATTGCCTTCAAGTTCTACCAAATGTGAACTTTGTAAGATCAAGATTTGTGTCTTTCTTGTTGGTTTTACACATGCCTGTTTTCGAGAAAATGCACATTTTGATTTTGGATAATGACACCACAAAAATTGGTAGACAACAAACATGTTGGTTTGTCAGAAAAACCTTGGGTAAATGCACATGTGATTGTGCAGGTATTAAAAAGATTGTTCATCAAGAATGTGTGGATTATTGTCTCAACGCTACAACACTTTTGGGGTGATGTAATTGTTGTTTTATGAGAAAATGGGGGTAATTTCCTAAGGGCAAATCCACTTTGCACTACAAGTGCAGTTTCAGTGCAGTTGCAAGTGCACTTGTAGTGAAAAGTGTCTTTGCATTTAGTAAATAACAGCCAACAGTGCTTTGTAAGGTTACACAATCACAACATTTTCTGGACTCCACACATTTCTGTCAGGGTCAGCTAAAAGAAACACAAGCAGTAAATGTCCACAAAGAAGAGCCTGGGGGGAGATGCCTGTCGAGAACTTGAGGTCCTGCAGGCTTCTCCCTGTCGCCAAATACCGCAGGGTAGCGACCAACCTCTGCTCCGGAGTGATGGCTTGCCTCATGCAGGTATCCTGCCTGCTGATATAGGGGGTCAGCGAAGCCAACAAACGGTGAAATACGGGGTCAGTCATCCTGAGAAAATTCCTGAAATCACCAGGATTATTCTCACGGATCTCACGGAGCAAAGGCATATGACAGAACTGGTCACGCTGAAGCAACCAATTCTTGCTCCATGAACTCCTCCTCGCCCTGTTCATGGACTGGACTTGTGTCCGACGGACCAGATACGACACGAGGGCAGGGTACTGCATCTCGCGCTCGCTGCAATAGGAAAAACAAATTTTCCTATTGCGGCGAGCGCGGAGCATACCAGGCCCTTAGGTCTGGTATGGATTATAAAGGGAAGCCCCTACGCCGAAAAAACGGCGTGGGGTCCCCCCTAAAATCCATACCAGACCCCGATCCGAGCACGCAGCCTGGCCGGTCAGGAAAGGGGGTGGGGACGAGCGAGCGCCCCCCCCCCCTCCTGAACCGTACCAGGCCGCATGCCCTCAACATGGGGGGTGGGTGCTTTGGGGGAGGGGGGCGCCCTGCGGGGCCCCCCCACCCCAAAGCACCTTGTCCCCATGTTGATGAGGACAAGGGCCTCTTCCCGACAACCCTGGCCATTGGTTGTCGGGGTCTGCGGGCGGGGGGCTTATCGGAATCTGGGACCCCCCTTTAATAGGGGGGCCCCCAGATCCCGGCACCCCACCCTATGTGAATGAGTATGGGGTACATGGTACCCCTACCCATTCACCTAGGGAAAAATTGTAAGTAATAAAACACACTACACAGGTTTTTAAAATATTTTATTAAACAGCTCTGGGGGTGGGGATCTTCCTCCGGCTTCGGGGTCTTCTTCTGGCTTCATCTTCTCCCGGCGTCCGGTTGGTTCTTCTCCGCTCTCTTCTCCCGGTGTTCCAGTTCTTCGGCCGGCTCCTCTGCTGTCTTCAGGTAGCTCTCTTGCCAGCAGAGGTCCGGACTTCTGAGCTGCTGGGCTTCTTCTCTTCTCCAGATGTTGACACGACGCTCTCTCCGGCTGGACTGCTCTCCGAGGGCTGCGTTGTGACTTATATAGGCGGAGACCCCGCCCCCTTTTGATGTCACAGTCCCTGGGCATGCTGGGACTGTGACATTTTAGGGGGCGTGGTCAACATCACCCAGTGACCACGCCCCCTAAAACGTCACAGTCCCACCCCCTTTCCTGACCGGCCAGGCTGCGTGCTCGGATCGGGGTCTGGTATGGATTTTAGGGGGGACCCCACGCCATTTTTTCGGCGTAGGGGCTTCCCTTTATAATCCATACCAGACCTAAGGGCCTGGTATGCCCCGCAACGGGGCTCGCAAGGTGTCAATCTCGCCGATAAAAGCGGCAAGATTGACATCCTTTGCTAGTCCCGTCGCACCTGAGTCACGCTCAAAATGAACGGACTTGTCCGTGTGTGGGCAAGTCCGTTCATTCTGAAAGTCCGCCGGAACTCCGGCGAAAGTCCGTCAGAAAGACGGGTGGACTTAGCCCACCGGAAAGTCCCGGCGTGTGTGGGCAAGTCCGTCCGTTTTAAAGTCCGGCGCACCTGGTGGACAAAGTCCGTCGGAAAGTGTGCCGGACCAAGTAGGATAGAAAGTCCGACCGTGTGTACGCGGCATTAGTATAGTGTGAGTATAGTGTGTCAGTATAATGTAGTGTGCATATAGTGTGTCAGTATAATGTAGTGTGAGTATAGTGTGTCAGTATAGTGCAGTGTCAGTGTAGCGTGTTAGTGTAGTGCAGTGTTTAACACAGCATTACATAACATTTAATGCTGTATACCGTGCTGTATACCCTTTTTTTTTGGGTTGCTTAGTGTTTTTTTTTTTGTCCCCTGACTGCCCCCCTTTTTTTTAATTGTAAGTCGCAGATTTTCTGACTACGACACTGGTGTTCCCCCTTTTTAATTTTTTTTTTATGGTTTTTACATTTCTGTCAGCGTCAGTCCTCAATTTAAAGTGCACCAAACACTTCAATGAAGTCCTAGATAAGAGCCTAGATAGATTTCCACCGGGACACAGACTCAATACAACAGGAGAGGGCCGGCTATCTCGATTCATGGAAGAAATGGGGTTGAGCGACAATGCGAATGCGCTATTCACAGGAGAGGCAATACTCTTGCTTTTCAAGCTCGTACCTCACTCTCTCCAGAATAGACATGGCCCTAGGCAATAGAGAAGCAACATCGCTGGTAAGGAATATAGAGTATGGCCCAAGAGGAGTCTCGGACCACTCCCCACTTGTATTGACAATAAATGTAGGGGACAAGACTCAGTTAAGAGAATGGAAAATCAACCCTTGCTGACTGGAATTGATTGGCAATCCTGGAGAAGTGATGACTGGGCTAAAAGAATTTGTGCAAATCAATGCAGGTACGGCATCTGCCGGAGTGATTTGGGACTCCTTGAAGGCCTATCTCAGAGGTCTCTTGATCCAACAAGTGGCAAGAACGAAGGGTAAATCTAGAGAGTGGGAAAGAGACAGTAGGAAAGAGGCGACACAGGGAGAGAGGCGATATGTTGAGGACCCAACCCCAGACAGGCAAAAGGAATGGCTAGACAAGCAACGATTCTATAAAATGACCATCATAAGGAAGTCAGAGAATAGGCGAATATTCCAGAGGCAGTGCCAGTTTGGAGAAGAGGAGAGAGTGGGGCGTATGTTCTCCCTGCTGATTAGATCTAACACCCCTCCCCTCCACTGTTTTGGCGGTTAGAACATCAAGTGGGGAGATTTCCATCTATGCAACAGAGATAGCACATACATTTAGCAAATACTATAAGTCTTTGTATAAGTCTAATAGGGGCGCTAGTAGGAAAAAAATGCAAGGCTTTCTTCAGGGAATAATAATCCCGACCCTGACTGAGAAGGACAAAATAAATATAGAGGCACCAGTGACCCTAGATGAATTACAGCCTGCAGTAGCCGGGATGTCCAACCAAAAGTCGCCAGGCCTGGACAGCCTCCCGATAGAAATATACAAACAATACGGAGAGGTACTACTTCCAGAACTGCTGAAGACACTGGAATGGGCATTAACTAATGAGAAACTTCCCACATGAATGTCAGAAGCTACTATCATTGTGATACAAAAGGAGGGGAAAGACCAATTAGATGTTATCTCTTATCGCCCAATCTCATTATTATGCACGGATGTAAAAATCTTGGCTAAAGTGCTAGCAACCCGTTTAAATAGATGTATTCAAAAGCTTATACATCCTGACCAGTCAGGTTTTATCCCTAACAGGTCAACTAGCATTAACATTAGAAGAGTCTTCTTAAACATGCAGATTCCAACAGACAATATGGGCTCCATGGCCATATTGGCCTTAGATGCCGCTAAGGCTTTCGATAGCCTGGAATTGGGACTACTTATTGAGGGTCCTAGAGAGATTCGGGTTTGGCCCCTCCTTTATTATATGGGTGAAAATTCTTTACAGTGAACCAAGCAAAAATAAAAATCAATAATGAATATTCAGAACTGTTCAACTTGGAGAGAGGGATGAGGCAGGGTTGTCCCCTGCCCCCCTTATTGTTCGCCCTCACGATGGAACCATTAGCAATCATGACTAGATCAATGCCAGACATACAGGGGTTCCTGAGGCAGACAGGATAGGATAGGATAGCACTGTTTGCGGACGACGTCCTGTTCTTCCTGGGAGATGTTGAGAATTCGCTAACTACAGTGATACAAATGATTTGAGAGTTCGGGCGTTTTTCTGGACTGGTTATCAACTGGGAGAAATCGGCCTTGCTACCGGTTGGCCCACTTGGTAACCAGATACCGTCGGGAACTCCCCACCTAAAAATAGTTGCAAAACTGAAATACTTGGGTGTTTGGATTACGAGTGACGTAAACCAGTATGTTAATGATAACCTAGCCCCATTATTACTCAAATTAAAGCAAAAGAGAGATATCTGGAGCCGATTCCCTTTATCCGTAGCAGGGCACTGCAATCTAATAAAGATGATATGGCTTCCACAGAAATTATACCTGTTTCATAATTCCCTGATTTGGATAGGCCAAAAGTGGTTTAAAAGAAAAGAATCCCATCGCTTCTCGGCCTTTTGGCTAAGATCAAGTGTAGTATCTGTTCTTATCAGTTTAATATCTGATACGTCCCCTATCTGGGGACCATATATTAAATGGATTTTTAGAACAGGGAGATGGAAGAAGAGCTTGCTCTGTCCACTCCACACATCGACCTGGTATTGCAGTACCTCCAGGACCGGTGCACCAAAAAAAAAAAAAAAAAAAAAGAAAAGAATCCCTTTTTAGGGAATTCATTTGGAAGAAGGGTCAATCTAGGATAAGTTTGCAAACCATGCAGATACCGGTTAAACAGGGGGGTATGGCGTTCCCGCATCCAAGGTCATACTTTCAGGCACTTTCTGGCATCCCAGTTGCATCACCTAGCGGGCTGTGGAATCCCAGGAGGGAGAAACCCCAGTAACAGAATGATGATTATGGGGGCCCCACATAGTGTACTAGTGGAGGTATTAGAGGCAGACTCTTTTATCTGTAGATGTCCGACGATAAAAGTAGTCAGTAAAGTATGGCAGACAACGAAGGCACTGTTGGGATATGAGGGGGTAACAAAATACGCCCCCCTATGGAACAACAAAAAACTGGCGGAAGTAAGAGGTATAGAGAGGCCCAGGGAATGGGAGAGACAGGGCATCAACCGACTATTCCAACTATATGAGGGTAATTTTATGAAAACATTTTTAGCGTTAAAACAGGAGTTTAATATACCAGATAATTCATTTTATAAATATCTCCAAATCAGACACACTATACAAGTACAGATTAGGTCGCAGAAAATGGAATGGACCCAGATCCCCACTCTCCTAATAATAATCAATGCAGATACATCTAAAGGACTAATCTTAGAGTTATATACTAGCTTGGAAGATAAAATAGTAAGTAGAGTAGGACCTCCTAAGAGCAGAGAGGGATAGGAGAGAGACCTGGGGGCAATGACTACGGAGGAATGGGACAGGATCTTGAAACGAGGAGCACTGGTTTCAAGCTTTCCTTCACAGAAAGTATCTGTTCTTAATACATAGAGTCTATTATATCCCCAAAAAAATGTTTAGGCTCGGGTGGAGACAAAGTGATAAGCGCCCCAGGTGTAGGGCGACAGGGGATTTTATTCACATGGTATGGAAATGCCCGAAGCTATTTAGATATTGGGTGGAGATAATAGATAGGATAAACAAAACCTTTAAGACTGCACTAGAGCCAGCGGCCAAGACATGCCTACTAGGGGACATGGAGGTAGGTAGCGCCCCAATCAACATAATCGAAGTAGTGCTGAGATGCCTATACCAGGCGAGAAAATGAATCGCACAGAAATGGCAGGCGCAGATCCCCCCGACCGTGAAGAATTGGGTAGAGACTAACAACTCAATAGTTTGGAGTGCGAGAGTGGTATACATCAGGCAAGGCAACTATAGGAAGTTTGAGAGAATGTGGAAACCTTGGTTAGATGAGATGGGGTGTCCCCTATAGGGGGAAGGTGATGAGCGGATGAGAGGGCCCCCCTTTTTTTTCTTTCCTTTAGCCCACCACTCTTACCACTGGAAGACCCGGGACGCTCTCTTTCCCCACACGTTTTTTTCCTTGGAGGGTCCTTACTCCTCCCCAGGTGGTTCAAGAATTAATAGAAGCATATACACAAGTAATGATTAAGTGGTGTAGGTGAGGGTGGGGTTAGGTTGGGAGGGAGGGAGGGAGGGAGAGGAAAGGTACCGGTAAATTAATAACATGGATATGTATTGTAAGTTGATACACAATATTTTATGATGTTGTATTTTTTTCTGAGATTTGTGAAATAATAAAAAATGTTTAAAGTGAGACATATAAAAATAAATAAATAAAGTGCATCCAATCACACATTTCCCAGTTTCTGTTAAATTTGGGTAATAAGCCCCCCCATCATGTCTGGGAGGCCAACAACGAGAGGCAGAAGTTCCCATGGCACTGTGTGGGGCCATCAGCATCTGTGTCCACAAGCAAAGGTGGATGTGGTCTGTCCTCAGGCAGAGCATATTTGCCTCTGATTAGTGATATTGCTCGTGCTATCCAGCCACAGAATGCAGAGGAGGTGGTGGACTGGCTTACTAAATCATCTTATTCTGCCTCTAGCTGTTCACGGGGTAAAGTTATGTACCACCAACACCCAAAGACCAATTTTTCCACAACTGTATGACAAGGGCATCAAATTTAATTTTTTTTGCAGCAAGACTAATTCTTGATTTCATCAAGAGTACCAAATTTTTCTACACCTGTTACTTCTATCCAGAGTCTGCGAAAAAAACACCATACTTTATCTAAAAAAACTGTTAATTTTGGCCTGAGTGTGCTATAATTTGACTTTTTCACATAAGGTTTGCTCGCTGTGGTGCAAAACTTTGTTATTTCCATCCAAAGTCTGCCAAAGAGATACCAGAAATTATCCCAAAAATCTCTAATCTTGTTCCGAGTGCACCAAATTGTGACCCAAGCCGTTGTTTACAAAATAAAGCTTGCCGGGAAAATCAATTTAAATGTCATTTTTTTTCCTTATAAATGTCAGTTTTGCTGCAGCAGGTTCTATACATGGTACAGATGCGCCATGTTACAGGCAGACTAAGGGGATCCCTCAGGTGCTATATTTAAAGGATTTTTTCATTTTTATGGTTTCACTACAAGTGTCACTAACCGCTTCCGGACCAGCTGCCGCAGTTTGGAAGGCTGGCTCCCCTGTGCGACATCACGTTACTGTACGTGATCTCGCTGGGACCGGATAGCAGGCGCGCGCGTCCGCTGCACTGCGGGGGTGCCGATGCTCATGGCCGACGGTCGCAATGACCGCCGGCCAGGAGCAATCATGACCAGGAGACACAGAACAGGGACAAGTGTATGTAAACACACACTTCCCTGTTCTGTTCTGACAGGAGTGACAGATCGTGTGTTCCTATTAGCTAGGAACCACAATCTGTCACTTCCTGTAGTTGGTCCCTCCCCCTTCAGTTAGAATCACCTCCCAGGAAACACAGTTAACCCCTTCACCGCCCCTTAGTGTTACCCCTTCACTGCCAGTGACCTTTTTACAGTAATCAATGAATTTTTAATCGCCGTGATCGCTGTATTAATGCTAGTGGTTCCAAAAATGTGTCAAAATTGTCCGATGTGTCCGCCATAATGTCGCAGTCACAATAAAAATCGCAGATCGCCGCCATTACTAGTAAAAAAAAAATTAAATAATAAAAATGCTATAAATCTATCCCCTATTTTGTAGCTGCTATAACTTTTGCGCAAACCAATCAATATACGCTTATTGCGATTTTTTTTTTACCAAAAATATGTAGAAGAATACATATCGGCCTAAACTGAGGAAAAAAATAGGTTTTTTTTATATATTTTTGGGGGATATTTATTATAGCAAAAAGTAAAAAATAATTAGTTTTTTTCAAAATTGTCACTCTTTTTTTGTTTATAGCGCAAAAAATAAAAACCGCAGAGGTGATCAAATACCTCCAAAACAAAGCTCTATTTGTGGGAAAAAAAAGGAAGTCAAATTTTTTGGGTACAATGTCGTGCGATCACGCAATTGTCAGTTAAAGCAACGCAGTGCCGAATCGCAAAAAGTGCTCTGGTCAGGAAGGAGGTAAATTCTTCCGGGGCTGAAGTGGTTAAATTCACTGCTCTTTTAAAAACAATCTTTTTTTTTTGTATTAGTACATGTCCCCCAGGGCAGTACCCGGGCCCCCATACCCTTTTTATGACCAATAACTTGCATATAAGCCTTCAAAATAGGGACTTTGATTATTCAAGTTCGGGTCCCGTAGACTTAAATAGGGTTCGTGGTTCAGGGTCTGAACTTTTGTGATGTTCGAGAGTTCTGGCACGGACTGAACCGGGGTGGGGTTTTGGCCCATCTCTATTGCCTGACAGCATAAAGCAGCAGTATAAAGAAGTTCTTGAGTGGCTCTTGCCTTAAAGCTCAGCTCCTGGTTATTAAGAAAAAAAAAGAATTCCCAATGACATGTTAAAATAAAAATTGCAATACTTATCCTATCTCCAGAGCTGTCCCCTTGTCCCCTGAAGAGTTTCCAACTACTAGAAACCACAATTTTCAAACACAATGTGCACAATGCAATTTATTGCGTGCTACCAGATAAGAAATGAGCAATCACACATGCAATTCAATTCCATCTAACAGCTATTCTTCCCATATTAAGTACTATAGGCTTACCCTCAGGTCCAGAGAGCTGAATTGTCAGCTGCCATGTATAAATGTGCAGGAACTGTAGTAGAACAAGATAAATTAGGATCAAATAATATAATATAACACTATATACCTTTACGCTTGACTTTAATGGCCCATTTGGGGTTATTTAAATGAGCACTTGTACATACTGTGTGAAGTTGACAAGCATGCTTAAATGCAATACACAAATGACTCTAAAGAGTAGATTATTCAATTTAATTCACATATGATGAATAGTGTCTGCATTCATCCAACTGAAGATAAAAACAGTGAAATAAATAGGAATAAAGTGGCTACTCGTAATTTCTGCTTGGTGTAATAAAGAAAGTTTAGTCAAAGGGCCCATCTTTAAAACAGTCTTGTTCCGATATGGGGATGGTTGTCCAAGGATGAGGAAAGTCTTGTCCATTTCCAAAGCTGTGTGAGGTCCAAGTCCTATACAAATAGGCCCCTTTGTTCCCATCCTAGGTGAAAGGGTTAAGGCCCATTTTATTCCTTGTCTTCAGCCAGAATCACTTCAAGCTGTGGAATTACACAACCCAGGCCCTGTATCTTCTTGAACATATTACTGTGCAGGGACGCCGCGGGAGGGGAATGTGTGTGTGAGAGCGGATAATAGGTGTAAAGTGATACCCTGCTGCCGTACGCATGAAAGGGTTACATGGAGTGAGTACGTGGGGGAAATATACACCCTCCTCAACTGAAACACACCCATACCTCTACAGGAATAACAGGCCAAAAAGGGTGCGGACCATACAAGCAATACAATGCTTGTTTTTCAGACCACTAACAAGGCAAGAAATGTTTATTTGCTGACAGATACCTACTGTTCACCTGCTAAAATTGCACTTGGTGTATGTAAATCTGAAAAATAAAAATCCTCTAATAGTGGCTTACCCTACTTCACATATCTTGAGAGACTTGTTGTGCTATACATGCTTTCTCTTGTTCAGTTTTCACCTGTTGAGCCTGCCAGTAAAGGACTTCCTGCTTCAGGGTGACAACAATCCCTTAAAGCGGTTGTAAAGTCCGAAGGTTTTTTATCTTAATGCATCTATGCATTAAGATAAAAAGCCTTCTGTGTGCAGCAGCCTCCCTGCCCCCCCCCCCTCCCCAATACTTACCTGAGCCCATCTCTGTCAAGCAATTCCACGAGTATCTCGGCCGTCCAGGACTCTCCCTCCTGATTGGCTGAGACACAACAGTGGCACCTATGGCTCCCGCTGCTGTCAATCAAAATCAGTTAGCCAAACAGGAAAGAGAGGGGCGGGCCGAACCACAGATCCGTGTCTGAATGGACACAGAGCTGCAGCTCAGCTTGGGTGCCCCCATAACAAGCTTCTTGCTGTGGGGGCATTCAACAGAAGGGAGGGGCCAGGAGCAGAGAAGAGGCACCCAAGAAGAGGAAGATCTGGGCTGCTCTGTGCAAAACCACTGCAACAGAGCAGGTAAGCATAACATGCTTGTTATTTTTATATAAAAAAACAAGACTTTTCAGTCCCTTTAAATGGATTCTAAAAGCAGAAGTTTTTTTAACTTCATGCATTCTATGCATTAGGATAAAAAAATCTTCTGTGTGCAGCAGCCCCTCTCAGCCTCCCTAATACTTACCTGAGCCCCATCTCGATCCAGCCTTGGTTGTCTGGGACTATCCCTCCTGATTGGCTGAGACACAGCAGTGGGCGCCATGGGCTCCTACTGCTGTCAATTTAAAGTCAGTGCGCCAATAAGGAGAGAGAGTGTGGGCGGGGCAGAGCACGGCTCCATATCTGAATGGACACACATGGCAGCGGCTTGGCTTGGGTGCCCCCATAGCAAGCTGCTTGCTGTGGGGGCAGGAGGCAGGAGGGAGGGGCCAGGAGCACTGGTGAGAGATCCAAGAAGAGGAGGATCTGGGCTGCTCTGTGCAAAACCAATACACAGAGCAGGCAAGTATAACATGTTTATTATTTTTAAACATAAAAAAAAAACAAGACTTTTTTATAATTTTAATGTGTGCCTATGCAGGAGCAATGATGGCAAATTTGGAAGAATGCTCCTGCTGGTACTACATACTGATATGTAACAGCACACCTACACATTCAATCAGATTGCATTTTGTTAGACTGAATAGGGATTAGAACACCTGTTAGGTTGGTATTGCTGTCCATGCCCCCATTATGGAGATTCACCCTCTCTATTTGTCCCGCTTAGCATTATCAATGAACTTTACAATGAAAGAAATTCCCACATTTTGTGTTGTCTTCAGAACAGAAATGGAAATCTTCCAATGTGGAGTTGTGATGGCCCTGGTGACAGCAAAGGATTCCCTCACTTTGGAGGGATTTCCTCTCACTTCCTGTTTGGCCATGGGACAAGAAGTGAAGAGAAATGTTCCAAATGGGACAAATGGGCAAAGGTTTCATTTATTAAGAACTTTTCTTTATAAACTTTTCTAATAAACTTTATTGACAACACTCTCTATCTATCAGAGGCATCTGTCAAAGAGCAGAGCACCAAAATCTAAAAAAAAAAATCTTTAAGCGCTTGGCAAAAACTCTGAAAGGTTCATGCTTATCTAATGCATTTAGTATAGTGTTACACTAAAGAGCAACTCAAAGCTAAACTATTAAGTCTGGATACCTGGAGAAATAGGAAAATAATTTAGTTTGTAAATTCCCTGTGGCCCCAATCCTCGTTCTACCACCTGAACATTCTGGTGAGAGCCACTTCTAGGATCTACTACTGATGCCTCTATCTCCATCCTAACTTTGCATCAGCCTAGGGAAATACCCAACATGCATGAGGAATTAGGAGTCATATAGCCTGGCAATGCTAATGAATTATTAACATTACAGGTTTTGAGGTAATGAACAATATACAGGCGTGTTAACTGCTGGATTGACTTGCACTTTCTGAAGTATCTTGTGGTGATCATGCTCATGCAAGCTAGTGCCCTTGAAATAGTTTTGTTGTTGCAGGCAGAAGTACGAGGGAAACACATGTGAAACAAAACCAGAGATTGACTATAAAGTGCCTAATGGTCAATCATGTCACTATATGGGCAACAGGCAATCATGACAATGCATGGGCAACGGTCAACTATTTTAATATGTGGGCAACATGTAGGGGCAGGCGGGTGACACTTCCTCCATGTTCCCTATTAACTTGTTGTGCGCCAAGTGTGAGTCAGATAGGAAGCCTACTCCAGGGTGGGTTATTTGGGCTATGCCAGGTGATGAACTGGGTCACTCATCCTAGCACAGGGGTAACACCTTGCCCGAAGTCTTGCTCACCAATGCCCGAGACCAGGTGAGGGCCATGGTCATGTGAAAAGTCAAAACATTAAGGCAGTCCCAACTCAGAGATGAGCCACTTGTGTGTAATGTTATATACTGTATAGAGTTCCTCCTGAAGATGTTTTTCCTTGTCCTACACACTTGTGCAGGTGTATGTGTTGCATTAGGAGGGATTTGCAGAGCCTATGCCCACTCCATCAGTCAGCGTACCTCTGTTACCTCACTCCCAGTAACAGGGGTCTCAACGGACACATAGCGTGGACCTTGTGCATGAATGAATGAATGAATGAATGAATGAATGAATGAATGAATGAATGAATGAATGCATGCTCTCATTTAACTCTTGTGTTTCTGTAACAAGTGACCAGGTATTAGATCTCCATAACGCTAATCCACTTCCAGTGACTGATGGAAGCTACAGGGGGATCCAGATACCAAACCCCCTCACTACCGGAGAACCTGTCACCCAACCAGGTACCAACGACTGGTTGTTATCTCCTACTATGGTTACTAATGGCAACTTCTTCTCCTGTCAGATTCACTAACCTACCTTGCATTGCAGTGATGTTCCACAGATCACAATGTGCTATTTCAGACCCTGGTTTCTTAGAGAGATGCCAGGACCCACATGCACCCATTGAGTAACTTCAGACCAAGCTTTAAACAGTTGAACAACTTTACTGAATTTTTGACAGAACATGTATAATATATGGCAACATCTTTTCCCTAACTCAACCTAACTGTGGCTGCCGCAGAATACGTGTATGGGTGAAGTCTCTTAGGGAATAGTCCAAACTTGGCAATAACTCGAGCAAAGGAGTCCATGTCTTTGGGAGCATTCCGATAGCATTTGAAAAACCGACCAACAAGTTTATTAAGGCATAGTTCCAAGTACCTATGCGAGCATTCCTGGCCTGTTTTAGGTCTGTTCTAGGTTTCTTCCTCGTTCAAAGTTTTTACCCCTGTTCTAGGTTCTAGCCTCTTCCCTTTATGTTACACAGGAGGGAGGCCGGACCCTAGAGGAAAACCTGTGAACACACAAGAAAAGGCAGCACAAGCATTAACCCCTTCCCTCCCAATCTAGCCAGTGCTAACTAAATGCACACAATAAGCAACCTGCCTACAAGATGGATAGTTGTGACAAAACGTTTGCGACAAATGAGTATGTGTGGACATGGAAAGCAAACCTGCAATAAAGCAATGTATGGGCAAAAAAAAAATTATTGTTACAAAATGTTGCCAATAGTGATGAGCCAAACTGCCCTGGGTTCAGTTTGAGCAGGGTTTGACAAACTTCAAATAAGTTTGGATTCCAAACTTAAACCCCACTGGAACCAATGGGACCCAAATCTGTCAAATCAAAAAATACATTTTCTGGGCTAATAGGCAAAACATAGCACGGGTGGGTACTACCATAAGAAAATATGTACCAGTGCAAACTTTAAAAATAAATACTTTTGGCTGGTAGAGAACTGGACAGTGGTAATCAGTCCATAAGGGGCACAGGGGTGCCGTCCCCTAATCTCCATGCGCTGGCCCCTAATCCCAATGTGGGGTGCCGGATGCATGGATTTGTTTTTTTTTTTTTTTAAAGCACATGATTAGAGTCTGAGGCTCTAATATGCTCTAGCTCTAATTGGCTTCAAAATGGTTGGGCTCAGGGCACAGAGCTTTGCGCTCCGAGCCCACCCACTTGAGACATTAGCGATTCAACATTCACTATTGTCTAACTGCTTCTCCAATCAGGACAGGAAGCGGATCCTAAGACCTGATTGGCCAGGAGGAGAAGCGACCGGATTTGCCAGGAGGAAAAGCCAGGGAAGCCGGGGAAGCCGCCAATGACCTGGATGGGGTGAGTGTGGGTGGGCGAGCGGGCGGGGGGGGTGTTTGTTTGCCCCCAAAAAAATGTATCACCAGCCACCACTGGAACTGGATGTTATCCGAGCTGAACAATGTCCTCTGACTTTTTTTGTTGGAGTATCCAAAGTATGCACAGTCTTTTCCACATAGGAGAAAGATGTTAAAGGGAGACCATAATGCTTTGAGAGCAAATTTATTTTTGTTTTTAAACTGTTGTTTTTACTGTTGATTTAATTAATAAACATTGAATACGTAGTATATGTAGCTGTCCACCAGTGAACGAGTCAGTGCGATGAGTTAATCCCTTTTGTGTGCAGATTTCATCTTGAGCTCCTGAAGACTGTGCTTTTGTTTTACCCTATTATATAACAAAAGGTAATACATACAAAATCACTATACATTCACTTTAAGAATGGTGTTCAAGTCTTATGCTTCTCTTTGTACAGTGCTGCTCCATTCGCTTGCCCACAAGGACATTTTGATAAACACCTGTATAGTACTTATTCCAGCCAGGTAGGATTAGAGCATTTACTGAAAAGGAATATCACAAAGCATTTGGCTTTGTGGGTGTTTTCACATGTGTTTTTTGCTTGTGTGCACTTTGATTTGTTTATACTAGTCTACATTTTTATTCTGTGCTTTAATAATTTACTTTTGCTTCTATTTTTGTCTCATTCTCTGGAATCCTAACTTATTAGAAAACGTTTTCTCAGTAAGTACACATTCATGCGGCCTATGACCAGGGTAAGCTTAGAGCACTTGGCAAGAACAGCAGCATGAGGGTAGAGCAGGTGACTATTGGCAGTTCTGGCTCCTAGATGGCTGTTTATTCTGTAGCCATCCACAGGTTTCTGTCTGTGTGCTTAAAGCATGAAAGGAAACCGGCTTAATAGATTTTGTTCTTATTAGATTCAATTACACAACTAAAAGAAGACTGTGGAACTGTTTTTCTTCCTTTAGTTTTAGACTTGAGTGAAACCTTTGACATGAGAACTGTGGGTCCAGTAAGAGATAGCATGTCAAAATTGCAACATTTAAGTTTTTTTTCGTGGGGGTGTGAATGATGTTATTATTCACAGGACTTTCCAAATTAAAGTTCTTTGCCATACAGCAGAAATCCATGGGGTAGTACACAGGTGTACACGAGCCTGTAAGCTTTTAGTATATGTAATGCTGCAAAGAGGATAAAATGTATTTAAAAATTTAGTTTTGTTATTTCTTTTCTTTTTCTTTTCAATCAGCAGGACAAAATATGCCTAGTATTTCAATTGGTTATAAAAAGAAACTGCTGCATTTCAAACTTTTCAAATAAAAGTACTTCTTAAAGCGGGGGTTCACCCACACCGCCAAAAAAAAAAAATATTAAAAGCCAGCAGCTACAAATACTGCAGCTGCTGACTTTTAATACATGGCCACTTACCTGTCCCGGGGTCCAGCGATGTCGGCAGGGGACGCCGAGAACCCGCTCGGTTCTCGGCAGCTGCCGCCGCCATCCTAGGTGAGGGAATCAGGAAGTGAAGCGTTGCGGCTTCACTTCCCGGTTCCCTACTGCGCATGCGCATGTCACGCTGCGCGTCCCTAGTGGTCCCCGCTCTCTGCTGGGAGCTGTGTGTTCCCAGCAGACAGCGCGGTCGGGACGGGAAGAGGCATAGACTCCCATGGGAGTCTTTGCCGGAAGTGGGTGCAAATACCTGTCTTTGACAGGTATCTGCACCCCCCTCCACCCTGAAAGGTGCCAAATGTGACACCGGAGGGGGGGAGGGTTCCGAAAAGCGGAAGTTCCATTTTTGTGTGGAACTCCGCTTTAAGAGGATTTAGTTCCACTTTGTTAGACCTCACTTTCACTGACCTTATGGCCAACTGCCAATTGCTATTCCAATGTCCATCAAGAGTGCCCTTACTATCCAGTAGGGATGAGCTCGATGTTCGGGTCCAACATAAGTTCGACTCGAACATTGGGTGTTCCCTCGTTCGCCGAACAGCAAACATTATTGGGCGTTCGCGGAAAATTTGGTCGCAGTGGAAAGCCCCATAATGCTCTGTTAGATCGCAGTGCATTGCCCTATGATGATTGGCAAAAGCATGCACCTGACCTGCATGCTTTGGCCATTCACAGCGCGCTCTGCTAAGAGAGCCATAATTAGTAGTGGCAGTGTATTTGAGATAGATATATATATATATATATATATATATATATATCAGTCAGTCTAGTATATATGTATATATATATACTCTGCATTTAGCATAGACTATATATGCAGTGTTTACTCGATATTCAGTCAGTGCAGGCGGTGTATATATATATATATATATATATATATATATATATATATATACACAGTCTCGTGTATATATAGATATATATACTCTGCATCCAGTGTAGCCTATATCTACACTGCATTCTGTGGTGTACTGTTTCTAATACACTTCAGGCGATGTATTATTAATATATATATATATACACATATATATATATATATATATATATATATATATATATATATATATATATATATACATACAGTCTCCTATATATGTGTATATATATATATATATATATATATATATATATATATATATATATATATATATATATATATATATATATATATACTCTGCATCCATTGTAGCCTATATCTACAGTGCATTCTGTTGTGTTCTGTTTCCAATACACTTCAGACAGTATACACAGTATCTAACACAATGTGTACAGTTTCTACTACACTTCTGGTGGTGTACACAGTATAAAATACAGTGCATACAGTGCAGGCCGTGTACACAGTATCTAATACAGTGTGTACAGTTTCTACTACACTTCTGGTGGTGTACACAGTACACAATACAGTGCAGCCGTAGTACAGTTTCTAATACAGTGCAGGCGGTGTACACAGTATCTAATACAGTGTGTACAGTTTCTACTACACTTCTGGTGGTGTACACAGTAGTGTACAATACAGTGCAGGTGTTGCACAGTTGCTAATACAGTGCAGACAGTGTACACAGTATATAATAGAGTGTGTACAGTTTCCAATACGGTTCAGGCGGTGTGCACAGTATCTAATACAGTGTAGTGTGGTGTTGCAAAACAAAAAATACATCATGTCCAGAAGGCCACCAAGGAGAGGCAGACGCTCACAGGCCACTAAAAGAGGGCAAGCAGCCTCTGTGTCTACAGTCAACAGTGGTGGTCGTGAACATGGTGCATCCTCTGCAGGTGGCTGTGGGGCACACTTGTCCTTTTTTTCTGCTGCTGGCCATGTTATTGAGCCAGAACATGCAGAAGAGTCGGTGGAGTCGATAACAAAGCCGTCCTCATCCTCTGTCACCCAGGCTCAGAGTAGTTTGCCTTCCAACGCAGCTGCCAAAGTGGCCTATTCCATGGGCTAATTGTCCACAGTCACTCCTTCCGTAGCCCTACCATCATCCCCAGAATTATTCAACCACATCGTCGGGTACATGCTGCTGGAGGATGCGCAGCGATTTGAAGGCTCCAATGTTTGTTCCCAGGTTGCGGAAGGGAGTAACGTGTGTCTAGAGAGAGGGGGTGCCCAAGAAGGACAAGAAACTGGCAGTCATGTTCCCCCAGCTGCAGCACACTGCCAAGTTTGCTCGAGTAACGAGGAGGGAGGGGATGATGAGGTCACTGACTGTACTTGGGTGCCTGAGAGAAGAGAGGAGGAGGAGGCACAACTCCAAAAAGGCAGGATGTCCTCTAGGGGGCAGCTTAAGGGCAGCCACCCTATTGTATCACACCGCAGAGCTCCGCAGGTACAGGGTGCTGCTGACTCCCTGCTGACTTTTAAAAGTTCCTTGGTGTGGGCCTTTTTCGACACATGTGCAGCAGATTGCACCATTGTCTGAAGCGGATCAAGCGTGGCCAGAACAGCAGCCGCTTGGGCACCACATGCTTGACCAGACATATGAGGACCTGCTATGCAGTTAGTAGGGATGAGCTTCGAGTTCGAGTCGAACTCATGTTCGACTCGAACATCGGCTGTTCGCAAGTTCACCGAACAGCGAACAATTTGGGGTGTTTGCGGCAAATTCGAATGCCGCGGAACACCCTTTAAAAGTCTAAGGGTGAAATCAAAAGTGCTAATTTTAAAGGCTTATATTCATGGTATTGTCATAAAAAGTGTTTGGGGACCTGGGTCCTGCCCCAGGGGACATGGATCAATGCAAAAAAAAGTTTTAAAAACGGACGTTTTTTCGGGAGCAGTGATTTTAATAATGCTTAAAGTGAAACAATAAAAGTGTAATATCCCTTTAAATTTCATATCTGGGGGGTGTCTATAGTATGCCTGTAAAGGGGCGCATGTTTCCCATGTTTAGAACAGTCTGACAGCAAAATGACATTTCAAAGGAAAAAAGGTCATTTAAACTACTCGCGGCTATTAATTAATTGGCGGTCCGACAATACACATAGAAGTTCATTGATAAAAACGGCATGGGAATTCCCCACAGGGGAACCCCGAACCAAGTTTTAAAAAAAAAAAATGACGTGGGGGGTCCCCCTAAATTACATACCAGGCCCTTCAGGTCTGGTATGGATATTGAGGGGAACCCCGACCAAAATTTAAAAAAAAAATGGCGTGGGGTCCCCCTCAAAATCTATACCAGACCCTTCAGTTCTGGTATGGATTTTAAGGGGAACCCCGCGCCAAAATTTAAAAAAATAAAGGCGTGGGGTCCCCCCAAAGGATCCGTACCAGACCCTTATCCGAGCACGCAACCTGGCAGGCCGCAGGAAAAGAGGGGGGGACGAGAGAGCGCCCCCCCTCCTGAACCGTACCAGGCCACATGCCCTCAACATTGGGAGGGTGCTTTGGGGTAGCCCCCCAAAACACCTTGTCCCCATGTTGATTAGAACAAGGGCCTCATCCCCACAACCCTGGCCGGTGGTTGTGGGGTCTGCGGACGGGGGGCTTATCGGAATCTGGAAGCCCCCTTTAACAAGGGGACCCCCAGATCCAGGCCCCCCCCCCTGTGTGAAATGGTAAGGGGGTACTTACCCCTACCATTTCACTAAAAAACTGTCAAAAATGTTAAAAATGACAAGAGACAGTTTTTGACAATTCCTTTATTTAAATGCTTCTTATTTCTTCTATCTTCTATCTTCCTTTGGTTTCTTCCTCCATCTTCTGGTTCTTCTGGTTCTTCCTCCGGTGTTCTCGTCCGGCATCTCCTCCGCGGCGTCGGCGTCTTCTTCCCCTATTCTCCTCGGGCCGCTCCGCATCCATGATGGCATGGAGGGAGGCTCCCGCTCTTCTCTTCATCTTCTTCTCTTCATCTTCTTCTCTTCATCCTCTTCTCTTCATCTTCTTTTCAGGCCGCTCCGCATCCATGATGGCATGGAGGGAGGCTCCCGCTGTTTGACGCTTCTCCTCTTCTGACAGTTCTTAAATAACAGGGGGCGGGGCCACCCGGTGACCCCGCCCCCTCTGACGCACGGTGACTTGATGGGACTTCCCTGTGGCATTCCCCATGACGCCACAGGGAAGTCTTGTCAAGTCACCGTGCGTCAGGGGGGGCGGGGTCACCGGGTGGCCCCGCCCCCCATTATTTAAGAACCGTCAGAAGAGGAGAAGCATCACACAGCGGGAGCCTCCCTCCATGCCATCATGGATGCGGTGCGGCCCGAAAAGAAGATGAAGATGAAGAGAAGAAGATGAAGAGAAGAAGATGAAGAGAAGAAGATGAAGAGAAGAGCGGGAGCCTCCCTCCATGCCATCATGGATGCGGAGCGGCCTGAGGAGAAGAAGGGAAGAAGACGCCGCGGAGGAGATGCCGGTCGAGAACACCGGAGGAAGAACCAGAAGAACCAGAAGAAGAAGAAGATGGAGAAGATAGAAGAAAGAAGAAGCATTTAAATAAAGGAATTGTCAAAAACTGTCTCTTGTCATTTTTAACATTTTTGATAGTTTTTTAGTGAAATGGTAGGGGTACTTTTGTTAAAGGGGGCTTCCAGATTCCGATAAGCCCCCCGCCCGCAGACCCCCACAACCACCAGCCAGGGTTGTGGGGATGAGGCCCTTGTCCTCATTAACATGGGGACAAGGTGTTTTGGGGGGCTACCCCAAAGCACCCTCCCAATGTTGAGGGCATGTGGCCTGGTACAGTTCAGGAAGGGGGGGTGCTCTCTTGCCCCCCCTCTTTTCCTGCAGCCTGCCAGGTTGCGTGCTCGGATAAGGGTCTGGTATGGATTTTTAGGGGGACCCCACGCTGTTTTTTTTTTAATTTTGGCGCGGGGTTCCCCTTAAAATCCATACCAGACCTGAAGGTTCTGGTATAGATTTTGAGGGTGGCCCCATGCCATTTTTTTTTTACATTTTGGCCAGGGTTCCCCTTAATATCCATATCAGACCTGAAGGGCCTGGTATGGAAATTAGGGGGATCCCGACATCATTTTTTTTTTAAATTTTGGTTCGGGGTTCCCCTGTGGGGAATTCCCATGCCGTTTTTATCAATGAACTTCTATGTGTATTGTCGGACCGGCAATGCATTAATAGCCGCAAGTAGGTTTAAATGACTTTTTTTCCTTTGAAATGTCATTTTGCTGTCAGACTGTTCTAAACACGGGAAACATGCGCCACTTTACAGGTATACTATAGACACCCCCCAGGTACAAAATTTAAAGGGATGTTACACTTTTATTGTTTCACTTTAAGCATTATTAAAATCACTGCTCCCGAAAAAACGACCGTTTTTAAAACTTTTTTTGCATTGATCCATGTCCCCTGGGGCAGGACCCAGGTCCCCAAACACTTTTTATGACAATAACTTGCATATAAGCCTTTAAAATTAGCACTTTTGATTATTCATGTTCGTGTCCCATAGACTTTAACGGTGTTCGCGTGTTCAAATGAATTTTTTGCCTGTTCGCATGTTCTGGTGCAAACCGAACAGGGGAGTGTTCGGCTCATCCCTAGCAGTCAGCTGGCAACAGCACTTGAAAGACCCACATCAAAGAAAAAGGCGGACTTCTCCTTGCTCCCCATCTAGGATCTCCAACCCTACTATACCTCCAGTCCTCTCAAATACCTGCACTGAGAGGAATGCAGCTATAGCAATAGGTGTCCCAAGTATTTGCAGCCAATCTGCTAGCAGTACACCACCATCTGATTTTAGCCGGCAAATTTCCCCACCCCAGTTGCTGAACTATAAAAAGAACTTTGGTCCCAGCCATCCATATGCTCAGCATCTAAATGCTAACTTGGCCAAATTGCTAGCACTGCAACTGCTGCCTTTTCAGCTGGTAGACTCTGCCCCCTTTCGTGAATTTGTGGAATGTGCTGTACCTCAGTGGCAGGTTCCAAAATGCCATTTCTTTTTCACGGAAGGCATTCCGGCTCTCTACCGACATGTGGAAGGCAATGTTTTGGCCTTGTTGGACAGGGCGTTCAGCAGTAAGGTTCATATTAGCGCTGACTCATGGTCCAGCAGGCATGGGCAGGAACGTTATCTTTCCTTCACGGCACACTGGGGAACTCTGCTGGCAGCTGGGAAGGATGCAGGACAGGGTTCAGTGTTGTTGGAGCTTGATTTGTCCTCTGAACCAAGGGGCTACGCAAGCAGTCAGGCTAAAAGATGTCATGCGGTGCTTGAGTTGGTATGCCTAGGGGACAGGACCCACACTGGGGCAGGGATTCTGTCAGCTCTGCAGGGGCAGGCTCAGAGGTGGTTGATACCATGCCAGCTTCAGCCAGGAATGGTTGTATGCGACAATGGCACCAACCTTCTCTCCGCTCTCCGACAGGAACACTTGACCCATGTTCCATGTTTGGCACACATACTGAAACGCCGTAATATTTCATGCCATATACAGAGTGGTGCACTGACGCACCTGGTACATGTGAGTACCCCGTTGGGGGATTGTTCTTATTTGTTTAATAAAATGTTTAAATCAATATCACACTATCGAGGCTTTTTATTCCCCATTATTCCCGAGATGCTGCGTGGGAGTCGCTGGATCCTGTTACCTTTATAGAACCCAGGGGTGGTTCACAAGCATGTATTGACTGAGTGTAATTGCTAAGTCACACACTCCAAGGTGAGCATTTAATACCTAGGGGGTCACTGGAATAAGAGCACCAATGCATGATCTGCAACACCTGTCAATTATTTTTAGATGCATGGATTTAAAAGCATTTCAGCAGTGCTACTACTGGATACCACGCATATGCACTTTTTTCAACAGGACTGTCACAGCATTGTTTTATAAAAAGACTTGGTTTTTGCACAATAGCACTTTTTGCTATTTAAAGTGGGACTAGTGTTGTTCCCTATATACCACTAGACACTTATATCTGTGATACAAAGCACTTGGATGCACATGAGCACTTTAATATTTATGTTTTATTTGACATATTTATTGTTTTTATTTTATTTTTGGCATATCACATCTATGTCACAAATGTCACTTACATCACATTAACACTACACGTGTTTGTTTTAATCTTCAGCACGCATTTATTGTGTACTATTCTAAAGCGCAGCGTATTATTTAATATTTTTGTTCTTGAGCAGGTACCCAAGCTTACAGGATCTCCTGAGGCAGGCCAGAAAAGTCTGTGGTCATTTCCGCCAATCATACAATGCCAGTGCTCAGCTGGCTGACATTCAAAGGAAATGCAACCTGCCCACCAACCGCCCCATTTGTGACATGTCCACCAGGTGGAACTCAACATTGGATATGCTGCAGCGGCTGCACACATAGCAGAGGGCCATCAATGAGTACCTGTGCGAGTATGGCACCAGGAGAGGGTCAGGGGAGTTTGGCTTCTTTTCTCCACACCAGTGGCTATTGATTAGGGATGAGCCGAACACCCCCCGGGTTCGGTTCGCACCAGAACCTGCGAACGGACCGAAAGTTCGCACGAACGTTAGAACCCCATTGACATCTATGGGACTCGAATGTTCGAAATCAAAAGTGCTCATTTTAAAGGCTAATTTGCATGGTATTGTCCTAAAAAGGGTTTGGGGACCCGGGTCCTACCCCAGGGGACATGTATCAATGCAAAAGAAACTTTTAAAAACGGCCGTTTTTTCGGGAGCAGTGATTTTAATGATGCTTAAAGTAAAAAAAAAAAAAAGTGAAATATTCCTTTAAATATCGTACCTGGGGGGTGTCTATAGTATGCCTGTAAAGTGACGCGTGTTTCCCGTGTTTAGAACAGTCCCTGCACCAAATGTCATTTTTAAAGGAAAAAATCTCATTTAAAACTGCTTGCGGGTTTAATGTCATGTCGGGTCATGGCAATATGGATGAAAATCAGTGAGACAAACGGCATGGGTACCCCCCAGTCCATACAAGGCCCTTTGGGTCTTGTATGGATATTAAGGGGAACCCCGCACCCAAATTAAAATAAGGAAAGGCCCTATATACTCTGAACAGCAGTATACAGGCGGTGCAAACAAGACAGGGACTGTAGGTTTGTTGTTAAGTAGAATCTCTTTGTAATTTTGAACGGGTACATTTTTAACGTGTTTAGCTCCAGCCAAAAAATCTTTTTTAAGCTTTTTGGAAAACATAGGGAAGGGTTATCACCCCTGTGACATTTGTTTTGCTGTCTTTCCTCCTCTTCAGAAGATTTCACCTCACTTTTTGTCCCAATGAAAAATGTTTTTTGAAAATTTGGGTTTTTTTGTGGAACAAGGATTGGAAAGCATCAGTGGAAAGGAGAAATTGTTTTCCCATATTAACTCTTACAGGAGAGAATTTCCCTTCCTAGGGGTAGATTTCATCTCACTTCCTGTTGTCTCCTTCCGTTTGCAAGTAGGAGTCGTTTGTAAGTTAGATGTTTGAAAGTAGGGTCCTGCCCTATATACTCAGCAGAAATTTGGGCCTTAGGTGTTGCTGTGGCCACAACACTGTAAGCCCTCACAGGGCCCTGCTGTGAAATATTAGATCAAGAATTGTAATTACATGCCCCTGTTGAACAGGAGCTGAAAAATTAGGCCTTAGGCACTGGTGCTGGTGCCACAACACTGCAACCCCTCACAGACACTCTAGTTGGAACGCAGGAACGAGCCCTGCTGCAAAGTATTGCATCAAAAATTGTAATTACACGCCCCTGTTAGACAGGGGCAGAAAAATTGGGCCTTAGGCACTGGTGCTGGTGCCACAACACTGCAACCCCTCACAGACACTCTAGTTGGAATGCAGGAACGAGCCCTGCTGCAAAGTATTGCATCAAAAATTGTAATTACACGCCCCTGTTAGACAGGGGCAGAAAAATTGGGCCTTAGGCACTGGTGCTGGTGTCACAACACTGCAACCCCTCACAGACACTCTAGTTGGAATGCAGGAACGAGCCCTGCTGCAAAGTATTACATCAAAAATTGTAATTACACGCCCCTGTTAAACAGGGGCTGAAAAATTGTGCCTTAGGCACTGGTGGTGGCGCCCAGAACCAAAAATGTTCTTACAAGCTATCAGCGTGATGATTGAGGAGGAAGAGGATAATTACTCAGGGATAGTCACTCAGCATCAGCATAGGCAGTCTTTGAAGGGATCTGAGATTTCAAAAAAAATTATTCGGTTACATCAGCATTAGGTGCTTGGTAGCTGGTGGTGATCCAAGACTGATTCATTTTTATGAAGGTCAGCCGATCGACCGAGTCGGTGGACAGACGCACCCTGTGATCGGTTACCACGCCTCCAGCAGCACTGAATGTGCGTTCCGAAAGAACGCTGGATGCAGGACAGGCCAGTAGCTCAATTGCATACTGTGCAAGCTCTGGCCAGTGATCCATCCTCAAGACCTAGTAACCCAGAGGATTTTCGGTGGGAAAGGTGTCCAAGTCTGATCTTGCCCCTAGGTATTCCTGCACCATGTAAAACAGACGCTGGCAATGGTTGCTGGAACCGATCATACCTTGGGGCTGCGGACCAAAAAATTGTCTGAACGCATCGGTCAGACGGCCACCTTCTCCACCGCTCCTTCTTTGACTGACCGAAGCCTCAGCAACACGTTGTCCAGAAACAGGAGTTTGTAACCTCCCAGTCTCTGGGAACGCGTTGCACAGACCTTTCTGCAAGGCCTCCCGAAGATGTTTCATCCTCTGCTCCCTCTGCGATGGCAAGATAAGGTCCGCAACCTTACCCTTGTAACGTGGATCAAGGAGGGTTGCCAGCCAGTATTGGTCCTTCTCCTTGATACCACGAATACGAGGATCCTTACGCAGGCTTTGCAGGATCAGGGAGGCCATGCAGCGTAGGTTTACTGAGGCATTCGGTCCGGAGTCCTCTGTGTCACTAAGGACGACAACGTCCGCAGCCACCTCCTCCCAGCCACGTACAAGTCCATGTGTTTCTTGGGACTGATCCCTTAAAGACTGCTGCTGATGCTGAGTGCCAGGCTCCACCTCCATACTGACACAATCTTCCTCCTCCTCCTCCTCCTCCTCCTCCTCCTCTTCCTGTGTGATCGGCGGGCATGCAGGAACACTGTCTGGATAAAGGGGGCCTTGAGAGCTAAGGAAGTCCTCCTCTTCCTGCCTCTGTTCTGCCTCAAGTGCCCTGTCCATTATTCCACGCAGCGTGTGCTCCAACAGGTGGACAAGGGGGACAGTGTCACTGATGCATGCACTGTCACTGCTCACCATCCTCGTGGCCTCCTCGAATGGTGACAGGACAGTGCATGCATCCCTGATCATGGCCCACTGGCGTGGGGAAAAAAAACCAAGCTCCCCTGACCCTGTCCTGGTGCCATAGTCGCACAGGTACTCATTGATGGCCCTCTGCTGCGTGTGCAGCCGCTGCAGCATGGCCAACGTTGAGTTCCACCTGGTGGGCATGTCACAGATTAGGCGGTTCTTGGGCAGGTTAAACTCCTTTTGGAGGTCCGTCAGCCGAGCACTGGCATTATATGACCAGCGGAAATGCACACAGACTTTCCTGGCCTGCCTCAGGACATCCTGTAAGCCCGGGTACCTGCCCAAGAACCGCTGCACCACCAAGTTAAGGACGTGAGCCAAACAGGGCACATGGGTCATTTGTCCCTGTCAGAGAGCAGAGAGGAGGTTGGTGCCATTGTCGCAAACCACCATTCCTGCCTTAAGTTGGCGTGGCATCAACCACCTCTGAACCTGCCCCTGCAGAGCTGACAGAACCTCTGCCCCAGTGTGGCTCCTGTCCCCCAAGCACACCAGCTCAAGCACCGCATGGCATCTTTTGGCCTGCGTACTTGCGTAGCCCCTTGAACGACTACGGAGCACCGCTGGTTTCGAGGAAGAGGCCATGGAGGAAGAAGAAGAGGAGGGGGTGGAGGAGAGAGGTGTGTCACAATCATTAGCATTTTGGAGGCGTGGTGGCGGAACAACCTCCAACACTACTGCACCTTGTCCTGCATCCTTCCCAGCTGCCAGCAGAGTCACCCAATGCGCCGTGAAACTTAGGTAACGTCCCTGTCCATGCCTGCTGGACCATGAGTCAGCGGTAATATGCACCTTACCGCTGACCGCCCTGTCCAGCGAGGCATGGACATTGCCTTCCACATGCCGGTAGAGAGCCGGAATCGCCTTCCGTGAGAAAAAGTGGCGTTTGGGTACCTGCCACTGAGGAACCACACATTCCACAAACTCACGGAAGGGGGCAGAGTCTACCAACTGAAAAGGCAGCAGTTGAAGTGCTAGCAATTTTGCCAAGCTAGCATTCAACCGCTGGGCATGTGGATGGCTGGGAGCAAACTTTTTTCGGCGGTGCAGCAGCTGGGGCAGGGAAATTTGCCTGGTACAATCTGACGTCGGTGTACCAAAAGCAGATTGCCCACAAGTACTTGGCTGTGACACACCTAATTCTACACCTTCATTCCTCTCACTGCAGGTCTCAGAGAGGACTGGAGGTCTAGTGGGGTTGGAAATCTCAGCTGATGAGGAGCAAGAAGAGATCCTCTTTGTTCTTTGGTGTGGGTCTTTTAGATACGCTTGCCAACGAACTGCATGGCAGGTCAACATATGTCTGGTCAAGCATGTGGTACCCAAGCGGGAGATGTTTTGGCCACGTGAGATACGCTTGAGACATATGTTGCAAATAGCAGCGGTGCGATCTGATGCACTCGTCTCAAAAAAGGCCCACACCAAAGAACTTTTTGAATAACGCGCAGAGACTGCAGCGCCCTGCACATGTTGAGCTTTGGGGTGTGATGCAGTCAATGTGCTGCCCTTAGGCTGGCCCCTGGAGGGCATCCTGCCTCGTTGGTGATGTGCCGCCTCCTCCTCCTCCTCCTCCTCTCTCCTATCAGGCACCCACGTTGAGTCAGTGACCTCATCATCCCCTCCCTCCTCATCACTGGAGCAAACCTGGCAGTATGCTGCAGCAGGGGGAGCATGACTGCCAGATTGCTGTCCTTCTTGGGCACCCCCTCTGTCCGTGCTCATGTTACTGCCTTCATCGAGCTCAGTATCATCATCAGAGCCTTCCAAACGCTGGGCATCCTCCTGGAGCATGTACCCAACACTGTGGTCAAACAGTTCGAGGGACTCCTCAAGAGGACATGGTGGAGCTAGGGAAGGAGTCACTGATGACATTGAGCTGAGGGAAGAGGCCGCTGCTTTGCCAGACAAAGCACCCTGGGCATGGGTGAGAGAGGATGAGGAGGATGAGGACGGCTTGGTCATCCACTCGACCAAGTCTTCCGCATGTTGCGGCTCAACATGGCCAGCTGCCGAAAAAAAGGCCAAGCGTGTCCCATGGCCAAGTGCTGATGAGGATGCACCGTCTCCACGACCAGCACTAGACACAGAGCCTGCTTGCCCTCTCTTATTGGCTTGTGACTGTCTGCCTCTCCTTCTTGGCCTTCCAGACATACTAATGGCCTGTAGCTGCACTAATCTGGGATATATATATCTATATATATAGATATATATATATGTACTGATACTGCAGCTAGCAAAATCAACTGCTTGCCTGTAGTATGAGAATACCACCAACCTTCTACAGGTAGCTTTAGCTGAACACTGTGAGGTGGACGCACCCCACTAACTTGTAGGTTTAGCTGAACACTGTGAGCAGGACGCACTGCACTAACTGTAAATAGTCTAGCTGCCTGACCGTGGTACTAATAGGATCAAAAGAACACCAGTAATTTTCTTCAGGTAGCTTTATATACTGTAACCAGACAAGCCTGCCTGTCAGTAGGAAGATAACAGGAACGGATCTAGCTGAACACTGTGAGCAGGATGCACTGTACTAAATGTAAATAGTCTAGCTGCCTGACCGTGGTACTAATAGGATCAAAAGAACACCAGTAATTTTCTTCAGGTAGCTTTATATACTGTAACCAGACAAGCCTGCCTGTCAGTAGGAAGATAACAGGAACGGATCTAGCTGAACACTGTGAGCAGGATGCACTGTACTAAATGTAAATAGTCTAGCTGCCTGACCGTGGTACTAATAGGATCAAAAGAACACCAGTAATTTTCTTCAGGTAGCTTTATATACTGTAACCAGACAAGCCTGCCTGTCAGTAGGAAGATAACAGGAACGGATCTAGCTGAACACTGTGAGCAGGACGCACTGTACTAAATGTAAATAGTCTAGCTGCCTGATCGTGGTACTAATAGGATCAAAAGAACACCAGTAATTTTCTTCAGGTAGCTTTATATACTGTAACCAGACAAGCCTGCCTGTCAGTAGGAAGATAACAGGAACGGATCTAGCTGAACACTGTGAGCAGGACGCACTGTACTAAATGTAAATAGTCTAGCTGCCTGACCGTGGTACTAATAGGATCAAATAGAACACCAGTAATATTCTTCAGGTAGCTTTAAATACTGTAACCAGACAAGCCTGCCTGTCAGTAGGAAGATAACAGGAACGGATCTAGCTGAACACTGTGAGCAGGACGCACTGTACTAAATGTAAATAGTCTAGCTGCCTGACCGTGGTACTAATAGGATCAAAAGAACACCAGTAATTTTCTTCAGGTAGCTTTATATACTGTAACCAGACAAGCCTGCCTGTCAGTAGGAAGATAACAGGAACGAATCTAGCTGAACACTGTGAGCAGGACGCACTGCACTAAATGTAAATAGTCTAGAAGATAACAGGAACGGATCTAGCTGAACACTGTGAGCAGGACGCACTGCACTAAATGTAAATAGTCTAGAAGATAACAGGAACGGATCTAGCTGAACACTGTGAGCAGGACGCACTGCACTAAATGTAAATAGTCTAGAATTTAACAGGAACGGATCTAGCTGAACACTGTGAGCAGGACACACTGTACTAAATGTAAATAGTCTAGCTGCCTGACCGTGGTACTAATAGGATCAAAAGAACACCAGTAATTTTCTTCAGGTAGCTTTATATACTGTAACCAGACAAGCCTGCCTGTCAGTAGGAAGATAACAGGAACGGATCTAGCTGAACACTGTGAGCAGGACGCACTGTACTAAATGTAAATAGTCTAGCTGCCTGACCGTGGTACTAATAGGATCAAAAGAACACCAGTAATTTTCTTCAGGTAGCTTTATATACTGTAACCAGACAAGCCTGCCTGTCAGTAGGAAGATAACAGGAACGGATCTAGCTGAACACTGTGAGCAGGACGCACTGTACTAAATGTAAATAGTCTAGCTGCCTGACCGTGATACTAATAGGATCAAATAGAACACCAGTAATTTTCTTCAGGTAGCTTTATATACTGTAACCAGACAAGCCTGCCTGTCAGTAGGAAGATAACAGGAACGGATCTAGCTGAACACTGTGAGCAGGACGCACTGTACTAAATGTAAATAGTCTAGCTGCCTGACCGTGGTACTAATAGGATCAAAAGAACACCAGTAATTTTCTTCAGGTAGCTTTATATACTGTAACCAGACAAGCCTGCCTGTCAGTAGGAAGATAACAGGAACGGATCTAGCTGAACACTGTGAGCAGGACGCACTGCACTAAATGTAAATAGTCTAGAAGATAACAGGAACGGATCTAGCTGAACACTGTGAGCAGGACGCACTGCACTAAATGTAAATAGTCTAGAAGATAACAGGAACGGATCTAGCTGAACACTGTGAGCAGGACGCACTGCACTAAATGTAAATAGTCTAGAATTTAACAGGAACGGATCTAGCTGAACACTGTGAGCAGGACGCACTGTACTAAATGTAAATAGTCTAGCTGCCTGACCGTGGTACTAATAGGATCAAATAGAACACCAGTAATTTTCTTCAGGTAGCTTTATATACTGTAACCAGACAAGCCTGCCTGTCAGTAGGAAGATAACAGGAACGGATCTAGCTGAACACTGTGAGCAGGACGCACTGTACTAAATGTAAATAGTCTATCTGCCTGACCGTGGTACTAATTGGATCAAAAGAACACCAGTAATTTTCTTCAGGTAGCTTTATATACTGTAACCAGACAAGCCTGCCTGTCAGTAAGAAGATAACAGGAACGGATCTAGCTGAACACTGTGAGCAGGACGCACTGCACTAAATGTAAATAGTCTAGAAGATAACAGGAACGGATCTAGCTGAACACTGTGAGCAGGACGCACTGCACTAAATGTAAATAGTCTAGAAGATAACAGGAACGGATCTAGCTGAACACTGTGAGCAGGACGCACTGCACTAAATGTAAATAGTCTAGAATTTAACAGGAACGGATCTAGCTGAACACTGTGAGCAGGACGCACTGCACTAAATGTAAATAGTCTAGAAGATAACAGGAACGGATCTAGCTGAACACTGTGAGCAGGACGCACTGCACTAAATGTAAATAGTCTAGAAGATAACAGGAACGGATCTAGCTAAACTGAATACAGTGTATATATATATATGCAACACCTGGGATGCATATATATACACAATACACTGTAAGTGCAGCTAACTGACTGACTGTTCTGCCTAATCTATCTAACTCAAATCAAATGACACTGTCTGTCTCTCTCTCTCTCTATCTATGAACGCCAGAACACACACTACACAGGGTCGCCGTGCAGGCGGCCTTATATAGTGTGGGGCGTGTACTAAATCCCCTGAGCCATAATTGGCCAAAGCCTCCTTGGCTTTGGCCAATTACGGCTCTCTGTTCAGGCGGCGCTGTGATTGGCCAAGCATGCGGGTCATAGTGCATGCTTGGCCAATCATCAGCAAGCAATGCACTGCGATGCCGCAGTGAATTATGGGCCGTGATGCGCCACACGAATTTGGCGCGAACGGCCCATATCGTTCGCAATTCGGCGAACGGGCGAACAGCCGATGTTCGAGTCGAACATGGGTTCGACTCGAACACGAAGCTCATCCCTACTATTGATCAAGGATGCGTGTTGCTGAGGCTTCATTCAGTCAGAGGAAGAGCGGTGGAGAAGGTGGCCGGCTGACCAATGCCTTTACACACTTTTTCAGTCCTCAGCACCAAGGTCTGATCAGTTCAAGCAACCAACGCCAGCGTCCGCATTACATGGTGCAGGAATATCTAGGGGCAAGAGCAGACTTGGAGACCTTTCCAACAGAGCATCCACTGGGTTACTGGGTCTTGAGGATGGACCACTGGCCAAAACTTGCTCAATATGCAATTGAGCTACTGGCCTGTCCTGCATCCTGTGTGCTTTCTGAACAAAAATTCAGTGCTGCTGGAGGGTTTGTAATGGATCAAAGAGAGCGCCTGTCCACAGACTTCATTGATAGGCTCACATTCATAAAAATTAATCAGTCTTAGATCAGCAGCTATTAGGCACCTGATGCTGATGTAACTGATTGAATTTTCTATGGATATGGGATCCCTTGAAGACTGCCTATGCTGACTATACTATTCCTCCTCAAACTTGATGATGCTAGCTTCCAACAATATTTTTGGTTTAGCGCACTGCCACCACTACGCAAGGCCCAATTTTTCTACCCCTGTTTAACAGGGGCATGTAATTACAATTTTTGATATAATATTTCACAGCAGGGCCCGTTCCTGCACCCAACAAGAGTATCTGTGAGGGGTTACAGTGTTGTGGCACCACCACCCAAGGCCCAAATTTTCTGCACCTGTTTAACAGGGGCATGTAATTACATTTTTTGATATAATATTTCAACGCAGGGCCCGTTCCTGCACCCAACAAGAGTAACTGTGAGGGCTTACACTGTTGTGGCACCACCACCACCACCCAAGGCCCAATTTTTCTGCCCCTGTTTAACAGGCACATGTAATTACAATTTTTGATATAATGTTTCACAGCAGGGCCCATTCCTGCGCACAACAAGAGTATCTGTGAGGGGTTACAGTGTTGTGGCACCACCACCACCCAAGGCCCAATTTTTCTGCCCCTGTTTAATGGGGCATGTAATTACAATTTTTGATCTAATATTTCACAGCAGGGCCCATTCCTGCGCCCAACAAGAGTATCTGTGAGGGCTTACAGTGTTGTGGCACCACCGCCCAAAGCCCAATTTTTCTGCCCCTGTTAAACAGGGGCATGAAATTACAGTTCTTGATATTATATTTCACAGCAGGGCCCGTTCCTGCACCCAACAAGAGTAACTGTGAGGGCTTACAGTGTTCTGGTACCACCAACACCTAAGGCACAATTTTCTGCAGAGTATATAGGGCAGGCCATATAGTATATATACTGCTGTTCAGGGTATATAGTGCCTGGGGGCCTGGGTTCCTCTAATATTCCCCTAATATTTTTTTTTTTTGTATTTTTATTTATAAAACTTTTTTTTCATTGATACATGTCTCCTGGGGAAGCACCCGGGTCCCCAAACACTTTTTATGGCAATATCTTGCATATAAGCCTTTAAAATTAGCACTTTTGATTTTTCACGTTCATGTCCCATAGACTTTAACTGTGTTCAAACACATTTTTTGCCTGTTCGCATGTTCTGCTGTGAACCGAACCGGGGGGTCTTCAGGTCATCTCTACTAGCCAGTGAGGAAGTCTTAATTAGACAGTCGTAAGGCAGTTAGTAAGGCTTAGCCATGAAGTCAGTAAAAGTCAGATTCCTTTAAAAAGAAGTAAAACTAAATCATAGAAGTGCATAGAAGAGGCTTTTATGACTTCTATGGTAGTCTGCCCTTAGACAATATGTTCCTTTAGGAAAGTTCAAATTGAGCACAAGTTTAGCTCCACACATGCAGCATTATTCCCACAAGAGTTGTAGATTCACTTTTTAGTAATAGTTTTATTACAGATTCCTACTTTAACATGGTAATGCAGCTTGCATGGTCAAATGACCCGGGAGCTAGATTGGTGGAAGCATAGTAAGGCACCCATGCTGAGAAAGTCTTCCTCGCTGACCCAGGAAAAAATGGATATTCTGGTATTTAGGGGTTTAGCATTGGGATAACAACCCTGTCCTGTGGGGAAAAAAATTGTTGCGAAGCGTAAGTAACAGGAGAGGGCAGCCCATACATTAAGGACGCACAGGTACCGCCTCCCCTATCCATCGCTGCCACCCCCATATCCATGCGTCCGGCTCCTTTCAGGATGCTGGGTGCATGAATTCCAATGCGGGGTGGGTGTTTTTTTTTGAAGCACCGATTACAGCGAGAGGCTCTAATAGGCTTCAAATTAGGGTGGGCTCGGGGCGCTGAGAATGCGCTCTGAGCCCACCGAAGTGTGTGAGAATAGGGAATGAATATTCCCTATTCTCACACTGAATCGTCTCTCCACCAATCAGGAAGCGCGGGTCTGAGACCCGTTTTCTTGATTGGCTGAAAGGAGAAGCGTACTGATTGGCCGCCGAGGAGGAGGGAGGAGACTGAAGCCACCAAACAGGGGAAGGAGAAGCTGCTCGTGAGCTGGGGAAGCCGCCCATGATTGCCCGCCATGGATGGGGTATATGCACCAACCGACCTGACCCGGGGGGGTGGGGGGTTGGGTCCGTGCTCGGGTGCACTGTTCCCCCCCCCCCCCCCGAAAAAATTACCACCAGCCGCCACTGCAGGAGGCCAAGGCCATGATCTGTTATGTCAAAGAGTTCGAATGTTGGAAATTATTACTGTATGTTTGATTTTTATTGTGCTTTTTATTTAAATTAATCTCTTTAATTTGGAATAAAGAGCAATAATAAGTAATCTAGCTGAGCCAAACTTTTCAACTTATTAAACCTGATATAAGGTTTAGTCAGTATTTAAATGTGACTTTATATACCTACTACTTAGTAATGGCATGGTTAAGTGTTTGCCAAAACCACTATACCACAGCATAGGGGGATCTTTATTTCCTAGGTAATTCAAAAACAACCTAAAGTTCCATTAAATGGTAAAAAATTTGACTTTATAGTGCTGGAACTGCCCGACTAGTTTCCACAATCAATTGGTGAACCAAAGTGGGCCTTGCTGTCTCTAAGCCATTTTCAGCATTGTTCACAATTCCCTCTTTTGGCTACAAATGTAAAGCAACTCAACTTGGCCATATACACCATAATGCTGGTAGGCAAAGCCAAACATGTTCTTTAGCACTCCAACACAATAATACCTCTGTCTTCTGATTGACACAAGGAGTTAAGGAGTCTGAGCTGTAACATGTTACAGGGTTCCGTTGTTATGTTTCCATCTGTATTTGATCCACAACAGAATGCCCATGGATGCCCATAAGTTATCTGTAAGGACAGCAGGGAGAAGTAGTTGAAGGAATTGCAGTAGTTCCACAAGCTGCCTAGAGACCATTAGGTGTTGGAGGGCCACCTTTAATAGTGCTGCAGTATATTCATTACTATTCATTGTCCAGTCTCTATATAGTTCTTGTTTATGTCACTGAGCAGGTGTTGTTTGTCCTGAATATTTTTGGAAAGTTTTTCATGTTTTTGGTGAACATCCAGCAAACCAAACTTTGCTTTGTTCGCTCACTACAAATTATAGCCTGTAGTTCAGGCCATATACTTTGCCTTAATTGATCAGGGTTGATGGATTTTGTATGTGTAGCGAGTGCCCTGCGGACCCGCATCTCTCTCCGGCCACCGCCAAGATACACACACACCCACAGGCTCTCAGGGAGAGACACAGCATGTCAGCTCCTGCAGGGGAAATCCCTCCTCCCTCTCCTCTTCTCACTGTGCAGTGAGGAGACACACACAGACAGAGTAGCTCACTCTGCTCCCTCCCCTGCTTCCTCATTAGCAGGGGGAGGGAACCAATGACACTCAAGGAGTACTACAGCAATGCATCCTTGGACATGTAGTCCCCATTACAAAATGGCCCATAGCTTTCTATGGGGCCAGAACTACACAGACCAGCTGCCCTCAGGATAAGAGAAAGGAAAGGACTCCATCTTGTCTGCTGGGGGAATCAGACACCACGAGACAGAGGAGAAGACCAGACCTAGGAAGACCTGTTCCAGCCAGGCGTCCACGCCTGGTTGGGGGACATCCTGTCTTAAAGGGGGATCCTAGGTGCATATGCAGGCACACCTGCTTTGACAGCATGAGGCGTCTAGTTGTGAGGTAGCCAGTTGGCCTACCTGAAGAGTCTGCCTGTTCCAGGACATTTCGTTTGGGCCTTGATCGCAGGATTGGTGAGTGGGTACTTGCACATGTAGCGGTACCCCCATGAGGGCTGCTGATTGACTCTATATCCCACTGGCTACCCCAACTCTGCAAATCCCCTCTTTCCTCTGACACCTTGTGTTCCATTCTGTAATGGGATGTTATCAATGAGAAAATCACACAATGTCACTGAACCACTCAGAAAGTTTACTAAAGTGAATATTAAACACAATGAACAATGTGATTAAACATAAACAATAAATAATAGTTGATAACAATCGGTATAGATATGAAAACTGTGGATTCAATAATCACCGTAGGGAGTATATGTAGACAGGTGTACAGTGGGACAAAGTTCAATATTCTCCAAAACCTATATTAACCACCTTCCCACTGAAGCCTCAATACACACACCAAATTGCAATATAATGGTTCTCACATTCAATAATACAATTCAATATTTAACCTATACTCAAGGGCTCCCCCTAGGTTGTAACTAAATGTTCAAACTACAAGGTAGAACCGTGATGCTATGCAAAAGATGATAAAAGTTCATTGACTCCATAAACTGCAGTATTTGTAATCCAAAAGGGAAACAGAGAGAAGACAAACTGTAGAATAAATGGTACATTGATAACTGTTTAACTGAAGAAATAGGGCACTTGTAACACTTCCTCTTTATGTGTGAGAGTAATACAGTACTGACTTTACAGCACAGGGAATAACAAACCCCAGAGTTCAGCTGTATGTGGCCTGTGAACAATTAAAATCACTTCTGTGGAACTACAAGTCTCACCAGCAGCCTGTAAATAACTTGCTCAGCAAACAGTGCACTTTATTGAAATGGGCAGGTGCCCTCTCACCACAATAGACTCAGAGGCTGCGAGGCTCCGTCCGGACTCCCCTCCTGATGTCTCAATGAAAAGATGGCGCTGCCATGCTGTACTGCTCCTTTGGATGGCTGAAATGCAGGAAAACCTCCAGATGCCCTAGTTCTGCAAACCGATCCGCTTGCTAGGCCGGCCGGGCTGTACTCTGAATCACCTCAGAGGCTGTCAATCCCATTTTGCGCTGTATAGGCTGCAGTCTCCTGGTCACACACACAGACCTCCTGCTGGCAGGTATTGAATGACGTCCAGAGAGGCTAAAAGATGGCCGCACTGTTCCTTTTATTACTGCTCCCAGCATGCAGTGCTGCGCGCTTTGCATTGTCTGTATTGTAGTTCAGGGCTGATCCAGCTTACAGAGTCACTTCCTCCTCCAAACTACATCTCCCACAATGCTTTGCAGCGCTGCTTCTCAGGAATTAAAAGAAAGTCCTAACAGCATTAAAAAAACAGTAGAGGGAGCCAAACTCATTTGCAACCATAACAACTGTAATGCCTTATATTAGCAAACCCTTGGCTACACACATTTGCAGGAAACAAAGACACTGCATGTAGACAGCGTTGTTATGACTTTTCCCACACTTGCCAGAACCTGGGTCATTCGGATGCCCTGTTAAACAATCTCAGTGTCTGTCCTGTTATCCAGACACTGCCGACATACTACCTTTACACTCTGCCAAACAGGACACAAAGTGCACCAATGAAAGTGGCTAGCTGAAGACTTAAGGCATTTTTCATCAAAGAGACTGAAGTTATTGTGGCCATACGGACACACAAACATACCCAGGGCTCAGTATATCTGATGCATGAGCGGGGTAGTCTGTCTTGGGAGTTGGGCCATAGACCACTGAGCCAAGTGCAGTGTTTATAGTTTGTGGGCCTGTGGTGTTAGGGGACAGAAGGGAGAGGTCTGACATAAGTGAGGGTCATTCCTCTGATCTGCTCCTAACTAGACTCATAGAGCCAAACCTAAGTGAATAGATGACCAATCCAGTATAAAGTTTGCCATGTATGATCTGTTGTTATTAAAGTGTTTGTCTCTGCTCTTGGGGTTATTCGCCGTTGAGGATTCCCCTGAAAGCAACCTGACTATAATATTGAGTCATATTGCCCTTGCTCCTCAGTTATTACTCTTAATCAGTCAGTCAGTTAATCAGTAATCAGTCAGTCAGCCGCATTTTCCGATGCTGACTCTGTAGTTCCGGCTACAGCATCCCTGTCAGCTGAATATCACTCCGCCGCCAGCTGTCAGAGATGAAGTATGTGAACTTCAGAGAGCATCGGATACTTCCTGACTGCTTACTTTACAGCTGTGGCTGCAGTCCTCACAGGAGTCACCCACCATCCTATCCCCTGTGTGCCAGAAGACAGCTTGCCGAACTCCTCTCTGATGCCGCATTTGGATGAAAACTGTCTCTCTCCTCCTCGGGTTCCTGTCTGGCTGAGTCGGGGCTTTCACAGCTCCAGTACAGGTGGGAGGAGCAGGAAGAGATAATCACAGAGTGCACCCTCGATCACTTTCCTCCTGCCCAGCACACAGCACAGCTCTCCCTGGGGATGATGGAAGAGCTCAGAGGACAGATAGCAGCCTTTTACCTGTGAGACTTGTGAGTTCTGACCTTCTCTGCATTCCACTATACAATTCTATGCTGTAAACCTGCCCTGCACTTTTTCATCTGCGGCTAGCTGCGGCTAGGTATTCCCGGAAGTGGGTGCAGATACCTGTATTATACAGATATCTGCACCCCCCCGAAAGGTGCCAATTGCGGAGGGAGGGAGGAATCAGATGAGCGGAAGTTCCACCTTAGGGTGGAACTCCGCTTTAAGACTCCTTTCACACTAGAGTATTTTTCAGGCGTTTTAGTGCTAAAGATAGCGCCTGTAAAGTGCCTGAAAACTGCCTGAAAACTGCCTCCTCAGTATGAAAGCCTGAGTGCTTTCACACAGGGGCAGTGTGCTTGCAGGACGTTAGGAAAGGTCCCGCAAGCAGCATCTTTGGGGTGGTGTGGTAGCGCTGTATACACTGCTTCTAAACCGCCCAATGCCCATTGGAATGAATTGGCAGCGCTGGCGAAGCGCCTGCAAAGCGCTTCGGCAGCGCCGCAACATGGCCGGTTTTAACCTTTTCTTCAGCCGCTAGCGGGAGTTAAAAGCGTAAACCTCTATGCATTTATTATTTTTTAATAAAAAGTTGAACAAAGGCACTTGCGTCAGGCTGGCACATAAATGGGTGGTTTTATGTACATATATGTGAGTGTTTGTGTGTGTTTATACAGTATATGTGTGTATATATATATATATATATCCATATATATATATATATATATATATATATTATTATTATACACACGCATGTGTGTTTGAGTTTTGTGGTGCACACCCTAATGCAATAGGCTGCGCACGCCTATGAGACACCCCCTATTCAGGCGTCCATCCCCTTTTCGGGCATCTGAATTATAGCGCCAGGGGGGTGTTTTTGAAGCACCTGATTAGAGCCATAGGCTCTAATAGGCGTCAAAAAAGGTTTGCGTGACAATGGTGAGAATGGATTGCGCTCGCAGTGCACCCAGGTGGGTTAGCAAAGCAAATGAATATTTGCTTTGCTAACACAGAACCGCCTCTCAGCCAATCAGGAGGTCCAGATGTAATACCGGGCACCTGATTGGCTGAAGGAACAGGCGCTTCTTTTGGTGCCAAGGAATACAGGAAGAAGACACGCACAGAGGAGGCGAAGGACATACAGGAGCCATCGCCATGCTACCGTCCCACAGCTCGCCGCCTGTCCCTCTGCCTGACCCACCACCACGATAGGGTAAGTTCCAAGCAGACAGTGGGTGGGCAGGGGGGGCACAAGGGCTGCATATGATGGGCACAGTTGGCTGCATATGATGAGCACAGAGGCTGCATATTATGGGCACAGTTGTCTGCATATGATGGGCACAGAGTCTGCATATGTGTCAGAAACCATGAAATCAGGCCGAGTCAGAAGTACAGTTAAATCACACTTGTTTAATAATAAAAGTAAAAAGAAGAAATGTAGTCAAAGCAAGGGCAAAGTTCAGTAACCGGAACAGATAGTCATCCAAGCCAGAAGTGAGGGATCAATGTAGTGGAACAGCAAGCAGGATCTGGAGCCAGAAGGGATGTCAGCTAAGCAAGTCTTGAACAGGATCGCAGGAGTTTCTGTGATGTTGACCAAGGCAAAGGTAGAGCTCCTCTTGACTGGACGGCTTAAGTAGGCAGGACTGATGAGCAGGATATCATCAACAGCTGAGTAACTGTGGAGAGATAGGAGCTGGCAATTAGCCGACAGCTGAGAGGCCAGCTCAGAGAAGGAAGGGCTGAGCCAATATGATGGGCACAGGTGGCTGCATATGACGGGCACTGAGTCTGCATATGATTGGCACAGGTGGCTGCATATTATGGGTACAGGTGGCTGCATATGATGGGCACAGTTGGCTGCATATGATGGGCACAGTTGGCTGCATATGATGAACACAGAGGCTGAATATTATGGGCACAGGTGGCTGCATATTATGGGCACAGGTGGTTGCATATGATGGGCACAGAGTCTGCATATAATGGGCACAGTGGCTGCATATGATGGGCACAAGTGGCTGCATATTATGGGCACAGGTGGCTGCATATGATGGGCACAAGTGGCTGCATATGATGGGCCCAGTTGGCTGCATATGATGGGCACAGTTGGCTGCATATGAAGGGCACAGTTGGCTGCATATGATGGGCACAGAGTCTGCATATGATGGGCACAGTGGCTGCATATGATGGGCACAGTGGCTGCAATTGATGGCATAGTGAGGCTGCAATTGATGTTTTTGTTTCGGTATTTTTCAGAATTTTTCATTTCGTTTGCACCCCCCAAAAATGTTAGTAAAAATCACATTTAAAGTGAACATTCCAGTGTTGTCATAGAATACATATAGCAAGCTAGTATTTATTGTACCCAACACGTTTCGGAGTAAACATGTGGTTCTCCTTCTTCAGGGGTAAAGTTTAGACAAGAAAACCAGTATTATGAACTGGAATGACAGTTGTTGCCAATTAAAAACATGAAGGTACCAAGGATGGTTGTTTCCAAATTGCTTGAGCCAGAGAATTCAACACAGAGGCATACTTCAAAAACAAAAGAATGCCTAGCCCATAAATGTTGGTCCAGCTCCCCCACGCCCACACAACACCAACCTGAAAGGGGGAAGCCAAAGAACCCACTGGGGCCGAGAAACAGGAAAAGACCCTGCAAGATGGTGCGTGGAGGTTGCTCGGCTATACACGGAAGAGTGTTGTTATTTGTATAGTAAAAAAGAAGGGGCTGTTTGCAGATGCCAAAACTGTTGAAATCCTGTGACCGCTCGCACCAGAATCCAGCCCAAGTCAGGGGAACCCACATACCGGCATTCCGGACCCCACATACACGGCTGTAATAGCTTGGTGTCGGCTTATGGGCACAGAAATATGTGAGTGCAATAGTCTTTTTATACTTTTTTAATAAATAAGTTTAGACATACTACACCATGATGGTCATTTATTTTCCATGAGAACTGGTAGTCTGAAGAGAGTGCAGATTGATCCATTGTGTGAAATGGTTATCCAACTAATGAATAGACATGTGCATTCGTTTTCGTCCGAATGCATTTTCGTCCGAATTTCAGGCATTTTCGTTATCGCTTTAACAAACGATAACGAAGGTGCAGATTCCGAAAAACGAAAGATCCGACATAAACAAATGCTTTATTTTCGTTTTCGTTGCTACAACAGTTCGATATAGATAGGAGATTCGACATGATGATGACAATAACAATCTGTGTCCATCAAACCTGTGGTCGATTGTGCCTAACCTTAACTCTATTAGTTCAAGATTATTCTACATAGAGAGAAAAGATTTGACGTAGGGGAGGAAAGATTCGACGTAGGGGAGAAAATATTTGACATAGGGGAGAAAAGATTCGACGTAGGGGAGAAAAGATTCGACGTAGGGGAGAAAAGATAAATAAAAATAATGATGATGATGAATGTTATTGGCTGATTGTAACAAAAGAGGAGGAGCAGTAAAATAGCTAGAACTAAGTACACACGTACTTTGGCTTATGGTGTCTGTTGAAAGTTCTAAGATGATTCAACGGAGCAGGTAAACTCTACGGCGTCGTACAGTTTAGCTACTCCGTCGAATCTTCTTTGAACATTCGACAGACACCATAAGCCTTCCATGACAAATTCGGCCTTAATTTGGATTTTCGGACAAATGCAATTTTTAACGAAAAACGAAATAAATAAAAATGAATTTCGGGAGTAACTAAATAAATTTATTTTTCGGTCGAAAACAAAATTCCAAAACTAAATATTTCAGTGTGCACATGTCTACTAATGAACCAAAGGCGCATATTCACCTGTATCTGGTGAGTGGCCAATCTATAAGTGGTGGTGGAATCACAAAAGGGTGATACTTAGTTGCACAAATAAGAGATGAATCCATAGGAACTGGCTAATCACTCACTGAGGCGACTTGTCTGGGACTTGTCAGCTACTTGGAATCACTCACTGCACTGAGTGTATTGAACTTTTTTCTAAAAAATGATATATTGAATGGTTATTTATGTCACAACAGTTTTATATATATGTGTTTATTTTTCTATATATATTTATTTATTTTTGTGTATTTTACACTTGTTCACTTTGATATTGTATGCGGGTCTGAACCTTACAGTTTAGGACACGCATTTTTCATATGTTTTTTATTTGGGCACATGAACGTCTTTTAAATGGCACAATCCATAGTGTCTGACATAGAAATATAGTTATTCACATAGCACACTGTTAGGACAATTTAATAAATACAAAGTCTATGGTAACTAATACGTAGTGGTGGTACACAAATTTATTTAAACTCGTTGGCACAGTCCACAAACACGTATTTTTCTTATGTACCTCACCGATAGTGGGGAGGGCCTTTTTTGACTGCAGCAGACACAAACGATTGGTGTAATAGATATATTTGTGATTCTTTGAGTGAGTACCCTGTATGTACACATACTCTTTGCCATACACACCTAGCCTAGTCACTTAACAATGATTTTGTCAGCTCCATTGTAGTGCTTTACCCTAAACACACCCTAAAATGTGTCCAAATGTTATTTGTGTCCTTAAATTCATGCAGAGTGCCTGAGGCTTTTTTTGAGGGTCCAAAAATTCATTTGGAACCCTCCCTCCCCTCCACCTTCCAACCAAAAGGCCCAGGAAAAGGAGTAATGTGCAGGAAGCAGCACTTGGGCTGATTCGGGAGGCTAAGGCGGCCCTCAGAGCCACCCCCACTCTTCAAGAGGCCTTTGCCTCCATGACTGCCAGCAAAATGCAGGAAATGGAGGAGGGCCAATGCCTCTTGTGTGAGGAAAGTGATGGCCTGGGTTCAGTCTGGTCTGCAAAAGATGCAGGCTGTTGTATGACCACAGCCTGGGGACATATATGTCATCTGCTGCTGTTCCTGAGCTCTTGTAGTCCGGGACCGGATGGTGCTCACTATTATATGGACTCCTCAGGCTACCAATTTTGGGTGTAAAATACTAGTTGATGTGTGCCCTGGGGTACAAAGGCTTCGCCAATATCACCAGTTTCTCCAGCGTTGCCTTCCTCTTTATTTGATTCTGACCCATAATAAATGGCTATTTTGGATTCACAAATCCTTGCCTATGTGTTTTACTTCAAAAAGGACAGTTTGTTTGTGAGTAGGCAGGTACATTTCCAAAATACAATGTCAAATTAACAAGGGACACCAACACAAACCAACCTCCTTGAGGTTACAAAATACAAGATAATAATGGTGTTGTGGTAACTTGACACACAAAACGAAAAAAAATATTATGGAGAGCACTAGAAAAAAAAAACAAGGAGATCTTGATTAAAAAATAAAATAAAAAACACTATAAACCAAAATTAAATACATTATTATGGAGATCTGATGAAAACCAAAAAAAAAAAAAAAAAAGATTCAGGAGATCACAAGAAATAATAAAGAAATCATTTTTACAGAACTCTGTGTGAATATGAGCAACAAAACAACTTCATTATTCTAGCATTCTAAAGAAGAAGAGAATGCGCTGCATTCAAAATCCATTACGAACGCTAGTTTTACCAGACGGAGCACTTCTGTCATGTACTTGATTCTGAGCATGCGTAGAACTTTGTGTGTCAGAATCGTGTACACACGATCAGAATTTCCGAGTATGGATTTTGTTGTCGGAAAATTTGAGAGCCAGATCTCAAATTTTGTGTGTCGGAAATTCCGATGGAAAATGTCCAATGGAGCCTACACACGGTCGGAATTTCCGACAAAAAGCTCCCATCGAACATTTTCCGTCGGAAAATCCGACCCTGTGTACGGGGCATTAGAGCTGTGAAAATGTGGAATAGACTCCCTCAAGAGGTGGTTCTGGCCAACTCAATAGATTGTTTTAAGAATGGACTGGTTTCTTTTCTAGATACACATACTGTAATATAACTGGATACTATTATTTAAAGGGAAAGTTGATCCAGAGAACATCCGATTGCCTCTTGGGGGATCAAGAAGGATTTTTTACCCTGCTGGGGCAAATTAGATTATGCTTTAGAGCCCTTTCACACTGGGGCGGGGGGCGGCGTCGGCAGTAAAACGCCGCTATTATTAGCAGTGTTTTACCGTCGGTATGCGGCCGCTAGCGGGGCGGTTTTACCCCCCGCTAGCGGCCGAGAAAGGGTTAAATACCACCGCAAAGCGCCTCTGCAGAGGCGTTTTGCCGGCGGTATAGCTGCGCCGTCCCATTGATTTCAATGGGCAGGAGCGGTAAAGGAGCGGTATACACTCCGCTCCTTCACCGCTCCGAAGATGCTGCTGGCAGGACTTTTTTTCTTGTCCTGCCAGTGCATCGCTCCAGTGTGAAAGCTCTCGGGGCTTTCACACTGGAATTAAAGCAGCAGCTGTTTCGGGTCGGTTTGCAGGCGCTATTATTAGCGCAATAGCGCCTGCAAACCGCCCCAGTGTGAAAGGGCTCTTATTGGGGTTTTTTGCCTTCCTCTGGATCAATTGTGGGTATAGGATTGTATATATATGATTGTAAAATTATATTTTTTTATGTCTATTGGTTGAATTAGATGGACTTGTGTCTTTTTTTCAACCAGACTAACTATGTAACTGACAATTGTGCTGTCATGCAACACTGAACCCAAATAAAAATGATGTCATCTTTTTCCTGCAAATAGAGCCTTCTTTTGGTGGTATTTGATCACCAATGCATTTTTTATTTTTTAAACACACTGGCAATTTTGAAAAAAAACAACAATGTTTTACTTTCTGCTGTAAAACATATCCAATAAAAATATTTGAAAAATCAAATTTCTTCATAAATTCAGGCCAATATGTATTCTGCAACATATTTTTTTATTTTATTTTATTATACTAACAATACTAACGATCAGCGACTTATAGCGAGACTGCGATGTTGTGGCCTACAATCGGACACTAACTGATAGTTTTGACACTTTGTGGGAACCAGTGACACTAATATAGTGATCAGTGCTAAAAATACGTGGTGTCACTGTACTAATGACACTGGCAGGGAAGGGGGTTAAACATCTAGGGTGATCAAAGTGTTAACAGTGTACCTAGCCAGTGTTTTTGTGTAAACTGTGTGCTGCTTTTACTAAGGGAAGTGATGGATTTTATTTCCTGCTTAGCAGAAACACAAAATCCATCACTTTCCCCCTGTCAGAATGGAGCTCTGCCTTGTTCACATGGGCAGAGCTTTGTTCTGTGTCTCTACCAGATGATTGGCGGGTGCCGGGCACTGGATTAGCATTTGCTGTGAGTAATCACATCAAAAGCGGTGGTGCATTCGCCCCCTAGGCGGAAATGTAGAATCACGTATATATACATGATTCTACACAGAATGCCCGCCCTGTAGCAGTATATCTGCTATGGGGCGGTTGGGAAGTGGCTAATTACTGTTTTGCTGCTACTGAACTTTGTGGAATGGTCTGGTACAGCTATGGAAGAGTCTAGTTGTACCACTTGACATTGTTCAAGCACTGCATGTGCAAAGGTACCTTGGATGTGGATCCTCAAGCCCTCCTGAACTTATACAGAAGCAGATCTGCAAATATGTGGTGGTCTGCTGTGCTTGGTGCTTGTGCTGTCCACTCTCTGACCTTTTTAAGTTGTCCTACAAAAGTTACAAGTATTAACATGCTATCTGTAAAAAGAGGGGTCAATGTATATCAAAGTCCTACAATGTTCCAAGTTGATATGGGTTAATTTAGACTTCATTAAAAATAACAAATAAAGGCCATAGTATCTTTGGTGTTTAGTCCAACACAGATAACCGCAGAGTAAAATAAACTTTTTGTTTGCCCAAGGACAAAGCTCTAGCCTGAAATATGCCTGTTCTCAAATACTGCTTATTCTGAGAATTGGACTGAACTTCAACACAAGATCAGTTCCCGTATTGATAGTATAAAAAAAATAAAAAATAAAAATAAACAAAAAGATAAAAAGAGATTGATGCAAAAACAACAGCAGAATAAGTAATGTATATACAAAAACAAATAACAAAAATGAAGGCACGGATAATGAACAAAACAAAATAGAAGAATTCCAATCACTATTTTAGAGTAAGTGTTAAAATAGAACTAATAAAAATTGGTAGGAGGTACAGTTCTTCAGCATAAGAAACACAAAAAGTATTTTCTGCCAAAGCACTTCTTACCTTTGCTTCTAGTAGTAATGTAGCAATATACAGAGAACAGAGCTGAGTGCCAGGAGGATATAACTTTAGTGCACATATGCAGTAGTTACATCATTATCCGAGGAGGGCTGGGAGTGAAATGTGAACAGCCTGTGAAAGAGAGCTGAACCCTGCATGCTGTGCATAGCACACTCCTAAACCCTGCACTTTGTATGTAGCCCACTCTTCAACCCTGCACTCTGTACACAGCACACCTCTGAACATTACACTCTGTACATAGTGCACCCCTAAACTCTGCAGTCTGTACATAGCGCACACCTGAACTCCGCACAGAACACACTCCTGGTATTTATTGCTCCTTTAAGACCCTCCCACTGTGCAGTTTGACCACACCCACCATTCAATGTGGTTTGTGGGATGGGGGGGGTCTGGTTTAGTTACTGCACCTATTCTCTGAGGAGAAAAGCCCTGGATAAAGTTACATTACAGATACAACCAGCTGTGAATTCAAATTACAGCCAAAAATTAATAAAAGTAAACCATTACCTCAAAACAAGAAAAGTAGAAACATTTAAAAAAGACAGTATAAATAGAAATAACAGTCCCAATTGTGTCCAAAATTCAAATCCACCACTGTGATAATGAAAATCCTATGTGATCAAATGCTTGCAACACCCAGATTAAGAGGACTTTTACTGGAACATTTGGACCCTATTATAGAGTCAAGTAGGCATGTGGATTAAGATTTCATCAGTATTGGATCTATATAGAAAACCATCTCCAGAAAACCTAGTAACATTTCCCAGTCTCCGGTGTAAATCAGCTTATTATGCCGTCCAATGGTTCCGAAATGATTCACCGCTTCATAAAAGCAAAGCAAGGAAACTCACTTAGTGTAAAACTGTATAAGTCTTTAATAGAATCAAAAGTGAGAACACTACTCAGAAGGTTAAAAATTATAAGCGCTTAGTAAGAAATAACATATCCAGGTATCAAATCCAAATACTTCCTGGTACAGATGAGCATTGTGACGTCACGTGCATAAGCTCCGCCCTAAGCACTTAGTTAAATCTGACGTCATCAGGGCCACAACACCCCCACTCAACAACTACTCCTTATATTAGTCCCATTTTGTATTTCAGTTCTATAAATCTGTTTCTTGTAAGTGGTTTTGTCAAAGCATCTGATCCATTTTTGTTTTTCATGGGTTTGAAGTCTTTGTATCTCATCCCATCAATCTGGCTCTGGGTTTATTGCTATAGAAGCAACATTGGACAGACATTTGGCTGGGATGACTTCATTGCTTATGGTGGATTTCCTGATTGAAGCCTCTTGTGGCCTGGTTTCGTCTTTTACAATGTTTGGATTGTCTGCGTTCATTTCTATTTCTGCGTCACTTTGTTGCTTATTTTTATGTCACACTGATGCAGAATTTCCTTCCTTTTGAAGTGTTTGTGTTAATTTATGAAATTTTGAACACACTGAACTTTCATCGACAATTACAATTCTACTGATGGTTACCTTGTTTGTGTCTTGGTGTAGAATTCTGTATCCCTTTTGAGAGTCACTGCACCCCACAAGTACACCTTCCTTTGCGCAAGCATCCCATTTTGTAAATGTTTCTTTTGGGATGTAGGCTTTGCTTCCAAATTTTGTTAGATGTTCCAATTTGTGGCCTTTCCATTACACAGTTCATATGGAGTTTTTTCAGTTGATATTCCTGGTAGTCAATTTTGGAGATAGCATGTGGTCATAATTGCCTCCCACCAGTATATGGTTGACTTATCTGCATCAAACATCATGGTTCTTCCACTCTCACATAGGGTACAGTTCATTCTTTCTGCAACCCTGTTTTGCTTTGGGTTGTATATTACAGTAGTTTGAAATATTTTGCTATGCTTTCTGAGAATCGCCTGTGTGTTTTTACCTGTATAATCAGTTCTATTGTCTATTGTCTATTGTCAGTTCTATTGTCTATGCATAATACACTCTGCATTTTGCCAAATTTGTTGCTTACTTGAGCCAAATACTATTCAAGTTTCTGGTACTTCATTTTTGTTGAACAGATATAGTGTAGTATACTTGGAGTTATAATCTATAAGCCCTGGTTCACATTGATGCGATTTGGCATGCGACTTGACATGTCAAATCGCATGCCAAATCAGCGGCAATTGCCAGCAATGGCAGCGTCCAAATCGGTGCGATACTGCATTTGCAGCGCCGCACCGATTCCCACATGATTTTGGGGTGTGATTTCTATTGACATATGTGCAGAAACCTGCCAGATGTCCCTGAAATTGCCCCTGAAGTCAGAACTGACATGCGGGACTGAAATTGTGCGAGTTCAGCTGAACTCACATAATTTCATTCCCGCAGCCAGTGTGAACTAGGGCTCAAAGTCAGAATATACCTCTTCTTTCCTGAAGTTAAAGTTGGGTTCCACCCAAAAAATAAAAAATACATGAAAAATCCTAAAAAATATAAAAAAAACATTTGGAATTTTTTTTAAACTCACCTCTAAATGCCTGTTGCTAGGGGGTCCCTCGTAGTCTGCCTCTTTCCGTGCCTGGGCTGGTGACATCACTTCCCCCTCGGCACAGGAAGGACACGGCTCTGCTCCCTCCCTCTTGTCAATCACCTGGGACCCATTACAGGTCCCAGGTGACTGAGCGGCCAATCACGGCGCCGCTCGTGCATGCGCAGTGGGTGCCTGGCTGTGCAGACACAGCCCGGCGCCCATAGTTGCAATGCCGGCACCGCCGAACAGAGGAGGAGGCGAGCGGGGCTTCGATCCCCCCCATCGCTGGACCCTGGGACAGGTAAGTGTCCAATTAAAAGTCAGTAGCTGCAGTATTTGTAGCTGCTGACTTTTATTTATTTATTTTTTTTAATGGGCCCTCCTCTTTAATCCTCCATTGGACAGCAAAGATCTGAATGAATTTAGTCAAGAGGTTTCTTAGCTCTGCTGTTACTTTTCTTTAGAAAGGCTTTTATTGTCACTTTTACTTTTATACAGCTGGTGCTTTTGGTTGTTTGATCTCATGGACTCATTTTTATTCCACTCACATAGTCATTCTTAGTTAATTACTTCATTATGTCAGGACTTCTGTACCCAAGTCGTCTGTGCCATGTGTGAATGCAATTTGAATGTTTTTCCTCCTTGGCAGTATTAATCACCTCATTGCAGTTTAGCTGATACTGTTCATCTGTAATTTCTGCCCTTACAAGTAAGATATTCCCTTTTGTGATGGCAAAACTCATTTTGGAAGGTCACTACATTGTCTTGTTTTGTAAGCTTCTTCTCTGAAAAAAAGATTTGTTTCAAGAGCAGGGGCATAGAGGACATTTTTTATAGGTATCTTTCTGGTGGCACTCTGGGAAATAGGACAGTAAGGAAACCTTCTATTCCTTTTGATTACACAATTTGCCCATTAGCTGTGGTGATTTTTTCTGTTTTACTCTGGTTAAGGTGAATAAAGAAAATTATGTCATTAGTTATTTGTCTCATAGCTCGTAAATCAACACACCTTACCTGCAAAGATGAGGTGCAACTTTTGGATTAAAAAACATATTCATTATCTGAAGCAAAATCAGTTTCTTCCTTCACACGTTTGTCCTTTTGTAGTTTAGTTTGTTTTTAGCATTCTAGCTTTCAATATTGTGCAATCTGCTTTTAAATTACCTTGTTGCTTGCACACAGAACATTCACTGTTTCTTGTTGCATGTTACTGTTTGTATACCCATTTTTCATGTTTAAAGCAGTCTCTGCGATAGAAGTACAGTCACTAGTAATGCTCTCTGTTTTATGCCTATATTTATTCACAAGCTTGCTCTTAAAGGGGTTGTAAACTCTCATGTTTTTTCACCTTAATGCATTCTACATTAATGCACTATACTATACATCACTAGCCTAGTCTCAAAATACCAACCTAATCGCCCTCTTCGTTCCTCCCAAGACCTCCTGCTCTCTAGCTCCCTCATCACCTCCTCCCATATGTGCCTCCAGGACTTCTCCCGAGCCTCGCCCATCCTCTGGAATTCTCTACCCCTAGGGGTAGCCACTTAGTAGTGCTGCAACATGAAAATATTTTCTTTCTTCTCCTATAACTCACAGGCGTTCAACCATTTCCAATGTGTGCCTTATGTAATCCTGCATATTATCCTAGCCTTTCATCAGCTTGGTTTGGTATAGCTTTCTAATCAAATACAGTTTATTGCTGAGATTAGCTTATTGGAGATAGAATACAAAGAACATGTCACAGAAACGTTTTGTGATGTATAAGGATCAATACAATTGAAATACAAGAAACATGTCTCGGAGAGATCTGTGGCATTAACATTAGAACAATCATCTTTCATAGAACTGATTTGAAACCAATCTTAGTTATTGTGTGCCGTGGAAAGCAATTGCTTTAAGAGTAAGAGTGATTAAGGTTTGTTGGGTCTATAGCATTCCAGGCATGGAGGTGCACCTAATAGAACTGCTTTGTTTAATTGATATGAATTGTTCTGTAGGTAGACCAGGGAGGATGGGTTTGTGTTCGCTGTCTCCTGCCCGGAGTGTCATGGTGGGCTTGTGTTGTATAGTAGATGGCAGTTCAGGGGATGGGTGAGTATGAGGTATATGATACTTGTGGTAAACCACCAGATTAGAGAGAGAAACATGAGTGAGGAAAGTAAGTACACAGGTTGGGAGTAGAGGTGAATGGCCAGGAGACGGTAGAAGAAAGAATAGGGGGGTAGTGGTCCCCACTCCCAAGGGAGACCGGGTCATCTAAGGGTGTTATGGTCATTACTCCTCGCTTATGTGCGGGATCTGCTAAGGAAGTAAGAGTGTATAATCAAAGTTGGAGGGTAAGTAATGTTTAACCCAAGTACTCCAAACTTTTTCATATTTAGGGATCCTATCTAACAGTACAGCATCTATTTTAGCATGAATCATAGCTTGTGTAATTTCATTTTGGGCTGCTAGAACACAGAGGGTAGGGGTTTTCCAGGCTCTCGCTGTTGTTTGCTTGGCAGTTGTAGTATCCTGAAGGCATATTTTGAACTGTCGGTGGGTGATGGTTGGTGGTTTCAGGTTTAGGAGTACCATTGTGGGGTCTGGGTCAATGTGTATATCAAATAGTTTCGACAGGATATGGAAGATCCGCCGGGAGTCTTTCTGGGTGTATGAGACCCATGTGGGAGTACCCACGGGGCTCAATGTTGAGTTCGATTTGAACTGTTTTATTTCTGATAGATAATTTATTTTTTATATTAGGGACGTTTTTATGTATTATACTTTTAAGAATCTGGGATCTACTGATTCGATTAATGTATGATGACTTTGTTGTAAAAGGTGGCTGCAGGGAAGTGTCTTATTAATGATTTTTTTACTAATATATTTTTACTTTATTATATGGTGGGACAGTTTTCATTATTATTTTTAATATTTTTGAAATTATACTCTGTCCTTCAGATTTATCCATTTTAATAGTGATTTAATGTGATTATGTCTGCTGATTAAGAATAGTTCAGCACATCGGTGCTGATTGCACTAGCGTCTCATGGGTATTGATTTTGTCTTTTCCTTTAGTAGACGCCGCCTAGTATCACCTTCTCTGCTTACACTTCTTTCAGCTGTAGAATGAACAGTATCACGTCACATATTCTCACCCTATCCTAGCTCATTTGGTCTCTATCTTAACCTAATGAAGGAGGTACCCACTGACGCAGGTGATCACGTGACCGGAAGCCGCGTCATTATGATGACGAGACCGCGTCAGTGTGATGATTCGACCGTGCTGTGTATGCACAGTGGGGGACGTTCCTGTCTCTGGAAGGAGGTTTTTTCGACGCGGCTAGTCACATGATCGGACGCCGCGTCATTGTGATGACGCGATCGCGTCACGTTTCATCCTAACACGCCCCTTCCATGTTAAATAGCCAATAGAAGCAGTTGGATCCCCTTCCTGTATATCCAGGAAGGGGGAGTGGTTACAGAGGAGTTAGCCTTGCGGTCTGGCGTCGTGACATTATGACGCCGATCGCTATGGAAACTACCATCAACACTGGAGCTTCTTACACTTCCTACTCCCGAGTGGAGCGTTCTGATTGGACGAGCGCCACTCGGGAGTAATTAGCAACAGATGTTCGAATTAGGGGGCTTGTATATTTAATACTAACTAGACCTAAGGGATCCATAGACCGCTGAGGAAGTCCTATCGGACGATACGCGTGCGGATTGGTTTTATCCTGGTTTAGACGCCCCTGCAGCCATTTTATACTGTCATCTGTAATGATTATGCGCTCTTAAGCCTAGCACTGGCCATAGTGCTAATTATGTGAGTACCTGTCTTTAAATAAAGGAATCGGTTTTAAAAGTTATACAGAGAGCACTATGTATTTTCTTTGTTTATTCCATGCATACTGAGAAGAAAAGTGTTGATCCCTATTAAGGAAGAGGTTCCTGCTTTTCAGCCAAGACATTACCCTGACCACCAATTGAGTGGTGAACGCTTATGAGACCTTCCTGTTAGTTCAGGGGTCCCTTTAACAAGGTGAGCGGTTTGACTGACAAGAGGGGGAGCACGGATTTAAGAGCACTGTGGATTTGCATGAAGCACTCTGCACCATCGTTGATACATATTGTTTATTTACGGACATTTAATATTAATTGAGATTCTAGCGCTGCACTATTTTTTGTATTGTAGGATATGGAAGATGTCAGACCAGAATACTTGTACCACTGAACATTCCCACCATATATGCAAGTGTGTGCCTGGCGAGTCGCAGCCACTGAAACATTGGGAGGGGTATTGTGGAAAAAAATGTAATATCCTGGCGGGGAATAAGTACCACCTAGTGAGGACTTTATAATTGGTTTCTAGGGCGACAATATTTTGTGAGGCCAACTTAGTGGCTTACCATATGTGGGACCTTTCCCACATTTCTTTAGCAGTTTCACACTTATATATATATATATATATATATATATATATATATATATATATATATATATGATTGGATCATCTTCTATGCTAAGAGAGATTGTGCTCTGAGCTTTCTGGTCTCTCTCTATCCACTCATCTGAAGGATGTTCTGCCCTGACTTTGTTTATACATTTCCACATGCCTTCTCTTATTAGCAGCATTTTCATCTTGAATTTCCAAGACTGGTAGTTCTGGTTTGTCTGATTTGCAAATAAAATCCTTATTGCAGCTGTGTTACTTGCCATTTTCTTTTATTCTGTTGCAGTCTTCTTTCTGTTGCTGTATCTTGCACTTATTTGCTGAAGCTGGCTATGACTGGGCTGTGGCTGGGTTCTCAGCTTTTCTCTGGGCAATGCCTGGGCCCATAACCTGTTAGAAATAATGTATATTGCCCTACAGAACAGACAGTGCACATGTGGTTTATCCAGGGCTGGCCCAAGACATTATGCTGCCTGGGTCTAAGAATTAAATGCTGCCCCCCCAAAAAAAATGCCCCCACATCCATTATTTTATATCATGATAATTAAAACTAAATTTGATTTATGTTTTAAAGACATAAAAGGCGAAGTGGTATATGATACAGAGAATATACAGAGTATATTTATGGATTTCTATATACGGCTTTATGAATCTGAAATTTCAAATAATATAAATCAAAGTAAACAATTTCTGGATAATTTAGCATTACCTAAATTGACACCAACAGGAAGGGAATCTTTGGATCAAGCTATAACTTTAGCAGAGTTGGAAGAGGCAGTGAGACAAATCCAAAACAACAAAGCTCCAGGAATGGATGGACTCCCGGTGGAGATATATAAAATATATGGTCAGACCTTATTGCCAGAATTACTTGAAGTTCTGAACGAAGCTTATATTAAACAAGAACTCCCTAAATCAATAACTGAAACAATAATAATAGTAATTTTAAAACCTGATAAAGACCCATTAAAACCAGACTCATATCGCCCAATCTCTCTTCTTACATCTGATGTTAAGATCTTAGCCAGGGTACTGGCAAATAAGACGCTCGGGAAGGGAAGAAAAAATAGCTTTATATGCGGATGACACACTTATCTTCTTGGGAGACACTGCGGAATCAGTAAAGGAACTTATGACACCTGTCTCTGTATTTGGCCGTTTGGTATCAATTGGGAGAAATCAATATTGATGCCTTTGCACAATGTGAGTATCTCTTTAACAAGTGGCGCTACACAAATACAAATAAAACATAAATTCAAATATCTTGGGATTGAGGTAACATGAAATGCGGAGGCCTATATTGATTTGAATCTCAAACCATTGTTACTTGGTTCAGGGATTAATGCCAAAGATAGTGCAAATTACCACTAACTGTGATTGGCAGAGCCAATCTCCTAAAGATGATTTGGGTCCCACAGTTATTGCATATTTTCCATAACTGCCCCATTTCGATAACAATGTTTTGATTCAGAAAGATAGAATCTCTTTTCCCTGAAACTTATATGGAAGAAAAAACAGTCACGTATAAAACTAACAAGTTTAATGTTAGCCAAAGATGAAGGAGGACTTGCTATTCCACAACCTAAAAATTACTTTTTAGCCACTCAATTACAGCAGTTTTATGGGTGGATGGAAATTGTGGAGAATGATTCCAAATAGGGATTGTTATTGCCTTTATTTAAGGGAGATACATTAATCTCCCTGTTGTAGACAAAAACCTTACAAATAGACAAAAAGTGTAGGTCAGGTAAACTGTTTTTTAGGGTATGGCAGGAAATGAAAAAAATTACTAATATCACGGGATATACCTCTTATACCCCAATGTGGAATAATGTGAACTGTGAGGAGCTGCAGAGGCTGGAGGGATTTGAGCTATGGCAGATGAAGGGATTGAGACTTATGGAGCAATTGTTTGAAAATGATAGTTTTAAATCATTTTCTCAATTGTCTGAGGAATTTGGGATTCCAAGGCAGAGGTTCTTCCAGTATCTGCAGCTCAGACACGCTTTACATACCCAAGCTCGTACTTTTGAATTTAAATTCAGTAATTCAAAAATAATCTCACTATTGAGGGAGAAAGGTCAAAAGCGGCGCCTTATCTCACAACTGTATGAGATATTACAAAATAAGTCTAAAAAATCTATAGATATCCCTTCTAGGGCCCATTGGGAGCAAGATCTGGGTCCATTATCAGAGGATCAGTGGGCAATGGCTTTGGCCGCGATTCCAAAGGTATCGTCTTCTGCCACCTAAAAACGAATGAAATTATTTAGTTGGAAGCGTAGAGATTCCCCTCTATGCCTGCGCTGTGGAGGTACTCCGGCAAACTTAATACATACTGTATGTTGTGGAGATGCCCTAAACTCCATCGATATTGGCAGGGTATAATTAAAACTATCAATGAGGTGCTTCAAATCAAACTGTTGGTGGAGCCTGGAATATATAATTATATAATTATAATATATATAATATATATATATATATATATATATATATATATATATATATATATATATATATATATATATATATTATTATATAATAATTATATAATAATAATATATAATTGTATAATAAATATAATGGAGGATTCTAGCTTGTCAAAAAATACTAATGATACAATAGCAAGAAGTTTATTCCAGGCACGTAAATTAATTGCACAGAAATGGATCTCCATTTACCCACCGACAGTGGAGGAATGGAGAATGCAAATAAAAGAAACTATATTAAAAGAGAAATTTACCCTACTACATAGAAATTGCAGAGGGAAGTTTGAGGCTATTTGGAAAAAATGGATGGAGGCTTTGGGATGTGAGTTACCATAGAATGGAGGGAGGATATTGGTCGACGGGACCCCCATGAGAGGGGGAGGTTGGGGGGGGGGGAGAGAGGGAGGATGAGGAGGGGGAGATGAGAGGGTTTCAGATGGGTGTGTTTTCTTTTTTTTTTTCTTTCTTTATTTTTTGTTTGTGGGGTTATTTTATGTAATGTGTAGGTTTGCTGTATCTGGACAATATGAATGTGAAATGTGTTTGCTGCATTAATGTAAGAAAAAAATAAATTTGTAATAAAAATTACTGGTTTTAAAAAAATGATTTATTAAGAAGTCAGCATTACATGCAACAGCACCTTGTCTATATGCAAAATTATATGACATACCACCATGTTACCGCTCCCCCATCTTGGTACCCTAGGGCTTGCATGGGTGCAGTGTGTGTCAACACAGTGGGCTCCCACCCCTCAAGGCCTGTGTGCAGTGAACATGTTGCACTAATGGATGATATGCCACTGGGATAGGGCTGTATAGGGGTGGGCTAGGGCAGTATAACGGCAGGCTAGGGCATTTTATGGATAGGCTAGGGTAGTATATGGACAGCCTATCAGTGCTCAACTGTGTCCATCAGTGCCCACCAGTGCAGCCCATCAGTGCCACCTCATCAGTGCCCACCAGTGCAGCCTATCAGTGACCACCAGTGCAGCCTATCAGTGTAGCCTATCAGTGTCCATCAGTGCAGCTTATCAGTGCCCATCAGTGCCACCTCATCAGTGCCCACCAGTGCAGCCTATTAGTGCACCTCAGTGTCCATTAGTGCCACCTCATCAGTACCCACCAGTGCAGCCTTACAGTGTCCATCAGTGCAGCCCATCCGTGTCCATCAGTGCCAACAAGTGCAGCCCATCAGTGTCCATCATTGCCACCTCATTAGTGCCTATCAGTGCAGCTTATCAGTGCCCATTAGTGCAGCTAACTAGTGCCACCTCATTAGTGCCCACCAGTGCAGTCTATCCTTGTCCATCAGTGCCCCCTCATCAGTGCCCACCAGTATCTTGGACAGGATAAGGAAAGAGTTATTGAAGGGGTTAATTGAACATGGAATGAGGGTATCAGATCCCCCCATATCCTTCGTTTCCAGTACATGATTCCGAGGTCTGTCCATGATAAATAAGAAAGTATCCCAGTGACTGATGTTGTGGTGTCTATGTGCCCTGGATAGCCCTGGACTCTCAAGGGTTTACCAGGAGCCAATGTGCCAATAAAAAAGGTGCAATCAGTGCTCGGTCTGTGTGCCTATCTGTGCTGGGAGTGACACAACCCCCCCCCAGGCCAACAGAGACAGACTCGTTCCCTCCCGTCCCAACCAGATACCTTGAACTGCAAGACAGTGCAGCTGGCTGAATCCCCAGTCGGGGTCCAGATCCCGATGACTCCCCTGCAATCGGTGGCACAGTAGCGGCTCTCACTTGAACAGCCAGCCTGAGCTGAATCCCCCGCCGGGATCAGGATGCCAGCTCCCTTCTGCGATTAGTGGCAGTGCAGGCTCATACTGAGCAGGCTGTGGTATGTAAGTTCACCTTCTGTAAATGTAGCTCAGCTAATGCCAGTCAGTGACTGTACAGCCTAATCCAATCGGCCAATGTGTTAGCACTGCCTGCACATGGTGCCCGGGCACATGGCCCCCCTAGTTTTGGCCCTGATTTGGTGCTCCTCTCAATGTGCCGCGTGGGTCCGATGGACCCAGCGGGACCCATGGTAGGGTCGGCCCTGGGTTTATCAGCTTGAAGTGGTTGTGAACCCTCACATATACTGTACCCAGTTTAGTGAATAGCCTCAGATGATACACAGAGATGAAACAAATCCTCCTATATAGGTTTTACTTGTTTATTTGCAGTCTTCTCTTCCTTACACCCCTTCAGAAGGGCATAAAATGTCGGTCTGTAGCACAGAGAGGGCAGAGAGTTTGCAGTAACAGTGTGTTAGAGCTGATTGGAGGAAAGGCACACTCCCCTCTCCCTCCCAACACAAATTAATTGTATGTGTCAGGAAAACTTCTCAGAAGTGACTCATGCTGATAACAGAGGAACAAAGCACCAAAGAGAAACGACACTTAGAGCTTTGGAGAGAGATAAGTAATCACTACAGATATACATGAAATGCTTTGCTCAGATACCATGACTGAGATTTACAATCACTTTAACTGCAGACAGGAAACTGGAAAATGTATTCAGAGAAAAGACATAGAGAATACTATAGGGGCAGCTACAAACTCATAAACACTGGCATATACTGGTTGAAGAAAATACAGTGCCTTGCAAAAGTATTACCACCTTGGCATTTTCCGTGTTTTGTTGCCTCACAACCTGGAATTAACATGGATTGTTTGAGGATTTGCGTCATTTAATTTACAGAACATGCCTCCAACTTTGAAGATGTTTTTTTTTATTGTGAAGCAGACAACAAATAGGACAAAATAACAGAAAAAGTCAATGTGCATAACTATTCACCCCCTTAAAGTCAATACTTTGTAGAGCCACCTTTTGCGGCTATCACAGCTCCAAGTCACTTTGGATAAGTCTCTATGAGCTTGACACATCTTACCACTGGGATTTTTGCCCATTGCTTCTTGCAAAACTGCTCCAGCTTCTTCAAGTTGGATGGTTTGCGCTTGTGAACAGCAATCTTTAAGTCTGACCACAGATTTTCTATTGGATTGATGTCTGGGCTTTGACTAGGCCAGTGATGGCGAACCTTGGCACACCAGATGTTTTGGAACTACATTTCTCATGATGCTCAACTACACTACAGAGTGCATGAGCATCATGAGAAATGTAGTTCCAAAATGCATTTACATGGTAAACCACTCAAGTGTTGCTTTAGCAATGTGTTTGGGGTCAATGTCCTGCTGGAATGTGAACCTCTGTCCTAGCCTCAAATCACACACAGAGTGGGACAGGTTTTGCTCAAGAATATCCCTGTATTTAACATCATCCATCTTTCCCTCAATTCTGACCAGTTTCCCATTCCCGACTGCTGAAAAACATCCCCACAGCATGATACTGCCACCACCATTTTTCAATGGTGCTCTTTGGGTGATGTGATGTGTTGGGTTTGCGCCAGACATAGTGTTTTATTTGATGGCCATATAGTTAAATTTTAGTCTCATCAAAGTACCTTCCTCAATACATTTTGGGAGTTTCCCACATGCCTTTTGGCAAACTCAAAACGTGCCATTTTGTTTTTTGCTGAAAGTAATGGCTTTCTTCTGGTCACTCTGCCAACTCTATGGAGCATACAGCTTATTGTCGTCCTATGTACAGATACTCCGGTCTCTGCTGTGGAACTCTGCCGATCCTCCAGGGTTACCTTAGGTCTCTGTGCTGCCTCTCTGATTAATGCCCTCCTTGCCCGGTCTGTGAGTTTTGGTGTGCGGCCATCTCTTGGCAGGTTTGCTGTTGTGCCATGTTCTTTCCATTTGGTTATGATAGCTTTGATGGTGCTCCTAGGGATCATCAAAGATTTGGATTTTTTTAAAAACCTAACCCTGACTTGTACTTCTCAACAACATTGTACCTTACTTGTTTGGAGAGTTCCTTGGTCTTCATGGCAGTGTTTGGTTAGTGGTGCCTCTTGCTTAGGTGTTGCAGCCTCTGGGGCCTTTCAAAAAGGTGTGTATATGTAATGACAGATCATGTGAAACTTAGATTTTACACAGGTGGACATAATTTCACTAATTATGTGACTTCTGAAGATAATTGCACCAGAGCTTTTTATAGGCTTCATAACAAAGGGGGGTGAATACATACGCACATGCCAATTATCAGTTTTTTATTCCTGAAAAATAGATTTAAGTATATATTTTTCTAATTTTACTTCACCAACTTAGACTATTGTGTTCTGATCCATCACATAAAGGGTTAAAGGGTTAACTTTTTTTTATCACACTTCACTGCATAGCCCAGAGGTTTAAAGTGGATGTAAACCCACTCTCATCATTTCTAAACTACTGAAATAGTGGTTATCTATAAGGATATACATGCCTCCTGCATGTATCCTTACCTGTCAAATGTCTCCCCTCTGTCTGTTATGAAACCCGAAAAACTGCAGATTCTGTGGGTGGGTCTGTTGTCCGGAGCTTGGTGGGTGGGGTCGTGACGTCAGTAGACTCCCCACCCACCTCTACACTCCCCTTTTTAACATGCATTTTCTCCTGTGCATTTCTTACACTGAACATTTGCTATGATCACTAACATCCGGTCAAAAACCCAGAAAGTCACCACATAACTTCAGCATGCCCAATCATGCTGAGGTGTGGTGCAGCCAATCCTGGGAGAGCTGGAAAAGAAGGGAGGAAGGGATCTGAAGTTTACCGAATGTCTCTCTGAGGCTCGTGCATGAGATATGTAAATCACCTGTCACTCACAGCAAGGGGGAAGAACACACTCCTATTTCTCTATCTATCCGTTTTTATCTTACTAAAAAAAAGATAGGAGGACTGCTCAGAGCTGGATTAACTCTTCATGGCACAAGTGGGCACAGATGACATGAAATCCTATACTGTACAAGGTGCAAGCCTTAATGAAAAACATTTTTTTCGGGTTTACATCCACTTTAACTTAAACAGATACTCTTCATTCCCCCAGTACTTTTATTATGCTATGAGTACTTTATTAAAGTACACATTAGACAGTAGTTCACGTTTCTGTGCTCATGTTGTCAAAAAACAAAATAAAAGACAGTTCCCTAAGTGTCCCGTACCATAAATTTTACCTGTAAAGCACACCCTAACACTTATTCTCCCCATCTCTGAATCCATAACACAGCCTAACCCCTAAACCAAGCTGTTCACTCTTAAAGAATAGATTTTAAAAAATGAAAAAGTATAGCATTGGAATGTACAGATTTAATACTTACTATTAGCATATGCTGTAGGTTGACTCCAAATTTCTGATCATCTACCTGCTGTGGCTCCCTTTCACTCACTGCTATGTCACCAGTAACCAAGGGAAAACTAGTTAAGGAGCAGTTGGGGGGAGGCTACAGTGGGCAGAAATAAAATGCAGGCATCTAGTTTTTCAAAAGAGCAAAGATTGGAGTCAACCCATTAATTTAAAACAATTATAACTAATTTCCAAAGCTATATTTGTTTGAACTTTTTAATCTACTGAGACCACTTTAACCTTCTCCTAACAATTAATATTTAAACCCTTATTCTTAGGTCTTAACTAGACCTAGTTCGCCCAACTAGAGTTGTGTGAACGATTTGGCCGTTCGGATTGGCCCGTTCGACGAACACCCGAATTATCGTGGCATTCAACAGTTTGTTCGGGCCCCTGAATGACCACAATGCACTGCACCGCCGCACAGTGCATTGGAAGCCCTGATTGGCTGAAGCAATGAAAGCTTTGACCAATCATGCCACAGAGCACTGTCAGAGCCATGATTGGAGAAAGTAATGATGACTTTATCCAATCATGGCTCATTACTCTGAGTCCCCACCCTATAAAAATAATCTCCCCATAGTGACCATTTGCAGTGTGATATTGGCACGGAGAGAGATAGAACAGGGCTCTGTTCAGTGCTGCTAGCGAGTTAGTGTGCTATAGTGTTCTATTGTGCTTCTATTGTCAGTGTAGAATATCAGTTTAGTGTGAATCTAGTGATAGTTCAGTGTAAATGTAGTGTAACTAGGGATGGTCCCGATGTTCGAGTTGAAGTTCGACTCAAACATCGGGTGTTCACGCGATCGGCGAATACTGAACATTATGGGACGTTTGTGGCAAATTTGAGCGTCGCAGAACGCCCCATAATGCACTGCGAGATTGCAGTGCATTGATGTCTGATGATTGGCCAAAGCATGCACCTAACCTGCATGCTTTAGCCAATCACAATGCACTCTGCTGTGAGAGCCATAATTGGCCAAAGGCAGTGTGCCTTCAGCCAATCATGGCTCAGGGGGCTAAGTCCACGCCCCACACTATTTAACGCTGCTTACACGGCGACCGTATATAGTGTTATGAATGAGAGAACATTAGCTAGAGGCAGGTTAGTTAGTGGCGTGTAGGCAGTTTAATAAATATATATATATATATATATATATATATATATATATATATATATATATATATACTCTGCATTCAGTTTAGACTATATATACAGTGCAGGCAGTCTAGTATATATACATTTGTGCTCATGATCATGCCAAAAAAATGTCTCTTATTTAAGGATAGCAATCACATGAAGCCATTTATTATCGCATAGTTTTTGGATCCTTTTTAAATCATAATGATAACAGAAATCACCCAAATGGCCCTGATAAAAAGTTTACATACCCTGGAATGTTTGGCCTTGATTAAAATGGCAATTAAAGGTTAATTTCCCACATTTGTGGCTTTTTAAATCGCAATTGGAATCTGTGTATAAATAGTCAATGAGTTTGTTAGCTCTTACATGGATGCACTAAGCAGGCTAGACACTGAGCCACGAGGAGGTAGAAAAGAACAGTCAAAAGACCTGCGTAACAAGGTAATGAAACATGGAAAAGGATATAATAACAGTCCTTGATACCAAGCCAAGATCAGGTAGATCAAGAAAGATTTCAGCCACAACTGCCACAGGAACTGTTCGGGATACAAAGACAAAACCACAGGAGAAATACAGGCTGCTCTGGAAAAAGATGGTGTGGTTGTTTTTAAGGAGCACAATACGATGATACTTAAACAAAAAGAGCTGCATGGTCAAGTTGCCAGAAAGAAGCCTTTACTGTACAAGTTCCACAAACAAGCCTGGTTACAATATGCCAAATAACACCTTGACATGCCTCATTCGCTTTTTTGTGGCAATGGCGCAGTAAAGGCTTCCTTCTGGCACCTCAACCATGCAGCTCTTTTTTGTTCAAGTATCGTTGAACTGTGCTCCTTAAAAACAACCACACCATCTTTTTTGGAGAGCAGCCTGCAATTCTCATGCGGTTACCTGTGGGTTATTCTTTGTATCCTTAAAAATGTGTTGTGGCTGCAATCTTTCTTGGTCTACCTAACCCTGGCTTGGTATTAGGGATGGGCTAAACGGACCCCTGCTCGATTTGCACCAGAACTTTCGAACACCGCAAAAGTTTGGACCTGAATAACGAATCCCATTAAAGTAAATGGGACCCGAATGTCAAAAATCAAAAGTGCCCATTTTGAAGGCTTATATGCAAGTAATTGGGCATACAATGGTTATAAGGGTTCAGGTCCTGCCCTGGGGGACATGTATCAATTAAAAAAAATGTGTGAAAAATGTAATTATTAAATTTGCAGTGATTTTTTGATTTTTAAAGTAAAAGCATAAAAATTTAAAATTCCTTCCAATATAGTGCCTGGGTGGTCCCCTTAGTCTACCTGAAAGTGGCAGATCTTTACCATGTCTAGAATCTGCTGCAGCAATAATCGCATTTATAAAGCCAAAAAAATGTCATTTTCACTGCAAGCTGCCTTTATTTTGCTCAGCAACAGCTGGGAAGCCAGTGTGTATGAGGAGGCCACAATGTAGTTCACTGGGAACAAGATTAGAGATTTTTTGGATACAATCTAGTGTCACTTTGACTTTGGATAGAAGTAACAGGTGCGTAAAAATTGGTCTTTGGGTGTCGGTGGTGCCTTCCCACCATAACCCTATAGAGGTAATCTTGATGAAATCAAGAATAGGCCTTGCTGTAAAAAATTGCAATGACATGCACCTGCCAAATAGGTGCAGAAAAATTGGTCTTTGGGTGTCGGTGACGCCCTCCCACTGTAATCCTATAGAGGTACTCTTGATGAAAGCCAGAATTGGCCTTGCTGTAAAAAATTGCAATGACACGCACCTGTCAAACAGGTGCAGAAAAATTGGTCTTTGGGTGTTAATTGTGCCCATGAAACCTATACCAAAAACATTTTTCCAGATGAAATGATTGAACACCCTCAAAGCTAGGCAGCCTCAAAGTCCTGCAGAGATTCCACATCCCAAAAAGACTTAATCAGTGACATCAGCATCGAGGGGCTTCATAGCTGGTAATCCAGGACTGATTCATTTTTATAAAAGTCAAACAGTCCACGGAGTCTGTGGACAGATGCGTTCTATGATCAGTAACGAAACCTCCTTCAGCACTGAATGCCCATTCTGAAAGCACGCTGGATGCAGGGCAGCCCAACAACTCAATAGCATACTGGGCAAGTTCTGGCCAGTGGTCTATTCTCATGACCCAGTAAGTCAGTGGATCAACAGCTGAAAAGCTCTCCATCTTTGTTTTGGCCCAGAGGTAATCGTCCACCATGTGATGCAGACGCTGCCGATGGTATGTGGAAGCTGACAGCCCTGGGCGGCAAAGACTAAAAAAATTCTGAAATGCCTCAGTTAGATGGACGCCTTCTCCAACGCTCCTCTTTTGGCCAACAGAAGACTCAAAACTACGCTTTCCATGACACTGTAACCTACTGGAGTCAGAAAAAATGTTCAATAAAATCCTCTTTAATGTGTCCTCAAGAGATTTTATCTTCTGCACGCTCTGTGGGGATGGGATGAGTTCTGAGACCTTCCCCTTATAACTGTGGTCAAGGAGGGTTGCCTACCAGTAATCATCCTTCTCCTTTATGCCACGTATTCTTGGATCCTTTCGCAGGCTTTGAAGCATGAGGTTGCCCATGTGCCTCAAATTTGCAGAGGCTTGAGAAGCATACTCCTCAGGGTCACTCAAGATGACAGCATCTGGAACTTCCTCCTCCCAGCCATGTACTACTCCCAAGGGTCCTGTGGTTGGAAAGCCATTGCTTACAGATTGACCCATGTCTTCCTTTTCTTCGAAGCCTATGAAAGTGCCAGAATCCTCCTCCTCATCCTCCTCCCCTCTCTCTTCCTGTGTGTTCTGTGACATAGGAATGATGGTGTCTGGATAAAGTGGGCCTTGTGAGGAAAGGTCCTCCTTTTCCTCCTGCTGCTCTACCTCCAGTTCCCTGTCCATAATGCCACACAGAGTCTGCTCCAGCAGGAACACAACATGGATTGTGTGGTGACAATACAGTGCATGCATCCTTAAAGTGGTTGTAAACCCTTACAGACCACTTTGACCTACAAGTAAGCCTAGATTAAGGCTTACCTGTAGGTCCAAGAAATATCTCCTAAACCTACACGGTTTAGAAAAAACTTGCAAAAAGACAGGCACCGCTGTCTTTGGCGCATGCGCTGTAGACAGTGGCGCGCAGGCGCACTGAGCATGCCGCTGCTAACGGCGATATGGTTGGATTTTAAATGCCTTGTTAAGCATGTGGTGCCCAAATGGCTGGTGTTTTTGCCACGTTTATTGTGCCTGAGACACAGTTTGCAGATAGCAACAGTGCAATCTGTTGCAGATGTGCTGAAAAAGGCCAAGACAGCTGAGCTTTGGGCAGTGGGCCAGGAGATAGCTGCAGAATGTGATGGAATAAGGTGGCTGCTCTCTACACTTTTTTCTTTCTACTCGGCCTCCTTGGGGTTGTGCCGTCTCACCTTCAGTTTCCTCCTCTGCTCTAGCTGGCACCCAAGTCGCATCAGTGACCTCATCATCATCATCTCCATCTCCTCCATCTTCATCATCATCATCATTGCCACTGGAGACAACTTGGCAATACGCTACGGCTGGGGGAACATGAATGCCAATTTGTCTACCAGTGTTCTTCCCTCTCTCTAGGCTAATGTTCCTGTCATCCTCAACCTCAGAACCAACATTTGAATCCAGTAATGGCTGGGCATCATCAAGAAGCAAGTGGCTGATGCTGTGGTGAAATAACTCAGCTGACTCCTCCATGGCTGATGTTGGGGCTATGGTAGGAATAGATGTGGACAAGAAGGCAGGTTTATCCACTTTGGCAACTGCAGGGGACTGCACACTTGTCTCTGCTTGCGTGACAGAGGATGAGGAGGGTGAGGAAGGTTTAGTAAGCCAGTCCACCTCCTCTGCATGCTGTGGCTGGATAGCACGGGCAAACTCACTAAACAGAGGTAATGATGCCCTGCCTGAGGACTGACCACCATGTCCACCTTTGCCTGTGGACACATTTGTTGCTGGCCCCCTTACAGCTCCAAGGGAACGTCTGCTTCTCCTTGTTGTCCTCTTAGACATCATTGGGAGGGAGGGAGGGAGGGGGCGGTGCTTATAAGCAAATGTAAAGAAGAAGTGGAAATCTGTACATAGATGCACTTTAATCAATGTAAAGTGGTGTTTGGTGCTCTTTAATTTGAGTACTCACACTAAACAGACACACTCCACAGATTCACTATAATATACTGCAATACAAAGCGCCAAACGTACAGTGACGCACAGAACTATATGGCATTAAACTTGCAGTAACGCACACTGAAGTAAATAGCGTTAAACTTGCAGTAATGCACACAGAAGTAAATGGTATTAAACTTGCAGTAATGCACAAAATGATATGCCGTTAAACTGGCAGTAACACAAACAGAACTATATGGTGTTAAACTGGCAATAACACACAAAACTATATGGCGTTGAACTGGCAGTAACACACACAGAAGTAAATGGCGTTAAACTTTATATATCTATAAATCTTTTTATTAAATTTCATGACAGACAAACAAAACAAAACACAACAAGACATCATACACACTGAACCAAAAGTATAATAATACAATTACCAACCAAGCCGCTCTCTTCGGTCATCCCAAGACCTCCTACTCTCTAGCTCCCTTGTCACCTCCTCCCATGCTCGCCTCCAGGATTTCTCCAGAGCTTCTCCCATCCTTTGGAACTCCCTACCCCAATCTGTCCGACTGTCCCCTAATCTAGCCATCTTTAGGCGATCCTTCAAAACCCTTCTCTTCAAAGAAGCCTATCCTACTTCTAACTAACTCTGTTTTACTTTCTCCATCATCTCATCCTCCCACAGCTATTACCTTTTGTGTCAATTGACCCTTCCTTTTTAGATTGTAAGCTCTAACGAGCAGGGCCCTCTGATTCCTCTTGTATCAAATTGTAATGTGACTGTAATGTCTGCCCTCATGTTGTAAAGCGCTGCGCAAACTGTTGGCGCTATATAAAACCTGTATAATAATAATAATCATTTCAAAATCCAGTATATCAATTATTAATCCACAAAGGAAAAAAAAAAAAAAAAAAGAGCCGCTTTCTGACCGCCGTACACAGATGTACGTCGGCACAATGGCACAGGCAGGCAAATGGACGTACAGGTACGTCCCTTTAAGCTTGCCGCCATTTGGGGAATGCACGCGCCATGGGAGCATGCCCGCGGGTCCCGGGAACTCGATGTTCTCCGGAGGCCCTCGATTGCAGTGTGGAGAGGTAGAACGGGGAAGTGCCTATGTAAACAAGGCATTTCCCTGTTCTGCCTTGGGTCATGATAGAGATCCACTGCTCTCTGTGATCGGGAGCAGTGATCACTGTCATGTCCTAGGTAGCCCCTCCCCCCATAGTTAGAATCACTCCCTAGGACACACTTAACCCCTTCATCGCCCCCTAGTGGTTAACCCCTTCCCTGCCAGTGTCATTTACACAGTAATTAGTGCATTTTTATAGCACCGATCGCTGTATAAATGACAATGGTCCCAAAATAGTGTCAAAAGTGTCTGATGTGTCTGCCATAATGTCGCAGTCATGATAAAAATCGCAGATCTCCGCTATTACTAATAAAAAAAATAATAATAAAAATTCCATAAAACTATCCCCTATTTTGTAGACGCTATAACTTTTGCGCAAACCAATCAATGTACGCTTATTGCGATTTTTTTTTACCAAAAATATGTAGAAGAATACATATCAATCAAAACTGAGGAAAAAAATTAGTTTTTTTTATATTTTTTGGGGGGATATTTATAATAGCAAAAAGTTAAAAATATTGAATTTTTTTCAAAATTGTCGCTCTTTTTTTTGTTTTTAGGGCAAAAAATAAAAAAAAGCAGAGGTGATCAAATACCACCAAAGGAAAGCTCTATTTGTGAGAAAAAAAGGACGTCAAACTTATTTGGGTACAACGTCACACGACTGCGCAATTGTCAGTTAAAGCGATGCAGTGCCGAATCGCAAAAACTGTTCTGGTCAGGAAGGGGGTAAAATCTTCCGAGGCTGAAGTGGTTAAAGTAAACATTAGTTCCTACTTTCTCCAATGACCCCCGACATTTCTCATATAGGAGCATACCTATTATAAACAATGGCCCCCATGGGCATTCAATGTTGTATACGGTTTGTCCAGCCACTTTACCCACACTTTATCATATTTACTAGGACAGCCCCTATTCATGTAAGTATCTCTATAAAATGGAAAATTATTATTTACTAATTGTTTCCAATATGAGAGCTTGGGGACCGAGGTTTCTTCCAATGCAGCCCAATAGCTTTTCTTGCGTAAAATAATGTTATATTAGTGAACACTCGCTCGGACACTGTGGGAAGAATAGTCTCTACCAGGCCCAGTAGACAAACAGATATTGAAACCGGTAAGGGAACAGAAGTGATAGAGTTCAATAAATCCACCACTTCCACCCAAAAGATAACTATATAAGGACAAGTCCAGAAAATATGTGTAAAATCCCCCTGATTTGTGCCACATCGCCAACACTCCGTAGAACACACAGGATTTATCTTTTTATGTGGCATAATATATGTTCTATGTACCAATTTATATTGAATCATACGATCTCTTAAGGATATCAAAGATCACAGAGGGAAATCCCACACACCCCTCCAATCTTCCATATCTAAATCTGGCATATCTTGCACCCACCTAGCTCTGAGAGCCTTTAATGGCAGGATAGAAATTAATATAAGATGAGAGTACAATCTCGAGGTGGGCTTATCCAGACACTCAGACCTAAGTACTAGTTCTAAAGTGGATTGTCTAATCGTTAAACTATCCTGTGGAAACTGTGCATGAAAAGTATGAAGAAGCTGGAAATATCTAAATAAATGGGAGCTTGGAACATTAAAAGTCGAAGTAAGTATAGAGAAGGTAGATAGTTTCCGATCAGTAATCACTTGATAAAGTAGTTTAATATTATACTTGGTCCATGCAATAGGCTCTGGTGCTTTAAAAAATTGAGGAAGAGTAGGATTAAACCATAAAAGAGCATTTGGAGAAAAAGCACCCTTATGCCGTGTACACACGGTCGGACTTTTCAGCAACAGACTTTTGACTGACTTTTGGCGGATTTCTGACGGACTTTCTAATGAACGGACTTGCCTACAAACAATCACACCAAAGTCCGACGGATTCGTACGTGATGATGTACACCGAACTAAAATAAGGAAGTTGATAGCCAGTAGCCAATAGCTGCCCTAGCGTCGTTTTTTGTCCGTCGGACTAGCATACAGACGAGCGGATTTCTGGGTCCGGCGGAGTTACAACGTAAAGATTTGAAGCATGTTCCAAATCTAAAGTTCGTCACATTTGCGACTGGAAAAGTCCGCTGAAGGTCCGCTGAAGCCCACACACGATCGGATTGTCCGCCAAATTTGGTCAGTCGGCGTCCGTCGGACCAGTCCGGTCAAAAAATCCGACCGTGTGTACGCTGCATTAGGATATTGCTCACATCTAAGACCAGCCTCCCAAGCTTGAATAGTGATAAGCATTGAAGGGGTCAGCTGATATGGTGCTTTACGGCCCCTAAATAAAAGAGCCTTCAGGGTATCCACAGAGCCTACTACTGCCGCTTCCAATCTAATAGAGGAGTTATACATATCAGGATTCAGCCACCATGCAGCCGTAACCAACTGAGTGGGTAAAAAATATCTATATAAATGCAGGAAGGCTATTCCCCCCTGCTCACCAGGGCGCACCAGAGTAGTTAATTTGTGCCTGGGATTCTTCGATCCCCATAAAAAAGTTTATTTCATTTTGTAAAAAAGGACATATGAAGCCACTGAGGAGAGTGTCTAAATAAATACATAAATATAGGTATGATTTTCATCTTTAGAAGATTAATACGTCCTAATAAAGACAATGGTAAAGACTTCCATACTTTCAATTTTGACCCAATATATCCCAGAATCGGCATCAAATTCAGAGGAATAAATTCAGAAACTTGGCGGGAAATTACAACTCCCAAATATTTGAAATTCTGAACCCACTGCAGTGGAATATCGTTCAAAGCCGTACTACGGGCCTCCATATCTATTGGAAACAACAAGGACTTCCTCCAATTTACCTTTCACCCTGTGACTATAAAAAAGGAGTCCAATACCTTCAAAGCCCCTTGGAGAGAGGGTCAAGCATCATTTAAAAATAATAAAAGGTCGTCTGCATATGAGGCTACCCTCTCCTCCAACCAACCAATCCGCAGTCCCTTAATATTGGGAGAGGTGCGTAAAGCCTCCGTCACAGGCTCCATAGCAATAGCAAAGAGGGTCGGCGAGAGAGGGTAGCTCTGCCGAGTTCCCCTAAACAATGAGAAAGCTGTTGACAATCCTCCCCCCATCTTCACTGCAGCTGTTGGATTTCTATATAAGACCTGCAACCATTTTATAAATACTGTTGGAAAGCCAATTCTTCGGAGTACCTCCCACAAAAAGAGCCACTCCAAAGTATCAAAGGCCTTCTCTATATCTAGGGAGGCAATAACCCTAGAACCTATGTTAAGATGTGAAGCATGAATGTTAGTATATAATCTCCTTAAATTCACATCTGTAGCCCTACCAGACATGAACCCCATCTGATCTGAATCAATAATATTCTGCAGCAATGATTGCAATCGCCTAGAGATGAGTTTTGTCAAAATATTAAAAGCTACATTCAATAGAGCAATGGACTTATATGAAGCACAAGAAGATGGATCTTTTGGATGCTTGTAGATTAAAACTATATGCGCATGACTCATTGATTCTGGTAAGGCTCATTCCTTTAGACAATCAGAGTAAAGAAAAGCCAGTACAGGAGCTAAAAGCTCACCATTAGCCTTATAAAATTCAATAGGAAGGCCGTCCGGCCCCGGTGACTTCCCCAATGGAAACAAACCAATGACCGAGAGGACCTCCTTCGATGTTATTGCATGTACTAGCGTCTTCCTCTCATTATCCGTTAACCTTGCTAGTGCACAAATTTTTTGCCTGTTCACATATTCTGGTGCAAACTGAACCCGGGGGGGGGGGGGTGGTGTTCAGCCCATCCCTAAGTGTGACCATTAATTTTTACTTTAGTGTCAGTTTAATTTTTCAGGGCAGGTTTCCTGCAGTATATATCAGTGCATTACTGCGTGTTTAACCCAGTATATATGCGTGTGTTACTACATGTTTAACGCAGCATATATCAGAGCTATACTGTACGTTTAATGCAGTACATGTCAGTGCGTTACTGCACATTTAACGCAGTATATATCCGTGTGTTACTGCACGTTTAACACAGTATATATCAGTGCGTTACTGTATATTTAAAGCAGTATATATCAGTGCAATACTGCATGTTTAACACAGTATATATATCCATGAGTTACTGCACGTTTAATGCAGTATATATCAGTGCATTACTGTGCGCTTAACGCAGTATATATCAAGCGTTACTGCACGTTTAATGCAATATACATCCGTGTGTTACTGCACTTTTAACACAGTATATATCAATGCGTTACTGTACGTTAAATGCAGTATATATTAGTACATTATGGCACATTTAACGCAGTATATACCAGTGTGTTACTGCACTTTTAACACAGTATATATCAATGCGTTACTGTACGTTTAATGCAGTATATATCAGTGCATTATGGCACATTTAACGCAGTATGTACCAGTGTGTTACTGCATGGAGGAGTCAGTTGAGTTATTTGAACACAGCATTAGCCACTTGCTCCTTGATGATACACAGCTATTACTTGATTCAGATTTTGGTTCTGAGGTTGAGGAAGGTAGGAACGTGAGCCTACAGAGAGGGGAGAACACTGGTAAAAAATAAATTGGCAGGCATTTTCCCCCAGCTGCAGCGTAAGTTTCCAGTGATTATGAGGATGGAGGGGAAGATGACGCAACTTGGGTGCCGGATAGAGCAGAGGAGAAAAGTGAGGGTGAGGCACAACCCCAAAGAGGCAGCCATCATGGAAGAATAGAGAGCAGCCACCCTATTCCACCAGATTGTGGAGCTGTTATCTCAGGGACCACTTCCCACAGCTCATCTGTTTGGGCCTATTTTAGCTCATGTGCAGCCGATCGCACTGTTGCAATTTGCATACTTTGCCTCAAGCACATCAAGCGTGGCAAAAACACCAGCCATTTGGGTACCACATGCTTGACAAGGCATTTAACCTCCCACCACTCAGCCCATTGGAAAGAGCACCTGAAAGCCACAAAAAAGGGACACAATTCTGCTCCTCCCTACTCCTCACCTTTCCGGTCTACCCCCACTATACCTCATGACCTCTTAGCAGCCTCCACTGACAGGGATGATGGTATAGTACAGGGTGTCCCAGGTCCTTGTATCATGTCTGCCAGGAGCACACCACCAGCTGTAGACTATAGCAGGCAGATTTCTCTGCCCCATCTGCTGCAGCGAAAAAAAAATCAGTCACTGCCACCCACATGCCCATTGTCTAAATTCAAGCTTGTCAAAGCTGCTGGCTTTACAACTCCTGCCTTTTCATCTGGTTGATTCTGCCCCCTTCTGTGAATTGCAGAATGTGCTGTACCACAATGGCATGTTCCCAGTCACTATTTCTTTTCGCATAAGGCTATTCCAGCTCTCTACAATCACGTGGAAGGCAATGTTGTGGCATCGTTGGGCAAAGCAATCAGCCGCAAGGTCCACATTACTGCCGACACGTGGTCCAGCAAGCATGGTCAGGGAGAAAATATTTAGTTCACAGCACACTGGGTAACTCTGCTTGCAACTCGGAAGGATGCAGGAGAGGGCTCAGTGCTGCAGCTTGTTGTGTCGCCACTTATCCATACAGCTAGTGGTGCTGATGTGGGATTTTTCAACCCCTCCTCCATGCCCTCCTCTGCTAAATTGTCCCATGAACTACAATTACCCCCTAAGCGTTCAAGGGGCTATTCAATGGGTCAGGCAGAAAGGTGCCATGCAGTGCTTTAGCTGGTCTGTCTAGGACACAGGAGCCACACCGGTGCAGAGATTCTGACAGCTCTGCAGGGGCAGGCCCAGAGGTGGTTCACATCATGCCAGCTGTAGCCAGGAATAATGGTGTGCAACAATGACACAAACCTCCTGTCCACCCTTAGACAGGGAAAGATGACACATGTGCCATGCCTGGCACATGTCCTCAATTTGGTGGTGTAGCGTTTTTTAAATAGGTACTCAAGGTTGGAAGATCTGCTGAAGCAGGCCAGAAGAGTCTGTAGCCATTTCAGGCTGTCATACACAGCCAGTGCTCGGTTGGCTGAAATTCAGCAGGAATTCTACCTGCCTCTAAACCGCCTGATTTGTGACATACCCACCAGGTGGAACTCAACTTTGGCAATGTTGCAACGGATGCACATGCAGCAGAAGGCTGTCAATGCATACCTGTGTGAGTATGGCACAACGACAGGCTCAAGCCGGTTCGGTTTTTTTTCCCCACCCCCAATGCCTGCTGATAAAGGATGCATGCACTGTACTCTCAACATTTAAGGAGGCCACAAGGATTGTGAGCCGTGACAATGCATGCATCAGTGACACAATCCCTGTTGTGTTCCTGCTGGAGCAGATTGGCATGGCATTATGGACAGGGCACTCGAGGCAGAATAGAGGAAGGAAGAGGTGAAATTCCTTTCTTATCAAGACCTGCTTGACAACGTCAACCTGTGACGAAATGCATCCGGAGGAGGATACTAGCTGATGTCACCACACTGTTGTATTAGGAGGACGGGGAGTTCTATTGCAGCCGGCCGGCTCTGTTTTATAGCGCGATTTTAATTTTCAACTCAATGTAAGTGCAATACTGTTTTTTAATAAACCTTGTTTAAGCGATATTACGCTATGGTTGGTCTTTCTCTTATACCCCGCTGAGTTACTGTGGCCCATGGGAGATTCACAGCATCAAGGGATTGGAGCATACAGATAATCTATTTGGTTGCACCTGTCTGGACATTCCTCTCGCTCAAGCAAAGGCCTTGGCTGGGCTATAGCCATCCGCTTGCTTCCGCTTGCCATCTGGTAAGCGAGTTTTTCATTAGGTGCTGGCACTTAATAAGGATCTAGCTCACCTGGGTGTTTTTTGTGGATTTGTTTGAACTGCAATTCACTACCTTGGAAAATACAAGCCACTGTTGATCTGCACCTCTATATAGCGCAGCTTCTCTTTCCCTGCCTCAGTGATGCCTTTTAAAAAAAATTTAGCCCTCGGCGCCCAGGGCTGTCAGCTTCCACATCCCATCAGCAGCATCTTCATTATATGATGGGAGATTATCCAGGGGTAAATACAGATATGAGAGCTTTCCAGTTGACGATCCACTGGGTTACTGGGTCATGAGAATAAACTACTGGCCAGAACTTGCCCAGTATGCAATAGAGCTGCTGGGCTGCCCTGCATCCAGCGTGCTTTCTGAATGGGCACTCAGTGCTGCTGGAGGTTTTGTGACAGATATGAGAGCGTGTCTGTCCACAGACTCCGTGTACCTGCTAACATTTATCAAAATGAATAAGTCCTGGATTAGCAGCAGCTATCAAGCCCCTGATGCCGATGTCGCTGATTAAGTGCTTTCTGGATCTCAAATCTCTGAAAGACTGTCTAGGCTGCCTAGCTTTGTGGGTGTTGATTTAATTTAGGAAGACAATTTTTGGTGTAGTTTTCATGGGCACAAATAAAACACAAGGACCAATTTTTCTGCAGCTGTTGACAGCAAGGCCAATTCTTACTTTCATCAAGAGTACCTCAATAGGGTTACGGTGTGAAGGCACCACCGACACCCAAAGCCCAATTTTTCCGCACCTGTTACTTCTATCCAAAGTCTGCGGAAGAAATACTAAAATTTATCTAAAAAATGTATAATCTTGTTCCAAGTGCACTAAATTGTGGCCTCATCATACAGACTGGCCCCCCAAGCCGTTGTTTATAAAATAAGGCTTGAATGGAAAATGTAAATTTTTTGGCTTTATAAATGTCATTATTGCTTCAGCAGGTTCTATGCACAGTACAGATGTGCCACATTACAGGCAGACTAAGGGGACCCCCCAGGCGCTCTATTTAAAGGAATTTTTCATTTTTTTGTTATTTCTCATTTTGATGGCTTCACTTTAAGCATCAGTAAATCACTGCTCATTTAAAAATTATGATTTTTACAAACCTTTTGTTCATTAATAAATGTCTCCCAGGGCAGTACCCACACTTTAAAATAGTCACACTTGATTTTTCCAGTTCGGGTCTCATTAATAAGGTTCAATATTCGGTTTCGAACCTTTGCGATGTTCGAAAGTTCTGCCGCGAACTGAACAGGGTGTCATTCGGCCAATCGCTAGTCTTAACACCTAACCCTTCCCTCAACACTTATTTTATCACTGAATTCCCTATACCAGACATGTAAAACCAGTGTTTTGGGGCCACACATGGCCCCCTCACTCTTTTTGCACCTCACCTGGCAAACAATCTCTATTTAGTTCCTTGTTTGTGTAACTGAGCAGGTCTTGTTTTTATTACTTGCCGACCCACCCACAGTAATTGTAATGCAGGCAGGCAGCATGTACAGGCATAATCACGTACCTGTAGGTCTGGAGCTGCACACATGCACTAGAGTGCCCCCTGGGTGCATCCTCCGGTGTCCTCTGTGTCTGATGGTCATGGATGATTGCGGTGCTCGGTATTCGGCTGTTATAAGCTGGCCGGGATATCATGTGACTGTGAAGATAAATCATAGCTATCCCATGATAACAATGTAAACAAACTGTCATGAATAGCTTTCCATTCTTGAACAGCTTGCTTACGACTGTGATCTGTGATATGCCTACAGCAATTACATGGTACCTAGCTACCTGCACCATATGATTAGCTGTAGCCAATCGCAGAACACAACTACTGTATAAGCAAGCTGTTATTGCTTTTAGCAGTGTAAAAATAAAAATCCCTGATCACTCCGTATGAGTATTACAGTGTCACTATGGTGGTACTGAACTACTCTGATGAAAGTATGAAAAAAAATTGTAAAAAAAAAAAGGAAAAAATGTTAATTTTTTTTTAATTCAACATACTGTCACCAGTCAGTATCCCTGATCACCGCCACAACAGTCATAGGATTATGCTATACTGCACTGGTGACAGTATTTTTAAAAAAAACATTGTGAAAATAAGTTTTTTTCATTTCTTCAATTTCCAAAAAAATTGTGACAAAAAATTCAGCTTCAAAAAACTTGCCATGCCTCTTAAATACCTTGGACTGTTTACTTCCCAAAAAGCGGTAATTTGGGGGTATTTGTACTGTCCTGGCATTTTAAGGGCCTCAAGAAATTAGATAGGTCATCAATATATCAGGATTGATCAATTTTCAAATATATATACCATAGTTTGTAGACGCTATAACTTTCACACAAACCAGTTAATACACACTTATTGGGATTTTTTTTACCAAAGACATGTAGCAGAATACATTTTGGCCCCTACATTTATGAAGAAATATTAATGGATATATTTTAAAGCAGAAAGTAGAAAATATTGTATTTTTTTTCAAAATGTTTGGTCTTTTTTCATCTACAGTACCTCACAGAAGTGAGTACACCCCTCACATTTTTGCAAATATTTTCTTCCATCTTTTCATATGACAACACTGAAGAAATGACACTTTGCTACAATGTAAAGTAGTGCGTGTACAGCTTGTATAACAGTGTAAATTTGCTGTCCCCTCAAAATAACTCAAAACACAGCCATTCATGTCTAAACCACTGGCAACAAAAGAGAGTACACCCCTAAGTGAAAATGTTCAAATTGGGCCCAAAGTGTCAATATTTTGTGTGGCCACCATTATTTTCCAGCACTGCCTTAACCCTCTTGGGCATGAAGTTCACCAGAGCTTCTCATGTTACCACTGGAGTCCTCTTCCACTCCTCCATGACGACACCACGGAGCTGGTGGATGTTAGAGACCTTGCTCTCCTACACCTTCCGTTTGAGGATGTACCACAGATGTTCAATAGGGTTTAAGTCTGGAGACATGCTTGGACAGTCCATCAGCTTTACCCTCAGCTTCTTTAGCAAGGCAGTGGTCGTCTTGGAGGTGTGTTTTGGGTCGTTATCATGATGGAATACTGCCCTGTGGCCCAGTCTCCGAAGGGAGGGGATCATGCTCTGCTTCAGTATGTCACAGTACATGTTGGCATTCATGGTTCCCTCAATGAACTGTAGCTCCCCAGTGCCGGCAGCACTCATGCAGCCCCAGACCATGACACTCCCACCATGCTTGACTGTAGACAAGACACACTTGTCTTTGTACTCCTCACCTGGTTGCCACCACACATGCTTGACACCATCTGAACAAAATACATTTGTCTTGGTCTCATCAGAACACAGGACATGGTTCCAGTAATCCATGTCCTTAGTCTGCTTGTCTTCAGCAAACTGTTTGCAGGGTTTTATGTGCATCATCTTTATAAGAAGCTTCCTTCTGGGACGACAGCAATGCAGACCAATTGGATGCAGTGTGCAGCGTATGGTCTGAGCACTGACAGGCTGACCCCCCACCCCTTCAACCTCTGCAGCAATACTGGCAGCACTCATACATCTATTTCCCAAAGACAACCTCTGGATATGATGCTGAGCACGTGCACTCAACTTCTTTGGTCAACCATGGTGAGGCCTGTTCTGAGTGGAACCTGTCCTGTTAAACCGTTGTATGGTCTTGGCCACCGTGCTGCAGCTCAGTTTCAGGGTCTTGGCAATCTTCTTATAGCCTAGGCCATCTTTATGTAGAGCGACAATTCTTTTTTTCAGATCCTCAGGGAGTTCTTTGCCATGAGGTGCCATATTGAACTTCCAGTGACCAGTATGAGAGAGTGAGAGCGATAACACCATATTTAACACACCTGCTCCCCATTCACACCTGAGACCTTGTAACACTAACGAGTCACATGACACTGGGGAGGGAAATGGCTAATTGGGTCCAATTTGGACATTTTCACTTAGGGGTGTACTCACTTTTGTTGCCAGAGGTATAGACATTAATGGCTGTGTGTTAAGTTATTTTGAAGGGACAGCAAATTTACACTGGTATACAAACTGTACACTCACTACTTCACTACTTGCTACTTGCTACTACATTGTAGCAAGGTGTCATTTCTTCAGTGTTGTCACATGAAAATATATAATAAAATATTTACAAAAATGTGAGGGGTGTACTCACTTTTGTGAGATACTGTAAATTTCACAATATGAAAAACCCAAGTGGTGATCAAATAACACCAAAAGAAAGCTTAATTTGTGTGTAAAAAATTATATTAATTTCATTTGCGTACAATGTTGCATGACGCATGCAATAACATGCACAATTGCCAGTCAAAGAATGTTGCATGACGCATGCAATAGCATGCACAATTGCCAGTCAAAGTAGCGCAGTGCTGAATAGCAAAAAATGTCCTGGTCATGAAGAGGGTAAAACCTTCTGGAGGTCAAGTGATTAAACACATCTGGACTGTCCACCGTGGATATACATCGCTACTTTGACGTTGAATACCGATTTATTCATGGCCGGCAGTCCTCATTCACATAAAAGTGGTCCCAGCGGCGGATTCGCCACACGATCACTTTTATGGGCAGCGGGAGAGGTGCCCCGCCTCCCCCCGGGTGTCTTAGCTGCTTGCTGGAGCCGTTGGAAGCGGCAGAAACAATCCGATCCCCGAATGGGTGGGCAGGAAGTCGGGGGAGGGTATGATGGACCCCACTCGACTCTATGCCCTTGGAGGATCAGAGTGACGTCAAACGTAACTTCTGCCTTAAAGAGACCATTTTGTTTTTATTGAAAAAATAAAAATACTTTTTTTAAATTGCTTTTAGGTGTAAATGTGAGATCTGTGGTCTCTTTGAACCCAGATCTCACATTAAAGAGGCCATGTCACGCTTTTTTTCTATTACAGGGGATTGTAAGGGTTAAATCTGCTTATACCTGGACAATCAGTAGAATTCTTTTGGGGCTCTGGAAGCATCCAATGCAGACAAGAGCGTCATTCAATGAATGCTTGCTTTTAATGGTAAGAATCACATCTTTATACCAATTATGGACAAAGAATATTGCACAACCCAAAGAGAAAGGAGGGAGGGAGGGAGGACAGAGTTCATCACATGACACATAATTCCTATACAAGCATAGCATCTCAGACATAGTCTAAACTAGTATTTTAGCTGACAGGGATATTATCTAAAAGCATAATTTAACTATGTTCTGACTTTGTCTGAAGACATCATTTCAAAACCAGTTTTTACCAGACCTTATCTATGCTGTGGTCATTGTGACAAACAAGACCCTAAAATAAAAGATATTCCTCTGTCAGCTATAATAAAGCTTTAGTGATTTTAACTCTTTCTCCTCCTTCAATCCCCTCTTATATCACAAACGCGATATCACCATATTTCGATACTGGTATTATGAATCCATGTGTAGCACTCATAGTCCTCCGTTACTTCAGAGTCCAGTCAGAGCAGCACTGTATTCGATAACTACTTTGTGCATATCTAGTTGTTTACAAATAGCCCTTTGTTCAATACTTAACAGTTTGATGTCTACAGAATTATTTTCAATAATTTCATCCATAATTTTGGAGTAGTTATTCAATCTTTTAATTATTTCTATTCCCCATCCTGTTCATGAGAGAAACCATGCCCAGGCCTGGTCTTTATCAGAAAACAACTCTCTTTTCTGTATGTGTTTAAGGGGGTACCTGCAGTATGCTCTAGCTTTTAAAAGATGTTGGTGCTTTCCATTTTCATCCGCTATGATTCCCATCACTGGAATCAATGAGGCCAAATAACACCACCCCGGTACCAACCGGTATCCATGGATAGCATTCCTTGCCGCAAAATACATATACACTATTCCCCAGGGAAAATGATTGTTGACTTATAGTATCCTGAAAACTTTCGCAAATGGCGGCCATGGTCAATTAGTTAAAAACGAAACTCACAGGGTTGTTGAAACCAGCTCCCTGATTAAAGACGGTATTTAAATTTGTATTAAGTTCTGGGTTATATTTACAGGGGCAGCTAAGAGAGGAATCTGGAGTGTGCTTGGATGCAATTTACTACATACCCAACATTTGTCATAACTTGACTTCTGAGAAAAAGAATACTTATACTGAAGTAACAACATTTTATCAGTAGGGGGGTATGAGTCCTTTGGGCCCTCCACGTTGGATTCCCTTCTTTGTCTAATTACTGTTCCATTAGAAGGGGGGCTGCATATGGCCTTTAGGGTGCCCAAGTCCTCAGAATGATAGATACAGTTAGTGATGATCCATGTGGGCAGAAACACCATCAGTGTCAACATAAAGAGTAGACACTAGGCTTTCCCAGAAGTCTGTGGTGAGAGAAGTGAGGTCATCTTTTTCAGAGTCTTATTACAACCTGTTTCACTCGCTCTTGGAGGATTTGCATCACCTGTTTGACCTCCTTTATCTGTGTCTTGCTTCGGGGTCCTTTGTGGTACTTTCTTTATCCTCTCGTTGTGGATTCAGGCTCCGGATTATTCCGTGAGGACTGCGGTTCTGTTCACTGCAACTACGCAAGTGGGCGGGCCAAAAGGGTAATCTTGCTTCTTGGTCCATTTAAGCTGGCGAATTATGACTATGCTGGAACTCATGTGTTGGTTCCTGTGAGGATAATGGAAAACAAGAGAATACTTTACCGTAGATGCCATTCAACTTGTATCAAACTCAGATCTCCCTGCTCTATTACCAAGGGTTTCTTAATCCAGGGCATGGGAAAAGGTTGACCCATCAAGACCTCAAAAGGGTACAAGTGATTGGTCTTGGAAGGGGTCATTCTTATTTCTGCTAAAACCGCAGGCAGCACAGTTTTCCATTTGGCAAATGTGCCACCTGTAGCCTTCCTTATTTTATCTTTAATTGTTCGGTTCATTCTTTACACTATACCTGAACTCTGTGGGTGATATGGACTTTTGGTATGCCTGATTTCCCCTCTTTGGCAATGAGTCCTGTCTCAGGACTCATTGTCAGACCCTGTTTATGCCAACAGGCCAGATCTTCTGGTGAAACCATAGCCTATAGGTCCTGCAAAACCTGTTTCCAGGGCAAAGTTGGGGGTGTAAGGGGGGCATTTGGATAAAAGCTGGGACCATCAAAGCAGCTTGTTTAGCAGTGGCTTGGCCAGTGCATTTCCCTTTGAAATGTCATCGGTACTGTGTGTGTGCTTCTGTAGGGTGACCTATTGTAAATGATGTAGCCATTTCTACAGCCATGGCACAAGAGGCCAAAGCCCTCAGACACGCCGGCATGCCTTGTACCAGAACTGGGAGTACTCTAGAAAAAAGGCTACAGGTCTCAGCTTTCCTCCATGTTCTTGTGCAAGGACCCCAGTCATGGTTTTACAGTTGTCCTTTGCAAACAAATGAAACATTTTACAATTTTCAAGTAATCCCAGACCAGGAGCCATTACCATAGCAGTTTTAAGATACACAAAAGCATTAACCATTTCATTTCACAAGATCAGGACTGTTAGGTAGAGCAGCTTGTCTCAGCAAGTTATCATAGTAGGAGCAATCAGATATCCATTGGCAGCAGTAACCGATCATACCTAAGAAGATTAACACTTCCTTCTTGGTATGTGGGCGGGGCAGACTTGTGACTGATTCTCCTTTTACCATGGGACAGAGTAAAATCAAGACACTCAACAGTTTTCTGACACCATTGCAACTTTTCATTAGACACTTTGTGACCTGTCTGTGCTAAATGTTCTAACAGTAAAACAGAGTCTTTCTGACAGGCTTCCTGGGAGGGACTACACAACAGTAGGTCATTGAAGAGGGGCAGAACCATGGCTAGGTGCCTAAGACTGTAAGGTGACCTGCAGAACTATTGAGTAGACTGCAGGTGAGTCTATATAGCCATGGCAAGCGATTCCAGGTTATCTGGCGCCCTCTATAGAAAAAACACTAGTAGTAGTTGTGTCTCTTCGTCAACATGGACGGAGAATAAAAAAATTACTTAAATCAATAACTGAAAAACACACTGCCGAGGCAGGTATGGAGGTAATGAGAGATGGAACATCAGGTACAATAGGGCAATGGGAATCAGAAGGTTATTTATGGCTCAGAGATCCTGCACAAACCTATATGATCCATTACTCTTTTTGACTGGGTTTATGGGAGTGTTATAAGCCGATATGATGGGTCTTAAAAATTCCTTGTTTTAGGAATTGCTCAATAATGGGTTTTATGCCTTTCACCTTCTCTTTGGAGAGATGGTACTGCTTGTGGTAAACTGGGGATACTCCTTGTTTTAGTCTGGCTTTGTAAGGGGTACATGAAATGTATCCTACATCAAGACTGTCTTTAGCCCAGAGGGGGTGGTCCTGGGGGAGTGACTTCAGTTTGAAAGAACAGTGGTAATTCTATGGCTACTCCCCCTCTTCAAATCAAGAAAATTTAAATTTCTAAAACTCCTATTAAATCTCTTCCCAAAAGATTTACCGGGCATGAAGGTGTTATCCTGAATGGATGTAAGAGTACAGCTCCAGTGACAAAGTTACTCACTATCAAGGATCATATCTGCTGAAGAAGTAGCTTTCTCTTTGAGTGATGGGGGGTCCCTGTTTCCTTCATGTACTTTTATGTCCCACTTAGGGTCCCCTGTGTTCCATGGGAAAACTTTCTTATCCCTCAGAGTACCCTGACCATATCCATATGGAATTGGTCATTTGCACCTGTACCTGGAAAGGGTGAGCTACTGCACATACTTTCAGTTTATCCGGCCAGATTGTATATGAAAGGATTTATCAAAAAATAATCTGTTCCACATACTCTGACCACATAGTCTTTACATGTCTCTCTGGGATTAGGTGGGGGGCATTTTTTACTTTCTCCCTTACCCATTCCTAATTTGGTTACGAACAACTTATACAAACTTACCAAGGGTTGTTGTCTTATCTTACAAGACCCTCTTGCAGTGTACAACAATAATTTAAGCTCTAAACAATATTCTTATACAGTACAATATTCTTATAGAGTACAATACAATATTTAGAAAGACGAAGCAAAAGGTTGGTAGCATTCCACTGATTGTCCGGCTCCTTCCTTAAGAGCCTCTATTTTACTAGTTTCAAATTAGTCTCCCAAAGACTAAAATTAATGTGCTTGCCAAAAGCACATGTGCTTCCCAAAAGCACAGCAGTTTACAATTAATCTCTCTACAATTTTGCACTGTCTACCAAAGACTGTTGCCTTAATGTGCTTGCCAAAAGCATGGCAGTTTGCAATATACAAGAATGCGGTATTGTCAGAGCCAAGGCAAGAAGAACTGTCAAAAAAGCAGACACATTCCTACATTGGAAAATCAAAAAAAGACTGCGCTAAAACTAGAACACATATTTGACAACATGTATGATTATGTGAATATTAGGAAATTCAATCAATCAGGTAATCAAAACAAATATTGTGAGTATAGACAATACAGTGAAAATAAATTGATAATGTAGTGAACCAAATATAACACAAAATTGCAATATTGAAAACAAATGTGTTAAATGACAAAAATATATCCAAAGGTATAGTGGAAATGTTCAAAGGAAATAAGTCCTTGGAGCCAAAGCAGATAGAATAGGTGATCCTACGGTTAAACACTCAGCACCCAGTGAGAAATCCTCCACCTTAATAGATGTACGCTTACCAGAGGTAAGCTAGATAACAGCTTATCAATGGATATCCACACGGGGGACACAACTCCTTGGATCTCCTCACAAGGAAGGGGTAGGCAGGAACTTTCTTACAGCGAACCACAAACAGCATGCCAGGGGAACCCAGAAGAATAAAAAATTTCCTCCATAGTGTGAATCCGTAAGATTATTTATTAAAATATAGGTAAATACACTTACATAAAATCTTGGTTAAAAATCAAAGGAACAGCCGGCCGGCTTGCATACACCCGTACAACGAGATTAGGATGGAAACGATGACGTCAGCGCGTCGACCCTCCGACGTACGTTTCGTCCTATTGGACGTCGTCATGGGAACGGGCGACGCACTGACTCATCGCTACTTATAGGGACAAAACGAAACCAAGCCTCGCTGTGAAGCTCGGATGGCATCACCACAACATCCTGTTAAGAGAGGATGTGTGTGTCGAGTACTCATGGGATAGGCTAGCGCTTTACCCGTCAGCCAATCACAACCTCCCGATAACAGGGAGGGGTTTATATTGTTATAAAACATTAGAGGACACAAATGGAAACTCACACGTGCCATCTAGTGGGACAAATAGAGTTAGCACTCATTTTTTTTAAGCTACATACTATAATGTGGGATAATAAATCCTAAAACTGAAGCTAAGAAAACCAGCAATTACTTATATTGAAAGAAATAATGAAAATCAAAGTCTGTTATCTAAAAGTTGGAAGAAAATTGACATACTGACGCCACCAGAGAATCAAAGTAAGTTCACAAAATTTGATGGACATCATCAAACTATACAATATGTAATGCGACCTGAATTAAGAGCCATCCAATAGCTGTGTTAGATATATCACCCCTCTCACCCCAACACAATAAAATAGATGGAATAATGATAGAATGTTGAGATACAAAACATACAGTATAATGATTTATGAATTATCTAAAAAAGCGTTTAAATCTACATCAACATTGAGCCCAAAGGGAGTATAACACTTCAATCTGTGTATCCAGGTCATCTCAAGCCTGGAGATCCCTCGTACAACAGACCCCCCCCTCCAATGTGGGGTGTATCTATCTATACCAAGAAAGATGGTCTTCCTGGGGTCTCGGTCATGTGCTTCTAGGTAGTGTCTGGAGACCGGGTGTTTGGGGAAACCTGTTAAGATATTAGTGATGTGCTCGTTAAGCCTTACAGATAGGGGGCGCTTGGTTCTTCCTACGTATTGTAGGCCGCAGGGGCATTGGAGAAGATACACCACCCGCTCTGTGGAACATGTAATGAATGATCTGATCTCGAATTCCATCAGAGTGCTGGTGAAAATGAACTTATGTGTTCTTCTATGTGTACATCCACTGAGAGAACACACCCTACACCTCCTGCACTGATAAAAACCATTCATGTATTCAAAAAATCCCTTCTTGGTAAGAGGAGGGTCCAGAACGTTCGGGGCCACCCTGCTTCTAAGCGAGGGGGCACCTTTATAAATCAGCTGTGGTTTGGCCGGAAGAATAGGACCAAGCACGTGGTCATTCTTAAGGACATGCCAATGCTTCTTTATTAGCTTAGCTACATTTTTATGTTGTAAAGAGTAGGTGGTAATAAAAGGAATTGTGGGTACCCTCCCACAATCAGACTTCTCAGTCTCAAGTAAAGTGCATCTATCAATATTGGCCACTTCTTCTAATGTGTTCCTCAGAGAGGTCTCCACATAGCCCTTCTCTAGGAAACGTTTTAATAAAATATCTGCTTGGGCTAAAAATTCACCATGGTTAGAACAGTTACGTTTTAAACAAATGAATTGGCTCTTCGGCACAGACCTCAACCAGGCCTCATGATGGCAGCTGTCAGTCGGTATATAGGAATTCCGATCTGTATTTTTAAAAAAGGTGGCTGTGGTGAACTCCCCATCCTTAACACCAATTTTAAGATCCAAGAAGTTGATCTCAGATTGACTGGCCTCATAAGAAAGTCGGATCCCCCGGTCATTGTTATTCAACCCCGTCATATATAAATCGAGATCCTCACGATTACCGTTCCATAGGAGGAGGATGTCATCTATGTATCTAGCCCACAACACCACCTGAGGTTTCTGTTGGGCATAGATGACATCCTCCTCCCACAGGGCCATGAAGAGGTTCGCCAAGCTGGGGGCATATTTAGCCCCCATGGCGACACCCCTATCCTGCCTGTAAAACTGGCCCCCAAACCAAAAATAATTCCTAGTAGCCACGAAGTGGAGTAGTTGCATAATGAAGCATATTTGTTCATCGAACAATGACGAGTCACGTCTGAGATAATATTCAACCGCAAACAGCCCCAAGTCATGTGGTATTACGGTGTATAATGAGGCGACATCCGCTGTCACTAGCCACCAACTGGGGCCAGGAGTGTAGTTAGAAAGTAAATTAATTACATGGCGGGTATCCTTTAAGTATGACGGCATCCTGGTAACTAATGGTTGCAAATAACAATCTATATACCTCCCCACCCGGGACGATATGGAATCAATTCCACTGACAATGGGACGTCCCGGGGGGCAGGTAGGATGCTTATGGATTTTTGGCAGGTAATAAAGAACAGGGGTGCGAGGAGCTTTTGGTACCAGATAGGATTTCTCCCTGCTATTTAAGATACCCTGTTCCGACCCAAACTTGATCAGCGCCTCCAATTCTTTTTTATATTGAACCTTAGGATCTGATCTGAGGGGGGTATAAGTGTCTCGATCCCCCAAAATGTTGGACATTTCCTTAAGGTAATCCTTCCTGTCCAAAACTATAATACCCCCCCCCTTGTCGGCTGGTCTCATTACTAAGTTTTTATTCAAACACAAAGAATCCAAACCTGATTTCAGATTTCTGTCAAAGTGTACTATTTTAAGGGGTAATTGTTCTAAATCCTTGAGAACTAAATCTTTGAACACCTTCAGTGAGGGGGCTACAGCCCCGGGTGGATTGAAAAGGGAGGCATTTGATAACCCAGAGTGACGGTACTCGTTAGGACCAGTTATAGTGTTAGTAATGGAATTAGAGGCTAGATATCCTTTAATATTGACCTTACGGACAAATTTGTGTACATTCCTACATTACCTCAGATGAACACTGTATCCCACCGCTGCCACCATGCTGTAAGGGTTAAATCTGCTTAGACCTGGACAATCAGTAGATTTTTTTTGGAGCTCCTGAAGCATCCAAAGCAGACAAAAGAGTCGTTCAATGAATGCTTGCTTTTAAAGGTAAGAATCACATCTTTATACAAATTATGGACAAAGAATATTGCAAAACCCGAAGAGAAAGGAGGGAGGTAGGGAGGACAGAGTTCATCACATGACACATAATTCCTATACAAACATAGCATCTCAGACATAGTCTAAACTAGTATTTTAGCTGACAGGGGATATTATCTAAAAACATAATCTAACTATGTAATGCTGTTGTTCTGACTTTGTCTGAAGACACCATTTCAAAACCAGTTTTTACCAGACCTTATCTATGCTGTGGTCATCGTGACAAACAAGACCCTACAATAAAAGACATTCCTCTGTCAGCTATATTAAAGTTTTAGTCATGTTAACTCTTTCTACTCCTTCAGGGATGTTTACATTCCTTGTAATAGAAATAAAATTAATCAAAACATTTTTTTAAAGCGACGGTGTAAAAATAAAAAAGTAAAAAGTAAAATAAATGAGAAAAAAATAAAATAAAATTTAAAGCATCCTGTTCCTCTGAGCTCATGCGCAGAAGTGAACGCATACACAAGTCGTGCCCACATATGTAAACGGTGTTCAAACCACACATGTGCGGTATCGCCTTGATCGTTAGAGCGAGAGCAAAAGTTCTAGCCCAAGACCTCTTCTGTAACTCAAAACTGGTAACCTATAGAATTTTTTTTTTATCATTAAAATGTTTTATTGTTTCACAGAAAAAAACAACGGATCCACAATTGTAACAAAGAATTCACATAATGTAACAGTATAACATTGGTAGGCACATCGGTAATCTGTATAGAGAGGATAAAGTTAGAAATTTACATGTTTAGAATACTCTAACCATTCGTTGTTACATGGTATGTAGTGCTGCACTGAGGGGTTGTAAGGCCCTGCTCCCCTCCAGACACCCCAAAAGGGATCATACTGTGTCCAGTGAGGTGCCGAGGCCCCGTCCCTCTGTGTCTAGTGAAGGCCTTAGAAGGATCTCCTAGAGACGAGATAAAATACCTTTGTCCTCCTATAATAACATGTATGAGGAGTATCCCAGTCTCTAAAGAAGACATAGGACCTAATCTTTGTTGGTTTAGGATATAACATATAGACCTAAACAGAAAGCGATAAACCAGTGCCCATCATGTGGACTCATGCTAGAACCATAACGAAGGGAAAAAAGATCAAAGAGAAAGATAAAGGAGGAAAGAGAGAAAAAAGATGGGGAGAAAAGAGGAGGAGATGAAGAGGCGCCTTTCTACCAGATGCAAGTCCCAGTGTTCAGCGACTTGAATTGTCATCAATACCTGGGATTAGGGATATTCCCATGTATTGAGCCCAGAGTTCCCATATTGCTTCAAACTGGGGAGTTGTATCCAAAATAGAACTGACCATGTTTTTCTTGTGCTATTATCCAGGAAATCGTTGTTTTCATTGATAAAAGGGAGACTGTGGGTAGCTTCCATGCTTTGGCTATAGTCATTTTAGCCCCTGTCAAAATAAACAAAATCAGTTTGCGAGTAATTTTGGGAATGCATGGTGCTAGGCCATTAAGCAAGGCTATTGCCGGCGTTTGAGGGATAGCACAACCTGTGACGCTACGGATAAGGTGGAAGATTTTATTCCAGAACCCACGAAGTTTGGGATATTCCCACCATATGTGGATCATGGAACCCAGGCTTCGGCATCCCCTGAAACATAAAGGTGATGCGGATGGAAACATAGAAGCCAATCTAGTTGGCACCAGGTACCACCTCGTAAAGAGTTTGACATTGGCCTTCAAGAGTGAGGTATTGTAGATGCCCTTGATTGAGCGAGAATAGGATTCATGCCAGTCCTCTAATTCCCAGGTGGTCTGGAGGTCCTTTTCTCAAGCAATCATGTAGGGTAGTTTGTTTGAATTTGTAGCTAGTGACTCATAGATTACAGAAAACCCTCTGCTCCATGGCTTGACCACACCAGCGTTCGTATCCCGTAAATCCCGGTGGGTTAGGTTTGTTTTTCCAAATGGAATGAATGAAGCAAGAGATCTGGTGGAATCTAAATCTTTCAGTGTAAGGGATCTCTAGTTCTTTTTCAAAATGTTTAAGGGGTAACGGGCCCATACAGGAGAAGAAATGTCCAATGCGGTACACTCCCCTGTCCAGCCACCACTTGAACACTCTGATGTCAATGCCAGGTTGGAAAAGGGGGTTTTCGGAATAAATGAGCTACTGGTTGGGACTCGGAGACCAGGGAGGGAAGCTTCCTTAGCGAATCCCACAGGGAAAGTGAATGTGAGAGGGTTGGAGAAAGAATGGTGGGTCTACTTTTGGGTGGGCACCATAACAAATAATCTAGGGTGAACGTAGGTAGTGATTGTCTCTCTATGGTTATCCAGTCTGGTTTCTCAGTTTTAAGGTATATGGTGGACAATTGCGCTAATCGCATGGCCTGGTAATACCATAGGAGAGTCGAAAGCCCCAACCCCCCTTGTGTGGGAAGATTAAATACGTTGTGGCTCAAAAGGCAAGGACCATTCTTATGCCATATGAATTTAGTAATTTTACTCTGAAAGGCTTTAAGATGATCCCATCTAATTGGTATAGGGAGGGAGCGGAACAGATACAACAGTCTGGGTAGGAGGGTCATTTTAACCAAGTTAATTCTACCAAGCTATATTATGAGATCCCCAGCTTCTAGTTTACGGGACATTGGTGGGTAGTTTGCCTGATAAAGGCATTCAATCTTAGACATGATATTAAGCCCCAAATATTTAATGGAGGTATCACTCCATGAAATTTATAGGTTTTCTGTAGGTGGGAGACCAGTGAGCTCGAGAGAGACACATTCAGAGCCTGGGACTTAGACATATTGACCTGGAGGCCTAAAATCACTGTGAATATGTTTACAAAGAACAGCAGATCATCTGCAAATCAGACGCATTTATGTGTAGTGTGGCCACACTGTACCCCCCCCCCCCCCGATATCTGGATGTTTACGGATAGCAATTGCCAGAGATTATAACATTATGGTGAATATCAGGGTATCAGGGGAGACAGCAGGCATCCCTGGCCTGTGCCCCTGGCTATCATTATCGGGTCAGAGTAGAGCCCCTGAAGTCTAACTCTAGCCTCAGGCTCTGAATATAGAGCCTCAAGGATCCCTATCAAATTTGGGCCAAAGTCCCAGCAACGTAATACCGCAAACTGATATGGCCAAGATACTGAATCGAAGGTCTTCTGAAGGTCCAACTATAATTAACCATGCCCTCTTGTTTGTTGCCCCCTACCCAGTCCGATTGTAGTACCGATATGAGGTCCACTGCTCTTCTCACTTGGTCTGGTCCCTGGCGACCAGGAATAAACCCAACCTGGTCTTTATGGACATGGAGTCCAATAAAAGATGCTAGATGGTTTGCTAAAACTTTAGTTAAGATTTTTAAGTCATTATTAATCAAGGAAATGGGCCTGTAGTTCCCAATTTGACTAGCATCTTTACCTGGTTTGGGGATTACGGATATATATGCCATGTTAAGTTGGTTTCCTATAGGGGTACCCTTGATCATTGAATTGAAAAATCTAGGGAGATAAGTTATCAGGATTTCAGAAAATGTTTTATAATAGGGCGTGGAGAACCCATCAGGCTCTGGCGCCATTCCCCCCTTTACAGATTTAATAACCTCCGCAACCTCCTCCTCAGAAATGGGTGCCTCCATTTCTGCTCTGTGTTTATCATTCAATATAGGCAAATTTAATTCCTCCAGGAATTCTCCTACTTGAGTGACGTTTATGTTCTTGTCTGCTCTATATAAGTCTGTATAAAATTCCTGAAAGTCCATCATTATGCGCTGTGGGTCCAGGGTGAATGTGCCGTCGGCCTGTCTAATTTTGGGTAAGGAATGAGAATAAAATCTAGGGGATAGATTTGAAGCGAGCACGGGTCCTATTTTGTCCCTTCTTTGGTAGAATTCGGCCCCAGTCCATCTAATGGACTTATCAGCTTTTGCCGTAAGTGCCAAGTTTAGAGCCACCCGGGCAGCATCAAGAGCAGGCCCAGGGACTTTAGTAGGGTCCTTTTTGTGTTGCTTGCTCAGAGTGTAGAATTCTCTCTCAAGTCTCTCTATTGCCCCGTACACACGGTCGGATTTTCTGATGGAAAATGTCCGATCGGAGCGTGTTGTCGGAAATTCCGACCGTGTGTGGGCTCCATTGGACATTTTCCATCGGATTTTCCGACACACAAAGTTTGAGAGCAGGATATAAAATTTTCCGACAACAAAATCCTTTGTCGGAAATTCCGATCGTGTGTACACAAATCCAACGGACAAAGTGCCACGCATGCTCAGAATAAATAAAGAGATGAAAGCTATTGGCCACTGCCCCGTTTACAATCCCGACGTACGTGTTTTACGTCACCGCGTTCAGAATGATCGGATTTTCCAACAACTTTGTGTGACCGTGTGTATGCAAGACAAGTTTGAGCCAACATCCGTCGTAAAAAATCCTAGGATTTTGTTGTCGGAATGTTCGAACAAAGTCCGACCATGTGTACGGGGCATATGTCTCCCAACCTTTCTTTTTTTTTGTTGATCTGCAGTTTGCATTAGCTTACCCCTAATGGTAACTTTGTGTGCCGCCCAGAAAGTCTCTGCCGAAATACCCCCCACATCATTGAGGTGAAAATATTCCCGTAGAGCCCCCTGTATTTCTGTTACTTTGATCGGGTCATTTAAGATGGATTGGTTGAGTGTTTGTGGGAAGTGTGTTGTCTAGGGATGTCACGGTGTAACGTTAATAGAACCATACACTGGTCCAACCAGGCTACATCCAAGATTTTGGACGTGAGGGCCGATGGAATGTGGCGAGTGGAGATCAGGATATAATCAATGCGTGAGTAAGACTGGTGTGGATGCGAAAAGTGGGTAAAGTCCCGGGTGGTTGGGTTTAGTTCCCTCCATATGTCGGTCAAGTTAGACTGGAAAATCAGTCGCGCTATTTGGACGCTAGCTTTGCTAGGTCTGATCAGTTGTGTACTAGTGGGTGTTGATTTGTCCAATCCGGAATCAAAAGCTGTATTGGAGTCTCCGCCCATGATTATGATGCCCTCCATCAGCGGGCCAAGGATGGAAAACATTTGTCGGAAAAAACCTTGACTGTCCCTTATTAGGGGCATAGTAAGATATGAACGAGTATAGTCGGTCATCAATAGTACCTTTTACCAGAAGGAATCTTCCCTCCGGGTCCCTGTGTTCTGACTGAAATGAAAATTTGCAGTGTTTGGAGAATAAAATTGCCAATCCCCTCATCTTATCCTCAGCATTGGCCAAGCAAAATGTGGGGAAATGTGCATGTGCAAGAGGGAGTGTACCGCTTCGGAAAGTGAGTCTCCTGCAGGAGGACCACATCAATATGGTGAGATCAGTAGACCTGGAAGGCTTTCCGTCTCTTTACATGTGAATTTAGTTCCTGGGAGTTGTGAGAGATTATGCGTAAGGGAGGTGGGGTAGTGTTGTCATTAGCAATGAAGCAGAAAGGGATGAACGCTATCCAATCTATGGTCACTTACCCCATTCCAGACAGGAGAGAGGAAATATTCAGTCGCTTGCATGGATGATAGAGTACTCAAGGCCCCCTTGCAGGGGAAAAGCATCAGTAGGATGGCTGAAAAAGAAAAGAGGTTAGCACAGAAGTGAGAAAGAAAGAAGAGACATATCAATAACATCATATAAACCGTAAAGCCTGAACTAGGCCCGGAAGGAGAAGGACTCCCTCCCCTCATTCAAAGTAGAAATCTTTTTATAACCCATAAATAGGGCTATATTCCTACCACCCAGAGTCGGAAACAACCTGTCTGAGTAGTAGGGGTAGGTACAAGGCAACAGCCCCGGCTCTAAACAGCACTGAAATAACAATTAAACTTAAAATTATGTGGGAACAGCTCACAGGTTACCCCATTAGTATTGTAGTTTAAAGTATCTAACTGGGGAAGACAATATCAGGGGAGGGTACTATGGGCTGGTTGGGGTGTAAGTTATGCAGTCTTTTCTTGATAACAAAAACTGGGTGCATGCCCATAAACAACACACCAGCTACAGTCACGGGTGTAGAAGACAAGTTCAATCCAAGTGTGGAAAGAGTTCTCCGGCAGTATTCTCAACCCGGGAGAAATGAAAAATATGACAGAGTAGCGAGTCTTGGTCTCCACCATCAGGGGGCAGTTTATCTTTGACTCTCTTGGATTTGGCCGTACCCCATAGTGGTGAGGTAGGACTTGGTGGGGTAGGTCGTTTGGCAGAGCCCTGCAGAACAGTGGATGTGTCCATTGCTAATTCCTGGGTGATGAGCTTAAGGTCCAGCAACAGGCGTTCACCCTCTGGGAAGCTGTGAATTGCATGTTGTTTTCCTTTGTAGGAGAATTTCAGGGCGAATGGGAATGATATCCTTCTTGGTGAGAACGTCAAGAAGGGGTTTTAGCGATCTCCGCTTTTGAATGGTGAACTGAGAAATTTTCCGCAAATATTTGGATAGCCTGTCCCTGGAACCTCAGCTGGTCCTGTTGGCGGGAGTGTTTTATCACTTCTTCCTTAATGGAGTAATAGTGCGGTTTTACCACAGTGTCTCTGGGGGTACCGTATTTGCTGGGGGGGTCCCAGGGATCTGTGGGCTCTGTCTAGTTCCAATTTATGTACTGGGACAGAGGGGATCAGGGATTTATAAACTTCCTGCACAGCCGATTGAACATAGTTAATTGATTCGGGTAACCCTCTGATCCAAATGTTGTCTCTCCTCGAGCGATTCTCGAGATCATTGATCCGGGCCTGAGCAGTATCTAGCTAATTTGCCCTAGAGATAGTCACATCCAGCTTATGCTCTATATGCTTAATTCTAGTGCCCAGATTCTGGAAATCTGCTCTGATTTCACCTGTGATCCTGTCTGCAGTTTGGGTCAGACCCCTGTCCAACAGCTCTGAGATTTTAGAGAACAAGTCAGCAACATTGAAGGTTACATCAAGAGCCTGTGCTGGGATGGAGTCTGTGTGGGTGGGGGTTGCTTCTAGTGAGGACAGTCCATAAGGCCCCTTGGATCTCTCCAGCAATGACAGGGTGGACGCTGGTGAGGGGGTGGTAGCAGCAGGAGCTGAGTCTGGCATTAGAGGAGGGTATGAGAGGGTTGCAGGGTGAAGGACTTGCCTTGATGCTGCAGATGGCTCCTCCGTGGCCTGGTCTTGTGGCTGAGATGCGGCCGCCATCTTGGAAATCTCCCAGCTGTCCATGGACTCAAATTGGGGTCCCAGGGCTCATCTGGCCTGTCTGCCCGGCATATACCGGTGCACGGGTGCCTCCGCTGCCATCTCCCGTTATTTGTGGGGTTCCTGCCAGCCGAACACCATGGCTATCGATGCTGTGTGGCCGGTGCTGTGCGGAACTCCGGGCTTATGCCGCCATCTTAGTAGACTACGCGCATGCGCCTATGACCTATAGACATTTTTAAGTGCCAAAGTTTGGAGATTTTTAAGTGCCAAAGTTTGTCGTCATTCCACAAGCGGGCGCAATTTTGAAGCATGACATGTTGGGTATCAATTTACTCGGCGTAACATCTTTCACATCATAGAAAAAAATTGGGCTAACTTTACTATTTTCTTATTTTTTAATTAAAAAAGTGTATTTTTTCCCAAAAAAATGTTTTTGTAAGACCGCTGCACAAATACGGTCTGACAGTATTGCAATGACCTCCATTTTATTCTCTAGGGTATCTGCTTAAGAAAGATTTATAATGTTTGAGGGTTCTAAGTAATTTTCTAAAAAAACTTTTAACATGTAAACAAGTGTCAGAAATAAGCTCGGACACATATTTTCTGACCTCTTTACTTATAGAGCATATCAGCCTCTCAGCTGTAGTTTGGCCTTCACACTTTCAATAATATAAGTGCTGCTAATGTCAGACTACTAGCAAGGCTAAAACAAACGGATACAGCGCTGATAACGTGACTGAAAATATAAAGTGCTAAGTGCTAGCAATAAATATACAGTTTCACACACGGGGAGGCGGGACCGGATGTGGATGGAGGAGTGAGTCAGTGAGGAGCGGCGTGAGTGCTCTCCTCACCCCACCTATAGCTTGGTAAAGCTCAGGAGTATATGGCCGGAGGTATCCACTGGTAGTTATGTGTATTCGCTACCTGCCTCCGGTAACCCACTACATGCTACCTGCTGCTGCCTGAAACTAGCTGATGCGATTTGCGGATCGGTGATATGTATGTCCGTATGCCGTTTGTCCTTACCTAAATTGGTGCCTTCTCTCCCAAGAAGCTGAGGTGCTCTCCCCTTCAATATCGTCGGGCCCCCCTGCCGCTTGTCAGGTGTCGCTGGAGCTGTGTGAGACCCGGAAGTGAAGCCGCGATACACTCTCGCGGGAACACGAGCTAAGACACTCACAGTAAGGGCTGACGTCAAGGTGTCAGCAGGGAAGGACCGCTGAGACCGCCGTGAGCGGCATTGGGAGGAAGGCTAATTTGAATGTCGAACGGGGCACCGGATGTGTTGAGAAGACTCTGACCCTGTGTATCTCGAGGAGGGATCCGTTCATCTGGAGGGCGAATCTCTGGAGGGGTGAGTGGAAATTCAAAATGTGAAGTGGGACTGAAGGAAGTGCTGCTATCTTTCATAACACCACCCCTTATGCCTCAATTCTTGGGAAGAAGCCTAAATAAATCATAGAACTTGTGGGACTTGCTGGTGATAGGAAAAGGGGTTGTGGCACATTGTATTATATCAGCTCATACTGTGGAATACTATATTGAGAAGTTTAAACTCAGGGCTATACCAGTCGAAACGTTGGAAAGCTTGAAACATTCCTAAAAATACCCCCTCTATATTAGATACTCCCCCATATTGACTATATTGACTCCTGGCCCCCTCATGTATTGTTGCAGCACGATAGATACTACAAATTAGTTGTGGCCGGAGGGGTTAAAAATGTCGACAAGAAGGAAGGGAGATGAGCAGGCAAATATGGAAGCTATGGGGTCTCGGTCTCTGCGATCAGCTAAAGAGAAAGAAAAAGACAAAGACAAAGGTGGCGTGTCATTGGTAGCAGGGGCAACGGCAGCTGCGGTGGCGGCAACTGCAAAATTGGAGAGACTGGTTAACATAACAGACCATACACCAACGAAAGGGGGGCAGCAGGTACAAAGCAAAACAGCGTCAGACAGGAAGAGCCTGGGCCAGATGAACACGCTCCCAAATAGTACTACAACAAGGAACCCCTCAAACAAAGGTGCGAGTATGGTGGGGAAAACAACAGAAACAAGTAATACCCAGATACATGCAACGGAAGGCGAACCAACCCTTAAAGAAATCCTTACTGCAGTTAACGCATGCAAACAATCTCTGAGCAATATGGCGGATCAAATGAAAGACATAAGGGAAGAACTAGCCCATGTAAGCCAAGATCTCAAGAAAATGGCAGAAAGAGTGACAGAAATAGAAGGGAGAATAAGCCTGCTGGGGGATGACTTAAACCCAATGAAGCAAGAGTTAAAAGCACAGAAAGATCAGATAAAAAGGCTTATGGAAAAATTCGACGAAATGGAAAATAGACTCAGGAGAGACAATGTGAGGATAGTTGGGCTCCCAGAGAAGAGCGAGGGATCAGACCCGGCAGGTTTCGTGGAAAAATGGCTAATTGAAACTTTTGGGGTAGAAACATTCTCACAGCAGTTCTCCATTGAAAGGGCACACAGAGTTCCATTTAGACCCCCTGTTCAGGGTAGCCCCCCAAGAGCTTTGTTATTGAAGTTCTTAAACTATAAGGATAAGGTGACCCTTCTTCGAAGGGCTAGGGAAAGGGGGAACCTGTATTATAATGGAGCCAAGATATCAATGTACCCTGACTTTTCACCCGAATTGCAGAAGCGCAGGATGGAATTTCTGGGTATCAAGCGTAGCCTCCAAATGTATGACATTACGTATGCTCTCCTTTACCCCGCCAGGCTTCGGGTAAATGCGTTGGGGGAAGTCAGATCTTTGAATCCCCAGAGAGAGCGTGAGCATGGTTGGAAGAAAAGAAAGATCAGCTTTTGCCAAAATAAACGGGGGCTGTAAACGAGGAAGGAAAGAGTATAAAAAGATATAACTTGTATGTGTGGGGTGGGGGGACTCACAGGGTTGTTATAGAACAAGATAGGTTTTCGTATGGGTGAGGGATGGAAGAGAGGGAGGGGGGGAGGATGGAGAGTAAGAAGGGCAGGGGTAGAGGAGCGGGTGATGGTCATTAAAAAAGCCTACAAGGGGGACCTAGAATGGTGTGGGGGGGGAGGGGAGGGATGGGGGAGGTGGGAAGAGGAGGATAATGATTATAATATGAAGATACAGAAAAGGGCATGTTTGCACTTTAGGATCGTAAGGAAATTTATATTGCACAAAAAAAAAATTTTATTTTTCCACAAGGTTGCACTGAATACACTAGTAAATTATAAATAGTTATGGTAAATACGTACGTCACGTGTATTATGCATAGGTCCTTAAGACTTGAAGTCACTAAAATAAAAAGGTTGTGGGATGGGGAAAAGCCCCTCTTTTCAGCAGAGATAAGCACTTTAGTTAGTCGGGAACGTAAGGCGTTAGGGAGGGGACCTAGTGGTGGTGTGGTAGTTTTCTTTTTTTTTTTTTTTGCTTTTTTTTTCTTTCTCTCTTTTTCCTTTCTGTGTGTTGGTGTCTTGCTCGCTTCTATTACTGCCTTTTCCCCTTAACTCAAGATCTCCTGTTCACAAACACATACAAGTAATAAATCATGGTCCTGAACATTGGGTCATGGAATGTTAGAGGGTTGGGTTCCCCTGTTAAACGAGCAGCAGTATATGATAGTTTAGATACACTTAAAGTCGAAATTGCCTGTCTGCAAGAGACACACCTGACAAAAGATACTAAAAATAATTTATGGAAGAAGAGATATCAACACCAGTTCCACTCTACATATACCTCCTACTCTAGAGGAGTATCAACTTTGATTGGCAGTGGGGTAGCGTTCACTTGCAGACAGTGCAGGATAGACGATGAGGGGTGGTATGTGTTCCTGCATTGTGTAATGGAGAATCTGGAATGTGTACTGGCTAATTTATATATTCCGCCCCCGTTTAAACTGGATATTATGTATAACCTTATGGAATTTATAATTGACAAGGCTGAATTACCAGTTATAGTTGTCGGGGATTTTAACATGGTCTTGGATAATAAAATAGATAGATTCCCTGGGGGGAAACAGAGTCAACGAAAGCAGGAAAACCGGCTGAAACAATTCCTTCAAGAAGCAGGGCTGCTTGACATGTGGAGAATACGGAACCCGAGGGCTCAGCAGTTTTCGTGCTACTCGAGCTCCTGTGCTTCGCTGTCAAGGATAGACTTAGTTTTAGGTAATGGCCTAGCATCACAAGCAATAAATAACATAAACTATCAACCTAGAGGGGTATCGGACCATTCTCCGCTCACAATCTCGATAAACCCGGGTCATAAGAAAACCTACAGAACATGGAAGTTGAATCCAGCTTGGTTGGAAGTAATAGAGAATCAGGAAGGGGTAATAGCAGAATTGAAAGAATTCATAAAGTTCAACTCGGGCACCACATCAAGGGGGGTGCTGTGGGACGCACTGAAGGCATATTTAAGGGGCTTACATATACAGAAGGTGTCAAAAATTAAAAAAACGTCCCGGGATTGGGAGGAGCGGTTCAAGAGGGAATTAATTGCCGCTGAAAGAGAGTACACAAACGAACCTTCCCCTGAAAAACAGAGAGTGTGGGAAAATAAACAACAAAGGTATAAAGATATAATAATTAGGAAAGTAGAAAATAAAAGGGCATTCCAGAAACAAGTCATGTACGGGGAAGGGGAAAAAGTAGGAAAGATACTGGCCCATATAGTTAGGTCCGGCTCCCCCCCATCCGTGGTCCCGGCCATTAAGACCTCGGTAGGTGAGACAACATCTCAATTAGAAATGATTACTGAGACGTTTAAAGAATACTATAAGAGGTTATATAAATCTAGTGGGACCATGGATGAGGGGGAAATGGACAAATTTTTTCAAAATATCGACATACCAACATTGGAGGAGATGGATGTTGATGAATTGGAAAGACCAATTACTATAGAAGAGATCAAAATGGCAGTATCAGAAATGGCCAATCATAAATCACCAGGTCCCGATGGTCTCCCAGTCGAGATATATAAACAGTATGGGGAGGTACTATTCCAGGAACTTTTGGACGTATTTAACTGGGCAAAAGAGCAAGGGAGGTTACCCACTTCAATGACAGAAGCCACAATAATAGTATTGCATAAAGAGGGGAAAGATTCCCTGGACCCTGGGTCATATAGACCCATATCATTACTCTGTGCAGATGTAAAGATCTTAGCAAAAATTTTAGCTACCAGAGTAAAGAAAGTGATTCATAAAATAGTCCACCCGGACCAGACGGGATTTATACCCCATCGAACAACCAGTATGAACATCAGGAGAGTTCTTTTGAACTTGCAGATCCCCACGGAAAACAGGGGCTCGAGAGCAATTCTTCTGTTGGATGTGGTAAAAGCATTCGACAGCGTAGAATGGGAATATATCTGGAGAGTATTAAAGGAGTACGGTTTTGGTCCCTCATTTATCAACTGGGTTAAAGTATTGTACAATGAACCAAATGCAAAAGTAAAAGTCAATAATGATTATTCGACTGGGTTTAAATTAGAGAGGGGATCGAGGCAGGGATGCCCTTTGTCTCCCATGATTTTTGCCCTAGCCATGGAGCCATTAGCTACAACAGTAAGGCAAGATAGGAAAATAGTGGGGTTCCAGAGGGAGGATGGTGAGGAGCGGATCGCATTGTATGCGGACGACGTCCTCATATTCATGGGAGACACAGAGGGATCCCTGAATCAAGTAATGGATATATTCTCAAGGTTTGGGAAAATCTCAGGATTGTCCATAAATTGGGGAAAATCAGTTTTATTGCCATTAGACCCTGATAGTGTAGATACCCCCTCAAATAATAACAGGTTAGAAATAACAACGCTAACAAAATATCTAGGTATTAAGATAACCAAGGACCCAGAGAGTTACTTAGATAATAATTTAACCCCACTGTTAAAGAAATTCAAAGATAAGATCGAAATATGGAAGGGCCTCCCGTTATCAACAGCGGGGAGGTGCAATTTAATTAAAATGCTATGGCTCCCCCAATTGCTGTATATAATGCAGAACTCGCCAATATGGATAAGCAGGAAATGGTTTGATAAAATAGAAACAATATTTAGAGACCTTATATGGAAAGGGGGATCTCCTAGGATAAGATTGCAGACCCTACAACTCCCCTCGCGGGAAGGGGGATGGCAGTACCGCACCCACGTAGTTATTTTTTGGCAGCCCAGCTGCAGTACTTGGGGAAAAATAGCAATGAGAGATTGACGATCACGGGAGCCCCCCATAGGACCGTGATAGAGACTTTGGAAGCGGACTCCTTTATATATAAAACCCCTACGGTCAAATTAATTAAAAAAGTTTGGAGAACCGTCAAAGCGCTGTTGGGAATGAATGGTTGGATCAAACACACTCCTTTGTGGAACAATAAGAATTTACAAGAACTACAAGAAATAGGAACAATTAAAATATGGGAAAAAAGAGGAATAGAGAAATTAGTTCAGCTATATAATCAGTCTTCACTAAAACCCTTCTCCGCATTAAAAGAAGAATTTGATATACCAGATAGTTCATTATATAACTACATACAAGTTAAACATGCCCTTAAGACACAGTTTGGGGACCAGGGTCCCTCCTGGAATGAGTCCACCGTGCTTCAGAAGCTGGGTGACCAGGAGGGCCACTGTGGGTCTATAGCTGAAATATACCCACATATCTGTAAAAACAGCATAGAGACCCCGGAAAAACTTAAAAGTAGAGGTAAATGGGAGAGAGAGTTGGGCGTGTTTTCAGACGGGCAGTGGAGGGAGATACTAGTGGGGGGACATCGGGTGTCGATTTCCCCTGCCCAAAAGAGTTCACATCTAATGGTACTCCATAGGACATATTACACCCCTAAAAGGTTATTCGAATTTGGGAGGAGAATGGATGCCAACTGCCCTAGATGTCAAGATGAAGGGGACTTGTTGCATATGCTATGGAAGTGTCCGAAATTATTCCGGTATTGGTCAGAGATTGTAGAAACTCTCAATAAGGTCTTCTCCCTAGAACTTAAAATGGACCCGAAATTATGTATCTTGGGAGTAGGGGAGAATATGGACATAGGAACCTGCAAAACTACAATAGTTCAGAGATGTCTCTTTCAGGCAAGAAAGTTAATTGCTCAAAGATGGCAGGCAAGAACCCCCCCACGGAAAGATGAGTGGATTAAAACAGTGACTGAAACAATGTGGAAGGAAAAGGCAGTATATATAAAAAGGAGGAACCTAAAAGCATTTAAAAAACTTTGGAGACCTTGGCTGGAGGAAGTGGGATATCCGCTGTAGTGGAATATAGAGATAATGCCCTTACGAATAGGAATGTTAATATGTGTTGTAATGATGTGAATGGGGGAGGGTGGGTAGGGGGGGGAGAGAGGGGGGGCCGTGGGGAGGGGAAGGGGTAAGGGAAAGGGATAAGGTTATAAAAAATAATAGAGCACTTTTGTTACGGGGTTCTTATGTACATCCAAGAGTGGTGTTTTGTTCGATTAGTAATATGTCACTGTAAGAATACTGTACATTGAGTTGTATTTTGTATGAATATAAATAAAGATGATTAAAATAAAAATAAAAATATATAAATGAAAGTGATATACAAATCATGTATGATAAACTACATATCTCATGCAGTCTAAAAATATATATATACGCAACTCTTAAATGCAAATTGTGAGGCAAATTGTGAGGCGTGATGAGTGTACCACAAAACTACTGCTGATTGACAATATTAACATTAGCATATATGCATACCGCAAATGATGTGAAAAAATAAATATAAAAAAACTTTGAGTGCTACCTAATTGATATACAGGTGCAAAATTTCTAACAATATGGTGATAATAAGTGTTACCAATTATCAGTTACCGAAAATACACAAAAATTCCACAAAACCACCGGGTCGACCCATAGTCGGTGGCATCGGGTCTTTATTCTCTAGACTAGGCGAGTATCTGGATCATTTTCTGCAGCCACTCACCAAAAGATACCCCTCCTACCTCAAAGATAGTAAGGATCTGATAGAATTGATTAGTCCAATGATAATATCTGGTGATTGTTTGTTGGTGAGCATGTCAACTCGCTTTATACAAACATCCAGCAAATACATGCCCTTCAAGCTGTTGAGTGGGCATTAGGAAGTACCAACATGAAATCCAAACAGAAGGAGTTCCTCTTGAGGGCACTTGATATGGCAATGAGCCATAATTTTTTCTGGCATGAAAAGGAGTATTATAGACAGATCAAAGGCGTGGCAATGGGGGCTAAGTATGCCCCCTCAGTAGCCAACATTTTCATGTTGTTTCATGAGTTTTTGGGAAGACCAAGCCATTTTTCAAACCAATATACCAGAGCTGAGGCTCTACAAAAGGTATATTGACAACATTTTTATAATTTGGGCAGGATCACCAGAGTCCTTTTGTGAATTTTTAGGGAAAATTAGTGAAAATTCTCTTAATATCTCCTTTTCTGAGAATTTTAGTTATACAGAGATTAATTTTCTAGATCTTGCTGTCTTTAGGGAGGGGGACAAATTATGCACGCGCACTTTTTTTAAAGATGTGGATAGGAATGGATATATTCCGCTGTCCAGTTGTCACCATCCGAGATGGTTGAGGGGTATTCCCAAAAGCCAAATGCTCAGAGTAAGAAGGAATTGCAGTAAGGAAGATGATTATAACTTACAAGCTAATGTCATTCTGGAACGTTTTAGAGCTAAGGGATATAAATTGGAAGATTTGGAACGTACTAAAAGGATAGTTGGTGAGATGGAAAGAAAGGAGCTATTTAAACCTAAAGTGAGGAAAGATAATGATTATAGCATAGCATTTAAGACAGGTTTTATTAGGCAATATCGCCAATTTGAAAAAAATATTAGAGAACATTGGCCTCTATTGCTGGAAGATGTAGACTTGAAGAAAATCCTACCTGCCCGACTAAGTTTCATCTACACAAAGCCACCTGCACTTAGACTGCAACTGGCGCACAATGTGGTGAACCCACCCAGAAGGGTGTTCACCTTTCTGGATAGGACTGTGTTCTACAGTTGCGGCAGGTGTATGATGTGTAGGACCTCTAAATTCCGGAAAAAGAAAACTACTCGCTTTAGATCATCATCTGATGGCAGGGTTTTTGAAATTAAGAAATTTATCACATGCAATACCACGCATGTAACCTATTTATTATCCTGTCCATGTAATTTACAATATGTGGGGAGGACCACTAGACAGCTGGGGGTTTAGACTTAGAGAACACGTTAACAGAATTAAGAAAGGCTACAAACATCATGGCCTTTCAAACGATTTTAGACTATTCCACAATAGGGATCCCAGTCTTTTGACCTTTTGTGGCATTGATAAAGTGGAGGCACATTGGCGGGGCTCGGACCTTAAGAGAGCTATCTCACAAAATTAAACCCAATGGATCCACAGACTTCGTACTTTACAGCCCCAGGGGCTCAACGTTGAGTTAGATCTAAATTGTTTTTTATCTAATTGGTAAATCTTTACTGTTCTTTAATATTTTTGAGATTGGGGAAGAGGGATATGGCTACATCCTTCTTTTTTACATGTTGCTGTATTATGAATGAATGGATAGTATATTCCTTTTTGGGATTTATTAAAAATATACATCCTATTCATCCATTTTTTTATATATATTTAGTATACAGTGGATATTTTTATGTTTTATATTCCATTTTATTATCTATTAATTCCTATTTTTATTTTATTTTCATTATTTCTATTATTTTTTACATTTTTATTTTTTATTTTTCATTTTTTATTTTATTTTTTATTATTTTTTTATTTTTTATTTTTATTTTTATTATTTTTTTTTATTTTTTATTTTTTATTTTTTATATTTTATTTTTTATTTTTTATTTTTTATTTTTATTTTCATCCCTCTCTTTTGAACATTATCCACTTATCTGTGATCAAACATTCCTATCCGAATATATATAATTTTAATTAAGTTGTAAATTTATGAGATTGAGACATTCATATATATATATCTTTTAGTCCTATGTACACTAATTGTATGCTGTTCATCCTTTGTAATAAAGTTGTTGGGGAATGCAACAGGATATGATGACTCAGGACATGTGGTGGCGGGTGCGTCCCACTAGCCTTGATTGGCTGTCACTTATCCCACACATCCTATATATCTTATGGCTGTGGGTTGGATGTTGAGTCCTTTGATGACGCCCTGGGGGAGGGGCGAAACGCGTCGACGTAACATCCGGCTTTTGGCACAACCAAGTGACGTTCTCCTTCCTGACTCCGTGGAACGCATGCTACTAGCGGCGATCGCGGAGGCCATCTGATTTGCCTGATTGCAACCTGGGAGTATTTGAGTAGTGGCTTGTAGCGCTAGTGATTCACCAACCTCCACAATACTTCACTATATGCTTTTCTTCTGTTTTGGGTGGTCAACTGTAAACTTATGGCTTATTTGATTTGAGCATCGGCCATCTCCTCCACTTATCCACGCAGAGATATCCCTTGCAAGTCACCATTGAAAAAGACTGTCAGTCTAGGAGGAGGAGCTGCTGTATCATTGCAGGGCCGTCCGCCGGTGAATTCTGTGACAAGTCTTGTCGTTGTTACTTTGGGACTATTGCAAGCAGTAATATCTCAATCTTTTGAGCAGTCATTGTTTCAATTTTGTTAGTCCAGTTGCTAATTGGTAACACTTATTATTACCATATTGTTAGAAATTTTGCACCTGTATATCAATTAGGTAGCACTCAAAGTTTTTTTATATTGATTTTTTCACATCATTTGCGGTATGCATATATGCTAATGTTAATATTGTCAATCAGCAGTTGTTTTGTGGTACACTCATCACGCCTCACAATTTGCATTTAAGAGTTGCGTATATATATATTTTTAGACTGCATAAGATATGTAGTTTATCATACATGATTTGTATATCACTTTCATTTATATTTATTGCTAGCACTTAGCACTTTATATTTTCAGTCACGTTATCAGCGCTGTATCCGCTTGTTTTAATTTTCAAAGTACTAGCACTTTTTTACAGCAGCGGTAACATTTGGTTTATTTGTCGCTAGCACTGCTTTTTTCATTTAAATCTACTAGCAAGGCTGGCAATGTTAACTGTGTCACCATTCTATGTTTCTATGATTTTCATTTTACAATATTTCATATTAACCACCTCCCGTCCGCGCTATAGCCGAAAGACGGCTACAGTGTGGACCTAATTTGCCGGGAGGGCGTCATTAGAAGTCCTCTCGTGCTCAAGGGGCCTACTCGCCCCCTGCAGGGCACGCGCGGCGCGCTCTGTGATCAGCGAGTCTATGGGACTCGGCTGATCACAGTTCGGAGTAAGGGGTCGATCCCGACCCCTTACCACGTGATTAGCTGTCAGCCAATGACAGCTGATCATGTGATGTAAACAGAGGCAGTAATCGCCTATTCATCCTCCTCACGCTGGTAGCGTGAAGAGAAAAAAAAAAGCCGATCACCGGCGGCTGTGAGAGGGACATTAGTTCCGATTGTTGAGAGCCTCTGCAGAGGCTTCTGTGCCCACCTGTGCCACCTACCAGTGCCCACCAGCGCCACCTACCAGTGCCCACAGTACCACCCATCAGTGCCCACAGTGCCACCTATCAGTGCCACCTATAAATGTCACCAATCAGTGTCTCATCACCAGTGCTGCCTATCAATACCACCTACCAGTGCCCATCAGTGCCACCTACCAGTGCCCATCAGTGCCCATCAGTGCCACCTATCAGTGCGCATCAGTGACATCTATCAGTGGCACCCATCAGTGCCACCCATCAGGGCCCATCAGTGCCGTCTTATCAGTGCCTATCAGTGTCGCCTTATCAGTGCCTATCAGTGTCGCCTTATCTGTGCCTATCAGTGCAGCCCATCAGTGCCCATCAGTGCATTCCATCAGTGCCCATCAGTGCAGCCCATCAGTGCAACCTTATCAGCGAATATCAATGAAGGAGAAAAATTACTCATTTGCAAAATTTTATAACAAACTATGAAACTTTTTTTTTTTCAAAAATTTCTGTCTTTTTTTGTTTGTTTAGCAAAAAATAAAAACCCAAGTGGTGATTAAATACCACTAAAAGAAAGCTCCATTTGTGTGAAAAAAATTATAAAAGTTTAATTTGCGTACAGTGTAGCATGACCATGCAATTGTCATTCAATTGACAGCGCTGAAAGCTAAAAACTGGTCTGGGCAGGAGGGGGGTTTAAGTGCCCAGTAAGCAAGAGGTTAACCTTTAAAATAAAAAAAAGTTTGTGGTTCATTACTTAGCCCTGACAATAAATTAGGAAAATATATACAAAGCCACAATGCATTTCTCAAATACTTGGCTTGCTACTGCAAAAGTTATTTCATAGTGACAGAAATGTGAAGTAGCATTGAGAGGAACAGTTGTAGAACATCAGCTTCAGCTCTCATTTCAGCTCAAATCAAGTTCCAGCAACTGAACACAAGCACTGTTCCAGCTCTGAACTTGCCTAGAAATGTAAGGAGCTCAACTTCAAATCAGAGACACCAACAAACCTTGCACCTGCCACCTGGAAACTATATATAAGTTTAAGCACTTACTCAATGCAATATGTTTAGCCAGTTGACCTCCGGAAGATTTACCCCCTTCACGACCAGGCTATTTTTTGCGATACGGAACTGCGTTACTTTAACAGCTTTCCGACCAGCCGCCGTAATTTTATTGCGGCAGGTCAGCATGAGCACGCGAACCGTCGTAGCTTTACGTTGGCCCGCGGGATCGGGATAGCAGGCCGCTGCACAGCGGGGGTGCCGATGCACGTGGCCGACGGTCGCGATGACTGCCGGCCACGAGCGATCGCAATCATGAGAGACAGAACAGGGATGAGTGTGTGTAAACACACACTTCCCTGTTCTGTTCTGAGAGGAGTGACAGATCGTGTGTTCCTATTAGCTAGAAAACACGATCCATTACTTCCTCTAGTCAGTCCCCTCCCCCTTCAGTTAGATACATACACTAGGGAACACAATTAACCCCTTGATCGCACCCTGGTTTTAACCCCTTCCCTGCCAGTGACATTTTTAAAGTAATCAGTGCATTTTTATAGTACCGATTGCTGTATAAATGTCAATAGTCCCAAAAATGTGTCAAAAATGTCCGATGTGTCCGCCATAATTTCGCAGTCCAGATAAAAGTCGCAGATCGCCGCCATTACTAGTAAAAAAATAATAATAATAATAATAAAAATGCTATAAATCTATCCCCTATTTTGTAGACGCTATAACTTTTGCGCAAACCAATCAATATACGCTTATTGCAATTTTTTTACCAAAAATATGTAGAAGAATACATATCGGCCTAAACTGAGAAAAATGTGCTTTTTATGGGGATATTTATTATAGCTAAAAGCACAAAATATTGTGTTTTTTTCAAAATTGTCGCTCTTTTTTAAAAAAAAATTAAAAACACAGAGGCGATCAAATACCACCAAAGGAAAGCTCTATTTGTGAGAAAAAAAGGTTGTCAATTTTGTTTGGGTACAGCGTCGCACGACCACTCAATTGTCAGTTTTTTTTTGTTTAATACGTTTTTATTGAATTTTTATGAAAGAAAATAATTACAAAAAGAAACAGTTATGTCACAAACTGGGTTCAAACATTAAGGGAAGCAATTTCAGTTTCAATGCTCGGATATATACAAACAATATCAAGAAGCCTGAGATACATTAAACAATACTGTATATTCAGAGAGGAGGATGAGAGTCAATGTATCAATTGGGTAGAAAAGAAGACTTCTGTCATTATAAACAAAGAAATCAAAATGTAAAAACAAAATGAGAAACCTTGCTTCAGTTAGGTAAAAGAGATGTAATGTAGCGAACAGAAAGCATAAGATGCAGAGAACTTGATAATAGAAGAGAAAATGAAAAAAGAGAAAAGGGGGGATAGTAAATAGGATAGGGGGTAAGGTGGGAGGGAAGAAGGTGAGGGGGAGTGCTGGCATACATGTGCGAAATGTTGAGTGATCAAAACGTTTTTTTTTTTTTGTTTTTTTTTATGACGATATATAAGTAGTAGATTTATGAGATCTGTACAATAATATCCTTGTATGTAGAGGTGGACTGAAATTTTACCCAAGGAGCCCAAGTGACTGAGTGTTTATCTGAAGTCCCTTTGCTGTTATGGGTGATACTCTCCATGAGTTGAACTTCATCAACCCTCTGCAACCAGGTCCTAACAGACGGAATTGCCGCTTGGCCCCAAAAGGCGGGTATTAAAGCTTTGGCTGTGTTCAAAAGATGAGGAATGAGTGAACGCTTATATGGGCCTATGGAGGTTGCAGAGGCATGAAAAAGGACAGTCCATGGGTCCATGGGCAAATTGACCTCCGAAATCTGTGAAATCAAGTTGCAGATGGCCATCCAGTAGGAGCGAATGAGTGGGCAAAACCACCAGATATGTGCATGAGTGGCTTCGTTCCCACAGTTCCTCCAGCACAATGGGGAACTGGCGGGGAACATTTGGTGAAGTCTAACGGGGGTATAATGCCACCTAGTGAGTAGTTTATAATTGACCTCTGCCATCTTAGAAGCTAGGGAGGAGGTGTGGGCCAATTGTAAGATCCTATCCCTTAGATTGTCTGAGATGGGGGAACCCAGATCAGCTTCCCATTTTGCTAAAAAGGGTGGAAACTCAGGATTTTGAAGGGCAATAATAGCTCTATAAAATAGAGAAATACTATGTAAGGGAGGGTCTTTTGGGTAGAATATATCTTCTATTCGATTTAGATCTTGCAAACCTCTAAGCGGATGAGGGAGAGAGCTTAAGAAACACTGTAGTTGATAATATCTCCATTTGTCTAGAAATGAGGCAGGTTTAGGGTCAATGATCGAATGTAATGGTTTAAGTGAATTGCCACGGAGGACGTGATGTAGTAAGAGAGGTTCTCTGGGTCTCCAAGCTTGGAAACCGGGATCTAGTAAACCTGGTAGAAAATATTTGTGGTTAAGAAGAGGTGTTAAAGGAGAGTTATAACCCCATGAGAGTTTTTTATGTAGGGCGTCCCATATAGCTAATGAGGATATAGTGAGTGTTGAGGTGGAACGGTCAAGATTCCTGTAGGAGCGGGGTATCCAAGGAACTACCGAGAGGTCAGCGCCGCTCAAAAGGTATTCAAGTTGGACCCATAATTTTGAATCAAGAGCATATTTCCAGTCGGCTACCCTAGAAAGTACAGCCGCTTGATAATACGCCTTAAAATTAGGTAGTGCCAGTCCCCCAGACATCTTGGAGCGAAATAGTATCTCTCTAGATATCCTGGGGTGACCGTTCCTCCAAATAAAACGGGAGATCATGGTTTGCAAAATAGTGAAGAACCCCACTGGAACCCCTAGTGGGAGCATTTGGAAAAGAAAGAGTATACGGGGCAGTATATTCATTTTAATAATATTTACTTTTCCTAGCCAGGTATGAGACAGACTGGACCATTTTCGTAGATCTTCCCTAATCCTGTTAAGCAATGGAATGTAGTTGTGTCGGAAAAGGGAGTGAAGGTTGGGAGTGAGGTAAATTCCTAGATATTTCATATGTTTTGGTTCCCATCTAAAGGGGAAGAGAGGTTTCAGGGAAGACACCTCGGATTGGGAGAGGTTAATGTTTAAAATTTCCGATTTTGATAGGTTTATTTTGAAATTAGAGATTGATTGAAAGACGGAAAATGCTGACATTAGGTTAGGTATGGAGATGCGGGGTTGTTGAATAAAAAATAATATGTCATCAGCATATGCTGCGTATTTGTGGGAACTTTTACCAACTCGAATACCTTGAATATCATCATTGTTCCTAATTGTCGCTAGAAAAGGTTCCAAGGTAATGGCAAAAAGGAGGGGGGACAGGGGGCATCCCTGTCTTGTACCATTATGTAGAGCAAAAGAGTCACTCAGCGTCCCGTTGATTCTGATTTGTGCTGTGGGGTTAGAGTAGAGGGATAAGATACGGTAGAACATCTTAGGACCCAGTCCAAAATGTCTCAATGTCATTCTAAGATAGTCCCAGTCCACCCTATCAAACGCTTTTTCAGCATCAGTGGAAAGGAGTAGGGTGGGCTGGGCGCTTCTCCGAACATACTGAATTAGGGAGATCGCTCTGAGGGAATTGTCTTTTGCTTCTCTATTGGGAATGAAACCTGATTGATCTTTGGAGATCCAGTTGGGCAGAAGGGGGAGTAGGCGATTCGCCATTACCTTGGCAAATAATTTGATATCTGTATTTATTAATGAAATTGGCCTATAACTATTACAGAGGGTAGGGTCTTTATCAGGTTTAGGGATGACAGTAATGTGAGTGGAGAGGGATTCTGGGCGTAAGCCTGAGGATTGGGAAACTGAGTTTGCATAAGCTGTAAGACGGGGAAGCAGGATGTCACTGAATGTCTTGTAGTATAGAATAGTGAACCCGTCTGGGCCGGGTGCTTTTCCAGAGGGAGTGGACTTCAAGGCAGCCTGGAATTCCTCTACCGAGAAGTCTGCCTCTAGTTCTTTAAAGATAGATGCAGGTAATTTAGGTAGTTTAGCTTCTTTTAAGTAGGAGAGCATGCGTCTACGTCTCTCTTCCTGAGGTAAAGAGGATAAGTCATTTTTGACATTGTAGAGATCTGCATAGAACTCCTTGAAGGCCTTGGCTATGTCTGGGGTTGCATGCGCGAGCTCTCCTGATTGTAGTTTAATTTTGGGAATAAAGGACTGCGTTTGTTTAGCTTTTAATGACCTAGCCAATAACCTACTTGGTTTGTTTCCCCATTCATAGTATTTTTGTGATAAGCGTTGGAATTTTCTCTTAGTGTCTAAGTTAAGAAGAGATTTTAATTCCTCTCGTTTAAGTGTGAGTGATTGGAGATGCTCATTATGGAGAGACAGTTTATGTTGCTTATCAAGAGCGGCTATTTGTTGTAGGGCCTGTTCGAGTCGCTGACCATGCTCTCTTTTCAATCTAGCACCAAGTTCAATGAACCGACCTCTAATAGTGACCTTATGAGCTTCCCAAACAATGGAGGGGGAAGTATCAGAGGGTTTGTTTTCCTTGAAATATTGTGAGAGATGAGAGGACATTATGGAAACCTCAGCTTCATTAGTAAGAAGGGAATCGTTGAGTTTCCAGTTATTAGTGCGGCGTGCTAGGGAAGGCATGGACAGCGTCATCGAAACAGGTGCATGATCCGAGATAGTTGCGGTGCCTATGTGGGCAGACTGTAAGAGGGGGAGGTGGAAGTGATCTAGAAATATATTGTCAATTCTGGAGTATGAGTGATGTGTTGTGGAGAAGTGTGAAAAGTCTCTTTCTTTGGGATGAAGGAGGCGCCAGACATCCATAAGTTGGAGGTCTAAGAGTCTTCTTTTAATGAATTTCAGGCGTTTAAAAGAGATATTAGATCTTCCTTGGGACGTGTCTAGTGTAGGATCTAGGGACATGTTGATATCACCTGCTAATATAGTAAGACCTTTGGCGAATTGTGATAATTTGGTTAGGATTTTTGATAAAAAGGTAGGTTGATTTTGGTTTGGACAATAAACGTTTGCTAGAGTACATTGGGTATTACCGATGAAACCCTGGAGGAAAAGAAAGCGGCCTGAATCATCTGCTAGCATGTCAGATAAACGAAAGGATATGCTTCTGCTAAACCCAATAGCCACTCCCTTAGCTTTGTTAGTGTCAGATAAGCTGTAGTACCATTGCGGAAAAAGAGGTGAGGTCAGTTTAACCGGTGTTGTATGAGTTAGATGTGTTTCCTGAAGAAAAACAATAGAACAAGCGGCTTGTTTTAGTTCACGAAATGTTTGGTGCCGTTTAGCTGCGACATTAAGACCTCTAACATTATATGATAGGAGTTTCAGTGTAGTCATTGTTACATCTAGGTAGAGTACTTCAATCTATGCTTCCATGTATGCCAGCAGGGGAGAGGGAGGGGGGGGGGGGAGGAGAAAGAAGAGAAAGTGAGGTAAGGAATAGAAAAAAAAAGGAGGAAGGAAGAGTGAGCTTATAGAAAAATCATATACAAGAATTAAAGAACTTTTGGGAAACGCATGAATAACACGCAGAAATCTGCAGTGGTCCCATTGGGGAAAGAGAGAGCGAGCGGCCATCCAAAACCTTAAACAGGGATTGGGTAAAATATAACTTTTAAGGTCGCACGTCCTCGTCAACCCCAGAAGGAGGGGGGGACTGGGATGTGTTGTCGGGGAGGAGCAATATAAGAGACGTGCCCCAACAACGCTCAGCCTATATCATATAATCAACTTGTAATAAAAAATAGACAAAATTAGTTCCAGTTAAATAAAAATAAGGGGTCATGTAGGTAGAGACAAAAATCAACTTAAACCGTAAGATACCTATTGAGCAGCATAAGTTGTAAACCAATACTGATGTAACAACAGACTAACAAAAGAACATGAAAGGAGAACAGTTGTCAAACTAAACATAGGTCAGAGTTTACCAAAAATAGTCAGGTAAGTGTACCAAAAATTAACATTTGAAATCTGACTTGGCGTCAATTTTGCTGTAGGAGAGTAAGCCTCTGTACTGGTGAGTCAAGATTGAATGAAAAAAGAGCAAAGGACAAAGTTGCGCAATTCATCCATTCTTTTGTGCAGAGCCCGGTAGAGAGGAGCGACTTGCCTTTGAAGGGGTTTTTCTCCAGACTGAATCTGTAAGATTCGAGAATTTAGGAATGGAGTTCTGCCAGCCTGGGAGTTCCAAGGGTGGAAGATTAAGAGCTTGCAAAAAGGTTGTAAGTTCCTCCGGGAACCTTAGTGTGTGGGATCGGCCATTTTTTGTGGCAATCAGGCAGGCTGGGAAGCCCCATCTGTATGTGATCCCGTCTGTGCGCAAGAGGTCAAGAAGCGGTTTTAGAGCTCTGCGACGGTCTAAGGTGTCTTTGGAGATGTCTGGAAATATGGTGATGGTCGCCCCGTCAAAATCTATGTTAGGCAGGCCCCGCATCTTCATCATAATTGCATTTTTATCTTCGAAGTAATGCAGGCGACAGATAACGTCTCTGGGTTGGTCAAAGTTAGTGTTGCGGGGTCTCAGAGCCCGGTGTACCCGGTCAAAGCGGAGTGGTGCGGTGACAGGATTACCCATAATGGTGTTGAAAATGCCTCGTATTGATGGTTCTAGGTCACTGTCTCCAGTAGCCTCGGGTAGACCTCTGACCCGTATGTTGTTTCTTCGATTGCGGTTCTCGAGGTCTTCGAGCTTGTATAGGGAGGCCCGTTGAGCAATTGCTAGCTGGGTAACAGTGTCCTGCAGTTCTTTAATAGCTAGAGCTTGGGTGTCTTGCCGTTGCTCCGTCTCCTCCACTCTGACTAAAATGTGGGACATGTCAGTCCTAACTGCAGTTATCTCTTTTTTAATAGATCTTTCCAGGTTATGAAACATGCCTGCAAGTTCTTTTTTAAGACCGCTCATCAGCGTAGTCATTTCGGAGCCAGCAGGGGAACCTGGGTCATCCATAAGATCGGAGCAGTATGAAGAGGCTGGAGAGCTTCCCCTCACAGAGGCAACGTGAGATGAGGGAGAGGCGCTCAGTCTCGAGGTTCGGGCCTGAGTGTCACGTGCGTTAGACAAATATTGTTGAATAGAGCCTGCAGATATTGAATTAGACAGTGACCTTTTGCCAGATCTTTTACCTGCTGCAGAACGAGATTTAGCTGATTTGGAAGGCATAACTGGAACTGTTAGGCCGGTTGTCGTGTGGGGCACCTCTCATTTACATTTGCTCAGTGTCAGTCATATTTCCACATGCTGTGGCTGCTTGTAGAGGTTTACATGAAAAATCAAAAAAAAGAGAGAAAATAAAAAATTTAAAAACTTTGCGGATATTGAAAGTCCCACCTCAGCTATAGATCCAGGGGAGAGTTAATTGAAGCAGATTCTAGATGAATAGGTGCAATGTTTGCATTGAGCAGGTGAAGGCACAGATGTAAGTGGGGAGTATTTGGTGTACTTGGAGTACAAAGATGGCCGCCGACCTCCGTGGGTAGGCCGGAGCCTCGGACTTTCCTGACAATTTAAGCCGGCCGGGTGAGCACCGATAGCGCGGAGGTCTCGGGTGGCTTCTTATGGGCCCAGAAACAAGAATTTCCTCTGATGGGGGGCCGGCCGAGAGGTGGATGTTAGGTGGAGGAGTATCAGGTACTCACCGCTGTGTAGAAGGCAGGATAGGACGGAGCGGTAGGCCGCGGAATGGCGTCGGACCCCCGGAGGTCGGCGTGGCAGAGGATGGATCTCCGGATGGAGGATACCGGGGTGGAGGAATCCCAGGTGCGGGCAGGATGCAGTGCGGGAGCTTCTCGGGGGTCTCCGGTCCGGAGTAATGGAGAACGGGAGGCTCCGGGTGCCAGGTAAGGCCCAAGATGGCGGCGGGCGTCCGAGGCTCGGACTGAGTTGTAGGCCCCGAACCGCTTCCAGGGGTCAAAAAGGGCCAAAAAGATTAAATATTCCCCAGGGGTCGTAGCCAAGAGTGTCCAGATACCCCTGAGGTGTGTAGGTAGCCACGATGGGTAGAGGAGGGGTAGGGATGGCTTTGGATGCGGGTAGTCTATACAGAGCAAAGGCAGTACACGTCCTCCCTGTTGAACGTCCGGACACGCCCCCCTCCACTCAATTGTCAGTTAAAGCGTCGCAGTGCCGAATCGCAAAAAATGGCCCGGTCATTCAGCAGCCAAATCTTCCAGGGCTGAAGTGGTTAAATGACAATTGCGCTGTCATGCAATGCTGTACCCCAAAAAAAATTCTGATCAACATTGCGTTTTTTATTTTTTGCGCTATAAACAAAAAAAGACCGCCAATTTTAAAAAAATAACTTTCTGCTATAAAACACATTCAATAGAAAAATGTAAAAAATCGAATTTCTTAGATTTGTATTATTCTGCTACATATTTTTGGGTAAAAAAATCCCAATAAGCGTATATATCCAAACGTTATAGCATCTACAAACTATGGGATATATTTATGGAATATTTTTTTATACTAGTAATGGCGGCGATCAGCGACTTATAGCGGGCCTGCGATATTGCGGCAGCCAATTGGACACTAACTGACACTTTGACACTTTGCGGGAACCAGTGACACTAATACAGTGATCAGTGCTAAAAATATGCAATGTCACTGTACTAATGACACTGGCTGGGAAGGGGTTAAACATCTAAGGCGATTAAAGGGTTAACTGTGTGCCTTGCCAGTGTTTTTGTGTACTGTATGTGCTGCTTTTACTAGGAGAAGAGATGGATTTTATTCTCTGCTTCACAAGTACACAAAATTCATCCCTTCCCCCCTGCCAGAACAGAGATCTGCCTTGTTTACATAGGCAGATCCATATTCTGTGTGTTTCACACACGAACAGCGGCTGCTGGCAGACATCCATTGCCCGGCTCCTGCAGAATGGCTTCTGCTGTGATTAATCAGCAGAAGCAGGCCACTGGCACACGTGCACCACCTAGACGGTAGTCCAGAATCACGTGTACTTATAGCATGTGATTCTGCACAGGTTCAGATATACTTTTGGAAGGCTCTAGCGTTTCGCCAGATACCAGCAAGAGAAAGATAGGATTTCAAACTGCCGCTGCTTTGCAGCTATTTTAGCAAAAGGGAAATGGCCAGAGTGAAAGTGCGGGGTGAAACATTGGGGGTTATTTATGAAAGGGAAATCTACTTTGCACTACAAGTGCACTGCAAGTGCACCCGGAAGTGCAGTCGCTGTAGATCTGAGGGGAACATGCAAGGAAAATAAAAAACAGCATTTTAGCTTGTACATGATTGGATGATAAAATCAGCAGAGCTTCCCCTGATTTCAGATCTCCCACTCAGATGTACAGCCATTGCACTTCCAAGTGCACTTGTAGTGCAAAGTGGATTTGCCTTTCGTAAATAACCCCCCCCCCCCCCCCATTGTGTTACTAGGCTGCCCAACACTGATTTAATTGCATGAGAAGAAACATGAGATGTGTCATACTTTCCTGACATCATGGCAGCAATAAGGACATTGGGCAGTTATTACATGGACATTTTTCATCAGAATATCTGAAGATGAGCTGTTTGGGTGCATGCATAAAATGCATAGAATGTCTAAGAATGTATATGTTTCCAGAACCTCACAAATATCCTGTATGCCAGAAACGGGACAACAGGATCCCTCTTTTTTAGACCAGATTCTAGCAGGAATAAAACCAGTCCCTCCGAATCTCAATACATACACCCAACTCACACTGTAGCCTCTCAGCAAAAGATATCAACTTTACCCAATTCAGATTTAAATGTGATTAATTTATCCGCATATACTCATTCCAAAGAAGAAGAATCGATTTTGAAAAAGGGATTACATTTTTGCCCCAGTCACAATTTGGATAGGTTTGAATTTTATAAAGACCTTCAACTATTTGTTCGTAAAATCATTAAAAAAAAACTCTATTCCAAACAACAGGGTGTTAGAGAGTGCACCCCCCAGGAAAATAAGGCACTTGATCAATTAATTTCCCTCCTTGAAGAAAGTGACACAGCAGATCTAATTGACTCTATAGACCTATCTTGAATCTTACAAGCTGTTGAACAACAAGATCTATACCCTCAAACAATTCCTTCCAAATCCACACTTAAGAAAAAATCGGACTTATGTCCACCCCCGAGCACTAGCCCTAATGCTGCGGCCTTTTTAAAATTAGTCAATAATGACCTAGAGAAATTAAAATTAAACACTAAAGGGTCTCCCAATCTGAATAAAAAGGAATTTGAAGCACTTAATTCTTTAACAAATAACAAACAAATTACCATTAAACCCTCAGACAAGGGTGGTAATGTCGTTATTTTAAACAATGAAGATTACAAAAAAATGTGTATGAAAATTCTCAACAATCCCGACTGGTACCGAAAAATCCCAGCAGGCATTGTTGAGAAATATAACAAAAATTTCCACACCTTGATCGATTCGGCTTTTCTCAACAACACTATTACTAAACAAAAGTGGAATTTTGTCAGAAATAATTTTCCTAAGGTTCCTACCTTCTACGCATTACCTAAAATTCATAAAAATCCTCTTAACCCACCAGGTAGACCGATTATTTCGGGAATCAATTCTATTAGTGACAATGCCAGTAAACTAGTAGATGAATATCTAAGACCTTATGTATCGGTCTTGCCATCCCTTATAAGAGATACCGTCCATTTATTACAGATTCTAGAAGAGCTAAATATTTCTGACCAAATCTTATTCGTCACAATAGACGTAGAAACACTTCATAGCTCCATCCCACATGATAAAGGCCTGGCAGCCATAAAACACATTCTCCAACAAAATCCAGCCAACGATCCGAAGTACAATGAATTTATCCTTGCATTGCTTGAATAGATTCTTAAACATAATGTTTTCACCTTCGGCGGTTCCCACTACCTCCAGGTGCAGGGAGTTGCGATGGGGACATGTTGTGCCCCATTGTACGCTAACCTGTACCTGGGGGAGTGGGAACGAATGTTTTTGACCGATGAAGAATTATCAATTTATACTCGTCACATTGTGGGATGGCTTCGTTATATTGATGACATTCTAATCTTCTGAGATGGCCCCTCCCATATATTGGACGAATGCCTCTTACAAATGAATAGAAATAACTTTAACCTTAACTTCACTATGTCCTATGACAGACACTCTATCACATTCCTTGACCTAGAAATAAACCCAAAACGAACAAGGGAAAATTTCTACTAAACTATACAGGAAAGATACTGCAGGAAATACAATTCTACACGCTACCAGTCATCATCCACAACCCTTAATTAACTCCATTCCGTATTCTCAATATTTGAGAATTAAACGGAACTGTACTGACGAGGAGCATTTCATAAAAGAAGCCGTAAAATTACGCACTAGATTACTCGCCAGAGGTTATTCACATGCCTGCCTCAAGAGATCTTATAAACAAGTGGTAAAGAAACCAAGAGATACCTTGCTTTATAACAATAAACGCATGGATAACAACCCATTAAGAATTATCACTACATTTAGTCAACATCAACATGAAGTCAGAACCATCGTGGAAAAATATTGGCACATGCTAACTTTAGACCCAACTATAGGCCACTTTGTTCCCGAAAAACCATTATTTACTTTTAAAAGAGCTCCCTCTATTGGTGATAGAGTTGTTAGTAGTGAATTTAAGGGTGAACACAGCAGGACACATTGTAAAGTGAAGGGCACCTACATGTGCGGTGCCTGTCACTATTGCAAGTATATGTTAACCCAAAAAAATCCTACTTTACCTAATGGCAAGGTGTTTTACCCCAAGCACTTTGCCAACTGCAAAACTTTTGGAGTCATCTATATGCTCCAATGTAGTTGCGGTTGCTTCTACATTGGAAAAACTAAGTTGGAATTCTGGAGGAGGGCCTATAGGCATATTACTAGTATGCAAACCTGTGACCCAGACCTCCCCCTTGGATGCCATGTCAACATTGTGCATGGTGGAAATTTTCCCAGGATAAAATTTTTAATCCTCGACAGGATACATCCCAATCCAAGGGGGGGTGATTTGAATAAGACCCTCCTCCAGAGGGAAGTAAAATGGATCTACTCTCTTAAAGCCACTTTGCCCCCTGGTTTGAATGATACTCTATCCTTCAAGCCATACCTTGAGGGCTTTTCATCTGGGGGAATGGAGAGATAATCCCTCCTTTTCACCAACATAGGACAAATTCCATCTTTATATTAATCAATTTTTTAGTAATGGAAACCCTTTCTTGTTCCTTTACTCCTGTAGTTGTTATAATATAGTCCATCTGATGTGCCTTTGGCAAACAAATACGTATATATATACATAACAAACTGTTTGTTTAATTTAAAATACAACGCCTCTATGGATACCATAAATTTATATGACACCAAGATCTGTGATGTTTATATAAAAATTGTACCATTCAATCATGTATTATAAAGATGAATTTCTGATGGATTATTTGTATTTCTTTCCTGTACAGGACATGCAATTGGACAGGCTCAATAGGATGCTCTATATCCTTCTTTATTCCAAATTCACAGTGATTTATATTTATTCCTTGTTAATTGTTTTTTGTTTTCTTTCCCTTTCCCTCCCCTCCCTCCTTCCCCTCTCTTTTCCTTCCCCATTCACAATTCTCTCCCGTCCTTCTTTCCCAATCCCTCCCCCTTGCTTTCTCCTTTTCTTCTTCTCCTCCCTTTCTCCCCTCTGTTCCCCCCTCCCCTCGGCTCTTCTCGGGTAGCGCCGGCCGGGGGAATTGCCCGGCACGGAAAGCCGCCCAGCCTCCTAGCTGGGCGGCGTCTTTTGGAGGATGATTTCGGAGGATGATTTCCCATCTCCGCCCCACATCCTCACTCTTGCTACTCCGGCGGACACGCGCAGTCCGCCGGAGTGCCTTCCCATGTCGGTGGACGGGGTGTGCGGGATGCCGCTCCGATGTACTGGCGCTCTGCGCGTGCGCGGTGGGGGCGGCGCCGCGCACACCCAGTCCAGGAGGCAGCTACATAGGTTTCCCTGGTAACCGTCCCACACATCAGCTGTGAGCTATTATTGCTCCAGCTGATTGGGACCTAACACGCTTTATAAACCCCACCTATACTGCTCTTAGACCAGGCATTATTCTATAGGTTCTAGACTGTGCGGTCGGTTCTTTTAAAGCTCCCCACTGATACAGGTATTGTCTGTTACATATATGATTGATTTTGATTTACAACCTTCAATGTATGCTTACACTTACACCAGGAATATTTTCCCAGTACCGGTATTTATTACATTTTCTAGTTCCCAATTTCCCAGTTTAACATACACTTTTAATTTCATGTTTATTTTTAATTTTTAATAAAACAATAGCCCCAATCTAAACTGTTACTCATGTTCATTCTAATGATAGACATTGAATTCTTTATTTATAGGTATTTACCTATCATATTTACTCTTGAATACTATCACTATGATTCTACACTATTATTTCTTTGTATGAATCATACTATTATCATGTGAACTTTTTAATGGCAAGGCTCTATTTCTCATAGGGAACATGAAATGAATCATTATATTATTATCTACCCCCCTATTCTAATGTATATAGACATATAGATTAAATTATCTAGTTCTCTTATTGAATTAATACTAATATAAGCTATAGATCATATATTACTACCAAAAATAATTTCATTACTTTCTATGCAGCCGATACTGCCATCCCCACACATTTTTTCTGTCTATTACACTCACTATATTATTTAGACATAAATGAATATGCAAAATAGACAGATCATGCAAAATAACCTTTCTATTTCTACTTATATCACTTACTATTGTACCTTTATATCTTTTCTTTATCCCCAGGGATTCCTCCTTTGCCTCAGTATATTCCCTCGGCTGGGCCGTCTCTGGTGAGGTGCATGAGGGATCCCCCCTCCCCCACCCTCCACCAGATTTTCTATATATGTCATTTGTATGTACAATTTTCAAACATAAGACCTATTGAGTACCAGCCCTAAAACTTGATGCCATTCCAATTGCAAGTTCTTATGGTATCTAACCAACCCATGTTCAAACATTTCTACAAATCAACTATATGTAAGTGTTTAAATATAAAGCCTAAATTTAATATTCACTGCTGATACTTGTACCTTGATTCCTTTCCTTAAACTGATTTTCTGTACATTTAACTTCATTTTAGATTAGCTTCACTTAAACTTCTACACCCATGAAGAAAAATTTGACATATATATCGAAACGCGTTGGGTGTAAAGAAAATGTATTATCTATAACATTATACATGTGATGTATGAATAACCAATGCCTGTTATATACTATACTTGTTTTTGGAGTTTTTCTTTTTCAATAAAATTTATGTAAAAAACTTTTTATAGACAATTTTGTATATTGCCTTACTATCTAGAGTGCCTTAAAAGTCCACTTAGGGGAACTTTTTTGCCTTTTTAAATATTATTATCGGATGTGGCACTCCCCCCTTTACTACATGGTCTGCCGGTCTACCTCTATTCGTTTATGTTTCCAGAAAAGTCTTTCTTAGTACCTAAACTTTAATTTAATTTAGTAGTCTATTTGAATGTCTGGCCCAATGAGGACATACTGTACCTCTAATGTATAGTTTAGATAGCAAAAGAAGAATAGGTATAGGAGCCTCTGAAGAACAGAAAGGACTAATGGGGGATATAAGGGCTGATAAGAGTGACAATAGCCGTTGTGTGTGAGGGATATATTATAACTAGCACATGTAATGCCCTTTAAACACAATAGGATTTTCCGATGGAAAATGTGTGATAGGACCTTGTTGTCGGAAATTCCGACCGTGTGTAGGCTCCATCACACATTTTCCATAGGAATTTCCACCACACAAAGTTTGAGAGCTTGCTATAAAATTTTCCGACAACAAAATCTGTTGTCGGAAATTCTGATCGTGTGTACACAAATCTGCCGCAAAGTGCCACGCATGCTCAGAATAAATTAAGTAATGAAAGCTATTGGCTACTGCCCCGTTTATAGTCCGACGTACGTGTTTTACGTCACCGAGTTCAGAACAATCGGATTTTCCTTTGTGTGACCGTGTGTATGCAAGACAAGTTTGAGCCAACAGCTGTCGGAAAAAATCCATGGATTTTGTTGTCGGAATGTCCGATCAATGTCCGACCGTGTGTACAGGGCATAAGAGTTATGACTCAATGTGCTAGCCAACTGGGACTCTCATCATTTATTAAAATTACCATTTTGAACCCTACCTCTTCAGGTGTTATACGTAATGCCTGAGGAAGGAATCTAACAGGTCCCCAGATCTTCTTACTTAAATAACTTAAGTTACCAGTGTCATGCCTTCTTTAATAAGGCTTGTGATTTTCCTATTTACCCTTTGATTTAATTAGATTGCTCTATGCTGCCATCTAGCGACCATTTTGCATAACTGCGCTATATCTATTTCATGTAGTCATTTAGTATAGCTGGCTAGTTTTGGTACATGAAAGCCTCCGTACTTTCTATCCCATCAGGCCTTGCATCAGCTTCCTCCACCATTTTCATCTTTTCCTACCATGGAAGCATACACATCTGCTGCTAAGCTCTACGTTAGCCATCCGGATCCATCTTCGGTATGTTTACTAATTGTATCTTCAGCTAGATAGATAGATAGGTAGGCACTAATTGTATGATCTTTATTAATTGCATTTTGTCTGTATCTGTTACAGTTTTACTCTATCTTGTATCAATAAAAGTTCAAAAGGATTCTGCGCCGACTGGAATGCATTGGTATGAGAGGAGTTAACAGTGTGCCCGAATACACCTCAGTCACGTGTAGTGAGGGGCATAACAGTAAAACGAAGGCTTCTAAGCACGGCTGGCATACAGAACAGCAGTAAAACGAAGGCTTCTAAGCACGGCTGGCATACAGAACAGCAGCAAAGCAAAGGCTTCTAAGCACGGCTATCATACAGAACGCCAGTAATACAGCAGTGTTATCAGCTTCCATATAGCCGGACACCATGTCACAGACAAAGTCAGAGCACTTCACAACAAGGTCAGAAGTTTACTCCACGAGCACAAGGAGGTCAGTGAAAAGCGAAACAATTGCCATTGCCCGCGCAAAGGCGCAATCTGCAAAAGTAAAAGCTGACTTTGCGGTAAAGGAGGCCAAAATAAAAGCTGCATTCGCCGAAAAAGAAATAAAAGCTGCGGCCGAGATGCAACTTAAATTAGAAAAGTTACGTATGGAAACTGCATTGGAGGAACTAGCTGCAGAGAAGGAGTCAGCGGCTGCTGCGGCCGAGGCAGACATCTTAGAAGAACTTGCAAAGCCCACCAGTGAGCGGCTCAGCAACGTACTTGAAAGAAAATCCGTTCCTGACGACGGTACAGAGCGTACCTCAGAATATGTGCGGCGACACGCCGAACCAGACAGCTGCCCACTTACAGCACCGAGAGCGGAATCAACCCCTGCCATTCACATGCCTTACGTCAAGCAAGAAAGTAAACCCGCACTCAGTCAGTTTTCAGCACATTCTGCAGCCAGGCTATCAAAACACTACGTCACAGTTGACCAAATCGAAAATGAAGAACGACGGGTTAAAAGACACAGCGACTGTATCTCTGATGACCGCAAATACCCACCATGTTCCTGGGACAACAGAGCGCCCCCTGGCTACTCACACAACAATCAAGGTATGTCAGATTTCTTCAAGTTCTTAGCACGACGTGAACTGTTAGCAAAGGGACTTGCAAAGTTTAACGATCGCCCTGAAAGTTATAGAGCATGGCGTTCGTCCTTCAGAAATGCAACTAGAGACCTTGAGCTAAATGCAAGTGAAGAAGCCGACCTCTTAGTCAATTGGCTGGGGAATGAGTCGTCAGAGCATGCAAGGAGAATCAGAGACATTAACATTAATTACCCAAGCAGAGGGCTGAGCATGATATGGGAAAGGGTTGATGAATGTTACGGTTCCCCAGAAGTTATAGAAAACTCTCTTTTTAAAAGAATAGATGACTTTCCCAGGATTCCTAACAAAGGCTACCAGAAGCTAAGAGAATTGAGTGACCTAGTGACAGAACTCCAAATAGCCAAAGCAGAAGGAGACTTGCCAGGCCTTGCCTTTCTGGACACAGCCCGTGGCGTTAACTCTATAGTGCAAAAGCTACCTTACAGCCTACAAGAAACCTGGATTTCACGAGGCTCCAAATACAAGCAAAAGCACAACGTCCCCTTCCCACCATTCTCTTATTTTGTGAACTTTATTCGCTATCAAGCAAAGGTTAAAAATGATCCTAGTTTTGACATCTCATCATCTGACTCTGCTTACCCTAGGTCAACTAAGCCTGCTCTAACCCGCAACTTCAAAGACGCACCTGTTGCAGTACGCAAAACAAGTGTATCTCCAACACAGGATCCAAGCAGAGAGTGTCCTCTTCACAAGAAGCCTCATTCGTTGTCAAAGTGCAGAGGTTTTAGAGAAAAGACTCTACAAGATCGCAGAACCTTCCTCAAGGAAAACAGACTTTGTTACAGGTGCTGCGCATCAACTTCTCACCTTGGGAAAGACTGTAAGGTGAGCATCAACTGCTCTGAGTGCAACAGCTCAGAGCACAACACAGCTCTACATCCAGGGCCAGCGCCATGGACTCTTACCCCCTCACCCACAGTGGACGAGCACGGCGGGGAGCAACAAGACACAGTACCTCCTGTAGTTACACCCCGGTGCACCCAAGTCTGTGGAGAAGGTCTGTCTAACAAATCCTGCTCTAAGATTTGTCTTGTCACAGTTTACCCCACGGGTCGCAGAGAAAAGGCAGTGAAGCTATACGTGATCCTGGACGATCAAAGCAACAGATCACTCGCCAGCTCAGCCTTCTTTGACACTTTCAAAATCAAGGAAGCCGGCTCTTCATACTTACTTAAGACTTGTACAGGGGTAAGTGAAGAAACTGGGAGAAGAGCCATTGGTTACCAAATCGAATCCTTTGATGGTCAGACAACCCTGCCTCTGCCAACTCTAATCGAGTGCAATCAGTTCCCAACTGATAGAGAGGAGATCCCTACACCAGAGGTGGCACTTCATCATGGACATCTGAAGGGCATAGCACATCTCATCCCTGAACTGGATCCCCAGGCCGAGATAGCGCTTCTCCTTGGGAGAGACATCATCAGAGTTCACAAGGTGAGAAAACAAATCAATGGTCCCCACAACTCCCCCTATGCCCAGAAGCTAGATCTAGGATGGGTCATCATAGGCAACGTATGCCTAGGGAGTGTTCACAAACCAACCAGCGTGAACTCTCTCTTTACAAAGACACTAGAAGGTGGGCGTCCATCCCTATTTCAGCCTTGCACCAACAGATTCCTTGTAAGAGAGAAGCCTGCCAGTGTAATTCATTCCAACCCTTACACCGCTAATCTTCTTTGTCATGAAGACAGAGATCATTTAGGGTGCTCAGTTTTCCAAAGGACTAAAGAAGATCACAAAATTGGCCCATCTATTGAAGATCATATCTTCTTGGAGATAATGAGACAGGGATTCTACAAAACCAACGAAAACAGCTGGGTGGCACCCCTGCCTTTCAAAGCGCAGAGACCCCGTCTTGCTAACAACAGAGAACAAGCTTTGAAACGCTTTTCTTCCCTCAGATCCAATTTTCAAAGAAAAACAGAAATGAAAGGGCATTTCTTCTCATTCATGAGTAAGATGTTTGAGGATGACCATGCTGAGATAGCCCAACCTCTAAAAGACAATGAAGAGTGCTGGTACCTACCAATCTTCGGTGTCTACCACCCCAAGAAGCCAGGTAAAATCCGGGTAGTGTTTGACTCCAGCTCACGGCATCAAGGGGTCTCATTAAATGATGTCCTCCTAAAGGGACCAGATCTCAACAACACACTTCTTGGTGTTCTCATCAGATTCCGCAAAGAAGCAGTTGCCATAGTTGCAGACATTCAGCAAATGTTCCACAGCTTCCAAGTCAAGGAAGAACACAGGAACTTCTTGAGATTCCTATGGTTCAAAGACAATGACCCTACTAAAAACATTACAGAATACCGCATGAAAGTGCACGTTTTTGGTAACAGTCCATCTCCTGCTGTTGCCATCTATGGACTTAAGCTATCTGCCCAAGAAGGTGATAAAGACGTTACACAGTTTATTGAAAGAGACTTTTATGTAGATGATGGTCTGAAATCACTTTCTTCACCTGAAGCTGCAATAAGTCTACTCAAGAGGACTCAAAGCACGCTTGCCTCTTCAAATCTCAGACTGCATAAGATAGCATCAAACAGCAAGGTCGTCATGGAGGCCTTCCCTTCCCAAGATTATGCCAGTGACTTCAAAGATCTGGACTTAGCTACAGACTCCCTTCCTATGCAACGCAGCCTAGGACTCAACTGGGACCTCAAGTCTGACACCCTTACCTTTCAGGTTGACCAAGAGACAAAGCCCTTCACACGGCGAGGTGTCTTATCCACCATTAACAGCCTGTATGATCCACTCGGGTTTGCAGCACCAATTACCATCCAAGGTAAGATTCTGCTTAGAGAGCTTACTGCAGACACGTGTGATTGGGATTCTCCACTACCTCCTGAGAAAGAGACATTATGGGTAACATGGAGAGACTCTTTAAAGACTTTATCCAACCTACACGTACATAGACCATACACCCACTTTCCTCCCACAAGGGTTCAGTCTACAAAGTTATGTGTATTCTGTGATGCTTCAGTTAAAGCAATAGGAGCAGTAACCTACCTCAAGTCAGTAGACATTGAGGGCCAAGTTCATATTGGGTTTGTTATGGGCAAAGCCAAGCTAGCACCATGTCTTGAAACCACCATTCCAAGATTGGAACTGTGTGCTGCTGTACTAGCAGTAGAACTAGCAGAACTTATTACATCTGAGATGGATCTAGAACTCGAGGACACAGAGTTTTACACAGACAGCAAGGTAGTGTTGGGTTACATTTACAACGAAAGTAGGAGATTCTATGTCTATGTACACAACAGAGTCCTAAGAATCAGGAAGTCCACACAGCCCACCCAGTGGCATTATGTCTCAACTGATCATAACCCAGCAGATCATGCTACAAGGTCTGTACCAGCATCCCGTCTCAAAGACACTACATGGCTCACAGGACCACCCTTCCTGTACAAGTCAGTGCCTACCACTCCAGTAAGGGAGACATATGTACTGCTAGAACCTGAATCTGACTCAGATATCCGTCCTCAGGTTTCCACACTACATACAACAATTTCTAACCAACTGTTGGGATCCAAGCGCTTCCTCAAATTCTCCACTTGGAAGTCCTTACAAAGAGCTACTGCTTGCTTGGGTCACGTAGCCAGATCCTTTAAACGTACCCCTACAAGACCAAGTTGTTTCAAAGGTTGGCATTACTGCCACAAACCATATACAGTAGATGAACTCACAGAAGCAAAAAATGTAATCATCCGCTGTGTCCAACAAGAGACTTATGCAGTAACACTAGAATGTCTTCAAAATAGCAAGAACATTCCAAAGAACTGTCCTCTAAGGAAACTCAACCCCTTTATAGACAATGAAGGACTGTTAAGAGTTGGAGGACGTATTTCAAATGCAGGACTTGATAGTGGTGAAAGTAATCCTATCATAATACCAAACAACCATGTTGCGTCTTTACTTGTGGAATTCTACCACACACAGATAAAACACCAAGGACGTTTGTTCACCGAAGGAGCCTTGCGTGCAGCTGGACTCTGGATAGTGGGAGCCAAGAGACTTGTGAGTAAAACCATTTTCAAATGTATCACCTGTCGCAAGCTTCGTGGTATGTTTCAAACCCAGAAAATGGCAAACCTTCCTGCAGACCGACTCAGTACAGAACCCCCTTTCACAAACGTCGGCCTTGATGTGTTTGGGCCTTGGGCTGTCATTACACGACAAACCAGAGGAGGCAGTGCCAACATAAAACGTTGGGCTGTCATGTTTACTTGTATGTGCATTAGAGCTGTACACTAGGGATGAGCTTCGTGTTCGAGCCGAACCCATGTTCGACTCGAACATCGGCTGTTCGACCGTCCGTCGAATTGCGAACGTTATGGGCCGTTCGCGCCAAATTTGTGTGGCGCGTCACGGCCCATAATTCACTGCGGCATCGCAGTGCATTGCTGGCTGATGATTGGCCAAGCATGCACTATGACCCGCATGCTTGGCCAATCACAGCGCCGTCAGTAGAGAGAGCTGTAATTGGCCAAAGCCAGGGTGGCTTTGGCCAATTATGGCTCAGGGGATTTAGTACACGCCCCACACTATATAAGGCCGCCTGCACGGCGGCCCTGTGTAGTGTGTTCCGGTGTGCTGATAGAGAGAGAGACAGACAGTGTCATTTGATTTGAGTTAGATAGATTAGGCTAGATCTGTTCCTGCTATTTACATTTAGTGCAGTGCGTCCTGCTCACAGTGTTCAGCTAGATCCGTTCCTGCTATTTACATTTAGTGCAGTCAGTGCGTCCTGCTCACAGTGTTCAGCTAGATCCGTTCCTGCTATTTACATTTAGTGCAGTGCGTCCTGCTCACAGTGTTCAGCTAGATCTGTTCCTGCTATTTACATTTAGTGCAGTGCGTCCTGCTCACAGTGTTCAGCTAGATCCGTTCCTGCTATTTACATTTAGTGCAGTGCGTCCTGCTCAGTGTTCAGCTAGATCTGTTCCTGCTATTTACATTTAGTGCAGTGCGTCCTGCTCACAGTGTTCAGCTAGATCCGTTCCTGCTACTTACATTTAGTGCAGTGCGTCCTGCTCACAGTGTTCAGCTAGATCCGTTCCTGCTATTTACATTTAGTGCAGTGCGTCCTGCTCACAGTGTTCATCTAGATCTGTTCCTGCTATTTACATTTAGTGCAGTGCGTCCTGCTCACAGTGTTCAGCTAGATCTGTTCCTGCTATTTACATTTAGTGCAGTGCGTCCTGCTCACAGTGTTCAGCTAGATCCGTTCCTGCTATTTACATTTAGTGCAGTGCGTCCTGCTCACAGTGTTCAGCTAGATCCGTTCCTGCTATTTACATTTAGTGCAGTGCGTCCTGCTCACAGTGTTCAGCTAGATCTGTTCCTGCTATTTACATTTAGTGCAGTGCGTCCTGCTCACAGTGTTCAGCTAGATCTGTTCCTGCTATTTACATTTAGTGCAGTCAGTGCGTCCTGCTCACAGTGTTCAGCTAGATCCGTTCCTGCTATTTACATTTAGTGCAGTCAGTGCGTCCTGCTCACAGTGTTCAGCTAGATCTGTTCCTGCTATTTACATTTAGTGCAGTCAGTGCGTCCTGCTCACAGTGTTCAGCTAGATCCGTTCCTGCTATTTACATTTAGTGCAGTCAGTGCGTCCTGCTCACAGTGTTCAGCTAGATCTGTTCCTGCTATTTACATTTAGTGCAGTGCGTCCTGCTCACAGTGTTCAGCTAGATCCGTTCCTGTTATCTTCCTACTGACAGGCAGGCTTGTCTGGTTACAGTATATAAAGCTACCTGAAGAAAATTACAGGTGTTCTATCCCAGCTTAGTGCAGCTACAGGCCATTAGTATGTCTGGAAGGCCAAGAAGGAGAGGCAGACAGTCACAAGCCAATAAGAGAGGGCAAGCAGGCTCTGTGTCTAGTGCTGGTCGTGGAGACGGTGCATCCTCATCAGCACGTGGCCATGGGACACGCTTGGCCTTTTTTTCGGCAGCTGGCCGTGTTGAGCCGCAACATGCGGAAGACTTGGTCGAGTGGATGACCAAGCCGTCCTCATCCTCCTCATCCTCTCTCACCCATGCCCAGGGTGCTTTGTCTGGCAATGCAGCGGCCTCTTCCCTCAGCTCAATGTCATCAGTGACTCCTTCCCTAGCTCCACCATGTCCTCCTGAGGATTCCCTCGAACTGTTTGACCACAGTGTTGGGTACATGCTCCAGGAGGATGCCCAGCGTTTGGAAGGCTCTGATGATGATACTGAGCTCGATGAAGGCAGTAACATGAGCACGGACAGAGGGGGTGCCCAAGAAGGACAGCAATCTGGCAGTCATGCTCCCCCTGCTGCAGCATACTGCCAGGTTTGCTCCAGTGATGAGGAGGGAGGGGATGATGAGGTCACTGACTCAACGTGGGTGCCTGATAGGAGAGAGGAGGAGGAGGAGGAGGAGGAGGCGGCACATCACCAACGAGGCAGGATGCCCTCCAGGGGCCAGCCTAAGGGCAGCACATTGACTGCATCACACCCCAAAGCTCCACATGTGCAGGGCGCTGCAGTCTCTGCGCGTTATTCAAAAAGTTCTTTGGTGTGGGCCTTTTTTGAGACGAGTGCATCAGATCGCACCGCTGCTATTTGCAACATATGTCTCAAGCGTATCTCGCGTGGCCAAAACATCTCCCGCTTGGGTACCACATGCTTGACCAGACATATGTTGACCTGCCATGCAGTTCGTTGGCAAGCATATCTAAAAGACCCACACCAAAGAACAAAGAGGATCTCTCCTTGCTCCTCATCAGCTGAGATTTCCAACCCCACTAGACCTTCAGTCCTCTCTGAGACCTGCAGTGAGAGGAATGAAGGTGTAGAATTAGGTGTGTCACAGCCAAGTACTTGTGGGCAATCTGCTTTTGGTACACCGACGTCAGATTGTACCAGGCAAATTTCCCTGCCCCAGCTGCTGCACCGCCGAAAGAAGTTTGCTCCCAGCCATCCACATGCCCAGCGGTTGAATGCTAGCTTGGCAAAATTGCTAGCACTTCAACTGCTGCCTTTTCAGTTGGTAGACTCTGCCCCCTTCCGTGAGTTTGTGGAATGTGCGGTTCCTCAGTGGCAGGTACCCAAACGCCACTTTTTCTCACGGAAGGCGATTCCGGCTCTCTACCGGCATGTGGAAGGCAATGTCCATGCCTCGCTGGACAGGGCCGTCAGCGGTAAGGTGCATATTACCGCTGACTCATGGTCCAGCAGGCATGGACAGGGACGTTACTTAAGTTTCACGGCGCATTGGGTGACTCTGCTGGCAGCTGGGAAGGATGCAGGACAAGGTGCAGTAGTGTTGGAGGTTGTTCCGCCACCACGCCTCCAAAATGCTGATTGTGACACACCTCTCTCCTCCACCCCCTCCTCTTCTTCTTCCTCCATGGCCTCTTCCTCGGAACCAGCGGTGCTCCGTAGGCGTTCAAGGGGCTACGCAAGTACGCAGGCCAAAAGATGCCATGCGGTGCTTGAGCTGGTGTGCTTGGGGGACAGGAGCCACACTGGGGCAGAGGTTCTGTCAGCTCTGCAGGGGCAGGTTCAGAGGTGGTTGACGCCACGCCAACTTAAGGCAGGAATGGTGGTTTGCGACAATGGCACCAACCTCCTCTCTGCCCTCCGACAGGGACAACTGACCCATGTGCCCTGTTTGGCTCACGTCCTTAACTTGGTGGTGCAGCGGTTCTTGGGCAGGTACCCGGGCTTACAGGATGTCCTGAGGCAGGCCAGGAAAGTCTGTGTGCATTTCCGCCGGTCATATAATGCCAGTGCTCGGCTGACGGACCTCCAAAAGGAGTTTAACCTGCCCAAGAACCGCCTAATCTGTGACATGCCCACCAGGTGGAACTCAACGTTGGCCATGCTGCAGCGGCTGCACACGCAGCAGAGGGCCATCAATGAGTACCTGTGCGACTATGGCACCAGGACAGGGTCAGGGGACCTTGGTTTTTTTTCCCCACGCCAGTGGGCCATGATCAGGGATGCATGCACTGTCCTGTCACCATTCGAGGAGGCCACGAGGATGGTGAGCACTGACAGTGCATGCATCAGTGACACTGTCCCCCTTGTCCACCTGTTGGAGCACACGCTGCGTGGAATAATGGACAGGGCACTTGAGGCAGAACAGAGGCAGGAAGAGGAGGACTTCCTTAGCTCTCAAGGCCCCCTTTATCCAGACAGTGTTCCTGCGTGCCCGCCGATCACACAGGAAGAGGACGAGGAGGAGGAGGAGGAGGAGGAAGATTGTGTCAGTATGGAGGTGGAGCCTGGCACTCAGCATCAGCAGTCTTTAAGGGATCAGTCCCAAGGAACACATGGACTTGTACGTGGCTGGGAGGAGGTGGCTGCGGACGTTGTTGTCCTTAGTGACCCAGAGGACTCCGGACCGAATGCCTCAGCAAACCTACGCTGCATGGCCTCCCTGATCCTGCAAAGCCTGCGTAAGGATCCTCGTATTCGTGGTATCAAGGAGAAGGACCAATACTGGCTGGCAACCCTCCTTGATCCACGTTACAAGGGTAAGGTTGCGGACCTTATCTTGCCATCGCAGAGGGAGCAGAGGATGAAACATCTTCGGGAGGCCTTGCAGAAAGGTCTGTGCAACGCGTTCCCAGAGACTGGGAGGTTACAAACTCCTGTTTCTGGACAACGTGTTGCTGAGGCTTCGGTCAGTCAAAGAAGGAGCGGTGGAGAAGGTGGCCGTCTGACCGATGCGTTCAGACAATTTTTTGGTCCGCAGCCCCAAGGTATGATCGGTTCCAGCAACCATCGCCAGCGTCTGTTTTACATGGTGCAGGAATACCTAGGGGCAAGATCAGACTTGGACACCTTTCCCACCGAAAATCCTCTGGGTTACTGGGTCTTGAGGATGGATCACTGGCCAGAGCTTGCACAGTATGCAATTGAGCTACTGGCCTGTCCTGCATCCAGCGTTCTTTCGGAACGCACATTCAGTGCTGCTGGAGGCGTGGTAACCGATCACAGGGTGCGTCTGTCCACTGACTCGGTCGATCGGCTGACCTTCATAAAAATGAATCAGTCTTGGATCACCACCAGCTACCAAGCACCTGATGCTGATGTAACTGAATAATTTTTTTCATATCCCTTCAAAGACTGCCTATGCTGATGCTGAGTGACTATCCCTGAGTAATTATCCTCTTCCTCCTCAATCATCACGCTGATAGCTTGTAAGAACATTTTTGGTTCTGGGCGCCACCACCAGTGCCTAAGGCACAATTTTTCAGCCCCTGTTTAACAGGGGCGTGTAATTACAATTTTTGATGTAATACTTTGCAGCAGGGCTCGTTCCTGCATTCCAACTAGAGTGTCTGTGAGGGGTTGCAGTGTTGTGGCACCAGCACCAGTGCCTAAGGCCCAATTTTTCTGCCCCTTTCTAACAGGGGCGTGTAATTACAATTTTTGATGCAATACTTTGCAGCAGGGCTCGTTCCTGCATTCCAACTAGAGTGTCTGTGAGGGGTTGCAGTGTTGTGGCACCAGCACCAGTGCCTAAGGCCCAATTTTTCTGCCCCTGTCTAACAGGGGCGTGTAATTACAATTTTTGATGCAATACTTTGCAGCAGGGCTCGTTCCTGCGTTCCAACTAGAGTGTCTGTGAGGGGTTGCAGTGTTGTGGCACCAGCACCAGTGCCTAAGGACCAATTTTTCTGCCCCTGTCTAACAGGGGCGTGTAATTACAATTTTTGATGCAATACTTTGCAGCAGGGCTCGTTCCTGCGTTCCAACTAGAGTGTCTGTGAGGGGTTGCAGTGTTGTGGCACCAGCACCAGTGCCTAAGGCCTAATTTTTCAGCTCCTGTTCAACAGGGGCATGTAATTACAATTCTTGATCTAATATTTCACAGCAGGGCCCTGTGAGGGCTTACAGTGTTGTGGCCACAGCAACACCTAAGGCCCAAATTTCTGCTGAGTATATAGGGCAGGACCCTACTTTCAAACATCTAACTTACAAACGACTCCTACTTGCAAACGGAAGGAGACAACAGGAAGTGAGATGAAATCTACCCCTAGGAAGGGAAATTCTCTCCTGTAAGAGTTAATATGGGAAAACAATTTCTCCTTTCCACTGATGCTTTCCAATCCTTGTTCCACAAAAAAACCCAAATTTTCAAAAAACATTTTTCATTGGGACAAAAAAGTGAGGTGAAATCTTCTGAAGAGGAGGAAAGACAGCAAAACAAATGTCACAGGGGTGATAACCCTTCCCTATGTTTTCCAAAAAGCTTAAAAAAGATTTTTTGGCTGGAGCTAAACACGTTAAAAATGTACCCGTTCAAAATTACAAAGAGATTCTACTTAACAACAAACCTACAGTCCCTGTCTTGTTTGCACCGCCTGTATACTGCTGTTCAGAGTATATAGGGCCTTTCCTTATTTTAATTTGGGTGCGGGGTTCCCCTTAATATCCATACAGGACCCAAAGGGCCTGGTAATGGACTGGGGGGTACCCATGCCGTTTGTCTCACTGATTTTCATCCATATTGCCATGACCCGACATGACATTAAACCCGCAAGCAGTTTTAAATGAGATTTTTTCCTTTAAAAATGACATTTGGTGCAGGGACTGTTCTAAACATGGGAAACACGCGTCACTTTACAGGCATACTATAGACACCCCCCAGGTACGATATTTAAAGGAATATTTCACTTTTTTTTTTTTTACTTTAAGCATCATTAAAATCACTGCTCCCGAAAAAACGGCCGTTTTTAAAAGTTTTTTTTGCATTGATACATGTCCCCTGGGGTAGGACCCGGGTCCCCAAACCCTTTTTCGGACAATACCATGCAAATTAGCCTTTAAAATGAGCACTTTTGATTTCGAACGTTCGAGTCCCATAGACGTCAATGGGGTTCTAACGTTCGTGCGAACTTTCGGTCCGTTCGCGGGTTCTGGTGCGAACCGAACCGGGGGGTGTTCGGCTCATCCCTACTGTACACATAGAAATAACTGAGTCCTTAGACACATCCAGCTTTATCAATGCCCTGAGACGTTTCATCTCTATTAGAGGCCCTGTCAAACACATACGCTCTGATAGAGGGACCAACTTTGTTGGAGCTTGCAAAGAATTGAATATCACTTCAAACCTCGACACAGAACGTGTAGAGAGATACCTTTCAGAACAGGGTTGTACATGGACATTTAACCCCCCACACTCTTCTCACATGGGTGGTGCCTGGGAGCGTATGATTGGTATTGCTCGAAGAATCCTAGATTCAATGTTTCTACATTTGGGAACTTCAAAACTCACACATGAGACTCTGACAACCTTCATGGCTGAAGTATCAGCTGTAATGAATGCCAGACCTTTGACATCTATACCTAATGATCCTGATGATCCTTTCTTGCTTACACCTTCCACTTTGCTCACTCAGAAAGTTGAGGTGATCACAGCTCCTCCAGTCAATCTAGACACAAAGGACTTATACAGATGTCAATGGAAAAGAGTACAAGTGTTAGCTGACACCTTTTGGAACAAGTGGAAGAAACAATACTTGTCTAATCTACAGACCAGGAACAAGTGGCAAGACAGCAAACCCAACTTACAGCCTGGTGCCATCGTTCTCATGAAAGACTCTCAATCCAAGAGAAACGAGTGGCCTTTGGGTTTGATAACCCAAGTGTTTCCCAGTGAAGATGGAAACGTCAGAAAAGTTGAGCTCAAAGTCATTAGGCAAGGCCAGCCTAAACTTTTCCTCAGACCTGTTTCTGAACTTATTTTGTTACTCTCCTCCGGAGTGCCATGATGTGTGGTATCCGTGGGAAACCAAGCGGGGAGTGTCATGCCTTCTTTAATAAGGCTTGTGATTTTCCTATTTACCCTTTGATTTAATTAGATTGCTCTATGCTGCCATCTAGCGACCATTTTGCATAACTGCGCTATATCTATTTCATGTAGTCATTTAGTATAGCTGGCTAGTTTTGGTACATGAAAGCCTCCGTACTTTCTATCCCATCAGGCCTTGCATCAGCTTCCTCCACCATTTTCATCTTTTCCTACCATGGAAGCATACACATCTGCTGCTAAGCTCTACGTTAGCCATCCGGATCCATCTTCGGTATGTTTACTAATTGTATCTTCAGCTAGATAGATAGATAGGTAGGCACTAATTGTATGATCTTTATTAATTGCATTTTGTCTGTATCTGTTACAGTTTTACTCTATCTTGTATCAATAAAAGTTCAAAAGGATTCTGCGCCGACTGGAATGCATTGGTATGAGAGGAGTTAACAGTGTGCCCGAATACACCTCAGTCACGTGTAGTGAGGGGCATAACAACCAGTAAAGGGTATCATTTAGATTCCAAACTTTTTACATTAATCACTGCCCAAGATGGTTCAAGACTCTACCTCTGAAACCCCCCTCTGAGAGACATCATTGTGACAAGCTCAGACTTGGTCAAGATCAGGACTCTTTCACTATATCTTTGAATTATTTGAAATGAGATCAGTGAGTGAATCCTTACCTGTAAAGTGTCTGTAAATATCAAGTTATCCAACAACGAACAACAGTCACCCTCTCATGCTGTCAAAAGCATGTTTAAATTATAATGAAATGGAAAATGCTTCTGCTGAACAACTTTTTCCGCAATCTTACTGAAACGTATTTCAACTGTATCCATGAACCTTAACAAAAACAAATATGTGGAGAGGACCATTAAAAGTAACTAAAACTGTAACTGTGAAAGGGTAGAAGGTCAACAAACAGCAGAAAGGGCATATTGGGTGGTTATTCAGAATCCAATACTATAGTGACTATTCACTGAAATATGCCAACTGGGGTATAATAGCAAGGAAACTTCTGCTGACCTCAGAGAGTTTCCATGTCATAGTGCCCAGATCAGCACTGTTCAAGCTATATGAATATGTCCTTTTTTCTTTGGTTCCCGTTACTAATGAAGGTATTGCCAAGCCCAAATGACTGTGACCACAAGAAGTTGGTAGTTATTTATATTTAATACTGCACTTTTTTACTTTATGAATGTTCTGTTTTTAGCCTATAGCTTATTCAGCATACACAATATCAGTCTGTCCTAGTGATGGATACCATATTGAAAGTCTTATTGGTGAAAATACCAGAGAGATGAAGTTTCTAGTCCCAATCAGATTCTCAGATATTTAATGTTTCCAGTGTAGACCAGGGAAAAAAAGGGAGTACCTTGCTTGTTTCTACGGGAAACTCAGACAGTTATTTTACTTTATTTGTGTTTTTAATGATTCTTACTCTGAATGGTCTAAGGTACCCCGAGTTTTAGCATTGGAACCCTTACATTTTAATTTATTTATAAATGTTAGAGTCTGGGATTAAAAGTATCATTTCAGTGTTTGCAAATGACACCAAGCTATGCAGTGGAATAACGTCCTTACAGGATGTCTCCAACTTACAAGCCAATCTCAATGCATGATTTAATTGGGCAACTAAGTAGCAAATTAGGTTTAATATTGATAAATGTAAAGTTATGCTCTTGGGGCTAAGAATATGCATGCATCATACTAGGAAGAGAACAGCTGGGGGAGTCAATGGTGGAGAAGGATCTGGGTGTTCTGGTAGATCATAAGCTTAATAATAGCATACAATGCCAAGCTGTGGTTTCCAAAGCAAGCAAAATCCTTTCTTCTATTAAGAGAGGTATTGACTCCAAAGAGAGAGATATCATTTTGCCCCTGTACAAATCATTAGTAAGCTCTAATCAGGAATATGCAGTTCAGTTTTGGGCACCAATTCACAAAAGGGATATCGGGGAACTGGAGAAAGTGGGAAGGGCAACCAGACTGATAAGAGGCATGGAGGAGCCCATAAACAAGATTAAAGCATGGATCTATCCTGACTTGTATCAACAATTCAGGCTGGTGATGATGGTGTAATGGTGTGGGGGATATTTTCTTGAGACACTTTGGGCCCCTTAGTACCAATTGAGCATTGTTTAAATGCCACAGCCTACCTGAGTATTCTTGCTGACCATGGCCATCCCATTATGACTACAGTGTACCCGTCTTCTGATGGCTACTTCCAGCAGGATAGTGCACAAAGCTCAAATCATCAAATTATCTCAAACTGGTTTCTTGAACATTATTTACAGTTCACTGTACTCCAATGGCCGCCACATCATAGGGATGTGGTGGAACGGGAGATTCGCATCATGGATGTGCAGCCGACAAATCTGCAGCAACTGCGTGATGCTATCATGTCAATGTGCACCAAAATCTCTAAGGAATGTTTCCAACACCTTGTTGAATCTTTGCCATGAAGAATTAAGGCAGTTCTGAAGGCAGAGTTCCCGGGGTTCCAACCGGGAACTAGCAAGGTGTACCTAATAAAGTGGCCGGTGAGTGTAGTGAACTTGGTGTTGAGATATTCACTTTAAGATCATCACAGAGGACAAGGGGGCACTCTTTATGTCTGAAGGAAAAGAGATTTGATCTCCAAATATGGAAAGGTTTCTTTGCAGTAAGAGCTGTGAAAATTTAGAATAGACTTCCGCAAGGGCTAGTTCTGTCTAGCTCATTAGATTGCTTTAAAAAAAAGGTCTGAATTCTTTCCTTAATGTACTGTACATAATATAACTGGATTACCTATAATATTTAAAGACATTTAAAGATCCAGGGAATATCTCATTGAATCTAGAAGGATCAGGAAGGATATTTTTCCCTGCTGGAGCAAATTGGATCATGCTTTGCTGGGTTTTTTGTCTTCCTCTGGTTCAACTGTGGGTATAGGATGATATATATAGGATTCTATATATTTTTCTCCCCCTTTTATTGGTTGAGCTAGATGGACTTGTGTCTTTCGACAACCAGACTAACTATGTAACTATATGTGACCAGAAAGTGAGTAGTTATCAGAGAAAAAAAATAGCAGTGAAAAAACAAAACAAACCTTTGACTGCTGTTTTGATCTTTCACATATTTGACCTGTTGCCGATATTAAAACTTCTAGCTGGAAATTAAAAGTAGGTTGAATTTTAAAACTGTCAGCATAAACACTGCACGGTTAGCTTAGACCTCATTCGCACCTAGTGTCCCCTAAACATGTATTTTTCATGCAATGTGCATAGGCAGCCTATTCACTTGTTTGCCCTTACCAAGACTGATTAAAGTGGATGTAAAGGCAAAAAAAAATGTAATGCATCTCTGCACATTCCCTATGTTTTATCCTTTGAACATGTTGCAAGTACAGAAAAGTAACGGCTGTTGTGCCTGAAATATTGTTGGCTCTTACCTTAACCAATTCAGCCCCGGAAGGATTTACCCCCTTAATGACCAGGCCATTTTTTTGCTATACGGCACTGCGTTGCTTTAACTGACAATTGCGCGGTCGTGCGACACTGTACCCAAACAAAATTGATGTGATTTTTTCCCCACAAATAGAGCTTTCTTTTGGTGGTATTTGATCACCTGCGGTTTTTATTTTTTGCGCTATAAACAAAAAAAGACCAACAATTTTGAAAAAAAACAACTTTTTTTACTTTCTGCTATAATACATATCCAAAAAAAAAAAAAGTAACAAAAAAACGTATTCATTAGTTTAGGCCAATATGTATTCTTCTACATATTTTGGTTAAAAAATCCCAATAAGCATATAATGACTGGTTGTGCAAAAGTTATAGTGTCTACAAAAAGAGGATATATTTAGGGCATTTAAAATAGTTTTTTCTGGTAATGGCAGCGATCTGCAATTTTTAGCGGGTCTGCGACATTACGGCGGACATATCTGACCCTAAGTGACACTTTTTGAGGACCAGTGACACCAAAACAGTGATCAGTGCAAAAAAAAAATGCACTGATCAATGTATAAATAACACTGGCAGGGAAGGGGTTAACACTAGGGGCGATCAAAGGGTTAACTGTGTTCCCTGGGTGTGTTCTAACTGTGTGGAGGATGGGCTCACCGGGACAACACAGAGATCGCTGTTCCTGATTACTTGTTTACATAAGCAGATCCCCGTTCTGCCTCTCTGTGGAGTGATCCCGGGTTGCTGGCGGACATCAAATCCGCGGGACCCACGTGTGCGCTCTCCAGCCTAAGCTAACCGTGCAGTGTTTATGCTGACAGTTTTAAAATTCAACCTACTTTTAATTTCCAGTTAGAAGATTTAATATCGGCAACAGGTCAACTTTTGCACGCCCACAGTATTTAATGCACGAAACGACGTACAGGTACGTCGTTTCGCGCAGCTGAGCCACGGTGCCGCAGTATGTGTGCGGTGGGCAGTCTGGAAGTGGTTAAAGTGTTACTAAACCCACAACAGTAAAATCAGTGTGTATATGCAGTAAAGCATGCTTGTTACACTCACTGTGGAACACTCACAGTGTGGAGGGTTCAGTAAGACATTTGTGACACATTTCTAGCAGTGTGCATGTAGTTTCCTTGCAGTGAATATATATGAATCCAATCCACTATTATAAAGTTAACTGACTCAACATGAGGTGAAAAAGGTGATAAAGGTGTATATAAACCCCTACATAAAAAAACAGGCAAAAGTAAATAAAATAAATTATATGGTAAAGGTGTGCATATACACACACAAGATCAACTCAAAAAAATACAAAAAAATATTCAATATGCTTCAATGAGCTTCATCAAAAAATTTTGAGTGTTAAGTGCAACATAGTACAATATTAAAAAGATAAAAGTGTAGTAAACGTAAACAGTATTTACAATAAAAAATGGCTGTAAGTGTTCAACTAATCAAAATAAATAATAAAAACGATGTATACATTACATACAATAAAAATGAGTGTTCCATGGCAAAAAATATATATATGGACACCAAGGATTGTATCCACACATATATATATATATATATATATATATATATATATATATATATAAATTATGAATTGTGAACTCAAATAAGCAAAAAACAGAAATATATAAAAAACAGTGCTAATCTGCACAAAAAAAAAAAAAAAATATTAAAGTGACAAGTGCCAATCAAAAGTATTAAGTCCCAAAAATATGTATAATGAACATATGTGTATATTAATACACGTTTAAGCAGTCTGTGAAAAGTGGTCCGTGCAAAGGTAAATGGTGAAAAAATATATATGTAAAAGTGAATCTTCAGTGTTCCCCACTTTCCTCTGTATCACCCAATTGTGCTTGCACTCACCGGAGCGCCCCACCCCTACAGGGGTAACAGGCATAGTGCATGTGTTCCAAAGGTGGTATACTTCTCTTGCGTGGGGTGTCCCCTCGAATCCATGCAGCTGTATTCCACCTCTCCAGAAGCGGCATTAAGGATCTCCACAGACGGGCGTTCCCATATGTAGGGTAAAAAGGATGAGCCTTATTGCGTGAATCCATGGAACCAAAGTGGTATGTTTTTAAAAAAAATAATTCTCATATAAAATCTAAAAAGGAGCTGCAATGCTCCATTGCTGTAAACCAAAATGACACTTCCGCGATTGCCGGCGTGGTAAGAGCTTGCATTCCACAGCCAGGCTTGCAGAAACCAGAAGTTCAAACAAGGAAGTGAGATAGTGCATGCCAAGTAAGTCCCGCCTTACGTGTTTTGTCACACGGACGTCATCTGAGGCGTTAACACAATGGCACACTCTACATCCATATATAGTACAAGGAAGCGCCACATCAGCCAATCAAATAAATAAATAGATGTCAATCAAGCAGACCAATAGGAGGGGTGGAGGAAGAGAATGACCAATTCCACCACAGAAAGTTAATAGCTACCCAAGACTGGGCACCATCTAGGGGAAATTTTGTATATGGAAAGTACGGCTACCTTCCTTGAATACAGAGGATAAATACATGTAAAAACGTTAATAAAATCAATCAATATAGTAGAGTCCTAAATTAAAATTCAAGTCCCCATATATCCCCAAAGACAAATCAGGATGTGATTAGTAAACAAGGAATATAAATAATGTTTAATGGAATCCCTAACTCATTAATGAATTACCACAAATCGTGGGCGCCAGCAAGTGCCTTTTGGCAACGATTGATGTTAACTCCCTGTACACTAGCATTGTACAAAAAGATGGATTGGAAGGGGTTAAGAAGGCCCTACATGAAGGCACAGACCTCAAACAGGAACAGATTAAATTTTTAGTAGACTAGCTATGAAAAGTAATTATTTTTGGCACCAGAAAGATTACTATGTCCAAACAAAGGGTGTGGCTATGGGCGCAAAATATGCCCCAAGCGTGGCCAATTTATTTATGGATGTGTGGGAAGAACGTTACATATATGGTAAAAGGTGCCCTGAAATTAAGTTTTACCGGAGGTACATTGATGATGTTATTATGCTGTGGGAGGGCACCTCCGAATCATTTCAGCAATTTCTGGATGAAATAAACCAAAATATATATGGTATCTCGTTTACTGGCAAGAGTGACTACAATGAGATTGATTATCTGGATTTACAGATTTTTGAGGAAGGGGACAAAATATTTACAAAAACGCTCTTTAAAGCAACTGATCGCAACGGGTATATACCGTTTCCAGCTGCTACCACCCCAAGTGGAAGGAGAATATTCCTAAAGGGCAATTGATGACAATACGTAGGAATTGCCGTAATATAGAAGACTACCGTGTCCAAGCTGATACTCTGATAAGGAAGTTTGTAGATAAGGGGTACCATACAGAACCGTTGATGCAATTAAAAATGAAAATAGAGAATCTGGACAGGAAGTCTTTACTGACGAAGAATAGGAACAAGAATAATGATTCCCAGTTGGGTGTTGCCTTCATTACCGGTTTCAATAATGAATACAGTTCCATTGAACATATTGTTAGGAAGTATTGGCCAATCTTAAAATCGGACAGAACTTTAGCGATAATTCTCACAAAGAAACCCCGTTTTATTTACAGGAGAGCACCTACCCTCAGAAACCATTTAGTTCAAAATGTTATTAATCCTCCTAAGGCTATTAAGTTATTTTCACATATGAAAGGCTTTTACAAATGCCAGAAATGTCTAGCCTGCCAGGTTAGTAAAAAACAGCCAAAGAAAAAAACCTCTTTCAAATCCAGGACTGGTAAGGAATATGAAATTAGAGAGTTGGTTACTTGTAACACCACACATGTGACTTATGTCATCGAATATCCATGCCGGTTGCAATATGTGGGCAGAACCACCAGGCCTTTGTGTGTGTACGCATTAGGGAACATATTAATAATATTAGAAAGGGGTTCCCCAAACACAACCTCTCTAGACACTTTGATGAATTTCATAATAGGGACCCATCCGGTTTGATTTTTTACGGGATTGACACTATAAATGACTACTGGAGGGGAGGAGATAAAAAGATTAAGATATCCCAAAACGAGACTAAATGGATATATCGTTTAGGTTCCCTAGTACCTAGAGGGTTGAATGTGGATATTGATTTGAATTACTTTTTGTCTAATTTCTGATTTTGTACCCGCACTCTAATTTCCCACATGTTTATTGTTAGTCCCTACATGGATTTTTTGCATACAAGTTATGCACAATTATACCTATATACATATATTTATAACCACTCTTCATATCTAGACCATTTAGTGCTATTTCTACTTTTTCTTGTTTATTTATTTTTTTATTATATTCAACAATATTTTTATACATATATTTTTTTGTAGATATACCTTTTCTATTTATATATGCACATTTTATGTATATTTTTTATATTATATATATATATATATATATATATATATATATATATATATATATATATATATATTAATCTATCTAATCTACCATTTTGTAAAATATTTACTTCATTTTATTTTTATTTTTATTCCATATATATTTTTATATATATTTTTAATTTATTAATTTTTATTTTATTTTTCTCATTTTAATTTTATTTCAGTTCTCACTTTCATATATATCTTCATGCGTAATTTTTTTAGGGATTCCATTAAACATTGTTTGTATTCCTTGTTTACTAATCACATCCTGATTTGCCTTTGGGGATATATGGGGACTTAAATTTTAATTTAGGTCTCTACTATATTGATTGATTTTATTAACGTTTTTACATGTATTTATCTTCTGTATTCAAGGGAGGTAGCTGCACTTGCCATATACAAAATTTCTCCTAGATGGCGCCCAGTCTTGGGTAGCTATTAACTTTCTGTGGTGGAATTGGTCATTCTCTTCCTCCGCCCCTCCATCGGGTCTGCTTGATTGACATCTATTCATTTATTTGATTGGCTGATGTGGCGCTTCCTTGTACTATTTATGGACGTAGAGTGTGCCATTGTGTTAACGCCTCTGATGACGTCCGTGTTATGAAACGCGTAAGCCGGGACTTACTTGGCACGCACTACGTCACTTCCTTGTTTGAACTTCCGGTTTCTCCTAGCCTGGCTGTAGAATGCAAGCTCTTACCACGCCGGCAATCGCGGAAGTGTCATTTTGGTTTACAGCATCAGAGCATTGCAGCTCCTTTTTAGATTTTATATGAGAATAATTTTTTAAATAAAATACCCCTTTGGTTCCACGCATTCACGCTACAAGGCTCATCCTTTTTAGCCTACATATGGGAACGCCCGTCGGTGGAGATCCTTAATGCCGCTTCTGGAGAGGTGGAATACAGCTGGATTCGAGGGGACACCCCACGCAAGAGAAGTATAGCAACCTTTGGAACACATCCACTACGCCTGTTACCCCTGTAGGGGTGGGGCGCTCCGGTGAGTGCAAGCACAATTGGGTGATACAGAGGAAAGTGGGGAATACACTTTTACATATATATTTTTTCACCATTTACCTTTGCACGGACCACTTTTCACAGACTGCTTAAAAGTGTATTAATATACACATATGTTCATTATACATATTTTTGGAACTTAATACCTTTGATTGGCACTTGTCACTTTAATATTAATTTTTTGTGCAGATTAGCACTGTTTTTTACATATTTCTGTTTTTTGCTTATTTGAGTTCACAATATATATATATATATATATATATATATATATATATATATATATATATATATATATATATATATATATATATATATATATATATATATATATATATATGTGGATACAATCCTTGGTGTCCATATATCTATTTTTTGGCATGGAACACTCATTTTTATTGTATGTAATGTATACATAGTCTTTATTATTTATTTTAATTAGTTGAACACTCACACTCACATTTTTTATTGTAGATACTGTTTACGTTTGCTACACTTTTATCTTTTTAATATTGTATTATGTTGCACTTAACACTCAATATTTTTTGATGAAGCTCACTGAAGCATATGCGATTTTTATTTTTATTTTTTTGAGTTGATCTTGTGTGTGTATATGCACACCTTTACCATATAGTTTATTTTATTTACTTTTGCCTGATTTTTTTGTGTAGGGGTTTATACACACCTTCACCACCTTTTTCACCTCACATGTTGAGTCATTTAACTTTATAATAGTGGATTGGAGTCATATATACTGTATTTATACTCATTATTTGAACAGCGCCTTTCCCCCTGAATAGAGTTTGTTGTTTCCTATGACCCCACCCAGGTGGTGTTCTTAATTAGGGGTGCTGCAGTTCTACTTTCCTTAATCATGGATTTCTAGTGTTTCTATTTATAGTTCAGAATTTGTTTAGTTTCATTTTGTTTAACTTCGTTTCATTTACAAATTTTCTAACGAATTTCAAATTTTCACAACGGTTCGAACTTGGATCGTTGAAAAATTATCGATCAATTCAAGTTCTATGTGAAGAATAGCTGGTTGTTAAGGAGAGGGCTGGGAAGCCGACCGCCATGTCTATAACAACCGATGACTCATCAGCTGTCAGCAGGCTTCCGCTGACATGTAAACAAAAGAATGCCGGCAATCAAAAATGCACAAAAATACCTTTTTAAGGGGAACCCCACGTTAACTTTTTTTAAAAACGATGTGGGGTCCCCCCCAAAATCTGTACCAGACCCTTATCCGAGCATGCAGGCCAAGAAAGGGGGAGACGGGCGAGCGCCCCTGCCGGCCACATGCTCTGCCCCTCTCCAAAGCACCTTGTCCCCATGTTGATGAGGACAAGGGCCTCTTCCTCACAACCCTGGGCCAGTGGCTATGGGGGTGCGGAGGATGACTTTACCACTTTAACAAGGGGGTCCTCAGACCCCCCCCATGTAAATGAGTATGGGGTACATAAAACCCCTACTCATTCACCAAAAAAGTAGATTTAGCACCCTGATGTTTAGGCAGGGTGGCTATTAAATGTATCTGCCAAGTGATAGTTGTCTTGGCCAATTAATAGGCGGTCAATTGATTTCACCCTAATTCTGGAATTGCTGCACTTCTCTCTTTTGACACTAGATGGCTAGGTATCTTGTGGCATTAGATAAGACAAGGGCATTGCAAGGGCAGATTAGGAATGAATGGGGTGTCTCAGCCAATGGGCAGTAATTTTCTTCGGTCTCTTAGCCTGCTGGGAGAGACTATTTATTTGGGTGAGGTCAGGTGATCGGGGTCCTGTGCCACCTGAACGGCTGTCTGGGTGGACGTGTGTTGTATTGCCCCAGACTGCTAGGCCAGAGACCTAAGGCCTATCCTGGGGACATCTGGCTGCTAGGCTGTCTGAGGGCCTATCCAGAAGCCAGAGAGCAGCGTAGGGTTGGGATTGCGGCTTGCAGTCCATCCATAAGTAACAGTTCTACTGGCCGGAGAACCAGTTGTGGTCAAAAGGAGAGGGGAAGCTGTCGCCACTAAGGGTCCATCCACCTTGTTACCGGGGACCACTGTGAATAGCTGAAGCAAGTACCAGAGCAGTATTCTCACCAACCGGGGACGGTGAAGAATTGGGAAACTTCAGCAGATGTCAAGCCAGGGACCCAGCCAGTGGAGGTGACACTTGCCGAGCATTATTGTGTGCCAAGCCAGGGACCAAGCAGGCCAGCAGGGTGATGTTTGATAAGTATCTGTGAGTGCCAAGCTAGGGACCCAGCAGGGACGACACTTGTGGAAGATCCTGAGTGAGAAGATTGGAAGAGCAGTGGATCAACAGGTCTAAGTGATAGAATCTGAGCTCGGTTGAGTAAAGATCCACAATAGGAGATTGTAGAAGAAGTGAAGAAGTTGATCAAAACCTTTTTTAGAAACCGTTTCAAGATTGTTGCCATAGGAGACAGATGTAGTGTCTGGCTGGATGCCTTTCGCTGCATGGCTGTCTGCCTATAGAAGTCTTGGAGTCTGCTAATTAAATTTGCATCTACTTAAGGGTGTCCTGGCCCCTACAATCTCTCCCACAGTTCTGTTCAAGAGACAATAAATCTCCTTGCATTCAAGAAGTGTCTGGCACCCATGAATCCACTTTGCATTACACCAACCATGCCTTGTAACCCACTCTACACAGAAGGATGTCAGCTGTCCCTGACTCTGGAGGTCACCATTAGGCCTCTGGGGACCCGGGACCTCGCTACATTTGGCGCCCAACGTGAGGCAAAGGCGTTATCCTCGCAGCACTCGCCCATAGCAACCAGCTACAGCTCCATCGGGATTTCGTCTGGTTCCCCGGGAAAGTGGCAAGTAACATTTCTACTCCTTATAGACTGTGTTATTATGCATTCTAACAATGTGGGGAAGAACCAACAAGTCTCATTGCTCATGGGAGAGTACCAGCCTGGTCTTTTGACACTTTCTGCCAGTGCTACTAGGGTTAAAACAGACTCTATTACAGATTTGGCATGCTGCAGAAGCAAAAGGGCAGGCGCTAAAGTTTCCAGAAAGTATCTGCACCAATCCGTTGGCAGGGGGAGGAGCCCCCGCTCTGCAGAGGAGAATAAGGAAGTGCTGCCAAGTGTGCCTGCTTATGGATTGGAGAAGATGACGTAGTTTGGAAGTGCAATGGCGGATTGGAAGATGTGTGCTCCGGGTGTTGGCTTTAGTCTGAGTGAGTCAAAAGGCATTCTGACTGACATCGGAGTGTGGTATACACCTAAGGGTAGTTTTGCCCTGTACACGGCTGGAGGCTATGAGGCCTTGCAACTGATCTGTGGGAAGTGTTCCAGTCTGGCCATGCATCTGAGGTCTTGGAGCGTCTGCTCGAGGTAGTCTCACCAGCCCAACCTCCGTGGATACTGCAAGCAGATTGGGACAAGAATGTCACTATCCCGGCTGGGAGTGATATCACGAGTCCACCTGCCATTACCCGATTCGTGCAGGAAGCTGCTCTTTCTGTCTCGGTGGCTGGGACCCAACTCTCCGGTCGCTCCTTGAGGCCGCAGTTGCGCCCACCTGCTCGTTTTTGATTTCAGAGTCACTGAGAAATAGGGTACTGGAGTCTGGTAAGCCTGCAAGGGGTGAAAGCAGTGTGCCAGTAGGGGAGGTGATACCTGTGGCCATTAAGGGAGACAACACGGTTGTGCCGGTTAAAGCCAGTGCCAAGCACAACTATCTCCCGGCCAAAGAATGTTCCATCATTTCCGATTCTGATATCCCTTATGACGGGAGCTCTGAACTGTTCTCAGACACTTTGTCTTGGACTGGGAAGGGGAGTGAAAGTGAAGAAGAGTAGTTCTGCAATTTGGGAGAGGATGAGGTTCCTCCGGGGCCTAACACGAGTGTTAAGATTAAACTGTCTGCTAACACTGCCCCAACTGTGTGTGTTACTCAAACCTTTGAGGAGGGTTGCTGGGAGCATTGGGCCCCTAAAGTGATTCCCACCAAGCAGATAGAAGCAACCAAGTTTGATTGCAAATCCAATACGGTTGCGGGATACCCAGTTTGGCCTGCTCCAGATGCGTGGGTTCTATCTGGATATGGAGCAGTGTTGCCAAACGCCTGTGTTTTTACGGGCAGCCCGTAAAAATTGGGCTATTTTTTCATGTCTGTGAAAACCCGTAAAGAAAATTTCTTGCCAGTTAAAATGACAGTCCCGGCTCGGAACTGCGCATGTGCAGTCCCAAAGCATTGCCGAGAGTCTCCAATCATCCCTATGATCATTCTGTGACTGCTGCTAACTTGTCTTGTACCCTCCCCTTTCCTCCGACAGCTCGCCTCATTTGATTCTGGGAGATGCTGGGAGGGGGAGGGGAGGAGTGGAGTGAGCCTGCAGTGGAGCGCCCAGACTGACTTCAGCCTAGCAGGGGGTAAGCTAGCCTAGCTATTAGCTAAATGCAGTCGTGTCTTTACTTGTCTTAGTGGGCAGGAGGAGGGGGGCAGAGGATGGGCTGTGTAGCAGGCTTGTGTGCAGATCGTTTTTTTGTGTGTCAGATCTGCTTTTCTTCTAAAGGGAGCATGTTTTCTCCCCAATCTCTACCTATTACCTGCAGTGCTCACCAACAGTCCAGGCACAGCCTCCTCAGTCCTCTCCAGAGTTACCAACTCATGTGTCCGGGGCACTACAAATCTAAGCATGCCAGGAGAGGGGAGGCAGCAGCAGCAATATGATTTGGCTGGTATTTTCTGATGAACAGTGCTGCTGTATATTGTGTTTGTACTGTATGGACATAATATAATTGATTATGTATTGTGCTTGATGGTCTTGAGGTGTTTATTCATATATTTTTTTATCTGAGTAAGTAGTGAGCACATTTGGTCTCCTGTAGTATGTCCGTAGCCAATGACCGTCTCCTGTAGCATGTCCGCAGCCTATTACCGTCACCTGAAGCATGTCCGCAGTCTCTGACCATCTCCTGTAGCATGTCCGCAGCCTCTGGCAGTCTCTGACCATCTCCTGTAGCATGTCCGCAGTCTCTGACTGTCTCTTGTAGGATAAAACCCAGAGCCACCAAGCTGGAGCCATTTGACTGAGCCCTGCACGGTGCACCTGAGAGGAGGTCAGTGACAGCGCCGCCAGGCCAATCTGAGGGGGAGTCACTAATGTAAGGGGGCACTGATATAAAGGTTTCCCCCCTATATTAGTAAACCCCACTTACCTTAGTGTATTCACTGTACGAAAGGTGGTCTCTGGTCACCAGAGTGCCCCCCACATCAGAGTTCCTGGCGTTCCCCTTTACATCAGAGTCTACAGGATTCCCCCTTACAGTGCAACAAGGAACTCAATCTGCGGACCCTGATGTAAGTGGGAACTCTGATGTAAAGAGAACAAAGTGGACTCTGATATAAGGTGGTCTCTGGTCACCAGAGCCCCCCTCTACGTCAGAGTTCCACCTTAGATCATGATTTGCAGCGTTCCCCTTTACATAAGTGTTTCATTTCACTGTAAGGGGGAATCCTGCAGACTCTGATATAAGGTGGTCTCTGGTCACCAGAGCCCCCCTCTACGTCAGAGTTCCACCTTAGATCAGGATTTGCAGCGTTCCCCTTTACATAAGTGTTTCATTTCACTGTAAGGGGGAATCCTGCAGACTCTGTTGTAAGGGGGAACTCTGTGCTAGCCGGGTTATAGTAACCTGACCTTCGTGCCAATGCAGAAATGTTTTTTTACTTTTGTTAAACTTAAACACATTGCTAATAGCACTAGATATATGTTTATAGTTTAAATATTGTTATTTGCACTGTTTAGCACTAAAAACTGTAATTTTAGGTACTTTTTTGCAGTGTCAGTAAAAAATTGGTGCCGTTTGTAAATTGCCAGTAAATGCCAGTAAATTTTGCCTCAGAGGGTTGGTAACTCTGATATGGAGATCCCAAAACCCTGCCCAGGCTGTCTAAGGTACAGCGAATTATCATAAGAAGGTGGCCGAGGAATAGGGATGAGCTTCGAGTTTGAGTCGAACTCATGTTCGATTCGAACATGGGCTGTTCGCAAGTTCGCCGAACAGCGAACAATTTGGGGATCAATGCAAAAAAAAGTTTTAAAAACGGCCGTTTTTTCGGGAGCAGTGATATTAATAATGCTTAAAGTGAAACAATAAAAGTGTAATATCCCTTTAAATTTCATACCTGGGGGGTGTCTATAGTATGCTTGTAAAGGGGCGCATGTTTCCCGTGTTTAGAACTGTCTGACAGCAAAATCACATTTCAAAGGAAAAAAAGTAGTTTAAAACTACTCACGGCTATTAATGCATTGCCAGTCCGACAATACACATAGAAGTTCATTGATAAAAACGGCATGGGAATTCCCCACAAGGGAACCCCGAACCAAAATTGAAAAAAAAAATGACTTGGAGGGTCCCCCTAAATTCCATACCAGGCCCTTCAGGTCTGGTATGGATATTAAGGGGAACCCCAACCAAAATTAAAAGAAAAATGACATGGGGGGTCCCCCTATATTCCATACCAGGCCCTTCAGGTCTGGTATGGATATTAAGGGGAACCCGGCACCAAAATTAAAAAAAAAAACAGCTTGGGGTCCCCCCAAAAATCCATACCAGACCCTTATGCGAGCACGCAACCTGGTAGGCCGCAGGAAAAGAGGGGGGGTGAGAGAGCAGCCCCCTCCCCTCCTGAACCGTACCAGGCCACATGCCCACATGCCCTCAACATTGGGAGGGTGCTTTGGGGTAGCCCCCCAAAACACCTTGTCCCCATGTTGATGAGGACAAGGGCCTCATCCCCACAACCCTGGCCGGTGGTTGTGGGGGTCTGCGGGTGGGGGGCTTATCGGAATCTGGAAGCCCCCATTAACAAGGGGACCCCCAGGTAAGGGGGTAAAAAAGTACCCCTACCATTTCACTAAAAAACTGTCAAAAATGTTAAAAATGACAAGAGACAGTTTTTGACAATTCCTTTATTTAAATGCTTCTTCTTTCTTCTTTCTTCTATCTTCCTTCATCTTCTTCTTCTTCGCACTTTTGATTATTCATGTTCGTGTCCCATAGACTTTAACGGTGTTCACGTGTTCGAACAAATTTTTTGCCTGTTCGCATGTTCTGGTGCGAACCGGACAGGGGGGTGTTCGGCTCATCCCTACCGAGGAATATGGATACCTGTATGCTTACATGCCGGCTCACCTAGAAGAGGAAATTCTGGATAAAGAGACTCAATGGGTGGATGAAGCTGTGCAAAGTTTCATCCAAATCCCTCTGCGGGTGGACTCCAAAGTTGTCACCCAAGATTGCTTAGATATGTTTCAGTGTTGCACACCTGGGGTTATGGTCTCAGAATCCACTTAGATTGCCTGATCATCTGAAGGCCAGACAAGAAGGACATTAAACGCTTTATTACCACGGTAAATGCAAAAGGAGAGGCCTTGAAGTTACCTGATCCCGGATATTACTGGTGAAAATACCGACTTGTCCTTCATTGACACCAATGGATTACAAATGTGTACCTTGTGGAGATAGGACGCTATGCTGAGAAGCCACTCTACCTTTGTACAAGAAAATTATTGCCAGTGGAGAACATTCCTGTTAGCTGTATTGCTGAGATTGTGCTGGACTGGATGCTGCCTGCAGATACAGGGAGTGCCCACTTGAGTCGTGTTGGCTAATGTTTGAAATTGCCAGCATGCTTCTCGCTGAGAAGTAATCTATATAGTTATATAGTAAGGTTGAATAAAGACACCAGTCCATCCAGTTCAACCTGAGTGAGTGTGGGCGTGTGTCTACAATTGCCCCTATCCCTATACATTGTATCTCATTAAGATGCTCATCTATTATTATTAATTATTTAAGGTACCCATATAGCGCCATAAATTGTACGCAGCGCTCCACACATACATCGCACACTCAGATCGGTCCCTACCCTTAAGGAGCCCACAATCCAAGGTCTCCAACTCACATTCATATAGTAGAGCCAATTTATTTAGGACAGAAGCCAATTAACCTACCAGCATGTCTTTGGAGTGTGGGAGGAAACCGGAGTACACAAAGGAAACCCCACGCCGGCACAGAGAGAGCATGCAAACTCCAGGCAGGTATACTCCAGGCAAACTCCATCAGTATATACACCCCCCATCTCAGTGCAGACCTCCCCCATCAGTATACACCCCCATCCTAGTTCAGACCCCCTCCATTAGTATAGATACCCCCCCCTCAGTGCAGACTGCCCCATCAGTATAGACCCCCTTAGTGCAGACCCCCCCAATGAGTATAAAAACCCACCCTTAATGCAGACCTACCCATCAGTATAAACATCCCCCTCAATGCAGACCCCCCTCAGTATAAACACTCCCCTCAATGCAGACCCCCCTCAATATAAACACCCCCCTCAATGCAGACCCCCCATCAGTATAGACACCCCCTCCCCCTCAGTGCAAACCCCCCATCAGTATAGACACCCCCTCCCCCTCAGTGCAGACCCCCCATCAGTATAGACACCCCCTCCCCCTCAGTGCAGACCCCACCATTAGTATAGACACCCCCTCTGCCCTCCCATAGCGCCCCCCCATGTCCATCTAGACTACACATAGTAAAGTGTACAGACCTCAGAACAGTCAGTTCGGACGGATACACACAGCGGTGTCCCTCTGTCTCCTCCTCCTGTGTGGATGTGGGAGGAGGAGGTGAAGGTGGCTTTAGTCCACTCCGCTGAGGGACACGAGAGATCTGAGAGGAGCAGATAAGTGTAGAGCAGCGGCAGTATTAGCGGTGCCGCTACCCACTGGTGTCACCCCTCTGGCGGGTGTCACCCTGGTGCAGACCGCACCCCCTGCACCCCCCTAGCAACGCCTCTGCTTCTACTTAAGGGTGTCTTGGCCCCAACCCTCTCTCCCCCAGTTCTGTTCAAGAGAAATAAATCTCTGTTCTGCACCCGACTAATGCTCCCACCGTCTGCCTGCTCCGCCACCTGACAGTTCTTAAATAACTAAGGGGTGGGTGACCCCGCCCCCTTGTGACGCCATCGATCAGGGTGTGCTCGGTTAGAGCTACTTTGGGGGACATTTATTTTTTTGTTTTTCAATAAAAGCCTTGTCAAAAACTGTCACTGTGTTTTTATTTCTCTTTGACCTTTTTTTTGGTGAATGAGTAGTGGTACAATGTACATACTCATTAACATAGAGGGGGGGCGGGATCTTGAGGCCCCTTGTTTAAAGGGCTTCCAGATTCTTATAATCCCCTGCCCACAGACCACCACAACCACCGGGCCAGGGTTTTGGGGAAGAGGCCCTTGTCCCCATCAATATAGGGACAAGGTGCTTTGGGATGGGGGGCAGAACCTCCCTGCCCCACAGCATCCCCCTATGTTGAGGGCACATGGCCTGGTGTGGTTCAGGAGGGGGTCTCCCGCTCGTCCTTCCCGTTCCTGGCCTACCAGGCTGCATTCTTGGATAAGGGTCTGGTATGGATTCTGGGCGGACCCCACGCCATTTTTTAAATTTTGGCGCAGGGATCCCTTTAACCACTTCAGTACCGGCCCATAGTCATATGACGTCCACAGATGGGATCTCCCATCCTGGGTGGGCGTCATATGACGTCCTGGGATTCCCGGCCGCCTAGGGGGCGCACGCGCGCCCGCCGCGTTGCTCGGGACCCGGTGCGTGTGCCCGGCGGCCGCGATGTCCGCCGGGCACCCGCGATTGCCCGTTAACCGTGCCGGCATGTGGATCTGTGTGTGTAAACACACAGATCCACAGCCTGTCAGCTCTGAGGAGAGCGATCTGTGTTCCCAGAACGGAGGAACACTGATCGGTCTCCTCCCCTTGAGCGTCCCCTCCCCCTTCAGTTAGTAATCACTCCCTAGGAAACATATTAACCCCTCCCCGCCCCTAGTGGTTAACCCCTTCACTGCCTGTCACATTTACACAGTAATCAATGCAATTGTATAGCATTGATCGCTGTATAAATGTGAATGGTCCCAAAAATGTGTCAAAAGTGTCCGATGTGTCCGCCATAATGTCGCAGTCATGAAAAAAAATCGCGATCGCCGCTAAATTAATAAATACATTTTTTTTTAAAAAATGCCATAAATCTATCCCCTATTTTGTAGACGCTATAACTTTTGCGCAAACCAATCAATATACGCTTATTGCAATTTTTTTTTACCAAAAATATGTAGAAGAATACGTATCGGCCGAAACTGAGGAAAAAATTTGTTTTTTTAAAAAAAATTGGGATATTTATTATAGCAAAAAGTAAAAAATATTGTATTTTTTTCAAAATTGTCGCTCTTCTTTTGTTTATAGCGCAAAAAATAAAAACCGCAAAGGCGATCAAATACCACCAAAAGAAAGCTCTATTTGTGGTGAAAAAAGGACATCAATTTTTTTTGGGTACAACGTCGCACGACCGCGCAATTGACGTTTAAAGTGCGACAGCGCTGAAAACTAAAAATTGGCCGGGAAGGAAGGGAGTGAAATTGCCCTGTATTGAACCGGTTAAAATCCATACCAGACCTAAGGGGTTTGACCGCATATTATATGGTTTTGGTAAATCTGAAGACAAAAATGTGCAGAAAATCTGATGTTGCATACACAAGATCGCACATTCCGACAACAAAATCCATTTTTTTTTCCGACGGATGTTGGCTCAAACTTGTTTTGCATACACACGGTCACACAATGTTGTCGGAAATTCCAAACGCCAAGAACGCGGTGACATACAACACGTACAACGGCACTGTAAAAGGGAAGTTCAATACCAAGTGCGCCACCCTTTGGGCTCCTTCTGCTAATCTCGTGTTTATCTCGTGTTAGTAGAAATTTGGTGAGAGGCGATTCTCGCTTTTCAGCCTCGTGCTTTTCAGATCGTTACTGCTCTTCAGTTTGTGCTTGTGGGTTCATATCTGGTTTTCAGTGCGTGTAGTCAGTTTGCATCTGTTTTTTCAGTGCGTTCTTGTCAGCTCGTTTCTGATTTTCAGCTCGCTCTTCTCAGGCCTTTCTGTTTTTCAGTGCTTTCTGTTAGTTCATTCTGACCAGCCGACCGTTTTGAAGCCATGTTGCGGTTATGTACTCGTCGTAGAGTTCGTGCTGTGCAGGGGCTTGGTGTTGGGGTTCTTACTTTCACCCAAGTCCAGTCAATGAACAGGGCAGGGAGGAGTTCCTGGACGAAGAATTGGTTGCTCCAGCGTGACCAATTCTCTCATATGCCCTTGTTGCGGGAGATCTGTGAGAATAATCCTGATGATTTCAGGAAATTATCTCTGGATGACGGACCCCGTTTTTCACCGTTTCTTGGCTTTGCTGTCTCCTTATATTATGAAGCAGGACACCTGCATGTGGCAAGCCATCACTCCCGAGCAGAGGCTAGTCGCCACGTTGCGGTACTTGGCGACAGGGAGAAGTCTGCAGGACATCAAGTTCTCGACAGGCATCTCCCCCCAGGCTCTGGGGATCATTATTCCAGAGACCTGTTCTGCCATCATTCAGGTCCTGAAGAAGGACTATATTAAGGTAAGATTTCTCCTTTAACATCACATTCTATGTATTTAATGTTTGTTAATGTATTGTATTTATTTCATTATTCCCTAATTACCATGATTGTAATATGCTGTGAATGTCCCATTTGTCCTCATGCATGCTGGAAGTTTTTACTGCTCCTTTTTTGTCTCTCGTGCATATTTGCCTTTACTAACCTCCCCAACATGCTATCCTGGGCCCATACCCACCTAGCCTAGTCACTTAACAATGTATTTTGTCAGCTCCATAGTAATGCTTTACCCTAAACACCCCCTAACATGTGTTTAAATGTTATTTGTGTGCTTACATTCATGCAGAGTGCCAGAGGCTTTTTTTGGGGGTCCCAAAATCATTTGGAACCCTCCTTCCCCCCAACTGCTAAGTCAACCGATACCAATCCTCTATCTGCTGACTTTGCTAAACCCATACACATTATACCTACCTCTTTTGTGTTCATATTTATGTATGAATTCACCAAAGCATGTAGTGAAAGGGCCTGCCTGAATATGTTTAAATGGTACTGTTTAAAGTTTTGTTCTCCTATTATCTTGATAGGTAATTGCAGAATGTAAAAAAGTGCTTCAATTTGTACAGTGTGTATTATTTTTTTTTATTATGACACTTCTTACCTGTCCAGTGGGCTGCCAATAGTGTAAGTAAGGAGGGGCCGGCCAAATTAACACACATTATTTAGGCATTCAGCTCTCAATAAAGTGGAGAGGGTTACCTGTCCAAAACATACCCCTCCCTAAATTTTTACAATGGGCCATCAGAGGAGGTGAGGAATCTGATAAGCGGACCTTAGATTTTTGTCTTTAAATACTCCTTAAAATAAATGTTATACTGATGTTGGCAAGGAATGTTTGTGTCTAATCTGCTTGCAATGTTATGTGCAAAATTACTAATTTTATTTTTCTTGTTTGACTCCACAGTTTCCTTCAACGCCACAGGAATGGCAGACTGTAGCCTCCCAATTTGCCCAGCGGTGAGACTTTCCCAACTGTGGAGGGGTAATTGATGGGAAACACGTCTATATCGTCCCACCCCCCAACTCAGGGTCTTACTATTGTAACTATAAGGGGTTTAATAGTATTGTGATGTTGGCGGTGGTGTCAGCGACATATGAGTTTCTCTATGTGGTCGTGGGGAAGAATGGCTGGATGTCGGATGGTGGAGTCATCGCCCAGACCGAGTTTTATAGACCGCTCCAGAATGGTGGCTTGGGATTGCCACCTGCTGAAGAGAACGTGGAAGGACTCCCATTCATCTTTGTCACTGATGAAGTGTTTGGGCTGGGTGAACACCTGATGCGGCCGTTGCCGATGAGGATCCTCACCCCGGATCAGAGGGTTTTTAACTACCGGTTGGCCAGAGCCAGAAGAGTGGTAGAGAACGCTTTTGGGATAATGGCCAGCCGGTTCCGCCTATTCCTCACTGCAATAAACATGGTGGAATTTAAAATCAATCATATCGTTCTTGCATGCTGCATATTACACACCTTTTTAAGAAAAAATGCATCCAACTATGTGGCCTCAGTTGGAACTGAGGCTGGCTTATTCCTGGATCCAACACATCTGACGGCTCTTGAAGCTGGCCGTCCTGTCTTGCCCCCCCAAAGCGCCTACGAAGTTTGCGAAAAGTATCTAGAGTACTTTGTGGGTAGGGGGGCCATTGATATGCCAGACAAGGTTTAAGAAACATTTTAAAAATACATTTTTTGGTTAAACTGAAATAATATTTCCTTTGATTTAATGCTTGTGTTTCTTTTAGCTGTCTCCTAGGTTCTCCAATGGGCTTTTCTTTTCTTTTTTTTTCTTCTTCAATAGTGCAAACGTAATTTATTTGATACATGAGGCGACAATCTCTTCCTCAGCTAACTATTATGTTGTGGGTCTGCTATACACACACCTTTTTTTGTTGTTAATGTATGTAATGCATTAATGATAAAAAGATTCATAATTTTTAGCACCATTAATTTTTGGGAGTCCAGAAAATGGCGTGATTGTGGCAAAATATAAAGCACTGTGGGAGTTATTTACTAAAGGAAAATTGCAGAAGGAAAAAGGAAAGTGGATTTGCCTTTAGTAAATAACCCCCATTGCCACTGTAAACATCAACTTAGTACCAAAACTGCTATTGAGCATTGAAAGAAGAAGCCACACATTGTTGATTTGAAAATTTTTTACTCTGTGCACATTCACATGTGCTTTAGAAAAGGGTATTTGAACAAACCAACATATTTTTGCAATAACATTTTTGGTATAGACCGTACAAATAGCCTTTTTTTGTGTTAAATAGACATGTTTAAAACCATAAAACAATACACAACTCAGGAACTTACAAAGTTCAACTATAACAAAGTAAAGACAATATCAGACATTAGTATGTCCAAACTGTGTTGATCTTGCCTTCATCAGATGGGGTGATGTCACCACTGTGAAAGCCAAATTTTGAAGATGCACACAAATTGAGAGTCAAAATGGGGATTTTCCTCCTGATCCCATGCCTAATGTCAACATGTGCTAGCTCCCATCATGGGGGATCAATGGACGTGTTTCGGGGGTGCAACCCCTTCCTCTCAGCTACTTTAGTTGCGAGGAAGGAGTTGCACCCCCAAAACACGATATCCTGTGATGGCAGATAGCACATGTTGACACACTGTCTGCATCTTCAAAATTTGGCTTTCAAGATACTTAAAAAATTGGTGAAAAATCGCAAAAAAATTAAGACTTTAGGTGTTTTTTAGATTCACCCTAAAACATCAATGATGTTTTTGAGTCTTTTTTCAATATCATTGATGTCTTCCTTGATCTTTTGTAAATCATGATTGCTCACCGTGCTCTCCCCGATGAGGACGTGTGCACTTTCACTTGTGAAATGCGAATCTTCTTCCACAACATCCACATCGCCTAAAATAAAAAAAACACACCATGTATTATAAATATGCAGGCATCCATCTATTACCTAAAGCTGTGGTTTCAGACACTCGCCTGTTGTGGTCACTATTTCGCCCACTTCATAAACCTCTCCTTCCTTAACATCCTCAGATTGTGGTGTGGGGATTTCCTTTTATTTAGGAGGTTGGGGGTCCCTGGTGTCCTCAGATGTCCCGAGGCTTTTCTCCCCTATGTGAATAAAAAAAGGTATACTTAGCACACAGATATTTGAGGGCAGAAATAGTAATATGAAACATTGCTTGGAAGTGTCGTACAATTGTCTTTTTGGGCAGAGTTCCAAGCTGAAGCCATTTTTTCCCTTTCTAAAGCTGGAATACTTACCTTTTTGTACAATTTTCACACATGGAGACACCCCTAGTATCCACTGGAGCACCTGTGTGGGACACCTTAAAAAGTTTGTTCTGGTGTTCCACACTAGTGCTCCTGCGTCCAGATGTGTAAACAGCTGCTGCGTGTCTTCTCCTTACACTGAATCAAGTTTGCACTTCATTCTAGTTACAAACCCATCTAGACAACAATGTACTAAACTTATTTTAATACAAACAGCCATGAACAAATGTAGTTAACCTGGATCTGCCCCAAACATCGTATTAGTGGGTGAACAAACAATGTTTACTATGAACGATAGTTTGTGTGCCCACAAACCTGAAACAACAGTAAAGAAAAGCACATGGAGCAGCATGCAAGTAATAATAATAATAGGAACACACGACAACTACTTACTTTTTTTAAGAACTCTCTTGATCCTTCTGTACTGATCCTGCTCCCTCAATTTCGGGTCTGACCAGTGTTTCCTCAGTTGATCCTTGGATCGCCGTACCCCAAAATTCAGGCGCAGACTTTTCACAACTTTAGTCATGATCTTGGCCTTTCTGACACTTGGGTTTCGGTAAGGTCCATGCTTCCTATCATATTCGGCCCTCTTCAAGATGTCCACCATCTCCACCATCTCTACAAAGGACATATTTGAGGCCTTAAACCTCCTCCAGGATCGGGACATTCGTGGCTCCGGGCTTTCGTTGTTGCTGCTGCTGTCTGTATGCACTTGCTCTGTCTCCGCCATGTGCTCTCCCACTGTGCCGAAAGACAAGGGGCGGGGAATAGACTAGAAAGAATGTCTGGGGCGGGCGGAGTTTCAGGCATGCACAGTGTATATAAAGCGTAACAAGCGCGCATCGTACGTGCGATCTGTGAGCAGAGGAAGGAGTAGCGGAAGCGCCGATCATTCTAACTAAGGTACAATTTTAATTTGGTGCATCAGTGGCCTATACTGCTTATAGATTGAGGCCTATATTGGGACAAGATTATGAGAGTTTAGCCTGACATTAGGTTTTGTCTTGTGTTGTGTCTTGCAGAGAAAATGGATGGCTTCAATGATCATAACTTTCTCACCCTATTGATAGAGAAGTACAGGGAGCTGCCCTGTCTGTGGCAGGTGAAACATCCGCATTATAATCATAAACAAAAGAGGCAGGCAGCGCTGGAGAAACTGCTGGAGTTGGAGAAGCCAGTGATCCCCATGGTAACCATCCCCTATTTAAAAGCCAAAATTGGTGGGCTGAGGACTGAGCACTTATAATAGGGAGCGCAATAAGGTCCAGGATTCCATGAGATCAGGAGCAGCAGCAGATGCCATTTCATTTCCCCAGGCTGTGGTACTATGACAGGCTGCAGTTTTTGTCAGACCAGACTGAAGTCAGGCAATCCCTCTCAACCCTCCCTTCCACTCTTCCTTCCACGCTTCCTTCCACCCCAGCTAAGTCTTCCGACGTCCAACCTGGGCCTTCCAGCCAGGAAGAAGTGGAGGAGCCCAGCTTGAGTCAGGTATAGCGTTGTTCAACATATTTCTAGTCATAACATTAATGATGTTAACTAGATGTTATTATTGATCACTAATTGCTGATTTAATAAAGTGTTTTACATATCAATAGACAGTAGTGGCCAAAAATGTTTGGGACAAGAATGAAAAATGCTGGGGTCAGAATGATGGTCCTTTCTATTTGTTAACATTAAAGAAAACAGTGTAGCGCTGGACTAATAGGAAAACGCATATGTTAATATGCAAGTAGGCCAAGACCCATAAATTGTATGGGTAAGTGGATGAAGTGAAAGAAAAAAACATATAAAGCTAATCTAAAGCAATACGGTGCACATATGTATATTGGTGACACTGAAAATTAATCAGGTGTACCTATATAAAAACAAAGAGTGATGTGAAAATGTATATATGTATAATTGACTTAAGTGAATTATGTGAACCAAAGTATTCAGCAAAAGATATGTCAATAATTATCATCAGCATGTGGTAAGGAACTAAATCAACCTATGTACCGTTGGTTAATCCTTACACTTAATAATCACAACAATACTGAAAAATTGAAATAAATAAATTAGGACAGTCCCAAAGATTGTTATGCTATAAACAAAAAAGTCCCAAGACGTAGTGAAACTCCAACATAAATTCTGATTCAATGTTCCACCGCAGCTGTTGCCCACCACCAAAGGAATAAAGTTGGAGGCTTACCGGACAGCCTGCGACCACCCTTATTCAGGGGGGTCAAAACAGGCTCAGTAGAGATGTGTAGATCCAAAAGATGTCTCCCAGGAAGGCTTTGTGGAAGTTCTGCCGATCACACAGGAAGATATCCCCTGTAGTCTCCAGGAATTCTCCAAGAGCATTCCTCTTATGGCAAACCAAGAGGAACTGCCAAACAGGGTGCAGCAAAAATTGTCCACAGGTGCCCCAAAAAGAAAAAAAGGACTCCAATAGTGAAGAACAATCTTGCTACTTTATTTAAAATTATACAGACAGATAAATCTAAAAAAACGAAGCTTCTGACAGGGAGAAGTAAAAAACAAACTCCACCGCCATTTAAAATGCAATCGCGCATGCGCGATACGTGCTCATGTTGTGACCCTACGGCCGTTTCGTCACCACTGACGTCATCAGGGGTACGTAGCCACGCTCGCGCATGCGCTATAAGTACACAAGCGCTGTAGCGCCATAGCTCATTCATTGGCTGAGGGGGAACGGGGGCGGATGTTAATTCAATATTGATAATTACTCCAGCCCAATGAAACCGCCCATACACAGATACTTCCTTAGTGTGAGCAAAGGAATATACATATGGGGCAAAGCCATATACTGCACACCGCCATCTAGTGGCTAAAAAAGAAGGGAACAAGACACACTCCAAAATTTCATTTGATGTGTGGAAACAAATGGTTTCTACAAAGCGGAAGTGTATATTACATACTACCATCTAGTGGCGGAAAAGAAAATTATTCACCAATATGAAACACATTATAAAGTGCATGAAATTAGGATGCATAAAAATAAAATAAATGTGGATGGAATTCGATTCCCCGTCAGCCATAACTCCAGTAAAAAAAGTATATATAAACATGATTGCAATATACAAAAAAAATAGTAAAAATATATATCAAAATTATGGACACTTTATTGTCCAAATGTATCGAAAAACGCATGATAGATAAATGCATATCAATAAAATGTCAATAAAATGCATATCAATGAAAAGAAGGGGGAGGGGGATCATCTATAAAAAATAATTTCAACTGTTGTTAATAAAACAATTAATATCCCACTCTATGTTCAACCCATTCGGGGCATGAGAACCCAATCTGTAGATCCAGTTTGTTTCGGATCTAGAGATGGTTCTTTTTCCATTACTGCCCCGCCAATGGGGAACGTACTTCTCGATACCGATAAACACAGTTCCCTTAGGGTTCCTATCAGGTACTGCGTCATAGTGCCTAGAGACACTGTGTTTATCGAAACCCTGCTTAATGTTGGTAATATGTTCTGCCAACCTCACGTTCAGTTTCCTGATGGTGAGGCCAACATACTCCAACCCACATGGACACCTGAGTAAATATACAACGCATTTGGTTGTGCATGTGATAAGTGATTTAATGGGGTATGTGGCACCTGTACCACTAGAAGTGAATTCCGTTATTCTTCTATCTTGTAGTGAGTTGATACTGCAAACATTGCATCTCATACAAAGGGAGAATCCTTTTAAGTCCCCAAAAAACGTAGGGCGTTTAGGTGGGACAGGGATATTAGGTGCCAACAGATGTCTAAAGCTGGTGGCCCCCCTAAATAAAATTTGCGGTTTTTCGGACAAGAGGGGTCCCAAAACTCGATCATTTTTAATGACGGGCCAATGTTTTCTAATTATCCTTTTGATGGCCCAATGTTGGCTTGAATAGGTTGTGAGGAAGGCTAACCCAAAATCCTCCCTATCTATTACCTGGGGGGGTTTGTCACGCAATAATTCCTCACGCTCCCTGTTCCCTATCTCCACAATCAGGGAATCTAACACAGCGGCATCATAACCTTTAATCAAAAACTTTGATTTCAAATTTAAGGCTTCCCTATGGAACTCATTGGCATCAGAACAATTTCGTCTTAAACGCAGGAACTGGCCTTTCGGCACAGCAGATAGCCAGGACTGATGATGACAGGAATCAAGTGGTATAAAACTATTCCTGTCAGTTGTTTTAAAATGAGTCGAAGTGGTAATGACATTATTAACAATAGTGATAGCCAAATCCAAAAAATGGATTTGGGTAGAACTGGCTTCATGGGTAAATGATATACCTCTATCATTGTTATTGAGTACAGACAGAAAGGTGGTCACGGAATTGATGTCACCCTCCCAAATGAACAGGACATCATCAATAAATCTCCTCCACATGACCAACTGGGGAGGACTGTCCTTTAGTACCACATCCTCCTCCCACTTGGCCATGAAGAGGTTGGCCATGCTGGGAGCGAATTTGGCTCCCATGGCCACTCCCTTTGTTTGTAAATAGTGTGTGCCACCATACCAAAAATGGTTGTGCTCCATCGAGAAGTCCAGTAGCTCCATCACGAAATTACATTGCGTGACGGAGATACTGGAGTCTCGATAGAGAAAATGGCGCACAGCCTCATGTCCTAGACTATGGGATATAGATGTATAGAGTGATGCGACATCAGCTGTCACCAGCATGTATGTAGCTTTCCACTCTATTTCTCTCAATATATTGAGGACATGTTTAGTGTCCCTAAGATAGGAGGGGGTGCCCACCACCAGTGGTTGTAGGAAGAAATCGATATACTTCCCAACACGCGAGGTTACCGAATCAATACCACTGATGATGGGCCTCCCTGGTGGATTGGTCAAGGTCTTATGAATTTTCGGTAATATGTACATCACCGGTAGCCGAGGGGCTAAAGGGACCAAATACTCCCTCTCTTTCTTATTGAGAATCCCTAAATCATAACCTTTCTCAATCAGAACCCTAAGTTCCCGCTTTAAACCAGAGGTCGGATCGGAAGGTAGAGAAGAATACGTATTTGTGTCCGAAAGGATTCTTAATATTTCATTGTTATAGGAGTCATGATCCAGGATAACTATTGCTCCGCCTTTGTCGCCATTTGTTAACATTTAATTTGCAACAGTCATGAGCTGAAAATTGTGTGTGATTGATGAACAAAAAACTAAAACTATGTCCCTTTTTCATACACAAGAAAGTCTCAGCCAGGAGGAGGCCGTGGAATGTGGCAGCCAGGAGGAGGCTGTGGAATGTGGCAGCCAGGAGGTGGCTTGGAAAGTGGCAGCCAGGAGGTGGCCTTGCCCAGTAGCCTCACTGAATCCCAGGTTCCTCCCCTCCGCCTTCCAACCAAAAGGCCCAGGAAGGGGAGTAATGTGCAGGAGGCAGCACTTGGGCTGATTCGGGAGGCTAATGCGGCCCTCAGAGCCACCCCCACTCCTCAAGAGGCCTTTGGCCAACTCACAAACAAAACACACCTGTGTAAGTTGGACCATCCTCCTCCTCCTCCTCCACCACCTGCCACACCTCCAACACCACAGCTACAGCCTGGAAGCAAGCGTGTAAGGAAGAGTGGAAGTAAGACAAGAAAGTGATGGCCTGAGTTCAGTCTGGTCTGACAAAAGATGCAGGCTGTGGTATGACCACAGCCTGTTGACAAATATGTCATCTGCTGCTGTTCTTGATCTCTTGGACTCCTGGACTGGATTGTGCTCACTATTATATGGACTCCTCAGGCTACCAATTTTGGCTGGAAAATACTTGATGTGTGCCCTGGGGTACAAAGGCTTTGTCAATTTCACCAGTTTCTCCAGCCTTGCCTTCCTCTTTATTTTCTTATGAGTCATAATAAATAGCTATTTTTTTTCACAAATACTTGCCTATGTGTTTTACTTCAAAAAGGACAGTTTGTTTGTGAGTAGGCAGGTACATTTAAAAAATACAATGTCAAATTAACAAGGGACACCAACACAAACCAACCTCCTTGAGGTTAAAAATAATATTATGGAGAGCACTAGAAAAAAAAACAAAAAAACAAGGAGATCTTGATAAAGAAAAAAAAAACACTATAAACCAAAATTAAATACATTATTATGGAGATCTGACGAAAACCAAAAAATAAAATATTCAGGAGATCACGAGAAATAATAAAGAAATCAGTTTTTCAGAACTCTGTGTGAATATGAGCAGCAAAACAACTTCATTATTCTAGCATTCTAAAGAAGAAGAGAATGCACTGCATTAAAAGATTCAAATAATTCCAGCGTGACGAATGTGCTATCTCCATTACGAACGATAACTTTACCAGACGGAGCGCTTCCGTCTCGTACTTGATTCTGTGCATGCGTGGAACTTTGTGCGTCAGAATTGTGTACACACGATCGGAATTTATGAGAACGGATTTTGTTGTCGGAAAATTTGAGATCCAGATCTCAAATTTTGTGTGTCGGAAATTCTGATGGAAAATGTCTGATGGTGCCCACACACGGTCAGAATTTCCGCCAAAAAGCTCCCATCGAACATTTTCTGTCAGAAAATCCGACTGTGCATACGGGGCATTATAGTGTTTATGGGGCTTAAGTAGCCTGGTGGTATTCCCTATATATTGTATATTGCAAAGTCTGCATGTAACAGCATATACCACATATCGGGTGTTACAATTGTGAAAGGATTTCACAATTGAGAGAGGACCATGCTGTTTTTTTTTTAAATGTTAGATCTATTCTGAATAAACAATGCTAAAAATACAAAACAAATTCTCAAAAAATTCGTAAAATGAATTGGTCCATTGACACAATTTGTTTTCGGAATTTCCGAATTATTTTTGTATCTTCAGCATTCCTTTTGTATATTCAGAAATCAGAATAGCTGTTTGTTAACCACCTCAATACTGGGCATTTTCGCTCCCTTCCTGCCCAAGCCATTTTTCAGCTTTCAGCGCTGTCGCACTTTGAATGACAATTGCGCGGTCATACAACACTGTACCCAAATGAAATTGTTATCATTTTTTCCCCATAAATAGAGCTTTCTTCTGGTGGTATTTGATCACCTCTGCGGTTTTTATTTTTTGCGCTATAAACAAAAGATAAGTGACAAGTTTTAAAAAAAACACAATAATTTTTACCTTTTGCGATAATAAATATCCAATTTTTTTTTCTTTAAAACAAATTTTTTCTCAGTTTAGGCCGATACGTATTCTTGTACATATTTTTGGTAAAAAAAAAATCGCAATAAGCGTATATAGATTGGTTTGCGCAAAAGTTATAGCGTCTACAAAATAGGGGATAGTTTTATAACATTGTTATTTTTTTTTATTTTTTTACTAGTAATGGCGGCGATCTGCGATTTTTATTGTGACTGGGATATTGCGGCGGACACATCGGACACTTTTGACACATTTTTGGGACCATTCACATTTATACAGCGATCCGTGCTATAAAAATGCATTGATTACTGTATAAATGTGACAGGCAGTGAAGTGGTTAACACTAGGTGGTGATCGAGGGGTTAACTGTGTTGCTAGGGAGTGATTCTAATTGTAGGGGGCGGGGACTCACTAGGGGAGGAGACCGATCGGTGTTCCGCTGTACTGGGAACATACCATCGGTCTCCTCTCCTCTGACAGGACCGTGGATCTGTGTGTTTACACACACAGATCCACTGTCCTGCTGTGTTACCGGTAATCGCAGGTGCCCGGCGGACATCGCGGCTGCCGGGCACACGCACCGGGTGCCTAGGAAAGCGAGGACGTCATATGATGCCCGCCCGCAACGAGAGCTGCGCCGCCTGGCCGTCAATTGACGGCCGGCGGTCGGCAAGCGGTTAAAGTGATACTAAAGTGTAACTTTTTTTAACGTTAAAAATAACAAACATGTCTATACTTACCTGCTCTGTACGGTGGTTTTGCACAGAGCAGCCCAGATCCTCCTCTTCTCGGGTCCCTCTTCGATGCTCCTGGCCCTTACCTCCTGTTGAGTGCCCCCACAGTAAGTAGCTTACTATGGGGGCACCCAAGCCGCAGCTCCCTGCGTCCATTCAGACACAGAGATGCAGCCCGGCCCTGCCCCCTTTCTCTCCTCACTTGCTCACTGACTTTGATTGACAGCAACAGGAGCCAATGGCGTCACGCTGCTGTCTCAGCCAATGAGGAGGGAGAGTCCCAGACAGCCGAGTCTCTCTCGCAACATCGCTGGATCTAGATGGACCTTAGGTAAGTTTTAGGGGGGCTGAGGGGGGCTGCCTATACAACCACTTTAAAGAGTGGGCGACCACTGGCATTCTTAACAATCATGACTAATCTGCTGTCAGCTGTATTCCTCACTGACAGCAGAATGTGAAAAAACAAATGCCAGTTTAAAAAAAAAAAACAGCGTGGGGCCCCTGCCCTCTGCAGCCTGTCTGCATCTTTAACAACCGTTGACTCATCAGCTGTCAGCGAGCTTCCCCACTGACAGATGAATGTAAACAAAAGAATGCCCCAAATAAAAAATTCAGGAAAAAAAACTACCGCTGACCCACAAAAAAAAGCTCTGCACCCGAAGAAGGCTTCCACTGTCTGCCAGCTCTGCCACCTGACAGATCTCAAATAACTAAGGGATGGGGCCATCCGATGATGTCATCAGTTGACCCCGACCCTTGTGACATCATTGACCCAGCATGCCCGGTCAACAAAGTTGTTGGGTGGCCCCTCTTCTTAGCTATTTAAGAGCTGTCAGACTGTTGGGAGCCTTCGTCTGGACCGCAGGTTTTTTTTTTTCTCTTTTTTTTCAGGTGGGCGGTGGGGGTGTCGTGATTGACAATAGATCTAAACCGAGGAGGAACATTTTTTTTTTTTTTTAATAAAGGTCAAAAACTAGTGTATTCTCATTTACTTTTTACACTTTTTTTGGTGAATGAGTAGGGGTAGGGCCAGGATCTGGTTACATAGCTACATAGTAGGTAAGGTTGAATGATGACAATAGTTCATCCAGTTCAACCTGTGTAGGTTTACGTGTGTCGTGTACGTGTGCCCTTCCCCCTCTTTTACCTTCCCTGTCCTTCCAATACAAGGAATACCCCTACGTATTTGCCAGCCAATTGTGTGAGCTGTCAAACCAAGTTTCTGTTATTCCCACAAAGTCTAAGTCCTCCTCACGTAATAGTAGCTTTAGCTAAAGGGGGCTTTCAGATTCCGAGAAGCCCCTTGCCCACAGACCCTTGAGGCCCTTGTGTCCATCAACATGTTGAGGGCATGTGGCCAGGTATTGTTTGGGGGGAAGGGGGGGCGCAGCTTGTCCCCCCACTTTCTGGCTTGCTGGGCTGCATGCTCGGATAAGGGTCTGGTATGGATTTTGGGGGAACCCATGCCATTTTTTTTTAATTTTGGTGTGGGGTTCCCTTAAAACCCTTACTAGACCCAATGATCCTGGTATGGATTGGGAGGGGGACCCCACACTGTTTTTTTTTCCTGCATTTTTCATTGCCGGCATTCTTTTGTTTACATTTATCTGTCAATGGGGCAGCCTGCTGACAGCTGATCAGTCATCAGTTGTTAAGGTCCCAGCCCACTCCTTAACACTCAGCTATATATCTTCACACAGAATTGATTCAATAATTTTTCAGCCGATTCGAATTCGAATCGTTGCGAAAATTTCAAATTCGTTAAAAAATGAATATACGAAACAAAATTGGGGGGGCGGTGTCAGCGGTAAAACAACGCTATTTTTAGCGGCTCTTTCCCGTCAATTTCGCTTCGCTATTCGTCCGCTAGCGGGGCACTTTTACCCTCCGCTAGTGGCCGAGAAAGGGTTAAAACTGCTGCAGTAGCGCTATGCCGGCGGTATAGCCGCGCTGCCCCATTGATTTCAATGAGCAGTATACACCGCTCCTTCACCGCTCCAAAGATGCTGCTAGCAGGACTTTTTTTACCGTCCTGCCAGCGCACCACTCCAGTGTGAAAGCCCTTGGGGCTTTCACATTGGAGACACAGCAGCGGCTCTTTCAGGGCGCTTTGTATGTGAAAAAATTTTAATGTACTGTACATACAACTAATCTCTAATAATTATTTTTTGTTACCTAAATAAAAGAAATATAGAAAAAAATGCTTTTACACAGTAAACCAAGTTGTGGAGGCAAATCAAATAAATTGCAAACAAAGCAGATTGTTTGAAGAAGTTTGCTCATATCTGTTCTGTACTATTTTATTTGGTGGTCCTGTTTCACATTCAAGTCTAGAAGTAATGAAAAAGTACCCATCACAAGTCATGGGTTGGATCCTTTGGAAAAATGTTTTCTGTTTGCAATATGAATAAAGACAAAGATTTCCATGAGTACATATCAAACAGAGCCTATACCAAACACTGCAATGAATAGACACAAGGCTTTTTTGTTAAAAGCAGTGGCTGTGGGTGGACCCTTAGCATAAACTGAAAGCTAAATATTTCCAGAACGGAATGATTGCCCTTTAAAGCATATTAGGTTTAATATGTCTTATGAAAAAAAAATGGAAAAAAATAAGGCTCCCCAAGTCAAAAGTTCACGTGAGGTTTCCTTACTTTTTACTAGAGTGAAAATTTCTACTAAAACTGCTCATGGAATGATGACTTAACTTCCGCATCTAATGCTTGTGAATATGTCATGATTTCCATGATTTAAATCACATTTATGTTGTGTAATTAAAAAATGTCTACTCTAATGTATCTTTATGATTAAAGCTGACTTCTCACCTACACATAAATGTTTTAAACCCAAAGCAGGACACAGCATATACAGTAACTAAACATGTACACTCAACCAGCCTTATTCAGAAAGAGTTCGGAAAGATAAAGAGTTCATGAAAACATTAGAACATTTATTTTTATTGAAAAACTGATTTAAAACTGCAAATAGTGCATAGACTCTCTTAACACCCATTTATGGGTGAAGCAGAATCCTCTGTCATCCCTCCTTTCTCCCATCAATTTATCAGCTTAAATTAAAAGTATTTTATTTATCTTTTATTAAGGGATACTGAATTACTATTAATTTTGAGACAAGTGCCTACATTTTTTCTGCTGATTAGCAGGTTAGGAGAATGAATGTCTTGCTGAGAGAGGCAAACACTTTCCAATAGACTTTTTGCTTTCAGAGCCAGGAAGGCTCATTTATGCAGTTTTCGGATCAGCTGATCCTCGACATAGCCTTGGAAGCTGTACCTGGACTCCCTCATGTGTAAGATGTGGAATTTACAACGACCCTGTGATACTAGGTTAGGTGTCAGGAAAGGGTCCGTCCGCTGGTAAGATATACCATTTGGCGTGCAGTACTGGGGTCCACCAGCAGGTGTCTCCTGGCAGTTTGAAACTGTCAGGGGAATCTTTCCCTGCTGGTGTTATTTCATCTTTTGGCCACAGTACTGACGTCCACCAGTGGATGGATACTGGCAGTATGGAGCAGACAACATTCCCTGCGCTCAGGTGTTACATGAAGACAATTAATGTCAGTCCCATAAATACCCGGCAAGCCCTCACATGCTGGCCTTGGTATCTCTTTCCTTGAGCCCTGACCTGCATCCTGTTTACCTGATTCCTGAAACCTGATTCCTGTTCCTGAGACCTGATTCCTGTTGTTCCTGTTCCCTGTCTGTTTCCTTGCTCTGGACCCTGAGCCTTGTATCTGACCCGTCCCTCCTGTGATCCATCCATCCTGTCTTGTCCTGTTTGTTTCTCTTCCCCAGCTGCTGACCTCCCGTTGACAACCCTGGCCTGGCTCTGTTTATGATCTCGTTATTTCCCTTATTTGTATATATTTGTTCTGTTATTTTTATTATTTGTGGGGTTCAGTTTTGTATTGGTTGTGGTGCACTGAGTGATATTGGAGGTGTTTGTGTTATATTAATTCATTCATCTTTAATAAATCATTTATATTTTCACTTATACACGTCTGGGTTTCCTCTGTTGCAGTACACACAGTTCTGGTCTTATCTGGTATATGACAGAATACCAAGGCCATCCCTGACCAGAAGTGGCTGCACAGAGGAACCATCTTGGTTCTGCTGGCTTTGCTGGAATGAATCCCAATGTGATCCCATATTATGCTCTGCTGGCGTCAGAAAGTGGCGAGTATCTCCGCCAGTCACTAAAAGAGTGGACCAATGACCAGCTACCTGAGCTCATCCGTTTGGCTCACTCCCTGGTTGACCAGGGCTGTATGTTGTTTGGGGATGTGCAGCCTTTGATCCAAATATGTGCTGAGCTAGCCCTGTCCTATGTTCCTAAGACCAGTGATGATTTTTCTCCCCCGTTCAGTGCTGATCAGGTGGAGTCTCTGGTGTGGCTGTTAGAGGATGATTCCGCATGCTTTTTTGAGCACTATTCCATCTGTTCTCAGCAGAATCTTTTGGAGTGTATTCACTCAGTACAGACCCTTGTTAGACAGGCAGCATGTGATCCGTCCTTTGTCCAACCCATACTCTCAGCATGGTCTGATATGTTACAACCAGCCCCAACCAATCCACAACAAACCACCTCTGCAATCAGACACCTAACTGCCCACAAGTCTGTCTCCTCATCACCCACACCAAACTCAGTTGCAGCTCAGTATACATTGCTCCCAAAGAGATACTTATATCCGGTCTCTGCTCCCTGTACCTATCCTGCATTCAACCCACTGCCTCTTCTCAACTGCCTACTAATCCACAAAAACTTCCCCCAGCTACTGTTATCTCTTCTCCACCATATCCCAATCCTCCTTTCCAGTCTGCTGCACCCCCCACCTACAGAGCCTCAGTGACCAAACCCAAGAAAAAACGAAAGTTTTTTCCAACCAAGATGATCCTGCCAGTAACCCAACCTGCCTCCGCACCAGCTAATGCAATCCAGCTTGACGTCCCAGTGCCTGTTATCCAGTTTGATGTCCTGATGTCCGCTTTCCAGCCTGTCCTGGTACCCGCCTTCCAGCCTGAGGTGCCAGTGTTCCAGCCTGAGGTGCCAGTGTTCCAGCCTGAGGTGCCAGTGTTCCCGCCTGGGGTGCCAGTGTTCCAGCCTGAGGGGTCGGTGTTCCAGCCTGAGGGGCCAGTGTTCCAGCCGGAGGTGTTCCAGCCTGAGGGGCCAGTGTTCCAGCCTGAGGGGCCGGTGTTCCAGCCTGAGGGGCCAGTGTTCCAGCCTGAGTGGCCAGTGTTCCAGCCTGAGTGGCCAGTGTTCCAGCCTTAGGGGCCAGTGTTCCAGCCGGAGGGGCCAGTGTTCCAGCCTGAGGTGCAAGTGCCTGCTCTCCAGCCTGATGGGCCCGCTCTCCAGTCTGTTGTGCCTGCTTTCCAGTCTGATGAGCCCGCTTTCCAGTCTGAAGTGCCCATGCCTGCTGCCCAGCCTGATTTGCCTGCTGCCCGTCTTGAAGTGCCCGTGCCTGCTGCCCGTCTTGAAGTGCCCGTGCCTGCTGCCTGGCTTGAAGTGCCCATGCCTGCTGCCCAACTTGAAGTGCCCGTGCCTGCTGCCCAGCCTGATGCGCCTGCTGCCCAGCTTGAGGTGCCCATGCCTGCTGCCCATCTTAAAGTGCCCGTGCCTGCTGCCCCGCTTGATGTGACTGCTGCCCAGCTTGAAGTGCCTGTGCCTGCTGCCCAGCCTGATGTGCCTGCTGCCCAGCTTGAAGTGCCTGTGCCTGCTGCCCAGCCTGATGTGCCTGCTGCCCAGCTTGAAGTGCCCGTGCCTGCTGCCCAGCTTGAAGTGCTCGTGCCTGCTGCCCAGCTTGAAGTGCCCATGCCTGCTGCTCAGCTTGAAGTGCCCATGCCTGCTGCCCAGCTTGAAGTGCCCGTGCCTGCTGCCCAGCCTGATGTGCCTGCTGCCCAGCTTGAAGTGCCCGTGCCTGCTGCCCAGCCTGATGTGCCTGCTGACCAGCTTGAAGTGCCCATGCCTGCTGCCCAGCCTGATGTGCCTGCTGCCCAGCCTGATGTGCCTGCTGCCCAGCTTGAAGTGCCAGTGCCTGCTGCCCAGCTTGAAGTGCCCATGCCTGCTGTCCAGCTTGAAGTGCCCATGCCTGCTGCTCAGCTTGAAGTGCCCGTGCCTGCTGCCCAGCCTGATGTGCCTGCTGCCCAGCTTGAAGTGCTCGTGCCTGCTGCCCAGCTTGAAGTGCCCATGCCTGCTGCCCAGCCTGATGTGCCCGCTGCCCAGCTTGAAGTGCCCGCTGCCCAGCTTGAAGTGCCTTCTGCCCAGCTTGAAATGCCCGTGCCTGCTGCCCAGCCTGATGTGTTCCTGTTCGCTGCTCAGCCTGATGTGTTCCTGTTCACTGCTCAGCCTGATGTGTTCCTGTTTGCTGCCAAGCCTGATGTGTTCCTGTCCGCTGCCCAGCCTGATGTGTTCCTGTCCGCTGCCCAGCCTGGTGTGTTCCTGTCCGCTGCCCAGCCTGGTGTGTTCCTGTCCACTGCCCAGCCTGGTGTGTTCCTGTCCGCTGCCCAGCCTGGTGTGTTCCTGTCCGCTGCCCACCCTGGTGTGTTCCTGTACGCTGCCCACCCTGGTGTGTTCCTGTCCGCTGCCCAGCTTGTGCCTGCCTTCCAACCTGTTGTCTCGGTGCCTGCCTTTCAGCCTGATGTCTCGATGCCTGCCTTTCAGCCAGATGTCTCGATGTCTGCCTTTCAGCCTGATGTCTCGATGCCTGCCTTTCAGCCTGGTGTCTCGATGCCTGCCTTTCAGCCTGATGTCGGGATGACTGCCTTTCAGCCTGATGTCTTGATGCCTGCTACCCAGCTCAATGACCTGGATGTGCCAGCTGTCTGCCCGGATGTGCCTGGCGACCAGCCTGAAATACTCTCTTCCACCGTTCTGCCTGATGCCATAGACTATGGACAATTAAGACTAGTTGTAGCATCCACTCGCTCCTTTAGAGGGGGGTACTGTCAGGAAAGGGTCCGCCCGCTGGTAAGATATACCATTTGGCGTGCAGTACTGGGGTCCACCAGCAGGTGTCTCCTGGCAGTTTGGAACTGTCAGGGGAATCTTTCCCTGCTGATGTTATTTCATCTTTTGGCCGCAGTACTGACTTCCACCAGCGGATGGATCCTGGCAGTATGGAGCAGACAACATTCCCTGCACTCAGGTGTTACATGAAGACAATTAATGTCAGTCCCATAAATACCCGGCAAGCCCTCACATGCTGGCCTTGGTATCTCTTTCCTTGAGCCCTGACCTGCATCCTGTTTACCTGATTCCTGAAACCTGATTCCTGTTCCTGAGACCTGATTCCTGTTGTTCCTGTTCCCTGTCTGTTTCCTTGCTCTGGACCCTGAGCCTTGTATCTGACCCGTCCCTCCTGTGATCCATCCATCCTGTCTTGTCCTGTTTGTTTCCCTTCCCCAGCTGCTGACCTCCCGTTGACAACCCTGGCCTAGCTCTGTTTATGATCTCGGTATTTCCCTTACTTGTATATATTTGTTCTGTTATTATTATTATTTGTGGGGTTCAGTTTTGTATTGGTTGTGGTGCACTGAGTGATATTGAAGGTGGTTGTGTTATATTAATTCATTCATCTTTAATAAATCATTTATATTTTCACTTATACACGTCTGGGTTTCCTCTGTTGCAGTCCACACAGTTCTGGTCTTATCTGGTATATGACACTAGGCTTCTGTCACAGATGACCATATTATTTTCTCTGCTTCTGCAACTGGTTTGTGACTATCCCCTTGTGGGAATCTGCATGTTCACTTGCTTGCAGTTTATTGGCTCATGAAGTCCTGGAGGCTTTCCCAGCTCACAATCCACTAATAGCTCAAGGACAGCTTACAGCGACTTTCTCCAAGGGCCTGACATTGTGGCAGGGCACCAACGGCAGGAAAAGGGCTCTATGACCCAGCATCTTTACCAGAACTTGTCAGGGCACCAGGAGAAGGACTCTAGGACCCAGCATCTCTACCAGTACTTCACATGGGCCTTTATAAGGAAGCCTGTCAGTGGCTGCAGTTGCTGGTTGATCTTCGGCTCCTTCAGGGTATTATCTCCATCTCACATATCTAGTGCTGGAGGCCAATGGAGAGAGAGGACTCTTGCGGCTAAGTTCCAGATCCCCCGAGGGTGAAAACAGGAGAGGTCAGACCCAAAGTAGCATGGGTCGCCTGCTGGACTATGTGAAGGAGGTTCCAGAGTACAGCTGGTGTGCTGGTGTAGAATCAGCAGACAGGTGGCGCCCGTGAGGTGTTGCAGGACTCGGATAATGCTGAGACTGGAGCGTGGTCAGAAGGAAGCCTAGGTCAGGAGCCAGGTGGGTATCAGAGCAGACGTGGTCAGGTGGATAGTTGAGGTCGAACACAGGAAGCAAGCCGGAGACAGGTCAAGGACAAGCTTGACAGGAGACACAGAAACCGGAATATCACGGAGATAACACAATGGAGGAGCCGAAGATCAACCAGCACCTGCAGCCACTGAAAGGCTTCTTTATAAAGGCCCATGTGAAGTGCTGGTAGAGATGCTGGTTCCTAGAGCCCTTCTCCTGCCGTTGGTGCCCTGACACATTTGCAGTCTTAACAGTTTTCCCTTGCTGGAGTTCTCACACTCCTTGAAGACTTCCCTAATTGCCCCTAGTGTAACTCCTAATGTGCTTTATCCAGGGGGAACTTTTTCATGACCATGTCATATTTCATGGCTAAAATCAGTTCCATGCTGTCTCGAAATGCAGGGGGTGTAATTGTATATTGTTATTCTCTCCTCCAGATTCTGTCTGATTTGCCTGCTGCTGCAGCTGTCTCTATGCACTCAGCAGAGAAGTATAATCTATCCCTTTGGATGAGTTTGTGCTTGAAGAGCCTCAGTTTGCTGACATTGCTCTTAGGCTTAAAGGATAAATAAAATATAGCAAATAAAAATATAGCATATACAATTGCTATACAAGCCATAGTGTAATTTTATGTTATAAAATATTACCTTTTCTTTTTAATCTGCAGTGTTGTAATTTTCTGCACAAATGCAATGCCATATGGCAACTTTTTTTGTACACAGTTGGTGTACAGAACCTCCGAAGAAATGTTACTTCCAACTTGGGTGATTGGCTCACTGATTTTTCAAGAAGTCTGCACTAAGATGCACTAAGATGCAAGTCGGATTGTTGGCATCCTCTGAAACAAAGTATTCATTTTTGATGCAATACTCCCAAAGATTTCATGATTTAGCCTGCAGTTTTCCTTCCTGTGTAGTTCTTGCCTCCTTGCTACAGTGCTTCTCCTTGTCCTCTGATTCCATTTGCATGTGTTGTTTGGCTTCTGTGCTTCTGTTGTGTTACACTATGTGATTTATTATTATTTCTCTGTGTTCATAACTTGGCTATCACTGCTCTGTGTCTTTAAGTTACCTTCAGCTGTCTAAGCTAAGCTCTTTCTCTCACTGTACTTCTATTTACTCCTCCCCCTCCCTCTCTCTGGAATCATTCCACTGTATCCTGTCATGGTGAAGACATCTTCCCATGTGGCTTACAACGTTAAAGTTTTTCTACCTATGAGTATCCTCCATTAACCGGAACATTCAAAAGGCTTTCATCGTCTGATTTCTTCAACATGTGAGTTTATTCGTTGAGTTAAACTGTCTGAATCAGCGCAAGGGATAAATAGATCACCAGGTTTTATAAGCACTATATATCACTGGAGATAAAGCTTATGGCCTTGTAGTTGAGTCAGAACAGTAGAAAAACTGAGTTTCACAGCCTAATTACAAGATTTTTGGGTGACAGTACTGATACAGACAAGATTCCAAGAGCCCAAGGTCCAAGCTGCATGGTTTCATATTACAGCACACACAGCTACAGCTATGCTGCTTATCATTCAGTCAGTATCTGCCTGTGTCAATATGAGTTACAAAGGTTCCCTCTCAGAAGCACAAGACCCTGAGCCAGCCAGAGTTACCCAAACACTCAGTCAAACCAACTTGGAAAGTAATGGAGAATTATGAAGCTTTAAGAACTGAACTGACTACTAGCCTGAAGTTATTATGGGAAAAGGTTGTTACTCAATCTAATACACTGTCTGTTGAGAAATAACTATTGCCACTAGAGGGAGCCATTAAACAACTTTCTGCCTCATATGAGCTTTATCAGCTTACCAGTGACAAGCTTTTTAAAGTTTTACAAAGTATGAAAATGGTAGATTCACTGGATCAATTAAACAGCTTTCGGGTTCTTAATCTAGAAAGAAATTTTTTATCCAGCAAACCAAATTAAAGGCAAAGCAAAGATAGAGCTGCTACAGGACACTGCATCTCACAGATCTGTTTCAACCAGGCATTCTAAAAAATCCTCTAAATTCCTTAGTTCAAGACACTCAACACTGCAGCAGAAGCCAGCAAGGTGCAGGTCACATAGGCAGAAAAGAGAGCAGAGTTGGGAAATCAGACAGCACGTCAAAGAGCAGAGTTGGAAACTCAGACAGTACATCAAAGAGCAAAGTTGCAAACTCAAAGAGCAGCAATTGAAATCTTAATTGTAAACATGATGCAGCTGTGGCAAGGCTAAGGGTCCTAGAGCTAGCTATCAGTGCAGATGAAGGTGCAAGCGAGAAAGACAGCATCAACCTAAACATAACAGATATGGAAGATCCTTTCAAATGCACTAAAGACTATGCCCTAATCCACTGCATTGTACACTCCATCATCTTCAATACTCTTGACAACATTGAGACTTCTTCACAGCATCAAGTTAAAGAGGTTCCAGCAACTTCTTGCATACAAAATCGCTCCAGTGCCTTTCTTGCATGCCTACCTAACCTTCCTTCATACATCACAGAGCATCAAAGCAAGCTGCAAGCAGTCTCCTGTCATCTGTACAGCTTCAAATCAATATGTCATTGGAACAGCTGACTTCAAGCAAGCAACTCGCCTGAATGCATCTGCTACGGCATATTTCCCTGTGTTCTTTAACAACAATGGCAAAGATAGCACAATCAGCACCGTTCAGCCAACAATGTCTTGCATAAAGGCAGAGACAACTGAGACAGCAGAGTTTGTGAGGTACATACTTAGCAGAGAGCTCACAAAGACTGGTCTTATAAGTTTTGATGACCAACCTGAAAATTAAAGAAGTTGGCAATGTGCCTTCAGAACTGCAATCAGTGATTTTGGCATTACAGCTGCTGAAGAATTGGATCTGCTAATCAGATGGCTTGGTCCTCTGTCTGCTGCACATGTTAAGCCATTAAGATCAGTTTTAATGGACAATCCTACAGCAGGCCTCACAGCTGTATGAGATCGACCAGAGCAAAGTTATGGCAGTCCGGAAGCTATAGAAAATGCTTAGTTCATGCGTCTGGAAGCTTTCCTAAAGATATCTGGTAAGGGCAACAAGGAGTTCCAGAGACTGAGTGACCTTCTCCTTGAGCTTCAGCTAGCCAGGGCAGACCCAAAGACACCTAGGCACTGCCAGAGGCGTAAACCAAATCATCTCCAAGCTCCCGTATGGTTTGCAAGAAAAATGGTCTGCACTAGGGTCATCATACAAAAAAGAGAACAAGGTTTCCGTCCCTCCATTCTCTTTCTTCTGCAAATTCAACAGGAATGTTGCAGAGACCAAGAACAATGCAAGTTTTTCCTACAGTGAGTACAGTCTTCTTTCACCCTTCCCTAAGAGCACCAGCCTTCAGGGCAACTATAGGAACCATAGAGCCCCAGTATTTGTGAAAAAGACTGACATCATTCCCACTCCTACCACAGTTGTAGCTGCAAACAGAGTAGGAAGATTGAAAACTCTAACCGAGAGTATCCCATTCACAAGAAGCCACACCCCCTCAAAAAATATATTAGCTTTAGAAAGAGACCTCTTGAAGAGCGTAAGGAGCTTTAAAAAAGACATTTGGGGTATGTTTGAGGGGTTGTGCTTCTACAGAACATTTTGCTAGGGACTGTAATATGCCCATCAAGTGCATAGAGTGTGGCTCTGAAGAACACGTGCAAGCCCTCTATCTGCTTATGCCCAGCTCTGCACAGCCTGCTAACTCTCTTCCCAGGTCAAAGCATGGCTGGGAGAATACAGACCAAGTGCCTAATTCCACCATAATTTCTTCATCATGCACGGAAGTTTGTGGGGAAGTCCTCTGCGATGAGTCCTGTGCTAAAATATGCTTGGTGAACATCAGGGACGTAGATATGGGGGGAGTTTTGGGGGTTGAAACTCCCCGAGCGAAAGGTAAAATTTTAAAAATGGCTACTTGATCATCTCGTGTGGTATGTTGCATCCACAGTATCTGGTTATCTCCTGTAAACTTACTGCAATCTCTCTTTATCTCCTGTAATCTATCCGCAGTCATTGGTTATCTCCTGTAATCTATCTGCAGTCTCTGGTTATCTCCTGTAATCTATCCTGGCTCGCCCTTGCTTCCGAGCATGCAAGCTTGTACTTTGGACTTTTGTCCGACAGACTTGTGTACACACGCTCAGGAAAATCCAACAACAGACATTTGTACGCGGAAAATTTTAAAACCTGCCATCCAATATTTGTCCGACAACAATTGTCTGATGAAGCGTACAAATGGTCGGATTTTCCAGCAACAGACTGTCATCACACATTTCCCGTCGGAAAACCCGATCGTGTGTATGCGGCTTTACACCTTGGGTACTTGTAGTGGAACTACAAAGATTTCTGGAAGAAGGGCTCATGGACTCATGGTATATTCTCTCAAAGGTAACCTGCAATTACCCTTACCTACACTCGGTGAGTGCAATCTGATACATGCTAACAGGGGGGGAAATCCCTACTCCAGCTGCTGCCTTCCATCACCTGAAGATAATAGCAAATGAGATACTGCCGCCTGAGCAAGATGCTCAGATCCTTCTTCTTCTGTTAGGCTGAGACATTGTAAGAGTTCACAAGGTTCACAGACAAGTGAGTGGACCTCCAGATGCCCCATTTGCCCAGCGCATGATTCTAGGTTGGGTCATCATAGGCAACGTCTGTATAGGCAAAATGAAGAGACTTACCAATATTTCATCATTCAAGACAAATGTACTGCCAAATGGCCGAAACATTTACTTTGAGCCATGCCCACATCACTACTAGGTGAAGGAGAAAATAGCCAGCCGCAAATGGCAATGGCTCTACAGTGGCAATGGCTCTACAGTGTTTAATGCAACCAGTGAAGATGATATACTGGCTCCTTCAATGGAAGACAAAGAATTTATCAAAGTAATGGACAATGAGGTCTTTCAAGATGACTCCAATAATTGGGTAGCACCCCTAACTGTTTTTCTCCCAAGAGAGAGATTGCCCAAAAACTTGCAGCAGGCCATCATTAGATTCTCCTCCTTAAAGCACAGCTTAAGCAGGAAACCAGAGATGAAAAAGCACTTTGTGGTCTTTATGCAAAATATATTTGACAGAGACCACACAGAGCCTGCACCCCTACTAAAAGAGGGAGAAGAATGCTGGTACCTTCCATCCTTTGGCGTGTATCACCCACACCAACCAGACCAAATCAGAGTTGTCTTTGATTCCAGTGCACAGCATGAAGGTGTTTCTCTTAACAACATGTTCCTTACGGGGCCCAACTTGAACAACAGTCTAATAGGAGTCTTGATTCACTTCAGACAAGAGCCTGTAGAAGTAATGGCTGACATTCAACAGATGTTTCACTGCTTCATTGTCAGAGAAGACAACAGAAACTACCTCAGGTTTCTATGGCACAAAGACAATGACATCCACAAGGAAGTGATGGATTATTGAATGAAGGTACATGTCTTCGGTAACAGTCCTTCCCCTGCAGTGGCAACTTATGGGCTAAGGAGAACGGCTCAGGCTGGAGAAGAAGAATATGGATCTGATGCTCACCAATTTGTTAAAAGAACCTTCTACGATGACAACGCACTCAAGTGCTTTCCAACCGCTAAAGAACCAATCGATCTTCTCATCAGAGCAAAGCAGATGTTGTCTGTAGCAAATGTTAGACTTCACAAAATTATATCTAACAGCCAGGAACTTATTAATGCCTTTCACTCTAAGGACTATGCCACTAGTCTAAAAAAAAACTTTGATTTAGGTACAGATGTGCCTCCTGTACAGCGAAGTCTGGGTTTGTTGTGGAACATCAAACAAGATACATTTACCTTCCAAGCAGGGCCGGCCCAAGACATTGTGCTGCCTGGGACCAAGAATGAAGTTCTGCCCCCCCCCCAAAAAAAAAATCATGCCCACCAAAAGGCCCCCACATTCATTATTTTATATCATGATAACTAAAAGCTCTGTCAGACTGGATGAACAGCAATTTTCAAGTCTTGCCACAGATTCTCAATTGGATTTAGGTCTGGACTTTGACTGGACCATTCTAACACATGAATACGCTTTCATCGAAACCATTCTGCTGTAGCTCTGACTGTACGTTTAGAGTCGTTGTTCTGCTGGAAGGTTATTTTTGAATTAGTAAGAGCGTTAGAGGTAGAGCGGGTTAATATAACCCATATTTTTGTCACCTGCAGTGGGTATAGAAAAGAATCACCACCCCTTAAAAAAAAAAAACCTGAAATGAAGACCGATGCAGTTTTAGCAAGCTGCATTTACTCAGTGCAACTTAACATCCAAGTGAAAAATGAAAAAAAAATCCACTTACATCAGCATCCAGTCCATCCTTGCATCAAAGTGCTCACATCATTGTCCCTGTATGCGTCCTCCTTACATTAGAGTCCCCACTCATCCCTTACATTAAAGTTTCCTCTTACATCAAGAAAACCCCAGTAACATCCCCTTACATTGGCTGTCAGTGGGAAAACCCCAGTAACATCCCTACATTGGCTGTCAGTGGGAAAACCCCAGTAACATCCCCTTACATTAGCTGTCAGTGGGAAAACCCCAGTAACATCCCTACATTGGATGTCAGTGGGAAAACCCCAGTAACATCCCTACATTGGCTGTCAGTGGGAAAACCCCAGTAACATCCCTACATTGGCTGTCAGTGGGAAAACCCCAGTAACATCCCCTTACATTGGCTGTCAGTAGGAAAACCCCAGTAACATCCCCTTACATTGGCTGTCAGTGGGAAAACCCCAGTAACATCCCTACAATGGCTGTCAGTGGGAAAACCCCAGTAACATCCCCTTACATTGGCTGTCAGTGGGAAAACCCCAGTAACATCCCTACATTGGCTGTCAGTGGGAAAACCCCAGTACCATCCCCCATTCACTGGTTGAACTTGTCAATGGGGAGCCCAAATAACATCCTTACATTTGTTGTCAGTGGGGAGCCCCTCTTGGAACATTGAGATTAGAAGAAATCCTGGATAGACGCACTCTGTTATGAGGACATCTTTATTGAAGTAAAATTCAAAATACAGTCAAAAACAGGATGGTACAGGGTAATAAGTTGCTAATGCATTTCACATCATTGGATGCTTATTCGTAGCTGGAAAGGGACAGTAAAAGTGTGAAATAAATAGGGAGAGTAAGAAAGGGGGTGGAGTATGTGCGCCGGTGGAACAACCAATCAAGGCGCCCCATAACAGTCCCACCCTCTCAGTGCAATTAAAAAGATTGAATAATCCCATAAATAAAAACTACACCTGCAGAATGGGGCGAGAAAACATCCACTTTGATTCAAAACCAGTATGCATAAATAAGAGCGTCAAAGTTATATGAACTGAGACGCCATACCAATATAAGTCAAAACTGACCAGTGTCATATGTATAAAGAAAAGAACAAATGTTGGATGCTGTATCTCCCCACAGTAGGTGAAACCACAACAATGGAATGATTAGAGTAGTAAAAGCACCAAAAAGAATTAAACCATAACACCATGAAATGCCGCACACATATAGACAATAAAATGTCAAAAAAGATAATATATATATATAAATATGCAAACCCTACATAGCGTAAATGGATATTCTAAGGTGCACGTGCAACCCAAAGACAGATGTATATAAACAATCGAAGAGAATAAACATGAATAAACATGAGGTCGAGATGCATGCACATTGGTCAAACTTCCCGGTCACATGTGTAGACCTATGTTGCATACGCAAAATATATATATATACATATATGTGTGTAATAGATATTAAATCTAAAACAGGTTGCAAACTACTCAAGGTAAATAGTTACAAACAATGTTATAAACAATGTTACAAACAGTGTTATAAACATGCAACACCTTATCTAAACAAATACAGACAATAGTATCCAATGAATTTAAATTCCTGAAAGGAATATGAAAAACAATGGAAAACAAACCAAAAACTCAGGGATGGGTTAAATGTCGGATAAACCAAAACAAAAAGTAACTTCTAAAAAAGCACCATCCCTTAGCAACCTCCTGTCACCCAGCCTCTTTTCCAGTAAAAACAAAAGTAATTGGCTGTCATTTCAAGGTAAGTTTAAATGTGGTGCTCGCAATTGCAATTATTGGCCATTTATCAAAGGTGGGGACACTGTTACATCAATGTCCACAGGGAAATCCCATAAAATCAACTCCTTTGTTAACTGTAATACACGTTACGTAATATATGCAATCACATGCACTACATGTTCTATCCAATATGTGGGGAGAACTACACGCAGACTCAAAGATTGGTTGTATGACCATCTCTATGACATTGACAAAAACCACGCCACAAATGTCGCACGTCATTGGAATGAGGTCCACCAAAAAGATACATCTTGCCTTGTTATTCAAGGCATTGACAAGATTAGGACACCACCGAGGGGTGGTGACAAATTTAGAATATTATGCAAACGTGAAGTCCGGTGGATCTTCTCTCTCAATACTAGACGACCCCTCGGGCTTAATTTCGAGTGGGACGTGTCACATTTTTATGAATGATCCAATATATACTCTGGTGTTTTCGTTCACAACGGTTATTGTACCTCAAACTCCTGTCACTTATATATCTCTGGAAGTCTACTGTTTAAGATCAAAAAGATCAAAAAAATAAACTAGTTCCCCAATTTCTATATGTTCACCATCGGAAGTATATAATACCCCCTCTCTGCCTCGCCAAAAAGTTTAATGTGTTATAGGCAGCCGCATTATTATATCTTTCATTACAGCGGGGCATGAAATATTAACCTACTGATTTCAATATGCTAAGTTGTGGTTCCAGTTCCACCATAGTGACTAGTGACACCTTGCAGCAGATTGAGCGAGACTTCTCTATTTTTAGTTGTACGGCAGGGTGTAATGGGGTTGCCCTATTGTGAATCCTCCCTGTGTTACTGCGTTCCTTTTTTCCTACTCTTGTGTTTTGGTTGCGATAGTTCATAAGATATTTTTCTGTTGAATTTCCACAGGAGTTTATTACCAAATTTCTTTCAGCTGTTACGGTTTCCAGTTTGTAGTGCGCAGTTGGGCACGGAATATCAGTTCACTTATTTAGGTATATGAAGTTATGGTTTTATTTTCACCATAGCGAAATGCGGCATCCTGCTGCACATTAAGTGAGACTCTGGTTTCTCCAAGAGTATGATATAATGCAGTGGGGCCGCTCCACCGCTAACTTCCTTGTGTCCTTCGGTTCCGTTTTTGTAAGTCTAAGTTTCGGTCCACACAATTTTTACAGTATTTTAACTACATTTGTGTGTGCCTGTCACGCACTTTGCATCAACGGAGCTATTCCACCTTCTTTGTCTATAAACAGGTGCCATGTGTGGTTTTTAGCATAATATGGTTTACCATAAGTACTTTTTTACGACAGTGAACTGCGGCATCCTGCGGCATCCTGCAGCACATTAAGTGAGACTCGGGTGTCTCCAAGAGTATGACATAATGCAGCGGGGCTGCTCCCTTGCTAACTTCTTTTTGGTCCCTTTTTTGTCTTTCGTTTTCCGTTTTTGTAAGTTCAAGCTTCGGTCCACATAATTTTTACAGTATTTCAACTACACCTGTGTGTGCTTGTCACACACTTTGCATTAACGGAGCTATTCCCTTTTTTGTCTATAAACAGGTGCTATGTGTGGTTCTTAGCATAATACGGTTTATTATGAGTATTTTTTCATACTACTCCTACCATGATTCCCCCCCCCCTGCTCATTTTGGTTCTTGATTCATTTCAGCAGATGGAGTGAGACTCGTGGTCTCCGTATAGCCTGTCCCTATGTTGGTTCACGCAGAATCTGAATTCACCAAGTAGTTTTTTCTTTTAGGTCTTTACGTCCTTCTACGCTTAATCGCATAACTAATAAGAAATAATAATGAGAGTCCAACACAACAACAATGGTTAGTTACTTTTTGTTTTGGTTTATCCGACATTTAACCCATCCCTGAGTTTTTGGTTTGTTTTCCATTGTTTTTTCATATTCCTTTCAGGAATTTAAATTCATTGGATACTATTGTCGGTATTTGTTTAGATAAGGTGTTGCATGTTTATAACACTGTTTGTAACATTGTTTATAACATTTTTTGTAACTATTTACCTTGAGTAGTTTGCAACCTGTTTTAGAGATAATATCTATTACACACATATGTATATATATTTTTTGCGTATGCAACATAGGTCTACACATGTGACCGGGAGGTTTGACCAATGTGCATGCATCTCGACCTCATGTTTATTCATGTTTATTCTCTTCGATTGTTTATATACATCTGTCTTTGGGTTGCACGTGCACCTTAGAATATCCATTTACGCTATGTAGGGTTTGCATATTTATATATATATATATATATATTATCTTTTTTGACATTTTATTGTCTATATGTGTGCGGCATTTCATGGTGTTATGGTTTAATTCTTTTTGGTGCTTTTACTACTCTAATCATTCCATTGTTGTGGTTTCACCTACTGTGGAGAGATACGGCATCCAACATTTGTTCTTTTCTTTATACATATGACACTGGTCAGTTTTGACTTATATTGGTATGGCGTCTCAGTTCATATAACTTTGACGCTCTTATTTATGCATACTGGTTTTGAATCAAAGTGGATGTTTTCTCGCCCCATTCTGCAGGTGTAGTTTTTATTTATGGGATTATTCAATCTTTTTAATTGCACTGAGAGGGTGGGACTGTTATGGGGCGCCTTGATTGGTTGTTCCACCGGCGCACATACTCCACCCCCTTTCTTACTCTGCCTATTTATTTCACACTTTTACTGTCCCTTTCCAGCTACGAATAAGCATCCAATGATGTGAAACGTGTTAGAAACTTATTACCCTGTACCATCCTGTTTTTGACTATTTTAGATTTTACTTCAATAAAGATGTCCTCATCCCAGAGTGCGGCTATCCAGGATTTATTCGTATCTCACTGCAACTTGTGCAAAGCCAGCACCTGGAATTAGTTCTCACTAGGGCGGTGTCATCCTAGAACAAGGAGTGTTTGTGAGCTGCATCTCCCCTTTCTTGTCTAGGAGCCCCTCTTAGAACATGTCAGCCAAAAACACCAACATGTCACCAAAAAAAACTCAAACGGTAACACTGAGTTGGAAAAGAAAACAACTCTTTGTCAGCATTTTGTTGAAACACCTTTTTGATTTAATTCCAGCCTTTGGTCTGTTAGGATATGACTCTACTAACATTCTCACCGATTCAGTTTTTGCTTAATTTTCGGACATGTTGGTGTTATATCCTTCACTTGGGTGCTATGAGTAAATACAACTGGATAAAATGAAAACTGACTGTCTTCATTTCAGACTAAGCAACAAAATGTGAATTTAAAGAGAGTTTATTTTTTTCAATACACCATATGTGGTCACACAAAATTTTGAACATTCACCTCTATTCATGTTCTGGAATCAAGTTCTCTTTTGGTGATAGAAGTAAATAGGACAAAAATAGAGAATAACTCCCCCTAAGGCTGCTTTCACACTGGGGCAGTAGGGGCGTCGGCGGTAAAACAGCGCTATTTTTAGCGCTGTTTTACCGCGGTATTCGGCCGCTAGCGGTGCGGTTTTAACCCCCGCTGGCGGCCGAAAAAGGGTTAAAACCACTCGTACAGCGCGGCTATAGCCACGGTATTGCCGCGGTATAGCCGCGCTGTCCCATTGATTTCAATGGGCAGGAGCGGTGAATACACCGCTCCTTCACCGCTCCAAAGGTGCGGCTTGCAGGAGATTTTTTCTTCTCCTGTCAGCGCACCGCTTCAGTGTGAAAGCCCTAGGGCTTTCACACTGAACAAACAGCGGAGGCTGTTTAGGGGCGGTTTGCAGGCGGTATTTTTAGCGCAATAACGCCTGCAAACTGCCCCAGTGTGAAAGGGGCCTAACTGTCACAGACAGCAATAAAAACAAACAGTCTTTTCAACATAACTGGCAAAATAGAAATGCATTTTTACCAGTGAGAAAGAATTTACTTCAAACTTGCAGCAGTGGACAATGGAACAGGCGTCCCCATGTGAAGGTTTGGCTTCACCTCCAGTTCCACTGAAAACTGCTATTTAGTAAATATGTAATTTTGTCCCTTTGACAACAATACAAGTGTAAACTTTCCAAACAGTGATGAACAGCTTCCAAAAACTGAAGCAAAATGACTTTTTTTGGTAAAGACACATTTAGCAGCTTTTGTGGAGACAAACAGTTACCCCATCATTTTCACAACAGTAATCCATGTGAGAAAATAATTTAAATGTAACAGAACAGAATATTCCTGTCTAAAATGTGTTGTTCAATTATATCAGAAAGGAATCAAATTTTTCTGTAGTCATTCCTCTTCCTTCACCACCACCACCAGATCATCTTTGTCCTTTCCAGCAGCAGAAGACACACAAAGTTGCTTATGTTTACGTCTTGATAAAGTTTCAACCTTGTGGTCATACATTGTGACGTCAACCTTTTCAATAATGTGCTGAGTAATCTTTCCTGGGCCACTCTTTACTGACAGCAGTCCTTCCAACATTGGAGTGGAAAGTTTATTCCTATGAGTAGTTTTCATTAACTTTACGGAAGAGAACACACGTTCTACCTCAGCTGTCCCATGGGCAAGGGAAAGCATATTTTTTGCAAATTTAACCAGATGTGGGAATTTAGGTACTTTCAGATTGTCCAGATCGATACTGCAGCTTTGTCCTACCATGTATTAAATTGAGAGCAATCAGCGCAAACAATAATGTATAAAACGAGAGAAATATGCAAGCTGTACACTATAGGATATCACCAACCTAAGATACAATTATTAAAACAAAATTATTGCAGCGCAAGTGATAAAATGTCCATATTAAACTCATGCATCCAGTACATAAATTTTGAAAGGGAAATGTTGATATCGTTCCAACAAGCCACAATAATCGCCAAACCAGTAGTAAATTTGCGCTTACCGGATACGGTGGACCTCTAAATTATAGGAGGTCATAAGAGCCTGGGTTCCTTATGGAACTATTAACGACCTGGATCTCTTGGGGACACCGATCATCAACATCCGCCAGTGGTCACAAGGAAACTGAGGCTGGTTGTTAGTAACACTCTATGTGTTTCATACACGTATCCTCCATATACCATGAGGTATTAATAAGTGTTGATGTATTGTTTCAGCAGTGAAGTAAGCCTTGAGATTTCATCTTCCTCATCCTGACTGACATCTTCTGGAGCATCTTGATAATATAATCCATCTTTAACTTCCTCTCCTCGTGAATAGAAAAATCAGATGAATGGTCTTTTCAGTTGGGAACAATGGTGATGTACAAAGTAGTAACCTCTATAGGGTTATAGTGTGAAGGCACCAACAACACCCAATGTTTCTGCACCTGTCACTTCTATCCAAAGTCTGCGAAAGACACCAGACTTTATTAGATAAAAGTGGATCAAGGCTTGTCATAGACCCATATAGACCTCCATAGGATCACCGTGAGGCTGCAGAGCTCAGCAGGCAATGTGGCCAGTTGAAGCAGAGTTCTTGATGGAAGTGCAGCTGCCAGACTTCAGGCTGGAACATAAGCATCAGCAGCTTCCAGAAGTGGCAAAATGGCTGCGGCCCCAATACAGCACCTTTCTTGGCTGGGTGAAGACAGGACGTAGAGGGTATGTGGCTACATGTTTCAGGGCCCCTTTATCCTACCATGTGCCAAAAAGAATCATAAGTGTAAGTCTCAGGATCACTAAAATCTGTCACTTGGTATTCTATAAATTCAGTATGCAGTGCGTCAAATTCAGATGGGGGAACAATTTGAGGAAAATGCTTGGCAAGTTCTAAAATGTCCCCAGAATTTGCAGTAGACCTGTTTAAAGGTTTTAGTAAAGCCAACAGCTGAATAATTCGGTTTCCAATAGGCATTTATTTTTTAATTGCAGGTTCAGCTCTTGTGTAAAATGCCGTTACTTGCACCATGAAATGGTGAACAGCTGACAAATCATCTACTGTAGACAAATTTTCTTTTGTTTTGGTATCCAATAAAAATGCCATCTGCCGATCTGAAGTTTGCACTATTATGCCCCGTACACACGGTCGGACTTTTTCGGACATTCCGACAACAAAATCCTAGGATTTTTTCCAACGGATGTTGGCTAAAACTTGTTTTGCGTACACACGGTCGCACAAAGTTGTCGGAATTTCCGATCGCCAAGAACGCGGTGATGTCAAGCACGTACGACGAGACTAGAAAAGGCCATTTCAGAACCAAGCGCGGAACCCTTTGGGCTCCTTTTGCTAATCTCGTGTTAGTAAAAGTTTGATGAGAGACGATTCGCGCTTTTTCAGACTCGTGGTTTTCAGATCGTTTTCTGCCGTTCAGTTTGTGCTTGTGGGTTTGTATCTGCTCTTCAGTGCGTGCAAGCAAGTTCCGCGTGACTTTAAGTAGTCATTGTGTTCTTGTGCGTTCGTTACTGTTTTTCAGGTCGCTCTTCACAGGCCTTGCTGTTCTTCAGTGCGTTCTGTTACTTCGTTCTGAGCAGCCGACCGTTTTCTAGCCATGTTGCGTATGCGTACTCCTCGTAGAGTTCGTGCTGTGCAGGGGCTTGGTGTTGGGGTCCTGACCTTGACACAAGTCCAGTCCATGAACAGGGTGGGGAGGAGTTCATGGACCAAGAATTGGTTGCTTCAGCGTGACCAGTTCTCTCATATGCCTTTGCTTCGTGAGATCCGTGAGAATAATCCTGATGATTTCAGGAACTTTCTCAGGATGACGGACCCCGTATTTCACCGTCTGTTGGCTTCGCTGACCCTTTATATTAGCAGGCAGGATACCTGCATGAGGCAAGCCATCACTCCGGAGCAGATGCTGGTCGCTACCCTGCGGTATTTGGCGACAGGGAGAAGTCTGCAGGATTTGAAGTTCTGGACAGGCATCTCCCCCCAGGTTCTGGGGATCATTATCCCAGAGACCTGTTATGCCATCATACAGGTCCTGCAGAAGGAGTATATGAAGGTAAGATTTTTATCCTTTAATATCACATTTTATTGTATTTAATGATTGCTAATATATTATATTTCTTTCCTCATTCCCTAATTACCATGATTGGAATATGCTGTGAATGTCCCCTTTGTCCTCATGCATGCTGGATTTGTATGTAATTAATTTTTTAGTCCTTCATACAGATTGTCCTTCAATAACCTCCCCAGCATGTTCTCCTGCCCTATATTCACCTAATGTAGTCACTTAACAATGTATTTTATCAGCTCCATAGTAGTGCTTTACCCCAAACACCCCCTAAAATGTTTTGAAATGTGATTGGTGCTTTAAATTCAGGCAAAGTGCCAGAGGCTTTTTTTGTGGTGTCCCCAAATCATTTTTTCTTAACCCTCCCTCCCTCCCTCCAACTGGTAAGTCAGCTGATACCAATTCTCTATCTATCCTCAATCATCTATCTGATGACTTTGCCAAACCCATACACACTATACCCATCTCTTTAGTGCTCAGATGTATGGATGAATTCCCCAAAGCATGTAGTGCAAGGGCCTGCCTGTATACTTTCAAATGGTACTGTTTGAAGTTTTTAGATCCTATTATTATCTTGATAGGTAATAGCAGAATGTCCAAATGGCCTCAAATGTGTACAATGTGTATTTATATCTTTGTATTCTGACACTTCTTACCTGTCCAGTGGGCTGCCAATAGTGTAACTAAGGAGGGGCTGTTCCAAGTAATACCCTGTATTTAGGCATTCATCTCTCAATGAAGTGAAGAGGGTTACCTGTCCAAGATTTCCACACCCCCCATAGTGTTAGAAATGGCCCATGAGAGGGGGGGAGGGGGAATCTTATAGGTGTATCTTATACTTTGGTGTTGTTAAATTCCCCTTAATAAATGCTATCTGGAGGTTGCCCCAGAATGTTTGTGCCCAATCTGCTTGCCATGTTTCTGAGCAAAAATATTAATTTATTTTTGTTTTCCTCAACAGTTTCCTTCCACGCCACAGGAATGGCAGACTGTGGCCTCCCACTTTGCCCAGCGGTGGGACTTTCCTAACTGCGGAGGAGCAATTGATGGGAAACACGTCCACATCCTCCCACCACCCAACTCGGGGTCGTACTATTTCAACTATAAGGGGTTCAATAGTATTGTGATGTTGGCGGTGGTGTCGGCTAATTACGACTTCTTGTATGTGGACGTGGGGAAGAATGACCGGCTGTCCGATGGTGGAGTCATTGCCCAGACGGAGTTCTACAGGCGTCTCCAGAATGGCAGCTTGGACTTGCCAGCTCCAGAGGACAATGTGGAAGGACTCCCATTCATGTTAGTTGCTGATGAAGCGTTTGCGCTGGAGGACCATCTTATGCGGCCATTCCTTATGAGGACCCTCACCCCGGAACAGAGGGTTTTTAATTACCGGCTGGCCAGAGCCCGAAGAGTGGTGGAGAACACATTTGGGATCCTGGCCAGCCGGTTCCGCCTATTTCTGACACTTATCCATATGGCGGAGTATAAACTTAATCATATAATCATGGCGTGCTGTATTCTCCATAACTTTTTACGGAAACATTCGGCCAACTATGCTGGCTCAGTTGGGCCTGAGACCGGATTGATACCTGAAACAACACTGACGGCGCTTGAAAGCGGCCGTCCTGGCTTGCCCTCCCTGAGTGCCCGTGATGTCTGGTTACGATACCTGGAGTTCTTTGCGGGTAGGGGGGCCATCAATATGCCAGCAAATTTGTGAAGCCTTTTTCAAAGAAGAAAGCAAAAAAAAGAAATTCTTTGTGGACATTTACTGCTTGTGTTTGTTTTAGCTGACCCTGACAGAAATGTGTTGAGTCCAGAAATCGGCGTGATTGTGTAACCTTATACAAAGCACTGTTGGGTGTTATTTACTAAAGGCAAAGACACTTTTCACTACAAGTGCACTTGCAACTGCACTGAAACTGCACTTGTAGTGCAAAGAGGATTTGCCCTTAGGAAATAACCCCCATTTTCACAGAAAACACCAATTACATCACCAACAAAGTGTTTTATTAGCGTTGACACAATAATCCACACATTCTTGCTTAACAATCTCTTTAATACCGTCTGTCCTGGCCAGCATGGAAGTACTGTTTGACTGGTAAACATTTGGTCTCCTATATAGCTAGGCTGAGGCTAATGGGATGATACTATGCAGGTGCCGAGCTCCCCCACCCACCCAGGATCATGGCGTATGGGCCGCCAGCTGCAGCCCACGTGAGGCTCCCTCAGCGTCCCGGAAGACCGGAAGGTCCCGACCACCGTCGTCATCTCCGTCGCAAAATGCGTGACGTCATGACGGCGTGCGCGCGCCGGGCCCTCGCGCACGCGCACACCGCCATAGGCACTCCGGAGGTGAACACGGGACGCTGCCGGCAGGGTAAGGCTCTCCCCGGCGCCTGATAACAGACGCCGAGTGGAGCAAACAAGGGGGCGTACGGAGAATCCATACGCCCCTACCCTGCTGGGAAGTCCCAAAGGAGCCAGGCTCCACCCAGAGGGGGGGAGGTACAACTGCACCCACCGGGACCCCACAAAGATCCCCCAGGCATAAAAACCACATTTAAAATAACGTCTTACATAGTCATGAGATGTACCAAAGGGAACAATAAATGTTGAATGTTATAGACAGGAGCAGAGTGCCAAAGCCATAACTCTGGACTCCTGCATGGAATCCAATAAAGTTTAGTCACAAACTACCATGTGAGGCAATTGAGTATCATGCAATACAGGGGTCTGTTCCTCCTGGTGCATGGAAAGGGAAGGGATTGGATCTCAATCCAATTCCCCTTAATAGGGACAATTCAAATATGTTCAAAGGTTATGTATATACTAAAATTGGCAAATGCAGGAATCTGAAGGTGGCATGAGACACACTGCTTTCTGTTTTGATCTCTTGTATGTCAAAGCGGGGAAGGGGTGTTTAACCACCCAAGAAAAATAGCAACTAAGGGGAGACATACATGGGAGAGAACAAAAAAGCTGCGCACCCCGAAATAGATTTGTCTATAGAATTTGGGATTCCCCAGTGGGGCTTTAAAGCAGCAAAGTACACCATTACAAAAATCATTAATGTGGGTATTATAAAGACAGTTTATTGACAAAGTATCCAGTAAAGTCATATATTCATGTAGAATCAGGTCCAATGGTAAATTCATATTCCATAAAACGGCAAAAATACATTTATAGTCCATAGAGCAGTAAAAATGCATATCACATCATTACATTACATAGTGTAGTAGAGTGCCTCAGCCCCGACGCGTTTCGACCTATATGCGGTCTCTTCAGGGGGCACATCTGAATCTATAAAGTAATACAAATATTCAGAATTGTGGATATTTTATAAAAAAGAATCACATTAGATAAATCATGATGATGGGTTTTACCGTTAAAATGAAGTAGATGTCTCTGATAGAGGCGTTAGGAGCCATTGAGGGGTCCAAGTGGTGCGCAGGACATCCCCACCCCCCCAGACGGGGAAAGAGCCAGCCCCAAGGGGCTTAGAAGGATTTCAAACTAGTGCATGCCCCCTCCCCCCCCGGGGGAGCGAAAGAGTGAACACCTGCAACAGACATCCATTGATAGCCATTAATGAAGTAATATATTAGTATTTAGGTCATCATTGTAAGTGTTAATTTTGATTGTGTATAGAGACTGAAAATGTGTACATATTTAGGAATATTAATTGTATCGTATGAATTAGGTGAATAATCCAAATGAATTAGTGTTGCTAACAAACCTAATGCAGTGTACAGGTAATGCCTGGTGTGTGTGTGAAAGTGTGTGCTGTGAGTGGAATTAGGGAATTCTTAGAAAAGTGCATGATGCGGTGAAGTTATAGTGTAATGGTGTGATAGACCAAGTGTTGGCAAAAAAGTGAAGGGTAAAGAACAAAACCAAACCAACAAAAATATGAGAGGTGAAAAAAGACAAAGTGAAGGGCCAACCAAAAATGACAGTGTATGAATAAGACGGGATGTGAAATAAGGTGATGTGGTTGAGAAGAAATGATAATTTACCTTGTGCTGTGTAGAATTGTATGAGGTGAGTGAAGCTTGTTGGCTGACAGAAACCGGACTGCAGTTGATGAGGAAACAGGTGCCGTCTGTCCTGGCCAGCATGGAAGTACTGTTTGACTGGTAAACATTTGGTCTCCTATATAGCTAGGCTGAGGCTAATGGGATGATACTGTGCAGGTGCCGAGCTCCCCCACCCACCCAGGATCGTGGCGTATGGGCCGCCAGCTGCAGCCCTAGTGTGGCTCCCTCGGCGTCCCGGAAGACCGGAAGGTCCCGACCACCGTCGTCATCTCCGTCGCAAAATGCGTGACGGCATGACGGCGTGCGCGCGCCGGGCCCTCGCGCACACCGCCATAGGCACTCCGGAGGTGAACACGGGACGCCGCCGGCAGGGTGAGGCTCGCAAACAAGGGGGCGTACGGAGAATCCATACGCCCCCACCCTGCCGGGAAGTGGCAAAGGAGCCAGGCTACACCCAGAGGGGGGGTACAACTGCACCCACCGGGACCCCACAAAGATCCCCCAAGCATAAAAACCACATTTAAAATAACGTCTTACATAGTCATGAGATGTACCAAAGGGAACAATAAATGTTGAATGTTATAGACAGGAGCAGAGTGCCAAAGCCATAACTCCGGACTCCTGCATTGAATCCAATAAAGTTTAGTCACAAACTACCATGTGAGGCAATTGAGTATCATGCAATACAGGGGTCTGTTCCTCCTGGTGCATGGAAAGGGAAGAGATTGGATCTCAATCCGATTCCCCTTAATAGGGACAATTCGAATATGTTCAAAGGTTATGTATATACTAAAATTGGCAAATGCAGGAATCTGAAGGTGGCATGAGACACACTGCTTCCTGTTTTGATCTCTGGTATGTCAAAGCAGGGAAGGGGTGTTTAACCCCCCAAGAAAAATAGCAACTAAGGGGAGACATACATGGGAGAGAACAAAAAAGCTGCGCACCCCGAAATAGATTTGTCTAAAGAATTTGGGATTCCCCAGTGGGGCTTTAAAGCAGCAAAGTACACCATTACAAAAATCATTAATGTGGGTATTATAAAGACAGTTTATTGACAAAGTATCCAGTAAAGTCATATATTCGTGTAGAATGAGGTCCAATGGTAAATTCATATTCCATAAAACGGCAAAAATACATTTATAGTCCATAGAGCGGTAAAAATGCATATCACATCATTACATTACATAGTGTAGTAAAGTGCCGAAGCCCCGACGCGTTTCGACCGATATGCGGTCTCTTCAGGGGGCACATCTGAATCAATAAACTGTCTTTATAATACCCACATTAATGATTTTTGTAATGGTGTACTTTGCTGCTTTAAAGCCCCACTGGGGAATCCCAAATTCTTTAGACTCTTGACCACTTTCGCAATTATCTTGGCCTTTCTGACATTGGGGTTGGGGTAAGGTCCATACTTTCCATCATAGTCGGCCTTCTTCAGGATGTCCACCATCTCCAACATCTCCCCAAAGGACATATTTGAGGCCTTAAATCTCCTTCTGGATCGGGACGTTTCCGGCTCCGGGCTTTCCTCCTCCTCGTTGCTATAATTAGCACGATCCTGCTGTGTATCCGCCATGTGCTCTTTCCCCACTGCGCAGAACGAAAAGGGGCGGGGAATAGACTAGAAAGAACGTCAGGGGCGGGCGGAGTTACACGCATGCGCAGTGTGTATAAAGCGTAACACGCGTGTGTATTACGTACGATCTGTGAGCGGAGGAAGGAGCATCGAAAGCGCCGATCGTGCTAACGAAGGTAAGATCTAAACTTGGGCCTATACTGCTTCGAAATTGAAGCCTATATTTTAACAAGATTAGGAGAGTTTGGCCTAACCTTAGGGTTTGTCTTGTGTTGGATGGCTTCAATGACCACAACTTCCTCCCCCTGTTCATAGACAAATACAGGGAGCTGCCCTGTCTGTGGCAGGTGACACATCCCCATTATAATCATAAACAAAAGAGGCAGGCAGCGCTGGAGAAACTGCTGGAGTTGGTGAAGCCGGTGGTCCCCACAGCAACCATCCCCTATTTAAAAACCAAAATTGGTGGCCTGAGGAGCACTTATCTAAGGGAGCGCAAGAAGGTCACGGATTCCCAGAGGTCCGGAGCTGCAGCAGATGACGTTTATGTCCCCAGGCTGTGGTACTATGAGAGACTGCGATTTCTGTCAGACCACACTGAAGTCAGGGAATCCCTCTCTACTCTTCCTTCCACTCTTCCTTCCACCCCAGCTGAGGCTTCCGATGTCCAACCTGGGCCTTCCAGCCAGGAAGAAGTGGAGGAGCCCAGCTGGAGTCAGGCATAGCATTGTTCTACTGATTTCTGGTTAATAAATAAATGATGTTTACTAGATGTTATTATTGATCACTAATTGCTGATTGAAAAAAGTTTTTTACATATCAATAGACAGTAGTGGGCAAAAATAATTGGGACAAGAATGAAAAATGCTGGGCTCAGAATGCTAGTCTGTTATATTTGTGAACATTCAAGTTGCAACAGTCAGAAGGTGAAAATTGAGTGTGATTGATGAATAAAATACTAAAACAATGTCCCTTTTTCATACACAGGAAGACCTCAGCCAGGAGGAGGTTGTGGAATGTGGCAGTCAGGAGAAGGCGGTGATTAGTGGCAGCCAGGAGGAGGCGGGGCTAAGTGTCAGCCAAGAGAAGCCTGGGACCAGTCGCAGCCTGACTGAATCGCAGGTTCCTCCCCTCCGCCTTCCATATAAAAGAGCGAGGAAGGCGACTCCCATGCAGGATTCTGCACTCAGGCTCATTCAGGAGGCTTCTGCATCCCTCCGAGCCTTACCCACTCCTGAAGAGGCCTTTGCCTGCATGGCTGCCACAAAACTGCAGGGCATGCAGGAGGGTCAACGCAAGCTGTGTGTGGACCTTCTTTATAAAGTCCTAAGTAAGGGGGTGAGTGGGGAACTAACACCCAAGACCAACGTGATTGAGTTGGACCATCCTCCTCCTCCTTCTCCTCCTCCTGCTGCCACAATTCCACCACCAGAGCCACCGCGTGGAAGGAAGCGTGGAAGGAAGACCAGAGAGTGATTGCTCTGGGTTCAGTCTGGTCTGACAAAAACTGCAGTCTCTCGTATGACCACAGCCTGGGGACACAGATGTCATCTGCTGCTTTCCGGAACTCTGGGACTGATGGACCAGACTGCCCTCCCTTAGATATGGACTCCTCAGGCCACCAATTTTGCGTGAAAATTATTGATGTCTGCCCTGGGGGTCCAAGGCTTCGCCAATTTCTGCAGTTTCTCCAGCGTTGCCTCCCTCTTTGTTTAGTTGTGACCCCTTAATAAAAGTTTTTTATTTGGGAAAGTATACTCTCCTGTGTGTTTTCATCAAAAAAGGACAGTTTGTTGGTGACGATTCAGGTACATTTCTAACATAAAATGTGAAATTAACAAGGGACAACAACACCAAACAATCTCCTACAGATTAAATAGAACAACATATTAATGGTGTTGTGGTAACTTGACCCAAAAAACACACACAAAAATTTTCACGAGTACAAATAAAAATCCCAAAACCAAAAATACGCCTTGAAAAAAATACAAACCCTAAAAAAATTAATCGGCCTTAAAAACCAAAAAAAATAAAAAAAAAATAAAAAATAATGATGTCAGATGTGACAAATCAAAATATATCAAAATTTATTGAGGGAATCCCGATAAATAGTAAAGAAATTAGTTTGTGAGAAGTATGTGTGAATATGAGCAGCAAAACTACTTAATTCTTGTCACATTATAAAGAAGAAGAAGAGAGCGCGCTGTATTAAACCATTTTTAACATTGCAGCGTGACGAAAGTGCTGTATCCATTGCGAACGCTCATTTTACCAGACCGAGCTGTTCCGTGTCGGAATTTCTTCTGAGCATGCGTGGCACTTTGTGCGTCGGAACAGGCCACACACGGTCGGAATTGACGCGATCGGATTTTGTTGTCGGAAAATTTTATCTCCTGCTCTCAAACTTTGTGTGTCGGAAAATCCGATGGAAAATGTCCAATGGAGCCCACACACGGTCGGAATTTCCGACAACACGCTCCGATCGGACATTTTCCATCGGAAAATCCGACCGTGTGTACGGGGCATTAGTGTGGTCAAATCGAATTAGTGCATCATTGTGAATGGAAACCAACAGGTCTGGCCTGATAAAGAAGCCCATGAGACTGTTCAGCAGTTGGCAATACTTGAAGTACAAGTCAGGTAACATAGGTGAATTGCTCTGGAAAATTTTATTGAACTGTGTGAAATTTGGCAAAATTGCTTGAAGAAGCAAAAAGTAGCACTTAGTGATAGGTTCCTGTAGCTTAATGCTTATTCTGTCAACAGTTACCAAGCGATCTGAATCATCACTTGACTGAAAATAACTTAAGAGGGCATCATATTGATTCAGAATGCAGTTGACTCAATCAAGCATTGAAAGCCATCCGATAGAACAAAGTTGTAGAATCTTTAGACAATCTGCATCTACAAATTCCTGAAATTCATGATACAACTGTAAACAGAGGCGGCTCTCTAATTAGGCAAATTAGGCTGCCGCCTAAGGCCTCGCATTCACAGGGGCCTCGCGACCGCCTAATTTGCCTCTGCTCGATCACTGGACTGACCAGCAGGCTCCAGGTGCCATCTGTAAAAGCCGTGCGGGCAGCCATAGAGCACACCGGGCGGGCCGCAAAACCATGATGTCCAAGTCCAGCGCGGGCTGCTCCTTCAGCCCGCGCTGCTCACCTGGCCTCGAGCCAGGCGGCGGAAACTATCCCTGCCCTATGACTGTCTGTGAAGGGGAAGGAGGAGCTCCGGTGAATGGATCCAATCCCAGCGCCTGCTGCAGCCTGGCCGACCTCCCAGAGAGAACGTGAGTGCCCGGCCGTGCCGCCCTCCTGTGTGCCTGGATAGGAGGAGCGGCGGGGACAGCTGCATATGGAGGAATTGATCTTTTCATGTTCCTCCTGCAGCCGCTGAATGACCGCTTCTTCTGCGGGCGTTCATTGGCTGCAGAAAGAATATGGAAAGATTAATTCCTTCATATGCAGCTGTCCCCGCCGCTCCTCCTATCCAGGCACACAGGAGGGCGGCACGGCCGGGCACTCACGTTCTCTCTGGGCAGTCGGCCAGGCTGCAGCAGGCGCTGGGATGGGATCCATCCACCGGAGCTCCTCCTTTCCAACTCTTTTACTGCCCCGTGCTCCCTGGTTCCTCCCAGTTCTCCCTGCATATCCCCTCTGCTCCCTGGCTCCTCCCCCCAGTGTTCTCTGGTCCCCCGTGCTCACTGGCTCCCCCACTGTGCTGTCCAGTCACCCCCACTGCTTCTCGGCTCCTCCCATGCTCTCTACCCCCACTGCGCTGTCCAGTCCCCAATTCCTGTGCTCCCTGGCTCCCCCACAGTGCTGTCTAGTTCCCCCCACTGCTCCCCAGCTGCCCCCCAGTGCTCTCTGGTCCTCTTTGTGGTCCCTGGCTGCCCCACAGTGCTCTCTGGTCCTCTCTGTGCTCCCTGGCTCCCCCACAGTTCTCTCTGGTCCTCTCTGTGCTCCCTGGATCCCCCCATGCTCCCCCCTCCACTGTGCTGTCCGGCCCCCCACCCACTGCTCTCCTCCTCCCCCCCAGTGCTCTGTGCTCCCTGGCTCCCCCCACACCGATATCCCCCCACAGTACTCTCTGGTCCTCCCTGTCTCCCCCCACACTCTCCCCCCCAGTGCTCTCTGACCCCCGTGCTCTCTGGTTCCCCCCAACAGTGCTCTCCAGCCCCCCAGAGCTCTCTCTTCCCCCCGTGCTCCCTAACCCCTCCCACTTCCCCCCAGTGCTCTCTGCCCCCTGTGCTCCCTGGCTTCCGCTGTGCTTTCAACTTCCCCCCGTGCTCTCCAACTCCCCCCACAGTGCTCTCCAGCTCCCCCCTTGTGCTTTCCAGACCCCCACTTTTCTCCCTGGCTCCCCCCATGCTCTCCACCCCACTATGCTATCCAGCTCCCCCCCCCAGTGCTTTCCAAATCCCCCACCCCCCCTGTGCTCCCTGGCTCCCCTCCAATGCTCTCCACCACACTGTCCTACCCAGCTGCCCCGGTGCTCTGTACCCCCCCCCCTCCCTATGCTCTTCTGCCGTTCCCCAGTACTCTCTGGCCCCTATGCTCTCCATCACCCCCCATGCTCTCTGCCCCTGCCAGGCTCTTCACTCCCACCAGTGCACCCCCCTAGTGCTCTCCAGCTCCCCCAGTGCTCTCCGCCCCCCTGCTCTCCACTCCCCCAGTGCTCTTGCCCCCCACACTCTCGGCCCCCCCTCCCTCTTTTCACTCCGGCTGCTGTGGGGGTCTCTCAGGCTGGGGAGCGGTGAAGGGACCGCTATCATGGGCTGCTCAATCTATTTTTTGTCCCAGTCCGGGACTGGCGGGCAAGTTGAGCAGCGAGGCGTGCAAGGATCGATAGTCCTGGAGGGAGAAGAGCTCTAAAGACCTCCCAGGACTGGAGGACAGGCTGACTGGGGCCAGAAAACGAGGACGAGTGGAGGGTAAAGGTGACCAGGGACCACTCCATGTCACAGCAAACAGATCCTCTGCTGCTGACCATCCGTGAACATTTTGCTGGCATGGAAGGTACCGTACCAAGCATCACACACAGCTTCCCACAGACAGGCACTGCAGACTGGGACATGGTACACAGGAGGGGCTACAGACAGGAACGGGGCTAGAGATCTCCCTCTCTCCCTCCCACCCTCCCTCTCTCCCTCCCACCCTCTCTCCCTCCCTCCCTCCCTCCCTCCCACCCTCTCTCCCTCCCTCCCTCCCACCCTCTCTCTCTCCCACCCTCTCTCTCTCCCTCCCACCCTCTCTCCCTCACTCCCTCCCACCCTTTCTCTCTCCCTCCCACCCTCTCTCCCTCCCTCCCTCTCTCCCTCCCTCTCACCCTCTCTCCTTCCCTCTCACCCTCCCTCTCTCTCTCTCCCCTCCCTCTCTCCCTCCCTCACTCTTTCTTCCTCCCTCACCCTCCCTCACTCTCTCTGTCTCCCCTCCCTCTCTCTCTCCCTCTCTCTCTCTCTCCCCCTCCCTCTCTTTCTCTCCCCCTCCCTCTCCTTCTCTCCCCCTCCCTCTCTCCCCCTCTCCCTCCCTCCCTCTCTCCCTGCCTCTCCCTCTCTCTCTCTCTCTCTCTCCCTCTCTCTCTCTCCCCTCCCCCTCTCTCTCTCCCTCCCCCTCCCTCACTCTCTCTTCCTCTTTCTCTCCCTCTCGCCCTGCTTCACCCTCCCTCTCTCCCCCTCACTCTCTCTTCCTCTCTCTCTCCCTCCCTCTCTCTCTTCCTCTCTCTCTCCCTCCCTCTCTCTCCCCCTCCCTCTCTCGCTCTCCCTTTCTCCCTCCCTCCCTCTCTCCCTGCCTCTCCTTCACTCTCTTGCCCTCTCCATCCCTCACCCTCCCTCCCTCTCTCTCTCTCTCGCTCCCCCTCCCTCCCTCTCCACCTCCCTCGCTCTCCCCTTCCCTCTCCCCCTCCCTCTGTCTCACCCTCCCTCCCTCCCTCACCCCCTTCCTCCCCCTCCCTCACTCTCTCTGTCTCCCCTCCCTCTCTCTCTCCCCCTCCCTCTCTTTCTCTCCCTCCCTCTCACCCTCCCTCTCTCCCTGCCTCTCCCTCACTCTCTTCCTCTCTCTCCCTCTCTCCCCCTCCTTCTCTCTCCCCCTCCCCCTCTCTCTCTCCCCCTCCCTCGCTCTCTCTTCCTCTCTCTCTCCCTCTCACCCTCCCTCACTCCCTCTCTCCCTCCCTCTCACCCTCCCTCTCTCCCTCTCCCTCTCTCGCTCTCCCTTTCTCCCTCCCTCCTTGCCTCTCCTTCACTCTCTTCCCCTCTCCATCCCTCTCTCTCTCTCTTGCTCCCCCTCCCTCTCCACCTCCCTCTCTCTCCCCCTCCCTCCCTCTCCACCTCCCTCTCCACCTCCCTCTCTCTCCCCCTCCCTCTCCCCCTCCCTCCCTCTCCACCTCCCTCTCTCTCCCCCTCCCTCTTTCTCCCCCTCCCCCTCTCTCTCTCACTCCCTCTCTCCCCCTCCCTCTCTATCTCCCCCCTCCCTCTCTCCCCCTCCCTCTCTTCCCTCTCCCTCTCTTCCCCCTCCCTCTCTCCCCTCCCTCGCTCTCCCTTCCTCTCTCCCTCCCCCTCCCTCTCTCCCCCCTCCTCTACCCCTCTCTCTCTCCCCCTCTCTCTCTCCCCCTCCCCCTCTCCCCCTCTCTCTCTCTCCCTCTCTCTCTCCCTCTCTCCCCCTCCCTCTCCCTCCCTCCCCCTCCCTCTGTCTCCCCCCTCTCTCTCTCTCTCCCTGTTTCACGCTTCCACTCTCTCTCCCCCTCCCTCTCTCCCTCACTCTCTCTTCCTCTCTCTCCCCCTCCCTCTCAACCTCCCTCACCCCCCCCTCTCTCTCTCTCTCTCTCTCTCTATCTGCGCTGGGATACCCCCACTCTCCTTCCTGTGTGGATATGGAATGATTCAGTGACACCCCCTTCCCATTCTCCCAAGGCACAGGGGAAAATCCTAGAGGGGTTGTCAGCTTGCTGGGTCCCAGATGTTGTATTGGCTGCATATGTCTGATGGGTGAGGAGAGTGCCCTGAAAGTGGTGCTGATCGCCTGTGTGCTAGATCCACGCATATTTCTGCAGCCATTTTTACTTGCTTGAATTTTTTTTATCCATTATGGGCGTCAGTGGGGCCTCATGTCTAAATTTTGCCTAAGGCCTCACAAAGCCTAGAGCCGCCTCTGACTGTAAACGTTTACAACTATGTGCAAAGTGGCTATGTATGTCTCTGCAAAGTTGCTCAATAGTTTTTGGTATGGCTTTACAGGCATCTGCAGCACAAAAGGCAGCAACATGGCAGTTACAATGAATGTGAAAAATATAAGGCTGCTCTACTTGGAAGCGGGACAGTACAGAGTTTCTGGGACCAATCATTACACTTGCACCATCTGTACCAAGAGCCATTACATTTCTTAGGGGTATACCATCTTCCAAAAAAGATTGTTTAATCTTCTCAAAAATAGCATCAGCAGTTGCTTCAGTGAGATCAAGGAGGCGGTAGAACTGGTATTTGGTTCTACCAGCTTCTTCATCAAAATAAATGACAACCATAGCTAATTTTTTGCTTGTTGATATGTCAGTATTTTCATCAATCAGTAAGGAAAAGTGACAATATGTAAGTCTTTTGCACAACTCCTCTTTGAGACACTTGCCAATGACATTCTTAACCAATATGGAACCTTTAGTTCGCTTACAATTGATGGATTTTGCAATTTTGGACTCTGGAAACCAGTCAGTGACATTATGGTTAAGATCATCTAACAGGCTTAATGCAAAAATTTTTGTGCAATAAAATTTACAATTTGTAGCTCACTTTCGAAAGTCCTTTTCTTATGAGCCAACAATACAGGATCTGGTAGTGTTTGCTTAGCAAAACTAACAATGCCAGTACTGGCTTGCCTAGCTGCAGCAATAGCCTTGTGTTTTGAACTTGTGCAATGACTGCGTACATCACGAACACCACCATATCCAATGCTGAAGACTTTTTTGCACCACGCACACTTTGCATTATGTTTTGATTCAGCATCTGCTCTTAACCAGAATTTGAACTCAACGTCTGTCAGCCAAGCAGCAACAAAAGAACAAAGCCTAACTTTGTGAGGTTTTTTTGCACAGGGTTGTGGTGCCTCTTCCATCATGTCTAAAGCAGAACTGCAGAGTACAGACAGTGCAACCTACGGCAAACTCAAGCCCTGAAATGTGTTGTATTACAAGGTCACAGACGGTGCAAACTTTCTTTGAACAAATCTTAAAAAAATGTGCCATGAACTAATAGAAAACTTCCTTGTGTGCTGCAGATGCCTGCCTGAGAAAAACCCAATAGCTATGAAAACTGATCACAGGAACTTATTAAAAGTTTAACACTCAGAGGCATCACATGTGAAGTTCTGCAGGTGGATGTCTACAAAAAAACAAAAACAAAAGAAATAATGTAGTCTATTTTGCCCATTTTCCTTAAAATGTGTGTGGTGCTAGTATAATGCAAAAACACTTACAGTTTAGTAGCTCATTTTCTCTAATCTGGTGGTGGTGGTGTTGGCTGTAGAGCCATACAGCTGGCTATCTTCTCAAAAAGTTGATTTCTATGGGAGGAAAAAACTTCAAAATCAAAATTGATCTGAGTGTAAAGAAAAAAGCCAAGTCCAGGAAAATCTACCTATATAAAAATAAACAGGAGGGAGGAAACCTAAAATGAGAAAACAGCTAAGTGATTAAAAACCCCCACCAGGAATTAAGCTGTGTACTTACCGTAATCTGTAGCTGTGGTATTTGCAGGCAGCCCTTTCCCCAGGGGAGTAACTTGATAGGAGCAGGCTGGAATGAGGAGGCTGGTGCAAGGAGAAAAGTTTGGTAAAATCTACCTATATAAAAAAAACAGGAGAGAGGAAAGCTAAAATGAGAAAACAGCTAAGCGATTAACCTCCCCCCCCCCCCCCCACACACACACACAAATTAGGTTGTGTATTTACCGTAATCTGTAGCTGTGGTATTTGCAGGGAACCCTTTCCCCAGGGCAGTAAAACTTGGTCCAAGGCAGCTGGAAGGAGCAGGCTGGTCCAATGCGGCTGGAAGGAGCAGGCTGGTCCAATGCAGCTGGAAGGAGCGGGCTGGTCCAATGCGGCTGGAAGGAGCAGGCTGGTCCAATGTGGCTGGAAGCAGCAGGCTGGTCCAATGCGGCTGGAAGCAGCAGGCTGGTCCAATGCGGCTGGAAGCAGCAGGCTGGTCCAATGTGGCTAGAAGGTGCAGGCTGGTCCAATGCAGCTGGAAGGAGCAGGCTGGTCCAAGAAGGCTGGAAGGAGCAGGCTGGTCCAAGAAGGCTGGAAGGAGCAGGCTGGTCCAAGAAGAAAAGTTTGGTAAAATCTACCTATATAAAAAAACAGGATAGAGGAAACCTAAAATGATAAAAACAGCTAAGTGATTAAACCCCCCCCACACACACACACACACACAAAGGAAGTTGTGTATTTACCGTAATCTGTAGCTGTGGTATTTGCAGGCAACCCTTTCCCCAGGGCAGTAAAACTTGGTCCAAGGCGGCTGGAAGGAGCAGGCTGGTCCAAGGCGGCTGGAAGGAGCAGGCTGGTCCAAGGCGGCTGGAAGGAGCAGGCTGGTCTAAGGCGGCTGGAACTGGAAGGAGCAGGCTGGTTCAAGGTGGCTGGAACTGAAAGGAGCAGGCTGGTCCAAGGCGGCTGGAAGGAGCAGGCTGGTCACAGTGGGGAGAAGAGGAAAATCGACATGAAACGAGCTGTCCCCAACCCCAACGCAGACCAAAGAGAGACTGCCCCCCCCCACACACACAGACACAGAACGCTTTTGCACAACACACAGATTGTGGTGCTATGCCCCCCCCCCGCCCCCAGAGACCAGAGAAATAGTCCTTCACAGTGTATACTGTCAGCACCACCAGTCTCTCTGCTCAGCCTCTCTCAGGTAGGTCTAATCAGACCAGTCACAGTGCTCCACCATGGCTGCCCAGCCCAACCCAATTTTTTTAACCCCCCCCCACCCCAGGGTCCCCCATGTCGGGCCCCAGCCAGCAAAAAAATGAATTAGTACTGCAGCAGCAAGCATTATAAAATGCATCTTCCAAGTTCCACAGTCTACTCACTGAGTGCAGTGCACTCACTGTCTGTGGAGAGGGAGCAAGCACAGACAGCAGGCAGCTGCAGCACTCACAGACACTCACACAGGGTCATGGCCAACAGTCTGGGCTTGGGAGCTTTGTCTGGGCCTGCCCTGAGCCTCTGCACTGCAGTACAGTGTGGTGGACTGTCTGTCAGTGCACTGCAGTGTGTCTGTGAGACAGACTCACGCCGACACCAGTGACACTGACTGAAGCCACCTGCACCTGTGACCTGGCCGGGCAGCCCTTCCTTCATCAGATCAGCCACAAAAAAAATGAATGAAGTAAGACACTGTCTGACAGAGACAGACAGACAGACTGATTGACACTGACTCACCTGACACCTGTCTCAGGCTCAGCCTCAGTCAAGACTGCAGGCAGCACTGGTCTGGGCCCTGGGGTGAGGTGAGGTCCGCTCCGTGACCGTCCGTGTGCCCTCCTCCCTCCGAGTCCAAAACTTGCTCGGGTGGTGGTGATGTCTCCGTCCACCCGGGCTGACTCTCCTCTCCCCCGACTGGTCCCGCTGCCGCTCAGGTCTCTCCACTCCATGAGGCTCAGTCTGCCCGCTCGGCTCCGCCTGTTTATGGGGCTGGCGGCCATGTTGGCGTGAAAATGCGCTTAGATCATTGGCTCTGGCTGGCTGCGCTGCGCTGCGGGTGGGGTGGGCTGGGCTGTTGCTGGGCAGAGCAGAGCAGAGGACTCGAGAAGACTCGGCGGCGGCTCAAGAGAATTGGATCTTCTCTGGGATTTCTGGAATTGCGCATGCCCAGTTCTGACCCGAGACGATCGCCGCCATTTTTCCTGGCACTTTTCCCTTACTACGGGCTTTCACAGACACCGGAAAAATGCCTTGTTTTTACGGGCTGCCCGTAAATCTACAGGCGGTTGACAACACTGGTCTTGGTAGGTTTGCAGTTGTGCCATTAGAGTTGTACTCTGTTCATTTTCAGATGATGGACAGAACAGTGCTTCATGGGATGTTCAAAGCTTGGGATCTTTTTTTATAACCTAACCCCGCCTTAAACTTCTCCACAACTTTATTCCTGACCTGTCTGGTGTGTTGCTTGGCCTTCATGATGCTGTTTGTTCACTAAGGTTCTCTAACAAACCTCTGAGGGCTTCATAGAACAGCTGTATTTATACTCAAACTAAATTACACACAAGTGGACTCTATTTACTAATTACGTGACTTCTGAAGGCAATTGGTTCCACTAGATTTTAGTTATGGATATCAGAGTAAAGGGGGCTGAATACAAATGCTGGAAAATAATGGTGGCCACACAAAATATTGACACTTTGGGCCCAATTTGGACATTTTCACTTAGGGGTGTACTCACTTTTGTTGCCGGCGGTTTAGACATTAAGTGTGTTGAGTTATTTTGAGGGGACAGCAAATTTACACTGTTATACAAGCTGGCATTTCTTCAGTGTTGTCACATGAAAAGATATAATCAAATATTTACAAAAATGTGAGGGGTGTACTCACTTTTGTGAGATACTGAACATCTTCAATATTAGGATGTGGCACCCTATACCATGTTTGTATACACCCACAGTGCCATCCTGTGTTGGTGTATTTGTCTAAATATCTAGTATCATATAATTTACCTGATATCTAGTAAGGGTCTCCTATTTTTACCATGCAAAGGACCCTTTGATTCCAAAGCTGGTTTACGGAACACTACTGTACAAATGCTTATTGTGTATATCCTTTTTGGTGCCTCTCTGGACAGCTTTACCAAGGATTCCAAGGATAGGAAGTGCACACTTTTGTCCCTGCAAAAGAAGGCTAAGTTTCAGACCGGAACATCTTTCACCTCTGTAGCTTAGAAGAACTTCCTGACCTGTCCACCAGTCCTCTAGGATCCAAGGTCTAGTGTGGGACACAGTTGCACTATAGGCCTTCGACTCCAAAAGCTCCAGGCTAATGACCAAGTCCCCCTCAAAATGGGGAGATACTCTCTCTTCTCAGTCTTGGACATCTTTTATCCTTTGCTACTGTCTGGGCTGAACAGATTTTGGATATATAGATGACCAGGGCTTTTTTTCTCAGAGAATAGGTGCAGGAACTCAACTATGCCCGCCACACACACATACCTGCCATATGGCATCAAATAGTAGCTCTTCCATTTGTATACAACCCCTCCTTCCACTGCCCTCATCTTCGCTCCATCTGTGATATTTCTTACCTTTGTTGCAATATTAAGCTGAAGCACCTATCCGGCTGTAGTACCTCCCAGCATACTGTACTATACTACAGTCACTTGCAAGGGAGATCATGCAGTAGGAGCATCAACAACTGGTCACCAGGGAAAAAATGAAGACCACAGAGGGTGCAGCCTACCACGCACCCTCTCCTGCCCATGACTGCACTGAACCCTGAGCACCTGTTCTGTATCTCCCTTTACCCTCTCCGGCACTCAGTGGGATCTGCACAGGGGATCTGACCTGTGGGAGCTACTGGGAGATAAGCTATCACTTGTAAACGCAGAAGATCTTGTAAACGCAGAAGCTGGACTTCAGTGTTACCAAGTGATAGTGGTGAGCAGGGAGCAGAAGAAATAGTAGGGCTTCACGGTTTCTACTCAAACTTGCTTAGGATCCCCATAGCAAAAGGGAGCATTTTCCATATTCTGGGTCTAAATGCACCCAATGGTGTCATTCTAGCACAAGATTTCTGCATGGAATCTATGCTTCCTTCCATCTGAGGAACTCTCAGGCCTCTGTGCACATCAAGGACTTCTGTCACCTACACCTGCGGTATTCACCAATGTGCTAGTTCCTCTACTTGCTCTGCTTTGTTTACAGGGCATACCCATAGTGGAATATTTGGATGAGCTTTTTCTGAGGGAACAGCAGGCACAGATTTTGTCCGCCAATGCCTATCAAACTGTTCAGAATCAGCAGAGGTTTGGTTGGATCCTGAACATTTAGAATGTAGCTCTGGAACCAACTCTTCTCTTGGCATATCTAGATCTCCTTCTAGATATGGCACAGGGTAGAGTTTTTCTTCCAAAAGACAGACTTCTGATTCTCCACTCCTGGAATTGGACTCTGGAGTCCAAGAGTTGCCCAACCCCCCACTTTTGCAAAAAAGTTCTGGGCTTTATGGTTGCCTCCTTTGAGGCAGTTTTACATGCACATTTTCATTTTCTCCAGACATTCAAACTGCATGGACCAAGTAGGCACATTTTTTGGACAATATCAAGTACCTGAAGCCCACAACCAGGTTATGCCTGGAATGGGAGCAGTAAAACCTGAACTACTCTGGAACTAAGGAAATCCTTCTTTTTCATAGTCGAAATTAAAGTCATTCAAGTTCTTATCATAACACTGGCCTGGCCCCGGCTGATGTGGTATTCGGCCTTCATCAGACTTCTGGCAAGCTCTATGTAGGCTCTCTCAGATGTGTATCACCTGGATTCTCTGTCCTAAGGACCAATTTTCCATCTTACTTTATGGTTGCTGACTTCTACAGTATGGCTGTTGAAGCCCAGGTCCTAAAACATAGAGGGTGTCTGAGTCCGTTTTTTTCATTCTACTAATAACTGGGACATCATCTTGCAGGGTCTATAATTGCACTTGGAAATCATACTTCGCATGGTGTGAGGCAATTCATTTTAATCCAAGGAGTTTCTCCTGGCCTTTATACAGTCTGTTTTGGATTAACATTTAGCTTTTAGTACTGCCAATGCTCAGATCTCAGCCCTCACATTTCTTTTCAAAGACAGCTTGCCTCTTTGGTGAAAGCCATAGTCCAGGGTGTTGCTTGTATACCTTCACCTGAAAGTCCATTTGTGACTCTGTGGGATCTTAACCTGGTCTTGTCGTTTCATCAAAAACCAACCTTTGCATCTGTCAAAGGATTCCACTGCCTACTCTCACTCACAAGATAGCTTTCCTTGTTGCAATCCCAAGGTCCCCATAACAGCAGCTTGCCTCTCATCCCTCTATTACTAGGCTAGACATCTTCAATCCTATATCCTATCTGCAAGGCTGCCACCTAGTTTTCTGTTTGCATGTTTGCTAAATTTTACCAGGTGGATAACCAGGCCTCCTTTGATACCAGCTTCAGACATAAGATCCTTTAGGCAGCTCTTGAGCTTCACATAAGCAATGAAACTGCACTAAAGGTCATACAGTACAAAAAGCAGCAGTAGACTGCATGCATGCATGGTGATGTCACAACTTCCGGCACTGTCATACAGGTTTTATCATATATACTGTCATCAGAGTCAACAAAGGATTTTACAGTAAGTACAAAAGTCCTGTTTATTTCAATTGTCTAGGTCAGCTGTCCATGTTTCTTTCCAGTGCTGCTTCTGGGTATGCCAACTGGCGATCCAGTGCTGCAGTCTGTGCCCACACCAAATAATTGTCTCTTTGTGGTTTTGTGATGCCTTCTCTCTGCTTCAATCTGCTGTGACCACAGATTTAGGCAAGTAAAATTATTTATTTTATAAAGTGACCTAACAATTAGTTGAGGGTGGGGGAAAACACATGTAAATACTGATGACTGTGATCATTTATGATAGCTATAGGAATGAGAGTTTTTCTTTTTTAAAGCATGCATATTTTAGAAAGCAATAATGAAATCAAGTCAGCATAGCTACCAGGCAACCCGCACTTTCTGAAACAAATTCCAGCAATGGCAGCCTCCATGTATCACTCATGAAAGCTTTCCTTTTAGTCCACCAAGCAGTACAAATGGGAAGTCTTGCTGTTATGTTTAAATCAGCTGTAGGATGTGGGTTTTCTAGGGACCCCATCAATGTTTATATTGGCATCCCAAGTAGATGGGTAATTTCTAGAAATTTTCTAGAAATCACTTTCAGTAATGATACGCCGCTGTTTAATGCGGTCATAGCACTTTTTTTTTTGCAATATAGCTGAACTTCACAAAATATTGGAGTCATCCACTGAATACACTAAAAGTGTTTTCATTCCTTCTGAAAGATAATAAAATGGGAAAGTTCATGTTTTATAATACTCTGTCCTGACAAGTTTATATTAGCGGTCACTTAAAAGAAAGAATCAGGCTGAGCAGACAAGAAATAAGGAATACATTCCCTCCATTAGAAGATTAATAGTTGGGGATAGGCGTATCAGTAAGCTGCAGAAACGGCGACAGCCATGCAGACCATGTCCTTTTTCCTCCTTAAGTGTTTCCCCCTGCTTTGTCATTAAAACAATTTTCTTTTTTTATCTACTTTTCTTTATTTTTACAAAATGACCTAATTTCCTCCACACCCTTGCAATTATGTTAAAAATAGGCGTTGCCTGGATTGAAACTGTGGATAGTATGGTGTAGTTTGTAGAAAGGGTTACCAGTTCTAGGAATTGTTGAGGATAACTGTGACAAGGGCAGCTAAACAAAGAACAGCAGTCAAAATTGTTTTCTGTGTTTGCATTGCCTTTTCTTTTTTTCTGCTAAGGACTGGTAATAGGGGACCAGAGGCTTTTCTGATTCAATATTATTGTTCCTTTTAATCCCCCTGCATACTGTAACATTTAAAACCATCGTTAAAAAGAGAAAGTTTATTTCTGGTAGACTTCAATTTCCTCCTAAGGAAAGCAATTATCCATTGCTTAAACAGAATTCAGACTCGTTAATGAAAGTGAGGGGAAATGTGATTTGTCTCAGAAGATGCCTATAGCAACCAGTTCTCACTTTCATTGGTCCCTAGGTGCATAGCAGTGTGATAGGAAGAGTTTGCTGTAGACATCATATAGTGTGTGAAAAAGTTCTACTCTACGAGCCTTTTCTTCAACGTGGGACTGATGTATAAAAATTGGAGCAAACAGAAATAATGAAAAAATGGAGAAAAGATGTTCAGAGCAACTAGTCTGTTTTCTTGTCCTATTGTAAATGAAAGATTAAACCTAATTGGTTGCTGAGGCGAACAGTTGTAGTTTTGATCCACATTTTATACATCATTCACATTAACAAGTATTGTGTTGTATTTTACAGAACCAGATACATTTTCCCTATTGTATTTCAATGTGTTAAAGAAAAGGAACTCCATTTTTAATGAGTTTGATACTCATTAATGTACCCCGCAACCTCCCTTTCCCATGACCTAGGATTATTTTTTTCTTTATCATTTTATCATTTTCCTGTAATGGGAAACAGCTTGTATTACGATGATAACTGTGACATCGTTATCAAGCTTGTAAAAGTCTTGTAAGGGCAGATGCTGGGAACTCAGGTCCTATTGACATAGGAATGCGACCAGAACTACATCTCCCACATCTACTTAGAATCCTTTTTCCTATATAAAGCGTGTGGACGGGCATTTCAAAATCAAGGTAGCAGCATATTTTTACTGGGAAATAAATTAATGTATACATGTGGATTGAAACAGAGGGATGGGTATAGGTGGAATTCTGTAGTTCAGCTGGCAGGGCCTACAAGACTGGTTGGAAGTTCAGATCAGAGAAGGCACTGCATTCTCAGCTCACAGAGGAAGTTAGGAGCAGTCTTGTAGATCAAAGGGTATTTTTCTGTACTTGCATCTATTTTAATGGGAAACATGGGGAAATTGCATTTGGAAAAATATACTGAATATGGGTTTATTTGCCCTGATATACACTTTCAAATCAAAATACTGCAGTTGCTGACTTTTAATAAAAGGTTACTTACCTCTCCAGGGATCCAGCGTTGTCCTCAGCTGGGGCGGTTCTTTGCTGGTCTTCAGGTCACCAGCATGTGTACAAAGAGAAGACAGCTGTGACTCTGTGCGACTTCACAGTCGGCTTCCCACTGTGCATGCACAATCCACCCTGTGTTGTTTGAATGGCCCCACGACCTTTTGGGACCTGTGATATATCCCAGAAGGCTGCGTGCAAAGGGGGGTGGCTGAACTTGCGCTCCAATCACTTAGGCAATCCAAGCAAAAATGAAAGAAGGTACCTGTCAAAACCAGGTACCTGCTCCCCCCAAAAAAAAAATGTGTCCAAAAGTGGTAGAGAAGGGGAGAGGAGGCAAACAAGAGGAACTTTTCCTTTTGAGTGAAATTCTGTTTTAAAGCCCAACTCCAGCAAAGTGTGTTTTTTTGTTTTGTTTTAAGAAGGTTTGCAAGGGTTCGAGTTTTTCTCAAGTTTTACAACCCAGGTCAGGGTTGGGTAAAAATGTAAAAAAAGGGATCCCCCAGCAACGATTAAACATAAACAGCAAATTTGGCTGCACTTTGCTCAGGTGCCGTGCTCTGCAGACTCACCTAATCCAGCTTCTGGTCTTCTTCTGGGTTGAAAGATGCCCAGTATAATTTTCTTGGATTAATTGCGGGTTTTATTTTCTGAGGCTGCAGGTTTTTAATTTAAAAATAAATATAATGATTAACCAGTTCCCTACCACCGTATAGTAAAATGATGGCGGCAGGAACCCTTCCTCCCTCCGGGTGGGTGTCATATGACGTCCTCGGATTCCCGGCATTGTGGAGAGCGCGCTCTCATCACTGGGGACCTGATGCGCGTGCCCAGCGGCCCCGATGTCCGCCGGGCACCCGCGACTGCTCATCACAGAGCAGGGATGTGGATCTGTGTGTGTAAACACACAGATCCATGTCCTGTCAGGGGAGAGGAGCACTGATTGCATATTCCTTGTACAGAGGAAAACCAATCGGTCTCCTCCCCTCATCAGTCCCCTCCCCCCACAGTTATAATCACTCCCTAGGACACACATTTAACCCCTGCAGCGCCCCCTAGTGTTAACCCCTTTCCCTGCCAGTCACATTTATACAGTAATCAGTACATTTTTTATAGCACTGATCGCTTTATAAATGTCAATGGTCCCAAAATAGTGTCAAAAGTGTCCGATCTGTCCGCCGCAAAGTCACAGTCACAATAAAAATCACAGATCTCCGCCATTAATAGTAAAAAAAAAAATTAATCATAAAAATGACAAATCTATCCCCTATTTTGTAGATGCTATAACTTTTGCGCAAACCAATCAATATACGCTTATTGGGATTTTTTTTTTACCAAAAATATGTAGAAGAATACATATCTGCCTAAACTGAGGAAAAAAATGGAATATTTATTCTAGCAAAAAGTAATAAATATTGTGCTTTTTTCAAAATTGTCGCTCTTTTTTTGTTCATAGCGCAAAAAATAATAAACGCAGAGGTAATCAAATACCACCAAAAGAAAGCTCTATTTGTGGGGAAGAAAAATGATCAAAATTTCTCATGACCGCGCAGTTGCCATTCAAAGTGTGACAGCGCTGAAAGCTGAAAATTGGCCTGGCAGGAAGGGGGTGAAAATGCCCTGTATTGAAGTGGTTAAAGGCCAACTCAATTTTCTTATATACTACATTGCACAGTTAAAATAAAACAATGTCAGTGTTCATTGTAGAGTTAAAGTGTTACTAAATCCAGTAATATGAAAACAGTTAATCTGCCACACACACACACACAGTGCCCACAGCTTACAAATCTTCTCTTTACATTAAAATATTGCCACTTTATACCTTTTTGGCTGATCTGCATACCACGGTCAGTGATAAACTTCAGGGTTTCTCCAGTGCTGAGAGTTCAAGTAGGAGGAGATTTCCACTTCAGCCTGTATACATGCCCACATGTGTGATGCCAATATCATGTGACCTGGCTAGCTCTGAGAACAATTAATTATTCTCTCCAGCATAAAAGACACAACTGAGCATGTGCAGGTTGGCTACCCTGCCTGTGTTAGCTGGTTTTCCCCATATAGACAGTGTAGGAGGGAAGGATCTGTGCATACAGGATAAAACAGACTTTTTACACAATGCAGAGGATCAATCCCTTCATTTCCACAGTGAGTATAACAAGCATGCTATGCTGCATATACAGAGAGATTTTACTGTTGTGGGCTTAGTAACACTTTAAATGGTACCCAGCTTCATTCACCCACTATACCCAATGGTGTCAAGGACAGACCCCTGGGGGTGCATCAAAAAGACAGCTTTAGTTTAGAGGAAAAGGCTGCAGAGAACAGCACTTACATCATTGATTTGGTAAAACCTGTCCACCAAAAGTGACAATAAATACGTTTTAGGTGAACTAATCCTGTAGAAATATACAGTACTTATTCCAATAATCTGTTCAAAGTAATCCTTTCATTTCTTATGCCGCGTACACACGAGCGGACATTACGGCGGACTTTGCCCGGCGGACTTTTCGACGTACTTTCCGACGGACTTTGTGAATGAACGGACTTGCCTACACACAATCCACCAAAGTCCGTCGAATTCGTACGTGATGACGTACGACCGGACTAAAACAAGGAAGTTCATAGCCAGTAGCCAATAGCTGCCCTAGCGTGGCTTTTTGTCCGTCGAACTAGCATACAGACGGCGGACTTTTCGACCGGACTCGATTTCAACGGATAAATTTAAAACAAGTTTCAAATCTAATTCCGTCGAACTTTTGAGAAAACAAAGTCCGCTGGAGCCCACACACATCGAATTGTCCGACGAAATCCAGTCCGCCGGGCAAAGTCCGCCGTAATGTCCGCTCGTGTGTACGCGGCATTAGGCCTGTTTCACATGGGTTGCAGGTTGCATAAGTGCAGTGTGAACAGAAAGCTTTGACAAAGCATTTGCAGAACTTTTAGCAAGATTTGTTGAAGCTTTTAAAGTACCATTCAGCTCTAGTTTGTAAATGTCAAACACTAATGTGAGAGTTGATTGCCACTTTAAGCAAGCTGCTAGCAGTCTTCAGATTTTCTTAAAGCTTTTTGAAAACCTGCTGATGCCTGCTAGCAGCTTGCTTAAAGTGGTAATCAACACTCCCATTAGGACATACCTCCCAACTTTTTTAGATGGGAACAAGGGACACCTATTAGCAAAAGTATGTAGGCATAGGACACACATCTGCCACTCCCCCTTAAAGGAGAATAATATAAAAAAAAAATAATTGGTTAAACCCACAAGTGATTTTTTTACCACTGCTATTCCTTTTCCTTTTTTACTGGCTTTTGACATTTACAAATGCAGCAATTTAGAAATTGAATGAAAGGTGTAGTACTGTGGAACACTTGAAAGATAAAAAGTGCACTTTATATACAACTATATAGATCAGACCAAAATGAGGGTCAAATGAGGAGGAAAGAGGGACAGAGGGACTTTGTTCTAAATCAGGGACAGTCCCTCGAAATCAGAGACAGTTGCGAGCTATGTTAGGATCTGTGTTCAGCATTTACAAACTGGAGTTAAATGGTACTTTAAAAGCTTCAAAAAACCTTGCTAAAAGCTTTGAAAATACTGAAGAGGCTGTGTGAAACAGGCTTTAAACTAGCCTACACTAGCAGATTGACACAAAAGTAATGGCGCCACTTCCAGGCTAACATTATGTACATATAGGTCAACCAGCCACAGGTGCCCAAGGCCACCAGAACACATCACACTCCCAAATGCCATCTAATGTATAAATGGGTTGAGCTGCACCACCACTACTTACTTTTTTTTATAAGCTTTAGGCTAGATTCACACTGCTGAAATCTGATTTTGATCCTATTTTCAGTGTAATTATATAGTGCAAATTGAATGCAGCTTAGGCTGGGTTCACATATAAGCACGCAGCAGCTCACAGTAGGAGTACGGTGCGTCCTCATTCACTGTTTTAGGTCCGATTTCAGCCTGAATTTTTGGCTGAATTCAGACCTGAAAAGGACCAAAAAATGCACAGCGTTCCTGTGCAAATCGCATTGGAGCCGCTGCAGAGATATGTGAATTGGCTCCATAGAGAGCTGGTCACAATCTCCTGCTATTGCGAATTGGATGTGGGGAAACCACATCTAATTCGCACTAGTGTGAACTCAGCCTTAGATGTGGTTTGCATATTCTATGGGGCCAAAACTGCGCTGAAATTGCAACAAAGTAGTACAGGAACCTTTTCCATAATCTATTTCCATTTTTATGTAATTCTGTGTGACTTAGGTTGCATCTGTAATTGCACTAGTGTGAACAGAGCCTGTTGCTCAGATAAGACTAAATCCTATTAAAATTGGCAAGCATTGTGGCTTGTTCTTTTATACATTAGCTTAAACTAGCAGTTTGCATACAATGCAGACACTAAAAGTGGCTGCATAAACATTTGTCCTGTGCCATTTAGTGCCCCTGAACACCATAAATCCAGGCAATTCTAATAATTCAATCTTAAATGTAAACTCAGGATTTTGTCTACCATCTCCCAAAATTCCTAATGGACATTGAAGCCACCCATTACTTAAACAACCAATAAATTGTTGCAGGGTGTAAAAAGGGAGCATGCTATGGGAATGGATATAAAAAGGCCCTGGGCTTATTAGAACCACACCATTGAACACAAAAGCCTCATACACACGGTACAATTTTTGGACAACCGAGCGTCTGATTTTTGTCAAAAGGGCGTGTGCCAGGATCTTGTCTTGCATACTTATGTTACACAAATTGTTGTGCCACAAATATGAACGTAGTGACGTACTACGAGTAATTTCAGCTCTTGAGCGCCACTCCTTCTGCTAATTTCGTGTTTGGTGAGCATTGATTCTGAACATGTGTGCTTGTACTTTCGACTTTTGTGTGACGGATTTGTGTACTGACCATCCGAAAATCTGACGTGGAGCTGTCGTTTGACCAAAATTTACTAGCCTCTCATCCAACATTTGTTGGCCAAAAATTGGAAAACAATTGTTGAAAGGAGCGTACTAACGGTAAGAACTTCGGACAACAGTCTGTAAAATGACAGTCTCCTTCTGAATTTCGTACCGTGTGTACGAGGCTTAAGGATCATCTCAAACTGGTTTCTTGAACATGACAATGTGTTCACTGTACTCCAATGACCTCCACAGTCACCAGATCTCACTTCAATAGAGCACTTTTGGGAGGTGGTGGATCGGGAGATTAGCATCAAGGATGTGCAGCCGACCAATCTGCAGCAACTGTGTGGTGCTATCATGTCAATATGTACTAAAATCTCTAAGGAATGTTTCCAACACCTTGTTGAATCTATGCCACGAAGAATTAGGGCAGTTCTGAAGGCAAAAAAGGGTCCAACCAGGTACTAGCAAGGTGTATCTAATACAGTGGCTGGTGAAAGGCTTGTTTAATTTTTTTTTAACTATTGGCAAAATATTACAGTAAGTACTTCAATGTGGTCTACAAAGCATGGTAGAATCTATCAGCACTACATAAATAAATACAGTTAATAAAACATGACATACAACTGTCCACAGCCACCAACTTTGGACATGCTACTCTCGGCTGTTCTTTGAATTTCAAAGAACACATACCTGTAAAACTGTTATTTTGGTATTATAAACATCTAAAATTGGGTCTACTTTTAACTTTTTTCCAGGTACACGTTCCAGTTATAACATATTAACTGAATGATGTTTTCACCAGGCAACAAACCAATAAATCATCATTGTAAACTGGATCTATAAGAAGTTTTATTTATTGCACTATTTGTTGGCTGTTTTGTAGATCCAGCAGATGTTTGCCTATTTGGCTGTTTTATATTATCTTGAACATCAAGTAATATCAGCTACTTTTTCTAAACAACACGTACTTTTTGGAACGTTTAGTACTAGTATGTGAACTTGGATGCTATTTCTTTTGAGAAACATCAATATATTTCAATCATCATTATTGCGGGTATCAAAGGTTAGGAATGAACATGACCTGGAAACAAGCCTACAGTATGTTCTTTATCATTGGCTACACGACATATGGCAGATCATTTGAATGTAATAGGAAAAAAGTTTCAGTGTTTTAAATTTCCATCAAGACACATTTCTGTAGTGCATTAACCCACTAAACCCTCTTTTATTGGTAATCGGGTGGTCCTGTAGCCTGCCTATTAATGATACAGAAACACTTCTTTGCTGGATCTTGCACAGAGAAGTCCTGAAGGAGTACTATGATGTTTCTTTAAACCACCAACCAGCCACAACATTCCTTTAAATTTTTAAAGGAGTTGTAAAGCCTCAAGGTTTTTCACCTTAATGCATTCTATGCATTAAGGTGAAAAATCTTCTGTGCTGCAGCTGCCCCCAGAGCCCCCCTTTTTGTTACCTGAACCCGATCATTCCAGTGACACGAACAAGTCCACCAGCTCCAGCTGCTGTCTGGGGTCCTCATTGGATAGATTGATAGTAGCAGGAGCCATTGGCTCCCGCTGCTGTCAATCAAATCCAGTGACACGGGGTCGAGTTCTGCTATCTGTGTCAATGGAGGCAGCAGCAGGACTCAGGAGCACACCCGCATAAGGGGGCCCCCAGATCCCGGCCCCCCACCCTATGTAAATGAGTATGGGGTACATCGTACCCCTACCCATTCACCTGGGAAAAGTGTGAAAAATAAAACACACTGCACAGGTTTTTAATGTTAGTTTATTAGTCAGCTCCGGGGGCCTTCTTCTGACTTCAGGGGTCTCTTTCTTCTTCTCCACGCGCTCCAGCCTCTTCTCCCGGTCTCCGGTGTCTTCTCCCGCTCTCCGATTATTCTGCGGGCACCTCCACTATCTTCTGCTTTTTTGCCGCTCTTTTGCTAGCGGTGGCCCGGTCTTCTCCGTTGACTTCTCCCCTCTGCTCTTCTTCCCCGCCCCCTTATGATGTCATCGTCCCATCATGCCCCGGGTGGTGACATCATAAGGGGCGGGGTCACTGGATGACATCACCTGGTGACCACGCCCCATGCCTATATAAGTCGTTGCGCAACGCGCACCCGGCATTACAGCGGGAGAGAGCATCGTGTCAACATTGGAAGAAGAGCAGAGGGGAGAAGACGACGGAGAAGACCGGGCCACCACTAGCAAAAAAGCGGCAAAAGAGCAGAAGGTAGCAGAGGAGCCCAGCAGAATAACCAGAGAGCGGGAGAAGACTCCGGAGAGCGGGAGAAGAGGGCGAAGAAGAAGGAAGAGACCCCCAAAGTCGGAAGAAGACCCCTGGAGCTGACTAATAAACTACTTTTAAAACCTGTGTAGTATGTTTTATTTTTGACACTTTTCCAAGGTGAATAGGTAGGGGTACGATGTACCCCATACTGATTCACATAGGGTGGGGGCTAGCCTCATCCATTCCCACTTTAAACTCCTTCTACAAAGCACAACCGCCGCAAAACAGACCATCGGCAAAGCTTGGAAATAACTGATGCTAATATTAGCTGAAACCAAACACAGAGTTAACCAAGCTACGATGCATGCCAAAATAGAAGCTATCACTCATGACAAAATCTGTAAATTCGAGAAAACCTGGCATCCTTGGGTTAAACAATATCCCCCCCCCCCCCCCCCATTTTGATGTATCCTTATTGATGCCTTGGTAACATACAATTTAACTTACACGTGTTACACGTCTTATATGTGTGTCTGGTGCTTGAAATTGCATTCTACCCCAGGCAATATTTCTACTCCTATTCTTATTCTTATTTTTATTCTTCCTTTATTCCTATTTGTGTTCTTATTCTTTTTACTTTTCCTTTTCCCCTCTTTCCCTCTACTTTCTTATTTTTTATCCCTTGCCTTTCTCCATGTTTTGCTCTCCCATTTCCCCAATTTTTCTCCCTTTATTTTTTCCTCCTGGTCCAGGTAGCAACAATTGTACCTATACTTCTATGTTTGAAACATAATTTTGAGCTCTAATATGCTTCATATACAAGATAGATCTCCCAACACATTTTTCATGTTTATGCTATGTGTGATTTTCGAAGATTGATAACTGTTTACTAATTTGTTTCTTTTTTGTTATATTGGATTTCGATCTTTCCCAAACTCTTTTAAGAACAAATTCTCTTAATTACTATGCCTATTTTTGAACTTTAGAGTATATATCATCTTATATTGTGTCTTGGAGCTATCTTCACAATTGTACTTTATGATGTTACTTCTTCATTGTTGCATCTGTACCTGACTGTATAAACTGTTAAAATCTAATAAAACAAATTTGACAAGAAAATGATGATAGATCATAAACTTAAAAAATAAAAAAATTTAAAATGTACAGCTGCTGTCTTAACCACTTCAGCCCCGGAAGGATTTACCCCCTTCCTGACCAGAGCACTTTTCACAATTTGGCACTGCGTTGCTTTAACTGCTAATTGCGCGGTCATGCAATGCTGTACCCAAACGAAATTTGCGTCCTTTCGTCCCACAAATAAAGCTTTCTTTTGATGATATTTGATCACCTCTGCAATTTTTATTTTTTGCGCTATAGACGAAAATTTTGAAAAAAAATGATATTTTCTACTTTTTGTTTTTAAAAAAATCCAATAAACTCAATTTTAGTCATACATTTAGGCCAAAATGTATTCGGCCACATGTCTTTGGTAAAAAAAATGTCAATAAGCGTATATTTATTGGTTTGCGCAAAAGTTATAGTGTCTACAAACTAGGGTACATTTTCTGGAATTTACACAGCTTTTAGTTTATGACTACCTATCTCATTTCTTGAGGTGCTAAAATGGCAGGGCAGTACAACCCCCCCCCCCCCCAATTACCCCATTTTGGAAAGTAGACACCCCAAGGAAATTGCTGAGAGGGATGTTGAGCCCATTGAATACTAATTGTTTTTGTCCCAAGTGATTGAATAATGACAAAAAAAAAATTTACAAAAAGTTGTCACTAAATGATATATTGCTCACACAGGCCATGGGCATATGTGGCATTGCACCCTAAAAAACATTTAGCTGCTGCTCCTGAGTATAGGGATACAACATGTGTGGGACTTTTTGTGAGCCTAGCCGCGTACGGGGCCCTGAAAACCAAGCACCGCCTTCAGGCTTTCTAAGGGGGTAAATTTTTGATTTCACTCCTAACTACCTATCACAGTTTTAAAGGCCATAAAATGCCATGATGGAACAAAACCCCCCCAAATGACCCCATCTTGGAAAGTAGACACCCAAAGCATTTTGCTGAGAGGCATGTTGAGTCCATGGAATATTTTATATTATGACAAAAGTTGCGGGTAAATTAAAAACTTTTTTTTTTTTGCACAAAGTTGTCACTAAATGATATATTGCTCAAATGTGGAATTACACCCCAAAATACATTCTGCTGCTTCTCCTGAGTACAGGGATACCACATGTGTGGGACTTTTGGGAGCCTAGCCGCGTACGGGGCCCCGAAAACCAAGCACCGCCTTCAGGATTTCTAAGGGCGTAAATTTTTGATTTCACTCCTCACTACCTATCACAGTTTTGAAGGCCATAAAATGCCAAGATGGCACAACCCCCCCCCCCCAAATGACCCCATTTTGGAAAGTAGACACCCCAAGCTATTTGCTGAGAGGCATGTTGAGTCCATGGATTATTTTATATTTTGACACAAGTTGTGGGAAAGTGACAAATTTTTTTTTTTTTTTTTGCACATAGTTGTCACTAAATGATATATTGCTCAAACATGCCATGGGCATATGTGGAATTACACCCCAAAATACATTCTGCTGCTTCTCCTGAGTACAGGGATACCACATGTGTGAGACTTTTTGGGAGCCAAGCTGCATACGGGGCCCCGAAAATCAATCACCGCCTTTAGGATTTCTAAGGGCGTAAATTTTTGATTCACTCCTCACTACCTATCACAGTTTCGAAGGCCATAAAATGCCAAGATAGCACAAACCCCCCCAAATGACCCCATTTTGGAAAGTAGACACCCCAAGCTATTTGCTGAGAGGCATGGTGAGTATTTTGCAGCTCTCATTTGTTTTTGAAAATGAAGAAAGACAAGAAAAAACATTTTTTTTTTCTTTTTTCAAATTTCAAAACTTTGTGACAAAAAGTGAGGTCTGCAAAATACTCACTATGCCTCTCAGCAAATAGCTTTGGGGTGTCTACTTTCCAAAATAGGGTCATTTGGGGGGGGGGGTTGTGCCACCTGGGCATTCCATGGCCTCCGAAACTGTGGTAGGCAGTGAAGAGTGAAATCAAAAATTTACGCCCTTAGAAAGCCTGAAGGCGGTGCTTGGTTTTCGGGGTCCCATACACGGCTAGGCTCCCAAAAAGTCTTACACATGTGGTATCTCCGTACTCAGGAGAAGCAACAGAATGTATTTTGGGGTGTCATTTCACATATTCCCATGGCATGTTTGAGCGATATATCATTTAGTGACAACTTTGTGCAAAAAAAAAAATTGTCTTTTTCCCACAACTTGTGTCACAATATAAAATATTCCATGGACTCGACATGCCTCTCAGCAAATAGCTTGGGGTGTTTACTTTCCAAAATGGGGTCATTTGGGGGGGGGGTTTGAACTGTCCTGGCATTTTATGCACAACATTTAGAAGCTTATGTCACACATCACCCACTCTTCTAACCACTTAAAGACAAAGCCCTTTCTGACACTTTTTGTTTACATGAAGAAATTTTTTTTTTTTTGCAAGAAAATTACTTTGAACCCCAAACATTATATATTTTTTTAAAGCAAATGCCCTACAGATTAAAATGGTGGGTGTTTCATTTTTTTTTCACACAGTATTTGCGCAGCGATTTTTCAAACGCATTTTTTTGGGGAAAAAAACACACTTTTTAAAATTTTAATGCACTAAAACACACTATATTGGCCAAATGTTTGATGAAATAAAAAAGATGATCTTAAGCCGAGTACATGGATACCAAACATGACATGCTTTAAAATTGTGCACAAACGTGCAGTGGCGACAAACTAAATACATTTTTAAAAGCCTTTAAAAGCCTTTACAGGTACCTAAACCTGCAGGCATCGTTCTGGTATAACAGCTCAAAGTCCAGCAACATACCAGTACGTTGCTGGTCCTTGTTGGGCATATATTGTAAACTTTTTTTTCATGCAGCCTGTGGGCTGAACGAAAAAAAGAGATTGATCGGTGGGTATGCCCACCATTAGAATACCTCCCTTCATCCACCCACTTCTAATGATGGGCATACATGCATCATATATATATGTATGAAATCACCTCCGACAGCGCTGGAGTCACGGCTTTATGCATCGTGGGAGCAAACACTGTTGCTGTCAAGATAAATAAATCAGCGCTGCAACTGAATGGCGTACCTGCTAAGCAAATGATGGTTAACAATAAAACAAAGTAACATTACAGTATAGCAGTAAGACTTACCATACCTGCAAAGCAAATACAAAAAAAAAAATTGTAAAAAATAAAACATTTAACGCAACCTGTGCCTAAAATATATATATGCCGAAGCATGGAGGCATCCTCCCGCAAAAAGTAGGAGCAAATCGCTCCTCCACCCACTGCTGCCCCCACGCTTCAGCATATATGCTGAAGTATGTAACTGTGGTGGTGAAATCACCTCGGACAGCGCTGGAGTCACGGCTTTATGTATCGTGTGAGCAAACGCTGTTGCTCTCAAGATAAATAAATCCGCGCTGCAACTGAATGGCGTACCTGCTAAGCAAATGAATGATAACAATAAAACAAAGTAACATTACAGTATAACAGTAAGACTTACCATACCTGCAAACAAATACAAAAAAAAAAAACGCTGTTGCTGTCAAGATAAATAAATCCGCTCTGCAGCTGAATGGCGTACCTGAAAACAAAAAAATGGTTAACAATAAAACACAGTAAAGTATAAAAAAATTGCATATCTGAAAAGCAAACATGGTAAAACATAATAACAATAAAACATTGCAGAATAGAATACAGTAAAAAAGAGCAGAACAATAAAGAGAGAATAGAGAGAGAGAGAACACTAAAACGACAACTATTTTTGTTTTTTTTTATTTTATATATTTTTTTGTGTTTTTATTTTTTTACTTTTTTATTTTTTTTTTTTTACACTTTTTTTTGTAACTATAACTTTTGTAACTGGTACCAGGTTCGGGTCTCTCAAAATGCAATGGCATCTTGGGAGACCCTGTGTTAGTGTGCCTAGTCTGTGCAGTGCTGTAAAAAACAGGAAAAATACTGCGCTACCACTAAAAAAATAAAACCCCCCAAAAAAGCAGCAGTTAAACAGTGAGATGTGCACCAAAAATGTCAAAAAGAAAAAGAAAAAACCGCGCTGAATTACCTAAAAAATAGTAATGAAATGATCATGCAATCATATTCTCTCAGAAGAGAACAGACATGTGTGTAGAAGCTCCGGCATCTAGCAGCATCTAGCAGCTTCAGCCACCCGGCCATCCGGCCACCCAGCCTTCCTCCATCCAGGACTATCCCGGGACTCCCAGCTGCACAGCACCAGGACCCCCCACCCAGCGTGCACCCAGCGTGTAGACGGGAACGGGATCCCAGACCTTTTCCCCTAGCTCTGCCTAGCCCACATCACTGTCTCACGGCCCCCCTTCACGGCCTCAGGAACGCCGATCCCTGCCGTCAGCCTCTGGAGCAGCACGGCGTAGGACCTACTGCGGCTCCGGCCAGCTTCGGCCGCCGCTCTATCCAGCCTCCAGGCAGGCACATGCGCTCCATTCACGGGGCTCAAACCCACCTTCCACCGACGGGACCACAGCTCCCCGGGAGCCCGAACATCAGGACAGTCCGCGGCTTGGGCCTAGTCCGTCGGCCATCTTGGTCCACCCAGGGTGGCTGATCACTACCTACACCCGGAGCTCATAGCGGACCCCCCACCCAGCAGGCTTCCACGATCTAAGACTATCCCTTCTAGCCCTGTAAAGAAGAAATCGCTATACGTACCTTTTCTGAAGTCTTCAGCGGCGGAAGCTCTGCAGAGGAGACAGCCAACAATGGCTGTGAAGTTAATGTTTTCTTTCATTTACATGCCTCTGAGACAAGTGTTTGGGGTCCCTGCGGTATCTTCCTAGCTTCGTTGCTTGCAGTCAGTATACACCAGCTGGATTTCCCATGTCGAGACGGATTACAGGCTACTTTTTGCTTGCTTTGTAGTAAGCGCAAAATCTGTGTGGTGGCGGATCACTGAGTGGGGTGTCTTTTCCATCGTCACCACCGAGTTTTATTGTGTTCATCTATGGGCTTTCCTCTGGGACTGTTTCTGCTAACATCATATATAAGGATTCCCATGTAATCTTATGGACACCACTGCTTGATTCACATTTATATGTATGGATATTCTGATTATTATTATGGTTTATGAATTTCCCAGCAGGAATTCTTGAGATATGATTGCATGATCATTTCATTACTATTTTTTAGGTAATTCAGCGCGGTTTTTTCTTTTTATTTTTGTGCAGTGCTGTACCCTACGCTAATACTCAACTAGTGAATGGTAGCGTTCAAAACATTCACCAATGCAAAGACCAGGATTGTCAGGACAGGAGGGACAATAATAGTGGGTGTCACGCCTATATCCACGCTTGCTGTAGACACAACATCTTCTTTGGGGGGCTCGTTGGGTAGGGGTACTCGGGAGGACATACAGAAAATGCCTCTCATGCAGCCGGCTTACTGCATTTGGTTGGGGAAGGTGAGGTGGAGCACCGTCTGGAAACAGAAGGGCTCTGACGATTTCTTCCTGGAATTTAAGGAAGGATCCAGTCCGTCCTGAAGCTCTGTATAGCACATGAGCGTTCAGCAAAGCCAATTGAAATAAATAAACAGACACTTTCTTGTACCAGCGTTTGGCCTTACGGGCAATTAGGTACGGCGCCAACAACTGGTTATTGAGGTCCACCCCTCCCATATTTTGGTTATATTCGTGGACACAGAGGGGTTTCTCCACAACACCAGTCGCCGTAGTAATTTGGACCATTGTGTCTGCATGAAGGGAGGTAAGAATGAAAACATTCTTATTATCCCTCCACTTCATAGCGAGCAAGTTATTACACTTGAAGCAGGCTCTCTTCCCCAGCCTAAGACGGGAATCTACAAGCCGCTGGGGAAAGCCCCGGCGATTAGGTCGCACGGTGCCACATGCTCCAATCTGTTGATCAAAAAGGTGACTATAAAGTGGTACGCTCGTGTAATAATTGTCCACATACAAGTGGTACCCCTTTCCGAAAAAGGGTGACACCATGTCCCACACAATCTTGCCAGCGCTTCCTATGTAGTCAGGGCAGTTTGTCGGCTCTACGTGACTATCTTTGCCCTCGTAAACCATAAAACTACATGTATAGCCTGTGGCCCTGTCACAGAGCTTATACATCTTGACCCCGTATCTGGCACGCTTGCTGGGAAGGTACTGTTTGAATGACAAGCGGCCAGAAAACTTAATCAGGGACTCATCAACACAGACAACTTGATGAGGAGTAAGCAAGTCTGCAAAACGTTGGTTGAAGTGGTTTACGAGGGGCCGAATTTTGTAGAGCCAATCGTATTCAGGGTCTCCACGAGGACAACAGAGTTCATTGTTGTTGAAGTGCATGAATCGCAAAATCTGCTCGTATCGTGCTCTGGTCATGGAGGCAGAGAACAAGGGCATATGGTGAATTGGGTCAGTGGACCAATATGACCGCAACTCGCTCTTTTTAGTTATGCCCATGTTGAGGAAAAGGCCCAGAAAGATCTTAAATTCGGAAACCGTAATTGGTTTCCAATCTCTGGCAAGGGAGGACTGGGGAATAGTGGCGATGTGTTGAACAGCGTACAAATTGCTTTGGTCCACAATAGATCTATAGAGATCTTCGGTGAAAAACAGCGAATAAAAATCTAGTGACGTAAAATCAACTGTTTCCACCTGAATGCCGTGTTGGCCAGTGAATGGGGAAAGTACGGGTGCTGCAGAAGTGGTGGGTTCCCAATTCGGATTGGCGAATGCAGCAGGAAGGGCACTATGGGCATAACGGGCCTGTGTTCGTCTTCTTGGTGGCAGCGGGACACTACTTGTGCTTGCCACCTCGCCAGCTTGAACTGCAATTATGGGACTCGCACGTCACCAAGTGTTACTGCAGTGCTGGATGTACGACCAGGGTGTACTAGGCCGCTGGTGCTTGCCAGTTCACCAGAAGGAATAGCGGCGCTAGTACTGCTCTGCTCCATATGAGGGACCTGCGGTTCTTGCAAATCAAGGACAGAAGAAGAAGTTTGGGGTCTTGTACGCCTGACCTTGGCAGGGACCACAACTCCGTCGTCAGAGCTATCTGTCATAGAGCTGCTGTCCTCTACAGGATCGTATTCTGAGCCTGAATCTGACAGATGAGTGACTTCACCATCTGTCATGCTCAGAAACGTGTAGGCCTCTTCACCAGTGTACCTTCGATTTGCCATTTTGGGCTCTAAATTTAGTGGTACACTAGTGAGACTCACAGGTAAAAAAGCTCCTGACTGTTAGCAACTGTATCAAAACGCTACCAACAAAAAACTGTTAGCGATCGCAGTTATCAGGCCTGACTCTGGGAATGCTGCAGTTATGTGTGTTTAGTGTTTTGTAAGTGACAGTGATCGATCAATACTGCACTTGGGTGGGCTGTGCAGGGCTGGGCCGAGGGGCAAAACGCAGGTGCTAGCAGGTATCTGGGCTGATCCCGCTAACACTGTGTTTTTGGGAACCCTAAACTGCTGGGGATGCTAGTATAGATCTGATCGGATCAGATATTGATCCGTTCAGATACTATACCACTAAGAGAGGTGTATGGTGCGTGCGTGGGTGTTAGCGGTACTGGCGCTAACCTGACGCTGCCTGGGGCGACACAGACCTTATCTGACCCTAAAACCTAACTTATATCACCGCCGGGCGATTAGGGGGTTAAACCCTTATAAGGTAATAAACGGCGGGTGACCTGAAACTATAATAAACAAACGAACTAACCAGCGTCACCCGTAACAGTTATATGGTGATCACTGGTGAAAGGGTTAACTAGGGGGCAATCAGGGGGTTAAAACCTTTATTAGGTAGTATATGGGGGTCCCTGTCGCTATAAAACACTGACGGCGAACCTATATACTTACCTCCCTAACTAGCGTCACCTGTGTCACTAATACAGCGATCAGAAAAACGATTGTTTAGTGACACTGGCGACGGGGGGTGATCAAGGGGTTAACCTTTATTAGGGGGGGTTAGGGGGGTATCCTAGACCTAAAGGGGGCTACCACTAACTGCCCTACCACTTATAACTGTCACAAACTGACACCAATGCAAAAAAAAAAAAAACTGCTATTGGTTTCACTGTGACAGGGGGTACAGGGGGGTGATCGGAGGGTGATCGGGGGGTGATGGGGGGTGAAATGTGTGCCTAGAGTGTTCTACTGTATGTGTAGCGTTTGGTGCACTTACTTGATGTCTTCTCTCCTCGGCGCCGTAACGAAAAGACCGGCTCGAGTAGAGATGACATCACTTCCTCTGCCGCTGTTTACATTACAGCAGCAGAAGAATGTCATTGGCTGGGAGCGATTGTGAGGGGGTGGCCACGAATGGATGGCCTCCCCCTCACCTCTGATCGCTCCGGGACAGAAGCCGACCGCCTCGGGCACCGGGAGGCAAGTAACGTACCCATACGTTACTTTGCCTGCCCATGCCATTCTGCCGCAGTATATCTGCGTGAGGCAGTCGGCAAGTGGTTAAGACATAGACATATAGAGGTTGATTTACTAAAACTAGAGTGTGCAAAATCTAGTGCAGCTCTGCATAGAAACCAATCAGCTTCCATTTTTTTTTTTGAAAAAGTTTAACTGAACAAGCTGAAATTAGAAATTGATTGGCACAGCTGCACCATATTTTGCACTCTCCAAATTTAGTAACTCAACCCCATATTGTCTCAAACCAAAATAAAAAAAACAGCGCTTGCAATCCTTATACCCTCAATATCATACACCAATATACCATTAAACATATAACTTAAAATTTTGTGAAGTCAACTAATATATATTGCTCAAGAATAACATAAGTCCACGTGATAATAGTGCTCGTTGTCACTTAATAAAAATGAAACACAAAAATGAAAATAAAAATGCACACAATCCTCACGCCGCACTCACCGGATAGCATTGACTTGGTGTATTCACCGCTCCTAAAGTGCTGCAAAGAAGCTGCTTGCAGGACTTTTTTGATGCCCTGCCAGCGCAGCGCCTCAGTGTGAAAACACTTGGGCTTTCACATTGGGATTGCAGATGAGGCTTCTTTCAGGCGCTTTACAGGCGCTTTTTTTAACACTAAAGCGCCTGAAAAATGCCTCAGTGTGAAAAGGGTCTAAAGGTTCCCTCTCTCTTTTAGCTAGTATACCAAAAATCAGGCCTCAGAAGATAAGCGGCTTGGCTTTTTGCTGCAAGAGAGAATACAAGCTCCATTGAGATAAATAGGAAAGCCCAACTCTGCTCTCCCATGTATCTCTGTAGAAGTAGATGAAAGCAGGAAAGGACTGCATATGAGGTCTGATTTTCAGTATATTTGCTAGGAAAGGGGGACCCAGTCAGCAAAGGCACAGCTGTACTTTAAGGGAAAAATATTTGCACAATTATGCCCCGTACACACGGTCGGATTTTCCGATGGAAAATGTCCGATCGGAGCGTGTTGTCGGAAATTCCGACCGTGTGTGGGCTCCATCGGACATTTTCCATCGGATTTTCCGACACACAAAGTTGGAAAGCAGGAGATAAAATTTTCCGACAACAAAATCCAATCGCGTCAATTCCGACCGTGTGTGGCCTGTTCCGACGCACAAAGTGCCACGCATGCTGAGAAGAAATTCCAAGACGGAACAGCTCGTTCTGGTAAACTTAGCGTTCGCAATGGATACAGCACTTTCGTCATGCTGCAATGTTAAAAATGGTTTAATACAGCGCACTCTCTTCTTCTTTATAATGTGACAAGAATTAAGTAGTTTTGCTGCTCATATTCACACACACTTCTCACAAAGTTTTATTTGTGTTTTTTTATTGGTATTCCCTGAATATATTGTTATTAGTTGTCACATCTGACCTAATTTTTTTTTTTTTTTTTAATTTTTTTGGGATTTTAAGCCTTTTTTTTTTTTTTAAATGTTTGTATTTTTTCAAAGGCTGATCTTTGTTCAATGTTATTTTTATTTTTAGTACAGAATATTTTTGGGTGTGTTTTGTGTGTCAAGTTACCCCAACACCATTGATATCTTTTATTATTTAATCTCAAGGAGATTGTTTGTTGTTGGGGTCCCTTGTTAATTTCACATTGTATATTTGAAATGTACCTGAATCCTCACAAACAAACTGTCCTTTTTGAAGTAAAACACATAGGAGAGTATAATTCAAAACAAAAATCCTTTATTAAGGTATCAGAACCAAACAAAGAGGAAGGCAACACTGGATCAACATGAGAAATTAGCGAAGCCTGGGACCCCCACGGCAGACATCAATTCTTGAACATCAAAATTGGTGGCCTGAGGAGTCCATATGTAAGGGAGGGCAGTCTGGTCCAGAATTCGCAGAGATCCGGAAAGCAGCAGATGACATGTGTGTCCCCAGGCTGTGGTACCACAAGAGGCTGCATTTTTTGGCCGACCAGACTGGATCCAGGGTCCTCACTTTCTGGTCTTCCTTACACGCTTCCTTCCCGGCTGTGGCTGTGCAGTTGGAGATGTGGCAGGAGGAGGAGTAGGACCTGGAGGAGGACTGGGAGGACCTGCAGGAGGAGGAGGAGGACCATCGCAAAGGTGTGTCTGAGCTGTAATTTGGCCCCTCATACCTTTCTTAAGAGCCTCCGATATGAGCGCCTCACACATGACTTGTTGGCCCTCCTCCATCCTCTGCATTTTATATGCAATGACGGCAGCAATGTCCTCCTCCACGGTCTGTCGTGCTCCCAGGACCTCTGTAGCCCTCCAAAAGAATCCTATGGCAGCCTCCTCTAGGGCACTCCTCCTCCTGCCACTTTCTCTTTTCAGGGGGGGTGAAGGGACCGGCATATCAGCCAGCCGGCTCGGCCCAGCCACCTCCTGGCTGAGACTTCCCTGTGTATGAAAAAGGGACATGGTTGTAATGTTTTGCATCATCAATCACAATCATAAATGAGTACTCCTAACTAACATCTAGTTAACATCATTGATTGGACAAGCAGAAATATTTAGAGGAATGCTTTACCTGGCTCAATCTGGGCTCCTCCACATGCGGCCTGGAAGGCCCAGGTTGGGCGTCAGAAGCCTCAGCCGGGGGGGAAGGAAGCGTGGAAGGAAGACTGGAGAGGGATGGCCTGGGTTCAGTCTGGTCTGCCAGAAAATGCAGCCTGTCGTAGTACAACATCCTGGGGACATAGATGTCATCTGCTGCTCCGGATCTCTGTGAATCCAGGACTTTCTTGCGCTCCCTTAGATGTGTGCTCCTCAGGCCACCAATTAATATCTTTGAATAGGTGATGTCTGCCGTGGGGATCACCTGCTTCACAATTTCACACAATTGCACCAGTGCTGCCTTCCTCTTTGCTTGGTTCTTGAAATGGGGGTGTTTAATCTCCCACAGACAGGGCAGCTCCCTTAACATATCTACGAATACTGACATGAAGTCATTGTCTTTCAGTAGCATATCCATGTTCACTGCAAGACACAACACAAGACAAAGCCTAATGTCAGACAAAACTCTCCTAATCTTGTTACAATATAGGCCTCAATGTAGAAGCAGTATAGGCACAAGTTTGTCTCTTACCTTCGTTCTTACGATCGGCGCGTCCAATGCTCCTTCCTCCGCTCACAGATCGTACGTAATACGCACGCGTGTTACGCTTTATATACACTGCGCATGCGTGTAACTCCGCCCGCCCCTGACGTTCTTTCTATTCTATTCCCCGCCCCTTTTCGTTCAGCGCAGTGGGGGAAGAGCACATGGCGGAGTCACAGCAGGTGCGTGATAATTACAGGAACGAGGAGGAGGAGGAGGAAAGCCCGGATCCGGACACGTCCCGATCCAGAAGGAGACGATTTAAGGCCACAAATATGTCCTTTGGGGAGATGTTGGAGATGGTCGACATCATGAAGAAGTCCGACTATGACGGAAAGTATGGGCCTTACCCCAACCCCAATATCAGAAAGGCCAAGATCATGGCGAAAGTGGTCAGGAGTCTTCACAGGAATTTCGGGGTACGACGATCGAAAGATCAGCTCAGGAAGCGGTGGTCGGACCTGAAATTGAGAGAGCCAGAGCAGTACCGAAAGATCCGGAAAGTGCTGCAAAAAAGTAAGTAGTTGTGCTGTGTTCCTATTCTTTCTGTCTTTATTCCGTTCGTGCTGCTCCATATGCTTTTCTTAATTGTACAGTTTAAAAGGGAAACTTTAATGTTCATGGGCCCATTATTCGTTCGTATCAAACATTTTTCTTTCGGCCTCTAAAACACCATTGTTTAGGCCATATGCATTTTCCCACATTTTTTTTGGGCCTACTTGGATGCCAAATATTTGTTTGTGTAGATGGGTTTGTTCCTCGAATGAAATGCAAACTAGATTCTGTGTAAGGAGAGGACACTGAGCAGCTGTTTTCACATCTGGACACTGGAGCACTAGTGTGTGACACAAGAACACCATTTATATTAGGGGGGCCACACAGGTGCTCCAGTGTATACTATAGGGGGGTCTCCATCTGTGAAGCTTGTACCAAACAGGTAAAGTATTGCAGCTTGACAAAGGGCAATAAAAAAAATACATCTTGGAACTCGGCTAAAATAGACAATTGTACCCCACTTCCAAGCAATGTTTCCTATTTCTAGTTCTGCCATCAAATATCTGTGTGCTAATTATACCATTTTTGTTTTACATAGGGGAGAAAAGACTCGGAGGATACCCCTCATCCGAGGAGACCACAGACCCCCCACCTCTGGAAGAAGGGGAAATAACACCAACCCAAGAAGAGCAGGAGGAAGAAGAAGATGTGGTGGAAATTGGCACCACAACAGGTGAGTGTCTGCGACCACAGACTCAGGTAAAAGAGATGGATGGTGGCAGATTTTTGATACCTGTTTTTGTTTTGTTTCTCTCTTTTTAGGTGATCGTGATCCAGATCCTTTCACATCTGAAAGTGCCCAGATCCTGATCGGGGAGATCATGGGGTGTAATCTCGAATTGCAAAACATACAGCAAAAAATCAATGATGTGATTAAAAAAAATAATAACATCATTGATGTTTTGGGGCGAATTTAAACCCCACAAAATCACTTTTTGGATTGTGGTCCAATCTTTTAAATATTTTTGCAATGTTTTGAAAAGCCAAATTTGGAGGATGCACACAGTGTGCCAACATGTGCTATCTGCCATCACGGGAGATCAATGGACGCGTTTTGGGGGTGCAACCCCTTCCTCAATTATAAAGTAGCGGTGAGGAAGGGCTTGCTCCCCCAAAACATGTCCCTTGATCCCCCGTGGTGGCAGATAGCACATGTTGACATTCGTAAATTGGTGTGCATCTTCCAAATTTGGCTTTTCCAGGGGTGATTTCCCCCCATCTGAACGCTCTATCAAACACAGTTCCTAAATACTGATGTCTGATATACCCTGCAGGTTTTACCTAATGTGAACTTTGTAAGTTCAATTTTTTTGGCTTTCTTGTTGGTTTTACACAGGCCTGTTTTATCTTAAATGGACATTTCTATTTTTGATAATGCTACTCCAAAAATTGTTATACAACAAACATGTTGGTTTGTTTGAAAAACCTTTGGTAAATGCACATGTGATTGTGCAGGTATAAATCAAGAATGTGTGGATTATTGTCTCAACACTACAACACTTTTGGGGTGATGTAATTGCTGTTTTCTGCGAAAATGGGGGTTATTTCCTAAGGGCAAATACACTTTGCACTACAAGTGCAGGTTCAGTGCAGTTGCAAGTGCACTTGTAGTGAAATGTGTTTTTGCATTTAGTAAATAACAGCCAACAGTGCTTTGTATAATAATAAGGTTACACAATCAGGACATTTTAGGGACTCAACACATTTCTGTCAGGGTCAGCTAAAACAAACACAAGCAGTAAATGTCCACAAAGATTTTCTTTTTTTGTTTTATTATAAAAAGGCTTCACAGATTTGCTGGCATATTGATAGCCCCCCTACCCGCAAAGAACTCCAGGTAGCGTAACCAGACATCACGGGCACTCAGGGAGGGCAAGCCAGGACGGCCGCTTTCAAGCGCCGTCAGTGTGGTTTGATGTATCATTCCGGCCTCAGGCCCAACTGAGCCAGCATAGTTGGCCGAATGTTTTCTTAAAAAGTTATGGAGAACACAGCACGCAAGTATAATATGGTTCAGTTTATACTCCGCCATATGGATGGGTGTCATAAATAGGCGGAACCGGCTGGCCAGGATTCCAAATGTGTTCTCCACCACTCTTCGGGCTCTGGCCAGCCGGTAATTAAAAACCCTGTGTTCCAGGGTGAGGGTCCTCATTGGGAATGGCCGCATCAGGTGGTCCCCCAGTGCAAACGCTTCATCAGCAACGAACACAAATGGGAGTCCTTCAACATTGTCCTCTGGAGCTGGCAAGTCCAAGCTGCCATTCTGGAGACGCCTGTAAAACTCCGTCTGGGCAATGACTCCACCATCGGACATCTGGCCATTCTTCCCCATGTCCACATACAGGAAGTCGTAATTAGCCGGCACCACCGCCAACATCACTATACTATTGAACCCCTTGTAATTATAATAGTACGACCCCGAGTTGGGTGGTGGGACGATGTGGACGTGTTTCCCATCAATAGCCCCTCCGCAGTTAGGAAAGTCTCACCGCTGGGCAAAGTGGGAGGCCACAGTCTGCCATTCCTGTGGCGTGGAAGGAAACTGTTGAGGAAAAAACAATAAACATTACTATTTTTTCACAGAAACATGGCAAGCAGATTAGACACAAACTTTATGGGGCAACCTCCAGATAGCATTTAGTAAGGGGAATTTAACAAGGCCAAAGTAAAAGGTACACCTATCATATTCCCCCTCCCCCCCTCTCATGGGCCATTTCTAACATTATAGGGGGGGGGGACTCTTGGACAGGTAACCCTCTTCACTTCATTGAGAGATGAATGCCTAAATAATGGGTATTACTTGGAACAGCCCCTCCTTAGTTACACTATTGGCAGACCACTGGACAGGTAAGAAGTGTCATAATACAAAGATATAAATACACATTGTACACATTTGAGGACATTTGGACATTCTGCTATTACCTATCAAGATAATAATAGAATACAAAAACTTAAAACAGTACCATTTGAAAGTATACAGGCAGACCCTTGCACTACATGCTTTGGGCAATTCATCCATAAATCTGACCAGTAAAGAGGTGGGTATAGTGTGTATGGGTTTGGCAAAGTCAGCAGATAGATGATTGAGGATACATAGAGAATTGGGATCAGCTGACTTAGCAGTTGGGGGAGGAAGGGTTACTAAAAATTATTTGAGGACACCAACAAAAAAAAGCCTCTGGCACTCTGCCAGAATTTAAATCAAAAATAACATTTCCAAACATTTTGGGGGGTGTTTGGGGTAAAGCACTACTATGGAGCTGATAAAATACATTGTTAAGTGACTACATGAGGTGAATATAGGGCCAGGAGACACCATGCTGGGGAGGTTATTGAAGGGCAAATATGTATGAAGGACCTAAAATAATAATTACATAAAAATCCAGCATGCATGAGAACAAAGGGGACATTCACAGCATATTACAATCATAGTAATTAGGGAATGAGGAAAGAAATACAATATATTATCAAACATTCAATACAATAAAATGTGATATAAAAGGATAAAAATCTTACCTTCATATACTCCTTCTGCAGGACCTGTATGATGGCAGAACAGGTCTCTGGGATAATGATCCCCAGAGCCTGGGGGGAGATGCCTGTCGAGAACTTGAGATCCTGCAGGCTTCTCCCTGTCGCCAAATACCGCAGGGTAGCGACTAGCCTCTGCTCCGGAGTGATGGCTTGCCTCATGCAGGTATCCTGCCTGCTAATATAGGGGGTCAGCGAAGCCAACAAACTGTGAAACACGGGGTCCGTCATTCTGAGAAAGTTCCTGAAATTATCAGGATTATTCTCACGGATCTCACGGAGCAAAGGCATATGAGAGAACTGGTCACGCTGAAGCAACCAATTCTTGGTCCATGAACTCCTCCCCACCCTGTTCATGGACTGGACTTGTGTCAAGGTCAGGACCCCAACACCAAGCCCCCGCACAGCACGAACTCTACGAGGAGTACGCATACGAAACATGGCTAGAAAACGGTCGGCTGCTCAGAACGAAGTAACAGAACGCACTGAAGAACAGCAAGGCCTTTGAAGAGCGACCTGAAAAACAGTAACGAACGAACAAGAATACAATGACTACTTAAAGTCACGCGGAACTTGCTTGCACACACTGAAGAGCAGATACAAACCCACAAGCACAAACTGAACGGCAGAAAACGATCTGAAAGCCACGAGTCTGAAAAAGCGTGAATCGTCTCTCTCCAAACTTTTACTAACACGAGATTAGCAAAAGGAGCCCAAAGGGTGCCGCGCTTGGTTCTGAACCGGCCTTTTCTAGTCTCGTTGTACGTGGTGTACATGACCGCGTGGTTGGCGATCGGAAATTCCGACAACTTTGTGCGACCGTGTGTAGACAAAAAAAGTTTGAGCCAACATCCGTCGGAAAAAATCCTAGGATTTTGTACTGTTTATATACTTAAAGAATTTCTTGGGATTTTTTTTGCTCTCCTTTTTTGCTCTCCTCCGCTATGTGTCTTACATTTCTTATTGCATTCTTTATAAAGTCTGAATGCTGAGGATGATCCCTCAACCTTGTATTTTTTGAAGGCCTTCTCCTTTGCTTTTATATGCATTTTTACATTGGAGTTAAGCCATCCAGGATTTTTGTTCGCTCTTTTAAATTTATTACCCAATGGGATACATTGGCTAATGCCCTTATTTAATATGCTCTTAAAGCAAACCCATCTCTCCTCCTTATTCTTTGTTCCTAATATTTTATCCCAATTTATGCCTTTTAGCAAGGTTTGTAGTTTAGGGAAGTTGGCTCTATTGAAATTCAGTGTCTTTGTATTCCCTTTATGTTTCCTATTTGTGTGATTTATACTGAAACTAATTGACCTGTGATTGCTGTTACCTAAATTGCCCCGTATTTCCACATCTGTGATCAGGTCTGTATTGTTGGTAATCAGTAGATCCAGTGTTGTTTTATTTCTAGTTGGTGCGTCTACCATCTGACCCATAAAATTGTCCTGCAAGACATTAAGGAACTGGCGAGCCTTAAATGAATGCGCGGTTCCCTCCGCCCAGTCTATGTCTGGATAATTAAAATCCCCCATTATGATAACACTTCCCATCCTTGCTGCTAATCCAATTTGTGATAGGAGATCCGTCTCCACTTCCTCCTTCAGGTTAGGGGGCCTATAGCATACTCCCAGTATTATTTTCCCCTTAGCTTCATCCCTTTGGAGCTCTACCCATAAGGATTCCACCTCCTCTCTAGCTCCCTCAGTGATGTCATCTCTCACATTTGCTTGTACATTATTCTTGATATATAGGCATACCCCTCCCCCTTTTTTACCCTCTCTATCCTTGCGGTATAGGGTATACCCTTGAATGTTTGCCAGCCAATCATGAGAGCTGTTGAACCAGGTCTCTGAAATTCCCACAAAATCCAAATCCTCCTTGTACAACAGTATCTCTAGTTCACCCATCTTGTCTGCCATGCTCCTGGCATTGGTGAACATGCCACATAGTTTAGACCGGTCGCATATTGTCCTCGTATTGGGTGTTTCAAAATTGCAACTAGGACTTGCTACTATACTCACCTTGTGTTTTTGTGCTTTGGGTAACCTACCACTAATGCCCCCAACACTACCCTCTGGAATATCATCCGCGCTGGATATCCCTGTCTCTGGACCCTCCCCCCCATCGCCTAGTTTAAAAACCCCTCTAACTTTTTGGCCATCTTCATTCCTAGCAGATCTGCACCCTCCTCATTTAGGTGCAGTCCGTCCCTTCTATAGTACCGGTTACCGACTGAGAAGTCGGCCCAGTCCTCCAGGAACCCAAACCCCTCCTTACTACACCAGCTCTTCAGCCACTTGTTTACTTCCCTAATCTCCCTCTGCCTTTCTGGTGTGGCTCGATGTACCGGTAGTATTCCTGAGAATACTACCTTGGAGGTTCTTTTCCTCAATTTAGCACCTAAGTCCCTAAAATCGTTCTTTAGGATACTCCATCTGCCTCTGACTTTGTCATTGGTGCCAACGTGCACCATGACAGCCGGGTCTTCCCAAGCCCCTCCCAGTAATCTGTCCACAAGATCCGTGATGTGCCGAAGGTTATAACTTATGCTTAGTATCCCTGAGTGCCTGGGTTCAAATCCCAAGTTATCTCATTTCCCAGGTCCTATAACTATGTCTAAATGTAGTATTTATGTGTAGGAGGGTTCCACCACCCTTATAAATCTTTTCCAGATACACTATTTAGCCAAAAGTATTGGGACACCTGCCTTTACACACACATGAATTTTAATGGCAGCCCAGTCTTAGTCCGTAGGGTTAAAATTTGATTTGGCCCACCCTTTGCAGCTAGAACAGCTTCTGGGAAGGCTGTCCACAAGGTTTAGTGTGTCTATGGGAATGTTTGATCATTCTTCCAGAAGTGCATTTGTGAGGCCAGGCACTGATGTTGGATGAGAAGGCCTGGCTCGCAGTCTCTGCTCTAATTCAGCCAAAGGGTGTTCTATCGGGTTGAGGTCAGGACTCTGTGCAGGCCAGTCAAGTTCCTCCACCCCAAACGTACTTATCCCTGTCTTTAAGGACCTTGCTTTGTGCACTGGTGTGCAGTCATGTTGGAACAGGAAGGGGCTTTCCCCAAACTGTTCCCACAAAGTTGGGAGCATGAAATTGTCCAAAATGTCTTGGTATGCTGACGCCTTAAGAGTTCCCTTCACTGGAACTAAGAGGCCAAGCCCAACCCCTGAAAAACAACATCATAATCCCCCCTCCACCAAATCATTTGGACCAGTGCACAAAGCAAGATCCATTAAGACATGGATGAGTGATTTTGGGGTGGAGGAACTTGACTGGCCTGGACAGAGTCCTGACCTCAACACAACAGAACACTTTTGGGATGAATTAAAGCGGAGACTGTAGGTCAGGCCTTCTCATCCAACATCAGTGCCTGATCTCACAAATGCACTTGGAAGAATGGTCAAACATTCCCATAGGCACACTCCTAAACCTTGTGGACAGCCTTCCCAGAAGAGTTTAAGCTGTTATAGCAGGAAATGAGGGCCAAATGAGTTTTGAACCCAATACTAATACTGGGATGCCATTTCAGTTCATGTGCGTTTAAAGGCAGGCATCCCAATACTTAGGCCAATATATTGTATATTGCTTGTAACACTGAGCATGGCTATGGACTTAGGGCTAGTTCACACCCCAGAGATGCAGAGAACATGCGTGGGGCTGCCTGGTGGCTAAGTGGGTAGCAGTTCTGTCTTGCAGCACCTGGGATGTTGGTTCAATTCCCCAACATGCTAATTCTTGTGTTGAAGTTTATATGTTCTCCCTGTGCGGGTTTCTGACTACAATCCAAAGACATGCTGGCATTTTATTTGTCTCCTGTTGAAATTGGTTCTAATGTAAGAAAGTTAATTTTGGACTTTATATTGGAAGCCCATTGCAGCCAGGGACTGATGTTAATGTTTATTAGCACTAATCATGCCCAGGGACTTGGACATTTAAAATTGTAGGGTTTACACTGCATAGGTACATATGCTTAGAAAACTGTTGCTTTGTTTATGTGGATGCAAATGGACTTTGATCTTTGGACTGTAGTTGGAGATTTGATGCACATAGCCAAGGGCTAACACAGTTGCGAATAGTATTATGTGTTCCTGCTCATCAGGTGCAATCATTTAGACATACATGAAGAGTTAGATTGAAAGATACTGGTGGGCGTGTACTTCTATTGGGTGTGTCAGTGTGCTAACAATACAACCTCTCATATATAAAGGCCTGCAGGTGGGGGGGTTCATTTGCCCTGAGGAGGTCATGCTTTTTGCTGTGAATTGTGGGGAAGAAGGAATGATATTGTGCATATTGACAAATGCCCAACTAGGGATATTTGCTGAAATTCTTGTGCATTTTTTCATTCAAAAGTGGGTTTATGTGGCCATGCTGTCAATGTTGTGTGTGTATTGTTCCTGTCTGATCATGCAAACATCGTTTGGAAGCATCTGCTGACCTTCTACCCTTTTTGATCTCGTTTAATTGTGTACCACGAAATGCAGTTTCCAGCAGAACATGGTCACCAATGTATGTATGTGTGGATTGTGGGCTGGTGGTGGGTGTTTTGAAAAAGGCTTTTTTTTAATATTATGTTGGAATGCTTTGTAAGAATGACTGTTAAGTATGTTTCTATAATCTTGCAGATAAAAATGTGTTGTGTTGCCCGTTATATACTGAAATTAAAGCTGTGTCCACTCTATGGTTTTGTCAAATTTTAGATTGTAAGCTCCAATGAGCAGGGCTCTTAAAATCCCATTGCTAAATGTAGCACCATATATACTGTCCAATTTTTTTTGAAGCTAGTAAATGAATGTAAATTTTTTATTTTTTATTTTTTTTTCTGCTGGTAAAATAAAAGTACATTATTGAGCTTTGTTGTGGTGTTTTTTTTATTTTTCTTCTACTTTTCTTTCTCTTTAGTTTTTGTGGGTGGTGGTTTTGGGAAAGTGCAATATCTCTTATATTTTATTTCAATACAGTGGCTTGCGAAAGTATTCGGCCCCCTTGAACTTTTCAACCTTTTGCCACATTTCAGGCTTCAAACATAAAGATATAAAATTTAAATTTTTTGTGAAGAATCACCAACAAGTGGGACACAATTGTGAAGTGGAACGAAATCTATTGGATATTTTAAACTTTTTTAGCAATTAAAAAACTGAAAAGTGGGGCGTGCAAAATTATTCGGCCCCTTTACTTTCAGTGCAGCAAACTCACTCCAGAAGTTCTGCGAGGATCTCTGAATGATCCAATGTTGTCCTAAATGACTGATGGTGATAAATAGAATCCACCTGTGTGTAATCAAGTCTCTGTATAAATGCACCTGCTCTGTGATAGTCTCAGGGTTCTGTTGAAAGCGCAGAGAGCATCATGAAGACCAAGGAACACACCGGGCAGGTCCATAATACTGTTGTGGAGAAGTTTAAAGCCGGATTTGGATACAAAAAGATTTCCCAAGCTTTAAACATCCCAAGGAGCACTGTGCAAGCGATCATTTTGAAATTTAAGGAGTATCAGACCACTGCAAATCTACCAAGACCTGGCTGTCCCTCTAAACTTTCAGCTCAGACAAGGAGAAGACTGATCAGAGATGCAGCCAAGAGGCCCATGATCACTCTGGATGAACTGCAGAGAACTACAGCTGAGGTGGGAGAGTCTGTCCATAGGACAACAATCAGTCGTACACTGCACAAATCTGGCCTTTATGGAAGAGTGGCAAGAAGAAAGCCATTTCTCAAAGATATCCATAAAAAGTCTCGTCTAAAGTTTGCCACAAGCCACCTGGGAGACACACCAATGTGGAAGAAGGTGCTCTGGTCCGATTAAACCAAAATCTAACTTTTTGGCCACAATGCAAAACGATATGTTTGGCGTTAAGCAACACAGCTCAACACACCATCCCCACTGTCAAACATGGTGGTGGCAGCATCATGGTTTGGGCCTGCTTTTTTTCAGCAGGGACAGGGAAGATGGTTACAATTGAGGGGAGGATGGATGCAGCCAAATACAGGACCATTCTGGCTGAAAACCTGTTGGAGTCTGCAAAAGACCTGAAACTGGGATGGAGATTTATCTTCCAACAAGACAGTGATCGCAAACATACAGCAAAATCTACAAAGGAATGGTTCACAAATAAACGTATCCAGGTGTTAGAATGGCCAAGTCAAAGTCCAGACCTGAATCCAATCGAGAATCTGTGGAAAGAGCTGAAAACTGCTGTTCACAAACGCTCTCCATCCAACCTCACTGAGCTCAAGCTGTTTTGCAAGGAAGAATGGGCAAGAATTTCAGTCTCTCGATGTGCAAAACATACCCCAAGCGACTTGCAGCTGTAATCGCAGCAAAAGGTGGCTCTACAAAGTATTAACGCAAGGGGGCCGAATAATTTTGCATGCCCCCCTTTTCTTTTTTTTATTAGTTAAAAAAGTTTCAAAAATCCAAAAGATTTCGTTCCACCTCACAATTGTGTCCCACTTGTTGGTGATTCTTCACAAAAAATAAAAATTTTATATCTTTATGTTTGAAGCCTGAAATGTGGCAAAAGGTTGAAAAGTTCAAGGGGGCCGAATACTTTTGCAAGCCACTGTATGTATCTGTGGACCAAAAAAGAAATCTCTTTGCCCTGGTTCACATTGATGCTACTTTGAAATCGCGCTACTTCACTTGAAGTAGCACGATTTCAAAGTAGAAAGGTCAGCGTGATTTCAGGTGCTACTTGATAGACATCCGTGTGACTTCATACACAAATGTCTACTGAAGTCGCACCTGAAATCGGCAAAAGTAGTGTAGGAACTACTTTAGCAAATTGGTGCGGCACCACAAAATCGGTATCGCATCGATTGGAACAGTGCCATTGCTGCCAATAGTCATGCGCTTTGATCTCTTAAATCGCATGACAAATCGCTCCAATGAAAACCTAGGCTTCTGCACACCTGCAAGTAAATGATAAAGGTGGAATCTTTATATATAACAGCTGTGGAGAATTGCAGGTAATGAATTCAGCTGGTGGATAGGCAGTGTTGTATGTGTCAGCCTTAATTCCCATTGGTGCGATTTGACATGTCAAAGCGGTAGCAATTGCACTGTTTTAATTGGTGCAACTTTGGGGTGCAATTTGTATTGATATCAGTGCAGAAACCTGCACAGATGTCTCTGAAATTCCCCCTGCAGTCGGGACTGACATGCGGGAATGAAATTGTATGATTTCAGCTGAACGATTTCCTCCCTCTGTCAGTGTGAACCAGGGCTAAAGCTAAAACTGGGCCTTTTGTTTTTGTCATTCACCTGCTGCTAACCTAGGGACACCATTTCTTATCAAATGCCTTTAAATATCATAAGTAGAAATACAAATTTGCATATCTGCAAATAAACAAAAATAATAAAATTCTAATTGTGGCTGCGATCAAATATTCGCAGCAGCGATCAAAAGAATGTGGTTTCGCCTTCTGACCCAGAAATAAGTTATTGTAATCACCCGGAGGTTCCTGTGCTGGTCAGGATCTCCATCTAGGTGGACATGACGAGGTCCCTCTTTAGCAAAGAGGAGGTGCTGCTCATTTTCCAGATAAGGGTATGATATGTACCTGTGCCTAATCAATGTGGGGTGGATGTGGTAGTTAGATTTGGTGTAGGTGGGGTTCATTGATTTGTTTAGCATCCCCACACATTTGCTTCTGGCCTTCCTGCATTTGTTCTGCTGATGTAAATGCAAGTATAAATGAGGGCTCCTTTCTATTAAAATATATATGACTTGTTTCACAGTTGGGCGACTTTGGACCTCCGAGTTGCTTGACAAGTTGTACCCCATGATTCTCAATGATAACTAGGGATGGGCCGAACATCCCCCCCCCCCCCCCCCCAGCAGAACATGCGCACAGACAAGAAATTTGTGCGAACACCGTTAAAGTCTATGGGACACGAACATGAATAATCAAAAGTGCTAATTTTAAAGGTTAATCAAAAGTGCTAATTTTAAAGGTTAATATGCAATTTGTTATTGTCATAAAAAGTGTTTGGGGACCCGGGTCCTGCCCCAGGGGACATGTATCAATGCAAAAAAAGTTTTAAAAATTGCTGTTTTTTCGGGAGCAGTGATTTTAATAATGCTTAAAGTGAAACAATAAAAGTGTAATATTCCTTTAAATTTCGTACCTGGGGGGTGTCTATAGTATGCCTGTAAAGTGGCGCGTGTTTCCCATATTTAGAACAGTCTGACAGCAAAATGACATCTAAAGGAAGAAAAAAGTAATTTAAAAGTGCTAGCACAAGTGACGGTGTTCTGCCGAGAAAGTTCCCCCCGGCGGATAAGGAATCCCCTGTACTGCGCAGGCGAAAATAGCCGAAGCTGAACACCTGTGAGTCAGCTGTACACAGTGCCTGTAACAGGGCCCCTCGCCACGCTTCGGGCATGGCCTTGCTTCGCTCGGCATATTTTTATTCTGACTCTGTGTCCACTTGGATGGTGGGGCTTGAACCTGGACTCAAGGCAGAATGTAGTGCGCAGGTGCCGTGTAGAGCTGACGATCATCTGTTCAACTTCAGAGACTTTCGGTGGCTCTGTAGTCGTTCGTACTGCGCAAGCGCAATACAGGGGGGTCCTTATCCGCCGGGGGAACTTTATCGGCAAGACACTGGCTATTAATGAATTGTCGGTCCTGACAATACACATAAAAGTTCATTGATAAAAACGGCCTGGGATTCCCCCACAGTCCATTATCAGGCCCTTTGAGTCTGGTATGAATATTAAGGGGAACCCAAAACCAAAATGTAAAAAAAAAATGGCGTGGGGGTCCCCCCAAATTCCGTACTAGGCCGTTCAGGTCTGGTATGGATTTTAAGGGGAACCCCTCGCCAAAATTAAAAAAAAAATGGTGTGGGGGTCCCCCTAAAAATCCATACCACAACCTTATCCGAGCACACAACCTGGCAAGCCGTAGGAAAAGAGGGGGAGATGAGAGAGCGCCCCCCCTCCTGAACCATACCAGGCCACATGCCCTCAACATGGGGCGGATGTCCCCATGTTGATGGGGAAAAGGGCCTCATACCCACAACCCTTGCTCGGTGGTTGTGGGGGTGTCAGGTACTCACCAAGGCCGGAATGCTGAGAGCGGCTTCCCTAGCAACTAGGTGCGAGATACCCCTGAAGGTGGTACAGAGGGAATCAGGCACGGAGAGGCACGGGTTGCCAGCAGGTGTGCAGGTCACCAAGGTCTCACTAGACGTGTAGAACCCGTGTAGCATGGACTGGTTGCTAAGCTGGAGAGAAGACTGGCAGAGACTCCAACACTTGACCTGGAACCAGGAACAGAGCTGAGGAGAAGCACAGGGTTAAGCAGAACAAGTCCGTTAAGCAGGCCGAGGGTCAAACACCGGGAGATGTGGTAGCAAGCACAGTTTGAGGCAAGGCAAGTCCGTTGAGCAGGCAGAGGGTCAAACACCAGGTAATCGTAGTACAGGTTAAAGCAAGACAAGTCCGTTTAGCAGGCCAAGGGTCAAACACTGGAGAGAGGATCAGTAGAAGAGTCGTAATCAAGCCGGGGGTCAAACACTGGAGCGAAGATAAGCAGAGAAGTCCTTAATCAAGCCAAGGGTCAAACACTGGAGAGAGGATAAGCAAGTAGTCAAACGGTCCGGGTCACAACAGGCAGGAACAGGTATGCAGAGGATAAACGGGAACACTGGAAGCTGAGAAGACAAACCAGCAATGAGCACAAGGCATAGCTGCCTTTATATAGGCCCGCCAAGGGGACGTCCCACTGTACGTGCATGCGTTCGTGTACCCACGTGTGCTAACCCGTTCGGATCACGCGCTCGTACCCGCCGATCGTGTGCCCGTACGTGCTGAAGTGGGGCTCTACTGCGCAGGTGCACCGGGACGCGCCGATACTGACAGGCTCTGACTGTGTTAACCCTCTGACAGTGCCCCCTCCCAAGGGGCAGCCTCCGGATGCCCAATCTGGGCAAGATTCCTGGTTGTCTTCTGTGAAAATTACGTACTAAACGAGGGGCGTGTAAGTTGCTGGATGGTTCCCAGGAGTTATCTTCTGGAGGGTATCCTTTCAATTTAACAAGATATTGGATCTGTCCCCCCCTTTTTCTACAGTCCATTATTGCCTCCACTTCATATTCCATTTCGCCTTCAATTTCAATTGGAGGAGGTGGTGGTTCCTGTCTTCCAGAAAAAGGGCTAGGGACCACTGGCTTCAATAAAGATGCATGGAATACCGGATGTATCTTGTATGTGACTGGAAGGGCTAATTCGAAAGCCACTGGGTTCACCACTTTCTTAATTTCAAAAGGGCCAATGAACCTTGGACCTAACTTGCGGGATGGACAGGGCAGTCTAAGGTTAATAGCAGATGGCCATACCTTGTCCCCAATCTTGAAATTTGGGTTTGGTCTTCTCCCTCTGTTATAGTACTTCTCGTAACTGTCTTGAGCCTTTTTCATGGTTTCCTGGATCTGTAAAAAATTGGTTTGGATAAAGTTAATCCGGTCTTGTACTGCAGGGGTTGACACTTCAGGAAAAGAATCTGGCAAGAAGGAGGGATGGAAGCCGTAATTAGCCCAAAAAGGTGTTTGGTTGATGGCGGAATGAGTGGAATTGTTGTAAGCAAATTCCGCACACGGAAGGAGGGTGGACCAGTTATCTTGGGAACTAGAGCAGAAACAACGGAGATATTGTTCCAGAGTTTGATTTGTTCTTTCTGTTTGACCGTTGCTTTGTGGATGGTATGCTGAGGAGAGCGAGGTCTTTATTTCAAGGGATCTGCAGAGGTCCTTCCAAAATTTTGAGGTAAATTGGATACCTCTGTCTGATACGATGTTGTGGGGAACACCATGAAGCCTCATGATTTCTTTGATAAAAATGTTTGCTGTAGCCAGAGCAGAAGGGGTGCCCATCATGGGCAGGAAGTGTGCCATCTTAGAGAGGCGGTCAACCACTACTAAGATGGTAGTGAATTTTTCAGAGGGGGGAAGTTCTACAATGAAGTCCATAGAGACCTCCTTCCATGGACGTTCAGGGACAGGCAAAGGTCTCAGGAGCCCCCAAGCCTTAGTGTTCGACCCTTTGTTACGTTGACACGTAATACAGGATTGGACATAGTTCTTACAGTCCTGACTCCAACCCGGCCACCAGTAGGAGCGATGAACTAATTCTGAGGTTTTCCGGATTCCAAAGTGCCCTGCCAATTTATGATCATGGAAGTTCTGTAATACTTGCAGTCTTACTGGAGAAGGAACAAATATTTTATTTTGGGCCCACAGTAAGCCATCCCTCTTCCTTAATGAGGGTACTTCAGGTTCTGTACATTGGCTGGATGCCTCTTTAATGGCAGTCTTGAGATCAGGCTGGATAAGAAGGAAGTTATGTGGGGACAAGATAGTTCCAGGCTCAGTTGTCTCATTGACTTCTGGAAACATTCGAGAGAGTGCATCCGCTTTTCCGTTCTTGGAACCCGGTCGGTAGGAGATGTGAAAATTAAATCTGGAGAAAAATAATGCCCATCGGGCTTGTCGAGGTCGCTTGGCCGTTCGGAGATATTCCAGATTCCGATGATCAGTAAAGATCATTATGGGTTGGGACGCACCCTCCAGCAAGTACCTCCACTCCTCCAAAGCAAATTTTATAGCTAGTAGTTCTCGGTCACCGACGTCATAGTTTCTTTCAGGTGGGCTTAATTTGTGAGAAGCAAAGGCAATTGGATGAAGAAGGGCCTTTGGACCGCTTTGTTGGGACAGGATTGCACCTGTCGCTGATTCGGAGGCATCTACTTCTAGTACATATGATAAGGCTGGATCTGGGTGTTGTAGAATAGGAGCCGATGTAAAAAGATCTTTCAATTTATTAAAGGCTTCCTGTGCTTCTTGGGGCCATTGGAACTTAGCTTGCTGGCGGGTGAGTCGAGTAATGGGAGAAATGATTGAAGAGAATCCTCTAATGAACCTGCGGTAAAAAATTGGCAAAGCCAACAAACCGCTGGATTCCCTTTTTTATCTGAAGGAGCTGGCCACTCCTGGATGGTTCTAACCATTTGTGGGTCCATTGCAACCCCTTCTGTGGAGATGATGAACCCAAGGAACTGGATGGTGGTCTTTTCAAATTCACATTTCTCCCCTTTTAAGAATAGGCCATGTTTCCTGAGAACCGAGAGTACCTTCTTTACATGGGTGCGATGTACTTCTAGTGAGGTGGAGAAAATCAAAATATCATCAAGATATACAATCACAAAGTTATCAAGGTACTCACGGAAAATGTCATTGACTAGGTGTTGGAACGTGGCCGGGGCGTTGCAGAGTCCGAAAGGCATCACAAGATATTCAAAGTGCCCAAACCTGGATCTAAAGGCTGTTTTCCACTCATCCCCGGCACGTATCCGAACGAGATTGTATGCTCCCCGTAGGTCTAGTTTGGTAAACACTCGGGCAGTTCTGAAGCGCTGGAATAGTTCAGAGATGAGGGGCAACGGGTATCTGTTTTTCACAGTGATCTTATTAAGTTCTCTATAGTCCACACAGGGCCTTAAAGATCCATCCTTCTTTTCTACAAAGAAGATACCCGCCCCAGCTGGAGAAGAGGAAGGGCGGATGAACTTCTTCTCCAAGTTTTCGTCAATATAGGAACGAAGCGCTTCTAACTCAGTCTCAGATAGTGGAAATATGCGACCAAAGGGAATCTCGGATCCAGGTAAAAGGTCAATGGGACAATCATAGGAGCGATGAGGTGGTAAGCTGTCGGCCTTTCTTTTATCAAAAATATCCAGAAATTCATGGTATACTGCAGGGACATGCTGAAGATTATCTGGTATTGACTGAAGGGTCAAACAAGAGGCCGGTGTGCTGGTGGTAGGCACGAAACAATGTTGAGAGCAGTACATAGATGAGAAGAGGATCTCTTTCTTGGACCAACTGATTTGAGGGTCATGGACTTGTAACCAGGGGAAACCCAGGATAACAGGGAACATAGGTGAACTGATGATGTTAAAGCAGAGGAATTCTTGGTGGCCAGAGTCTGTGGAGGTGAGAATAGGTTTGGTTTCTTGAGTAACAAGTCCCGAACATGGTAGGGATCCGTCGGCTAGACGTATCTGCAGAGGTTGCTTCTTATCTTGGAGGGGGATATGCAGGGTGTGAGCCAGAGATGCATCCAGGAAACAACTGCATGCTCCGGAGTCAATGATGGCCAGCAGCCGAGCCTCCTCTCCCGCCACCTGTAAAGAGACCGGAAGGACAAAGTGAGATTGGGTAGAGCCGGTAACTTGAAAGTTCACAGTGTACTGTCCCTGGCACTTACTGGGTCTCACGGGACAGTTGCGTAAAAAATGACCGGCCTCCCCACAATAAAGGCAAAGGTTGGCTTGGCGCCGGCGGAGTCTTTCATCAGGGGTGAGTGGAGCACGTACCAATCCCAACTGCATAGGTTCGTGGTCCGAGGAAGAGGAAGGTACGGCAGAAGGTGCTGGAACAGGAGGAATGCGAGGTAACATCCAGGTGGGTCGTGAGGACTGGAAGCGTTCAGAGCGGCGTTCACGCAGGCGTCTGTCAAGCTTAATTGCTAGTTGTATTAATTCTTCCAGGGAGGAAGGAGTATCCATCCGAGCTAATTCATCTTTTAAATTTTCTGATAGACCTTGGCGATACTGGTACTTTAAAGCGGCCTCATTCCAGTTGGTGTCCCCAGACCATTACCGGAATTCAACGGTGTAGTCTTCCACTGGTCTCTTTCCCTGGGTCAGGGTGTGTAAGATGGATTCAGCTGTGGCAGTGCGTTGTGGGTCGTCATACAGCTGTGCCATAGCGTTGAAAAAGGTTTCTACTGTATCCAACAGAGGGCTTTTCTGTTCTAAAAGGTTATGGGCCCAAGCTTGGGGTTCTTCTGACAAAAGCGAAATGACAAACCCCACCTTTACAGCTTCAGAATGAAAAGTCCTGGGTTGAAGGGCCAAGTAAAGCTGACAAGCGTTTTGGAAGGCTCTGAATTTCTTTCGAATTCCAGAAAACCGTTCTGGAATGGGAACCCTAGGTTCAGGGATGGCCATCATGACTGGGTTGACTTGGTTTTGTGAAGAAGAAGTCCCACTGGATGGAGCTGACGGTGCTTCTGGGGGAGCTGAGGAAGTTGTTAGGTGTTGAAGGCGACCCTCAATTTGGAAATATCCATCCTGCAGTCTCTGGACAGCCTGTGTAAGGGCTGTAACCTGCTGGCAGAGGGCCTCGAGGGGAGAGCCGGCTCTGTCGGCCTCTGACATGGCTGGTTTGTACTGTCAGGTACTCACCAAGGCCGGAATGCTGAGAGCGGCTTCCCTAGCAACTGGGTGCGAGATACCCCTGAAGGTGGTACAGAGGGAATCAGGCACGGAGAGGCACGGGTTGCCAGCAGGTGTGCAGGTCACCAAGGTCTCACTAGACGTGTAGAACCCGTGTAGCATGGACTGGTTGCTAAGCTGGAGAGAAGACTGGCAGAGACTCCAACACTTGATCTGGAACCAGGAACAGAGCTGAGGAGAAGCACAGGGTTAAGCAGAACAAGTCCGTTAAGCAGGCCGAGGGTCAAACACCGGGAGACGTGGTAGCAAGCACAGTTTGAGGCAAGGCAAGTCCGTTGAGCAGGCAGAGGGTCAAACACCAGGTAATCATAGTACAGGTTAAAGCAAGACAAGTCCGTTTAGCAGGCCAAGGGTCAAACACTGGAGAGAGGATCAGTAGAAGAGTCGTAATCAAGCCGGGGGTCAAACACTGGAGCGAAGATAAGCAGAGAAGTCCTTAATCAAGCCAAGGGTCAAACACTGGAGAGAGGATAAGCAAGTAGTCAAACGGTCCGGGTCACAACAGGCAGGAACAGGTATGCAGAGGATAAACGGGAACACTGGAAGCTGAGAAGACAAACCAGCAATGAGCACAAGGCATAGCTGCCTTTATATAGGCCCGCCAAGGGGACGTCCCACTGTACGTGCATGCGTTTGTGTACCCACGTGTGCTAACCCGTTCGGATCACACGCTCGTACCCGCCGATCGTGTGCCCGTACGTGCTGAAGTGGGGCTCTACTGCGCAGGTGCACCAGGACGCGCCGATACTGACAGGCTCTGACTGTGTTAACCCTCTGACAGGGGGTCTGCGGGCAGGGGGCTTATCGGAATCTGGAAGCCCCCTTTAACAAGGGGACCTGCAGATCCCGGCCCCCCCATGTGAAATGGTAACGGGTACATTGTACTCCTACCATTTCACAAAAAAGTGTCAAAATTTGTAAAAAACACACAGACACAGCATTGGACAAGTCCTTTATTAAAAAAGAAAAACAATTCCAGCGATGTAATTCTTCCTTGTCCAAGGATATGGAGAAAGACGCCGCCACAGCATGAGCCGCCTCCATGGGAGGAGCCCGCTGAATGGCGCTAGAACTGCTGCGACAGTTCTTAAAAAGCTGAGGGCGGGGCCACCCATGACATGCGTGGGTGACCACGCCCCCTCTGACACAACGGGGAAATGCTGCGGGGTTACCCAGTGACATGAACAGGTGACCCCGCCCCCTCTGACGCTACGGGGGTAGGTCTGGTATGGATTTTGAGGGGGACCCCCACGCCATTTTTTTTTACATTTTGGTGTGGGGTTCCCCTTAATATCCATACCAGACCTGAAGGGCCTGGTATAGAATTTGGGGGGACCCCCACGCCATTTTTTTTAAATTTTGGTTCGGGGTTCCCCTTAATATTCATACCAGACCCAAAGGGCCTGGTAATGCACTGTGGGGGATCCCAGGCCGTTTTTATCAATTAACTTTTATGTGTATTGTCTGGACCGACAATTCATTAATAGCCGGAACTAGTGCTAGTACTTTTAAATGACTTTTTTTTCCTTTGAAATGTCATTTTGCTGTCAGACTGTTCTAAACACGGGAAACATGCGCCACTTTACAGGCATACTATAGACACACCCCAGGTACGAAATTTAAAGGAATATTACATTTTTATTGTTTCACTCTAAGCATTATTAAAATCACTGCTCCCAAAAAAACGGCTGTTTTTAAAACTTATTTTTGCATTGATACATGTACCCCGGGGCAGGACCCGGGTCTCCAAACACTTTTTATGGAAAAGAACTTGCATATAAGCCTTGAGTGAGAACTTTGGATTATGCAGGTTCGAGCCCCATTGACTTCCACTATTCCAGCAAATGTGATCTGACAGGCATTATTGCCGGCAATAGCGCTGCTTTCCATTTGCATTTGCGCTGAGTTTCTGAGAGTTTAAGTCTTTCTGGCCTTTTTTGAGAGCTATTTTTTGGTACTGCAGGATAATTTTTTGGCACTATAGTAAATGACCCCCATACTGTATGCAGGCGTTTAATATTCAGACTGCTATATCAGGTTTCACCTGCAGGTGGTGATGCAGGCAATAATCAGAAATGGTAGTTTCCTCAAAGTGAAATCCTGTAGATAGGTACAAGAGACAGGGATCCCTCAATTTTATTACATGAATAAAATTGCCATGATATGGCACCCCTTTCAGTCTTAAATTAACAAGGCAAAATGTTTTTATGCAATCTACTGTAGCCTATAGGTCTCAGTAATCTTTACTAGTCTAAAAGCTCAAATCTTATTGGTTGGTCTGCTCAATGTCTCCTTATGGCTCACCTTATATGCCACAACTAGGGATGAGCCGAACACCCCCCGGTTCGGTTCGCACCAGAACCCGCGAACGGACCGCAAGTTCGCACGAACGTTAGAACCCCATTGACGTCTATGGGACTCGAACGTTCGAAATCAAAAGTGCTCATTTTAAAGGCTAATTTGCATGGTATTGTCCTAAAAAGGGTTTGGGGACCCGGGTCCTACCCCAGGGGACATGTATCAATGCAAAAAAAACTTTTAAAAACGGCCGTTTTTTCGGGAGCAGTGATTTTAATGATGCTTAAAGTAAAAAAAAAAAAGTGAAATATTCCTTTAAATATCGTACCTGGGGGGTGTCTATAGTATGCCTGTAAAGTGACGCGTGTTTCCCATGTTTAGAACAGTCCCTGCACCAAATGTCATTTTTAAAGGAAAAAATCTCATTTAAAACTGCTTGCGGGTTTAATGTCATGTCGGGTCCTGGCAATATGGATGAAAATCAGTGAGACAAACGGCATGGGTACCCCCCAGTCCATTACCAGGCCCTTTGGGTCTTGTATGGATATTAAGGGGAACCCCGCACCCAAATTAAAATAAGGAAAGGTCCCTATATACTCTGAACAGCAGTATACAGGCGGTGCAAACAAGACAGGGACTGTAGGTTTGTTGTTAAGTAGAATCTGTTTGTAATTTTGAACATTTTTAATGTGTTTAGCTCCAGCCAAAAAATCTTTTCTAAGCTTTTTGGAAAACATAGGGAAGGGTTATCACCCCTGTGACATTTGTTTTGCGTCTTTCCTCCTCTTCAGAAGATTTCACCTCACTTTTTTGTCCCAATGAAAAATGTTTTTTGAAAATTTGGGTTTTTTTGTGGAACAAGGATTGGAAAGCATCAGTGGAAAGGAGAAATTGTTTTCCCATATTAACTCTTACATGAGAGAATTTCCCTTCCTATGGGTAGATTTCATCTCACTTCCTGTTGTCTCCTTCCGTTTGCAAGTAGGAGTCGTTTGTAAGTTAGATGTTTGAAAGTAGGGTCCTGCCCTATATACTCAGCAGAAATTTGGGCCTTAGGTGTTGCTGTGGCCAAAACACTGTAAGCCCTCACAGGGCCCTGCTGTGAAATATTAGATCAAGAATTGTAATTACATGCCCCTGTTGAACAGGAGCTGAAAAATTAGGCCTTAGGCACTGGTGCTGGTGCCACAACACTGCAACCCCTCACAGACACTCTAGTTGGAACGCAGGAACGAGCACTGCTGCAAAGTATTGCATCAAAAATTGTAATTACACGCCCCTGTTAGACAGGGGCAGAAAAATTGGGCCTTAGGCACTGGTGCTGGTGCCACAACACTGCAACCCCTCACAGACACTCTAGTTGGAACGCAGGAACGAGCACTGCTGCAAAGTATTGCATCAAAAATTGTAATTACACGCCCCTGTTAGACAGGGGCAGAAAAATTGGGCCTTAGGCACTGGTGCTGGTGCCACAACACTGCAACCCCTCACAGACACTCTAGTTGGAACGCAGGAACGAGCACTGCTGCAAAGTATTGCATCAAAAATTGTAATTACACGCCCCTGTTAGACAGGGGCAGAAAAATTGGGCCTTAGGCACTGGTGCTGGTGCCACAACACTGCAACCCCTCACAGACACTCTAGTTGGAATGCAGGAACGAGCCGTGCTGCAAAGTATTACATCAAAAATTGTAATTACACGCCCCTGTTATACAGGGGCTGAAAAATTGTGCCTTAGGCACTGGTGGTGGCGCCCAGAACCAAAAATGTTCTTACAAGCTATCAGCGTGATGATTGAGGAGGAAGAGGATAATTACTCAGGGATAATCACTCAGCATCAGCATAGGCAGTCTTTGAAGGGATCTGAAAAAAATTATTCAGTTACATCAGCATCAGGTGCTTGGTAGCTGGTGGTGATCCAAGACTGATTCATTTTTATGAAGGTCAGCCGATCGACCGAGTCAGTGGACAGACGCACCCTGTGATCGGTTACCACGCCTCCAGCAGCACTGAATGTACGTTCCGAAAGAACGCTGGATGCAGGACAGGCCAGTAGCTCAATTGCATACTGTGCAAGCTCTGGCCAGTGATCCATCCTCAAGACCCAGTAACCCAGAGGATTTTCGGTGGGAAAGGTGTCCAAGTCTGATCTTGCCCCTAGGTATTCCTGCACCATGTAAAACAGACGCTGGCGATGGTTGCTGGAACCGATCATACCTTGGGGCTGCGGACCAAAAAATTGTCTGAACGCATCGGTCAGACGGCCACCTTCTCCACCGCTCCTTCTTTGACTGACCGAAGCCTCAGCAACACGTTGTCCAGAAACAGGAGTTTGTAACCTCCCAGTCTCTGGGAACGCGTTGCACAGACCTTTCTGCAAGGCCTCCCGAAGATGTTTCATCCTCTGCTCCCTCTGCGATGGCAAGATAAGGTCCGCAACCTTACCCTTGTAACGTGGATCAAGGAGGGTTGCCAGCCAGTATTGGTCCTTCTCCTTGATACCACGAATACGAGGATCCTTACGCAGGCTTTGCAGGATCAGGGAGGCCATGCAGCGTAGGTTTGCTGAGGCATTCGGTCCGGAGTCCTCTGGGTCACTAAGGACAACAACGTCCGCAGCCACCTCCTCCCAGCCACGTACAAGTCCATGTGTTCCTTGGGACTGATCCCTTAAAGACTGCTGCTGATGCTGAGTGCCAGGCTCCACCTCCATACTGACACAATCTTCCTCCTCCTCCTCCTCCTCCTCCTCGTCCTCTTCCTGTGTGATCGGCGGGCACGCAGGAACACTGTCTGGATAAAGGGGGCCTTGAGAGCTAAGGAAGTCCTCCTCTTCCTGCCTCTGTTCTGCCTCAAGTGCCCTGTCCATTATTCCACGCAGCGTGTGCTCCAACAGGTGGACAAGGGGGACAGTGTCACTGATGCATGCACTGTCAGTGCTCACCATCCTCGTGGCCTCCTCGAATGGTGACAGGACAGTGCATGCATCCCTGATCATGGCCCACTGGCGTGGGGAAAAAAAACCAAGGTCCCCTGACCCTGTCCTGGTGCCATAGTCGCACAGGTACTCATTGATGGCCCTCTGCTGCGTGTGCAGCCGCTGCAGCATGGCCAACGTCGAGTTCCACCTGGTGGGCATGTCACAGATTAGGCGGTTCTTGGGCAGGTTAAACTCCTTTTGGAGGTCCGTCAGCCGAGCACTGGCATTATATGACCGGCGGAAATGCACACAGACTTTCCTGGCCTGCCTCAGGACATCCTGTAAGCCCGGGTACCTGCCCAAGAACCGCTGCACCACCAAGTTAAGGACGTGAGCCAAACAGGGCACATGGGTCAGTTGTCCCTGTCGGAGGGCAGAGAGGAGGTTGGTGCCATTGTCGCAAACCACCATTCCTGCCTTAAGTTGGCGTGGCGTCAACCACCTCTGAACCTGCCCCTGCAGAGCTGACAGAACCTCTGCCCCAGTGTGGCTCCTGTCCCCCAAGCACACCAGCTCAAGCACCGCATGGCATCTTTTGGCCTGCGTACTTGCGTAGCCCCTTGAACGCCTACGGAGCACCGCTGGTTCCGAGGAAGAGGCCATGGAGGAAGAAGAAGAGGAGGGGGTGGAGGAGAGAGGTGTGTCACAATCAGCATTTTGGAGGCGTGGTGGCGGAACAACCTCCAACACTACTGCACCTTGTCCTGCATCCTTCCCAGCTGCCAGCAGAGTCACCCAATGCGCCGTGAAACTTAAGTAACGTCCCTGTCCATGCCTGCTGGACCATGAGTCAGCGGTAATATGCACCTTACCGCTGACCGCCCTGTCCAGCGAGGCATGGACATTGCCTTCCACATGCCGGTAGAGAGCCGGAATCGCCTTCCGTGAGAAAAAGTGGCGTTTGGGTACCTGCCACTGAGGAACCGCACATTCCACAAACTCACGGAAGGGGGCAGAGTCTACCAACTGAAAAGGCAGCAGTTGAAGTGCTAGCAATTTTGCCAAGCTAGCATTCAACCGCTGGGCATGTGGATGGCTGGGAGCAAACTTCTTTCGGCGGTGCAGCAGCTGGGGCAGGGAAATTTGCCTGGTACAATCTGACGTCGGTGTACCAAAAGCAGATTGCCCACAAGTACTTGGCTGTGACACACCTAATTCTACACCTTCATTCCTCTCACTGCAGGTCTCAGAGAGGACTGAAGGTCTAGTGGGGTTGGAAATCTCAGCTGATGAGGAGCAAGGAGAGATCCTCTTTGTTCTTTGGTGTGGGTCTTTCAGATACGCTTGCCAACGAACTGCATGGCAGGTCAACATATGTCTGGTCAAGCATGTGGTACCCAAGCGGGAGATGTTTTGGCCACGCGAGATACGCTTGAGACATATGTTGCAAATAGCAGCGGTGCGATCTGATGCACTCGTCTCAAAAAAGGCCCACACCAAAGAACTTTTTGAATAACGCGCAGAGACTGCAGCGCCCTGCACATGTGGAGCTTTGGGGTGTGATGCAGTCAATGTGCTGCCCTTAGGCTGGCCCCTGGAGGGCATCCTGCCTCGTTGGTGATGTGCCGCCTCCTCCTCCTCCTCCTCCTCCTCTCTCCTATCAGGCACCCACGTTGAGTCAGTGACCTCATCATCCCCTCCCTCCTCATCACTGGAGCAAACCTGGCAGTATGCTGCAGCAGGGGGAGCATGACTGCCAGATTGCTGTCCTTCTTGGGCACCCCCTCTGTCCGTGCTCATGTTACTGCCTTCATCGAGCTCAGTATCATCATCAGAGCCTTCCAAACGCTGGGCATCCTCCTGGAGCATGTACCCAACACTGTGGTCAAACAGTTCGAGGGAATCCTCATGAGGACATGGTGGAGCTAGGGAAGGAGTCACTGATGACATTGAGCTGAGGGAAGAGGCCGCTGCTTTGCCAGACAAAGCACCCTGGGCATGGGTGAGAGAGGATGAGGAGGATGAGGACGGCTTAGTCATCCACTCGACCAAGTCTTCCGCATGTTGCGGCTCAACACGGCCAGCTGCCGAAAAAAAGGCCAAGCGTGTCCCATGGCCACGTGCTGATGAGGATGCACCGTCTCCACGACCAGCACTAGACACAGAGCCTGCTTGCCCTCTCTTATTGGCTTGTGACTGTCTGCCTCTCCTTCTTGGCCTTCCAGACATACTAATGGCCTGTAGCTGCACTAAGCTGGGATAGAACACCTGTAATTTTCTTCAGGTAGCTTTATATACTGTAACCAGACAAGCCTGCCTGTCAGTAGGAAGATAACAGGAACGGATCTAGCTGAACACTGTGAGCAGGACACACTGTACTAAATGTAAATAGTCTAGCTGCCTGACCGTGGTACTAATAGGATCAAAAAGAACACCTGTAATTTTCTTCAGGTAGCTTTATATACTGTAACCAGACAAGCCTGCCTGTCAGTAGGAAGATAACAGGAACGGATCTAGCTGAACACTGTGAGCAGGACGTACTGCACTAAATGTATATAGCAGGAACGGATCTAGCTGAACACTGTGAGCAGGACGCACTGCACTGAATGTAAATAGCAGGAACGGATCTAGCTGAACACTGTGAGCAGGACGCACTGCACTAAATGTAAATAGCAGGAACGGATCTAGCTGAACACTGTGAGCAGGACGCACTGCACTGAATGTAAATAGCAGGAACGGATCTAGCTGAACACTGTGAGCAGGACGCACTGCACTGAATGTAAATAGCAGGAACGGATCTAGCTGAACACTGTGAGCAGGACGCACTGCACTGAATGTAAATAGCAGGAACGGATCTAGCTGAACACTGTGAGCAGGACGCACTGCACTGAATGTAAATAGCAGGAACGGATCTAGCTGAACACTGTGAGCAGGACGCACTGCACTGAATGTAAATAGCAGGAACGGATCTAGCTGAACACTGTGAGCAGGACGCACTGCACTAAATGTAAATACCAGGAACGGATCTAGCTGAACACTGTGAGCAGGACGCACTGCACTGAATGTAAATAGCAGGAACGGATCTAGCTGAACACTGTGAGCAGGACGCACTGCACTGAATGTAAATAGCAGGAACGGATCTAGCTGAACACTGTGAGCAGGACGCACTGCACTGAATGTAAATAGCAGGAACGGATCTAGCTGAACACTGTGAGCAGGACGCACTGCACTAAATGTAAATACCAGGAACGGATCTAGCTGAACACTGTGAGCAGGACGCACTGCACTGAATGTAAATAGCAGGAACGGATCTAGCTGAACACTGTGAGCAGGACGCACTGCACTGAATGTAAATAGCAGGAACGGATCTAGCTGAACACTGTGAGCAGGACGCACTGCACTAAATGTAAATACCAGGAACGGATCTAGCTGAACACTGTGAGCAGGACGCACTGCACTGAATGTAAATAGCAGGAACGGATCTAGCTGAACACTGTGAGCAGGACGCACTGCACTGAATGTAAATAGCAGGAACGGATCTAGCTGAACACTGTGAGCAGGACGCACTGCACTAAATGTAAATACCAGGAACGGATCTAGCTGAACACTGTGAGCAGGATGCACTGCACTGAATGTAAATAGCAGGAACGGATCTAGCTGAACACTGTGAGCAGGACGCACTGCACTGAATGTAAATAGCAGGAACGGATCTAGCTGAACACTGTGAGCAGGACGCACTGCACTGAATGTAAATAGCAGGAACGGATCTAGCTGAACACTGTGAGCAGGACGCACTGCACTGAATGTAAATAGCAGGAACGGATCTAGCTGAACACTGTGAGCAGGACGCACTGCACTGAATGTAAATAGCAGGAACGGATCTAGCTGAACACTGTGAGCAGGACGCACTGCACTAAATGTAAATACCAGGAACGGATCTAGCTGAACACTGTGAGCAGGATGCACTGCACTGAATGTAAATAGCAGGAACGGATCTAGCTGAACACTGTGAGCAGGACGCACTGCACTGAATGTAAATAGCAGGAACGGATCTAGCTGAACACTGTGAGCAGGACGCACTGCACTGAATGTAAATAGCAGGAACGGATCTAGCTGAACACTGTGAGCAGGACGCACTGCACTGAATGTAAATAGCAGGAACGGATCTAGCTGAACACTGTGAGCAGGACGCACTGCACTAAATGTAAATACCAGGAACGGATCTAGCTGAACACTGTGAGCAGGACGCACTGCACTGAATGTAAATAGCAGGAACGGATCTAGCTGAACACTGTGAGCAGGACGCACTGCACTGAATGTAAATAGCAGGAACGGATCTAGCTGAACACTGTGAGCAGGACGCACTGCACTGAATGTAAATAGCAGGAACGGATCTAGCTGAACACTGTGAGCAGGACACACTGCACTAAATAGTCTAGATAGAAGATAACAGGAACGGATCTAGCTAAACTGAATACAGTGTATATATATATATGCAACACCTGGGATGCATATATATACACAATACACTGTAAGTGCAGCTAACTGACTGACTGTTCTGCCTAATCTATCTAACTCAAATCAAATGACACTGTCTCTCTCTATCTCTCAGCACACCGGAACACACACTACACAGGGCCGCCGTGCAGGCGGCCTTATATAGTGTGGGGTGTGTACTAAATCCCCTGAGCCATAATTGGCCAAAGCCACCCTGGCTTTGGCCAATTACAGCTCTCTCTACTGACGGCGCTGTGATTGGCCAAGCATGCGGGTCATAGTGCATGCTTGGCCAATCATCAGCCAGCAATGCACTGCGATGCCGCAGTGAATTATGGGCCGTGACGCGCCACACGAATTTGGCGCGAACGGCCCATATCGTTCGCAATTCGACGGACGGTCGAACAGCCGATGTTCGAGTCGAACATGGGTTCGACTCGAACACGAAGCTCATCCCTAGCCACAACATACAATAAATAATATGTCATCATATAAATTGACATTATACATTACATAGATTAATGTTTAAATAAATACTATGTTTAACAGTAGTGCCTGATACACCATATTTGAAGTATGTAATGATTGTTTACTGATTTTTTTCACTTGGAAATACTTTAAAATACCCTTTTCTACTGGTGAAAATGCTCTCCCTGCCCTTCTTCCATCCTAGTGCTCTATGCTGGCATAGTTGAGTAATGACAACATCTCTCAGTGTCCTTGTGCAGACTTTGAGTGGGAAGGAATAGAGATGATGTGGATGACCAGGTCTGTTAGGTTACAGAGAGCACTGGGCAGTGTGGTCAAACTCTGGTGTCTGCTGGACTGAGCAGTCATATTTAGACACATCAGGGCATAACTGCTATATGAGAGGAAAGTGGAGGTAAGACAATGAAAATGTAGGCCGTTAGCATGGTATTTTTCTAACTTAATTTCTATTTCTGTGATTTCAAATAGACTTTGATGTCCACCTTTTTGGAATTGACTCTTACTACCTTATGGACTATTGAGGACACACAATATGATAAGAGCTGGATATACTCGTAGCACTACCCCCCTTAGGGGCCACTAAGTTGTTGCCAGGATCCTTTTCCATGTAGTTTCCTCTAAGCCAGGCACACAATTCTGATCACTGTTCAAACTCATTAAACAGTCTAGGGGTTTTTGATACTTTAATGAGAACTTGGATAGGTAGTGGGTAATGGTAGGATACTCCAGTAACCCTTAGTAACACTGAACTTTCTCCTTTAGAACTGCGAGCAAAGTCCTTCCGCAAGTAAATGATGGACTGAGCTTTGTAGTAGGAGATTTGAGGAGATTATTCTTCCTCTTTGGACATTGAAGCAACGTCCTTTCACTAAGAATTAAATAGACTGAGCTCTTCAGGACATTCGAACACAATGTTCCCTTTAAAGGAGAAGTCCAGCCAAAGCTTGTTTGGCTGTAGTTCTCCTTTGGGTCACAGGAGTGCAATTCGTTTTGCACTCCTGTAAATGGTTTTCAGCAGAGAGAGGACTGAAGTCCGCTCTTTGTGGATGTCACCAATTTCAGTCCAGGCACCGCGTCATCCCGACAATGGGAGTCTGGATCCCCCAGGTGCTTGGACTGACACCCGTCTCAGCCTCTCAGCAAGCTGCTGAGAGCCTGAGGTGGCCGCTCCGCCCCCTCCACAGCTCAGCAATGAGCGAGGAGGGAGAAGAGCAGAGAGCTGTGACTGACAGTCTACAGCTCTCTGCTCATGGAGCTCTGAAAACTGAGCGATTGCAAGGGTTCGATTTCTCGGTTTCAGTATAGAGATGCCAGGGGACAGATGTAGCATCGGACCGATGCTGCATCCACCTAGGTAAGTATGAATGTGGGGGAAAAAAATACCCATACTTCTCTTTTAAACCTGCTGACTCTAGCACAAGAGGAATGGCAACAGCACACAGTCTCTAGGATCTCTCACAGCAATCAGTACTCACTAATGTCCTTGGAAAATTGGTTGACTCCTTCCAATATCCTCCAGACACTATTACCCCATGGTACCAGACTAGATCCTCAGATGACAGCCCCTCAGTCAGCTTCAACAAGCTCTCAGAAAAGTAGGCCTCTAGCTAGCTCCACTGAGGCCTCAACAGACCGCAGGCATATGACACAATTGCCTAGGGGGCTAACAGCCCCCATAGGTTGTGATCTTCTCCTCAGGGGAAAAAAAACCCTCTGTTCTCAGTCTCAGAGTATTTATACAGACTCCCAGCCACCATCTGGGCACCTCTCCCCAGAGATTGGTCAGGGATACATAAATGTCCAGCTGCTTAGACTGTTCCTACTCACTATCTTTCAAAACATTTCTGGACCAACCAGGGGGAAGCAGTCAAACCTGCAGCCACTGAAACACAGAACAGACCAGAACAATCCAACATGGCTACACTGATTATAGTGAGCCAAATATAAATTTGCCTAACAACAAAATGCAGCTCCATTGGATACAGTGAGCCAGAATTAAATTCACCTAATCTTAGAACCTACCTACTAGGGGGGTGCTACATACACATTACAATCTCTTTGTACAATCTCCCTCATATATTTAGCAAGAATTCTATAATGAGAAGGCCCAGCTAATAAATCCATTTACTTGAAACCCAATCAGGTAGGCTCTCACACTACATATTATTTGCTAATTTAAAAGAGAATATACAATTATATTTTAATGCGTGCCCTAAAGAGATCCTGTTAGTCTCCCAAAAAAATGCAATCTGTAGTTCCCTGCAGTAGAAGAGCTCACCTCTTCAAGCAGCCTGTGTCTCTTACAATCCCTCAATACCAGAAGGGATGGAGGGTGCCTCTGCAAGCCTCTTTCTTGGTCTGCCTCTCCTTGGTGCTGTAGACACTTCCCATTGGCTATAAGAAGAGTTTATTGGAGAGGTCCCAAGGACCGTCCAAGGTCCTGAAGTCTACAAGCGATAGCTACAGTACATTACAGCACTAGAGGTGGCAACAAGACCAGTTGGTTTGCCTTGACTCCAGAAGCAGACCACCAATCTGCACTACTGGGAGAGACTCTATTGGGGATCATGTGTTGGTAAATTCAGGGAAGTTAATATAGGCCTTTTTTTCTTAATTGTAAATGGGTAGGAGTGGGAAGGATTGGATTTTTTCTTTCCCTGGAGATTGGCTTTAAAGATTTTTAATTAGATGAGAGATTTTGTTTTTACATTAGAAACACATTTTTTTTTCTGCGTATAAAAAATATTCTTGCATGATTTAAACAAATATTGTTATAGTAAACGTAGCAGACGTTGTTCCATAAATTAGGCTTGTGGTGGCAGAGTTTAGGTCAGACTCAATTTGTCATCCTGTGAAATACCACACATGCAGGGCATAAGAGAAATGTTTGTAAGGGCATTAAGCTGATTCATTATCGCTATCTGATGAATGAACTTAAGGCATTTGGCTTAAAGCACTTTCACAAATGCGCACCATTATGTTTTACTTGGGGAGACACTTATGGTTTATATTTTATCTGAGGTTAAAAGGAAATGTCAAATTTCTAATCATTTTCTTCTAAAGAGAAGAATTTCAGAACTTGACTTTAAATACGGCAGCCTTGCTCTCTGGGACCATTCTATTTGAACAGCTGCTAAGTCTAACCCTGGCTGTTTTGATAAATACGGTTGTGTAATGTTTCTGTAACTCATTTGTAATAAGTGGCCAGTTCCGTTACAGAGAAATTGTATGATTTACATGGATTTCCTTACATTACGTGACAAATGCTAATCTTTATATAGTAAACTGAATCTTTTTCTTAGGGTTATAATTGAGCATTTGAAATGTATACCCTAAACAGGGTTTTACAAATGTTAGTAATAAATGATAGCATTCAAAGAAAATAATAACTGCGAGAAATACTAGGGCTGGCTTTGGTGATACCTTTTTTTTAAATAGCAAGTGTCTTTTTTTTTTTTACTGACTGCCTAATTTCAGCTTGAGATAGCAGGAAACCATTGTTTTTAGACAGAAGTCAGTAATGACAGACTACATACACTATATTACCAAAAGTATTGGTACGCCTTCCTTTACACGCACATAAACTTTAATGACCTGGATGAGCGAGTTTGGGGTGGAGGGACTTGACTGGCCTGCACAGAGTCCTAACCTCAACCCGATAGAACACCTTTGGGATGAATTAGAGCGGAGACCGCGAGCCAGGCTTTCTCATCCAACATCAGTGCCTGACCTCACAAATGTGCTTCTGGAAGAATGGTCAAACATTCCAATAGACACACTTCTAAACTTTGTGGACAGCCTTCCCAGAAGAATTAAAGCTGTTATAGCTGCAAAGGGTGGGCCAACTCAATATTGAACCCTACAGACTAAGACTGGGATGCCATTAAAGGTCATGTGCATGTAAAGTTATTCATATTATATATAATATATAATATAGTGTATATTTACAGGTTTCCTTTAAAACTGTGAGCTTATCTGCAGGCAGAAATTTAATTTTAAGAAAATGTAGTAGAGAGCTATCCTATATGAAAACATGTTTTTGTACTTTTATTCATTGTGCTGCAAATATTGATAAAAAGTTGCACTGATCCAAAAAGAAATGCCCAAAATATAAAAAAAGTCAAAAAAGTGTATATACGGTAAATGTTGAGAAGTGCACATTAAAGAAATTAAGTGAATATGAAATTTAAAAAAGTCAGTGAAACAATCACAAAGTTCTTCTGTGTAGCAATGTGAAATCAAATAAATCTCCAAGTGTGCCCATCCACAAAAACTCCACTCCCACCATCATGCCACATGTGAAGGCTTACCAGGGAAATGTGACCCCCATTTTGTGAGTGGCCATATAGCCCATAGCTATTATAAATGCAGTAATGCCTATATTAATGTTAAGGGATTCCACCTCTTCTTTCTGTCTATATCCTCCAAAAAACACATATACATGAGAAGAGAAAAAATAGCCATGCACTCCCAATAGTGTAAACCTGATGGTTGACTTTATTAAAAATAAAATAAATATACTCACATGCAATGGATGATAAAAGCACTATTGATTCTCAATGTCTGGGACCTGATCAGTATGCATTCACATGCGTGGTGATGTCATGATGCCTGGCTCCTCCCAATACATTTCATCAAATATTACATCATCAGGGGCCTGCTGATGAGGTCATATTTGATGAAACGTGTTGGGCAGAGCCCGATGTCATTACGTCACCACACACGCAGATGTATACTGATCGGGTCCTGGACATTGAGAATTAATAGCGCTATTATCATCCATTGCATTTGAGTGTTTTTATTCATTTTTTTTTTCCACAACAAATTTTTATTTGGATAAGAGCAAAGCGTACAATAAGTATGAACAGTAATCATACAATGAAATACAAAGAACAAAGTAGTATAACAGGTATATTCAAGTTGACCATGCATAAACCAGCAAAAGTGGATGTGATCTCATCTCGTTGACAAAGGATCTGGGTCTAAGACAAAGAAATACAAGAGAACCAGATAAGGGAGTCACCCAAAACCTTGATATAAGAGCAGTAGACCTTTGGGCCAAAAGGCCGATAACCTGGGCATGTGGTAGTGTTGGGAGAGCCAGAGCCACTTACAAGTCTATCAATGCTGGTTGCAAGGGTATAAATTTTAGTGTGCGGTTCTCAGGGTAAGGATAAGTTTAGAATAGATTGGGAGATGAGACATGCCCATGTGTAATGAAGGTCTCATTGAAGCTTGGGAGAAGGTAGATTACAGTCAGGCGTAAGATTGTGGTAAATGCACAGTTAACGATTTTGGTGTAGCAGAAGAAAGGTGGAGGGGGGGGTGTAAGAGAAAAAAAAAGAGGGGAGGGGGGGCAAGGGGAGGATAGGGAGGGGTGTCATCTTTTACTCCCCTCCCATGAGTTGTATTGAATAGGTGCGACCACATTTGCGGTGTGGGTAAACAATGGAGGGGGATGGCCAGTATAGGGTAAAGGTCCGAAGGACAATTTTTTACAAACATTCCTCATGCAAGTGCAGGGACACACAAAAAGGCCTTGAACACCGGGGCTCCAATGTAGACAGTTTAAAAATAAATGATGCAGCGCTAATCCACACTAAACGACCATGTGTAGGAAAGTGAATATAAAATCCCGGTAACAGATGTAAATATCGTAAGAGAAAATCAAAAATAAGTAAAACCAAATTGAGTGACAGCAAGTGACAAAATACAAAACCTAATAATAATCAGAATAGTAAATAAGTGTAGGTCATAGGAGACTCTACGTGATAATATAAATCTACCATCAAAGTGATAAAACCATCAGATAAAACATATATAAATAAAGAGGAATGGTATACAATTTGTGCAAATGACGCTGCAGAAAGTGACACTGTGAAAAATGTGCAATGAGCGATGACAGTAGTAAGGGTATAAACCCCTTATCAATAGGTGACAGATGTGCAAAAAACACCCATCCAAGTGGGTGGGGAATAATAAATAATAAATGTCCCAAACATTAAGGTGCAAACAGTGCTATACACAGAAAGTCCTTAGAAACTGAAATAGGTGACAGCAACGGTTTAGCATGGGCCGTTGTAATAAACGTGCTCAACGTGGGTAACATAATAAGTGTCTTCGTGTAAAAACACACAGGTGGGTAATGGCCCCTTACCTTAAGGTAATAGGGCATGCGCATATGGTCAATAAGCCTTTGGGGTGTCCACCTAGGGGCTCCAGCGCGTCCCTCACGGTCCTGGATCCGGGATGTAATCCCTCAGGTGTGATGCAGGGGGGGAGTATATAAAAGCAAGAAGGGTCCCAATAGTGTGATAACGTTTAACCAATCACTTTTATTGATAATAAAACATAGGGTACTCACATCAAAATTTTAAAACAGCGCTTTATATCCGACGAGCGGCGAGCTCGTATACCTCTGGTAGTCTCTGTAGCCTGTCTCGTCCCTACGCGTGACGTCACACCACACATGCTTCATCCCCTGAGGTTACAGCACATCAATACAGCTCACTGATTGGTTGCTGAAGGTTACACCACATCATCTCCCCACTGCCTGCACACCATGAACTGGGGAGGTGAAGGGACCCACCATTAGACAGAAAACTCCCATAGCTTGCTATTAGCAATGAGCAGAGCAGAGTTCACACAACTATGAAGGTTAACTGAGTGCAAGTAGGAACAGAATCCAATGTAAGCAGTATCCCTGAGGACAGGCTCCCAGAAATAAATGACTAGTTATGCAGTAGAGCAGTGTTTAGGGGTTAGCTATGGTATATAGTGCCAGGTTAGGGTGATATATAGAGCCAGGTTAGGGCGATATATAGAGCCAGGTTAGGTGGGTATATAGTGTCAGGTTAGGGTGGTATATAGTGTCAGGTTAGGGTGGTATATAGTGCCAGGTTAGGGTGATATATAGAGCCAGGTTAGGGTGATATATAGAGCCGGTTTAGGGCGATATATAGAGCCAGGTTAGGTGGGTATATAGTGCCAGGTCAGGGTGGTATATAGTGTCAGGTCAGGGTGTTATATAGTGCCAGGTCAGGGTGGTATATAGTACCAGTTTAGGGTGGTATATAGTGCTAGGTTAGGGTGATATATAGAGTCAGATTAGGTGGGTATATAGTGCCAGGTCATGGTGGTATATACTGCCAGGTTAGGTGGGTGTATAGTGCCAGGTCTGGGTGGTATATAGTGCCAGGTCAGGGTGATATATAGAGACAGGTTAGGTCTGCATCTAGTGACAATGTGCATTGCTCAGTCACTTACAGCATGACAGAAGATTCCTGGGCTTCTGTGGTCTCTCCTCTTTCTTCTTTAGCTGCGGGAGGGGGTCAGCCTGAGGGGAGGAGTCTGTAGGAAGAGTGGAGGAGGCAGCCACACCCCGACCCCGCCCACCACCTCCGGCTGCCTCGGGAGATAATGAACATCCCCGAAGGACAGCCTAACTTGATGAGACGGCAGGGGGGAGTTACAGACAGCTTCCCCACACCGCTGGGCTCTCTGCTGATCCGATCAACATTTTTACAATGCAATAACAGGGAAAGTGCAGGGGCCCCACATGCACCTGGGGTCCCTGGGCAGCGCCTGACACCCCCCCCCCGCCAATGTGTGTCACCCAGGGCGGACCGCCCCTCCCCTGCACCCCCTTGGTACACCACTGGCTCAGCTGACTTTCATCATCCAATCATGTGTAAGCAAAAATGTTTTTCGTTTTTTTAGTTTTCCTTGTAAATAATTGGGCATTCTTTGCAAAGTGAAATTTCACCACATACACTAAGCTTTAGGTCATTTTTTTTGCAAAGTGAAGTGTCTATTTGCCTTTTGTAAATCAATGTGTAAATTACAGTGTCCAATAACCAGGGTCCCATGAAGTCTTGGATAGGTGCAAGGACCACCAAACTAGCACTTTGTGTGAAACATTGTTGATGGCTGTTTGCCTGTGCATACCTTTTATGCGGTCATCCTATGGTTAAGCACGAGAATTATGAGGACTTACTACTTTGGATTTTTGCTACACTGGATTAAAAGCCCCCACCCCTGTTCTAGTTTGATGTAGGTGTCTTAATTTACAACTCCTATGAACCAATTGTCCTCTCTGTCTTTATATAATTTAATGCCCTAATATGCTCACCATCCACTTCATTAGGTACACCTTGCTAGTACTGAATTGGACCCCCTTTTGCCTTCAGAACTGCTTTAATTCACCATGGCATAGATTCAACAAGGTGTTGGAAACATTCCTTAACCACTTCAGCCCCGGAAGGATTTACCCCCTTCCTGACCAGAGCACTTTTTACAATTCGGCACTGCGTCGCTTTAACTGCTAATTGTGCGGTCATGCAATGCTCTACTCAAACGAAATTTGCGTCCTTTTCTTCCCACAAATAGAGCTTTCTTTTGATGGTATTTGATCACCTCTGCCGTTTTTATTTTTTGCGCTATAAACGGAAAAAGACTGAAAATTTTGAAAAAAAATGATATTTTCTACTTTTTGTTATAAAAAAAATCCAATAAACTAAATTTTAGTCATACATTTAGGCCAAAATGTATTCGGCCACATGTCTTTGGTAAAAAAAATGTCAATAAGCGTATATTTATTGGTTTGCGCAAAAGTTATAGCGTCTACAAACTAGGGTACATTTTCTTGAATTTACACAGCTTTTAGTTTATGACTGCCTATGTCATTTCTTGAGGTGCTAAAATGGCAGGGCAGTACAAAACCCCCCCAAATGACCCCATTTTAGAAAGTAGACACCCCAAGGAAATTGCTGAGAGGCATGTTGAACCCATTGAATATTTTTTTTTTTTGTCCCAAGTGATTGAATAATGACAAAAAAAAAAAAAAAAATTTACAAAAAGTTGTCACTAAATGATATATTGCTCACACAGGCCATGGGCATATGTGGAATTGCACCCCAAAATACATTCAGCTGCTTCCCCTGAGTACGGGGATACCACATGTGTGGCACTTTTTGGGAGCCTAGCCGCGTACGGGGCCCCGAAAACCCAGCACCACCTTCAGGATTTCTAAGGGCATACATTTTTGATTTTACTCCTCACTACCTATCACAGTTTTGAAGGCCATAAAATGCCAAGATGGCACAAACCCCCCCCAAATGACCCCATTTTGGAAAGTAGACACCCCAAGCTATTTGCTGAGAGGCATGGTGAGTATTTTGCAGCTCTCATTTGTTTTTGAAAATGAAGAAAGACCAGAAAAAAAAATTTTTTTTTTCTTTTTTCAATTTTCAAAACTTTGTGACAAAAAGTGAGGTCTGCAAAATACTCACTATACCTCTCAGCAAATAGCTTGGGGTGTCTACTTTCCAAAATGGGGTCATTTGGGGGGGGTTTGTGCCACCTGGGCATTCCATGGCCTCCTAAACTGTGATAGGCAGTGAAGAGTGAAATCAAAAATTTACGGCCTTAGAAAGCCTGAAGGCGGTGCTTGGTTTTCGGGGTCCCGTGCGTGGCTAGGCTCCCAAAAAGTCCCACACATGTGGTATCCCCGTACTCAGGAGAAGCAACAGAATTTATTTTGGGGTGTAATTTCACATATTCCCATGGCACGTTTGAGCAATATAACATTTAGTGACAACTTTGTGCAAAAAAAAAAAAAAAAAAAAAAAAATTGTCTCTTTCCCGCTACTTGTGTCACAATATAAAATATTCCATGGACTCGACATGCCTCTCAGCAAATAGCTTGGGGTGTCTACTTTCCAAAATGGGGTCATTTGGGGGGGGGGTTTGAACTGTCCTGGCATTTTATGCACAACATTTAGAAGCTTATGTCACACATCACCCACTCTTCTAACCACTTGAAGACAAAGCCCTTTCTGACACTTTTTGATTACATGAAAAAATTATTTTTTTTTGCAAGAAAATTACTTTGAACCCCCAAACATTATATATTATTTTAAAGCAAATGCCCTACAGATTAAAATGGTGGGTGTTTCATTTTTTTTTTTCACACAGTATTTGCGCAGCGATTTTCAAACGCATTTTTTGGGGAAAAAACACACTTTTTTAAATTTTAATGCACTAAAACACACTATATTGCCCAAATGTTTGATGAAATAAAAAAGATGATCTTAGGCCGAGTACATGGATACCAAACATGACATGCTTTAAAATTGCGCACAAACGTGCAGTGGCAACAAAATTAATACATTTTTAAAAGCCTTTAAAAGCCTTTACAGGTTACCACTTTAGATTTACAGAGGAGGTCTACTGCTAAAATTACTGCCCTCGATCTGACCTTCGCGGTGATACCTCACATGCATGGTGCAATTGCTGTTTACATTTGACGCCAGACCGCCGCTTGCGTTCGCCTTAGCGCGAGAGCAGGGGGGACAGGGGTGCTTTTTATTTATTTTTTTTTTTTCTTTATTATTTTTTTGCTTTTTTATCTTATTTTTAAACTGTTCCTTTCATTTTTTTTTTTAAATCATTTTTATTGTTATCTCAGGGAATGTAAATATCCCCTATCATAGCAATAGGTAGTGACAGGTACTCTTTTTTGAAAAAATTGGGGTCTATTAGACCCTAGATCTCTCCTCTGCCCTCAAAGCATCTGACCACACCAAGATCGGTGTGATAAAATGCTCCCCCAATTTCCCAATGGCGCTATTTACATCCGGCGAAATCTAAGTCATAAAATGCTCGTAGCTTCCGGTTTCTTAGGCCATAGAGATGTTTGGAGCCACTCTGGTCTCTGATCAGCTCTATGGTCAGCTGGCTGAATCACCGGCTGCATTCTCAGGTTCCCTGTTGAGACAGGAGAGCCAGAGAAAAACACGGAAGACGGTGGGGGGGGGCATTCCCTCCCACTGCTTGTAAAAGCAGTCTAGAGGCTAATTAGCCGCTAGGATTGCTTTTACATGAAAGCCGACCGCTGGCTAAAAAGAATGATACCAAGATGATACCTAAACCTGCAGGCATCATTCTGGTATAACCACTCAAAGTCGTGAATGGCGTACCTGAAGACAAAAAAATGGTTAACAATAAAGCACAGTAAACGGTAAAGTATAAAAAATTGCATACCTGAAAAGCAAACATGATAAAACATAATAACAATAAAACATTGCAGAATAGAATACAGTAAAAAAGAGCAGAACAATAGAGAGAGAGAATAGAGAGAGAGAACAATAAAACGACAACTATTTTTTTTTATTTTTGTTTGTGTTTTTTTTTTTTTTTTACACTTTTTTTTTGTAACTGTAACTTTTATAACTGTACCCGGTTCCAGGTTCGGGTCTCTCAAAATGCGATGGCATCTTGGGAGACCCTGTGAAAGTGTGCCTAGTCTGTGCAATGCTGTACCCTACGCTAATACTCAACTAGTGAATGGTAGCGTTCAAAACATTCACCAATGCAAAGACCAGGATTGTCAGGACAGGAGGGACAATAATAGTGAGTGTCACGCCTATATCCGCGCTTGCTGCAGACACAACATCTTTTTTGGGGGGGTTCGCTGGGTAGGGGTACTCGGGAGGATATATAAATGCCTCTCATGCAGCCGACTGCATTTGGTTGGGGATGTGAATGGGGGAAGTACGGGCGCTGCAGAAGCGGTGGGTTCCCAATTAGGATTGGCGAATGCAGCAGGAAGGGCACTATGGGCACGACGGGCCTGTGTTTGTCTTTTTGGTGGCAGCGGGACACTACTTGTGCTTGCCACCTCACCAGCTTGAACTGCACTTATGGGACTCGCCACGTCACCAAGTGTTACTGCAGTGCTGGTTTGACTACGACCGGGGTGTACTAGGCCGCTGGTGCTTGCCAGTTCACCAAAACGCTACAAAAAAAAGTGACAGTGATCGATCGATACTGCACTTGGGTGGGCTGGGCTGGGCCGGGCGGAGGGGCAAAACGCAGGTGCTAGCAGGTATCTGGGCTGATCCCGCTAACACTGCGTTTTTGGGAACCCTAAACTGCTGGGGACGCCAGTATAGATCTGATCGGATCAGATATTGATGCGTTCAGATACTATACCACTAAGGGAGGTGTACGGTGCGTGTACGGTGCGTGCATGGGTGTTCGCGGTACTGGTGCTAATCTGACGCTGCCTAGGGCGACGCATATCACCGCCGGGCGATCAGGGGGCTAAACCTTTTTTCGGTAATAAACGGCGGGTGCCCTGACACTATAAAAAATAGACAAACTAACCAGCGTCACCCGTAACGGTTATACGGTGATCAGTGGTAAAAGGGTTAACTAGGGGGCCATCAAGGGGTTAAAACATTTATTAGATAGTATATGGGGGTACCTGTCGCTATAAAACACTGACGGCGAACCTAAATATTTACGTCCCTAACTAGCGTCACCAGCGACACTAATACAGCGATCAGAAAAATGATCGCTTAGCGACACTGGCGACAGGGGGTAATCAAGGGGTTAAAACTTTATTAGGGGGGGGTAAGGGGGGTACCCTAGACCTACAGGGGGCTAAACTTTTATTCGGTAATAAATGGCGGGTGCCCTGACACTATAAAAAATAAACAAACTAACCAGCGTCACCCGTAACGGTTATACGGTGATCAGTGGTGAAAGGGTTAACTAGGGGGCAATCAAGGGGTTAAAACATTTATTAGGTAGTATATGGGGGTCCCTGTCGCTATAAAACGCTGACGGCGAACCTAAATATTTACGTCCCTAACTAGCGTCACCAGCGACACTAATACAGCGATCAGAAAAATGATCGCTTAGCGACACTGGTGACGGGAGGTGATCAAGGGGTTAAAACTTTATTAGGGGGGGTAAGGGGGGTACCCTAGACCTACAGGGGGGTAACAGTCACTACCCTAACACTGCTAACTGTCACAAACTGACACTATGCAGTAATCAGGAAAAAAAAAACAAAAAAAAAAAAAAACCTGCTTGGTGTCAGTTTGTGACAGGGGGGGGGGGGGTGATTGGGGGGGGATCGGGGGGCGATCGGGGGGGGATCGGGGGTGTAAGGTATGCCTGGCATGTTCTACTGTGTGTGTGTGAGTGTTGGTGCACTTACATGTCATCTCCCCTCGGCGCTGGAACGGAAACTCCCGAGCCGAGGAGAGATGACATCACATCCTCTGCCTCTGTGTACTATACAGAGGCAGGGGATGTTTGTCATTGGCTGGGAGCGATCGCGAGGGGGGGGGCCACGATCGGATGGCCTCCCCCTCGTCTCCCATCGCTTCCAACCAAATGCCGACCGCAGCTGGCACCGGGGGGGGTCCGATCGGACCCCCCACCCGCGGGAAGGCAATCACGTTTCAGGTACGTGATTTTGCCTGCCCGTGCCGCTCTGCTCACGTATATAGGCGTGAGGCGGTCGGCAAGTGGTTAAAGATTTTGGTCCATACTGACATGACAGCATCACGCAGTTGCTGCAGATTTGTTGGCTGCACATCCATGATGTGACTCTCCCGTTCCACCGCATCTCAATGGTGCTCTATTGGATTGAGAACTGGTGACTCTGGAGGCCATTGTAATACATTGCGGATTGTCACTTGCCACGTCACCTGCCACACATTGCGGATTGTCACTTGCCACATCACTTGTCAGCGGATGCAGGGTGTCACTTGCCACATCACTTGTCAGTGGATGCAGGGTGTCACTTGCCACGTCACTTGTCAGCGGATGCATGGTGTCACTTGCCATGTCACTTGTCAGCGGATTCAGGGTGTCACTTGCCACATCGCCTGCCACCGGGTTGAAGGGGGCCCCATCAGGTAGAATGTAGGTAGGATGTACGGGGCCCCATGATTTCTAACAGCAGCCCTGATGCCCACTTTAGTGGCTGTCATGTCTGGACCAAGAAGGGACTCTGTGGACAGGGGAGGAGAGAGAGATACACTGCGCCTGCTCCACTGCTTATTTCAAGGTGACATTCAGGGGCACATTCAGGAAAATGATGCAAGACATGGGAGCCAACACGCCCATCATTTCTGGCTGATGACATCACGTCCGCCCTATCGTGCGTTCCACCACTACCAGGAAGTAGGAGTACACAAGCCCGATCAGTCCCCGTGAAATAAGTGTAAAGAACATAGCACATATCATGAGGGACTCCATTTTAATTCTAAGACACCATCTTATGTTTTACAGGAAAATTGAGAAAACTCAAATATGAGTTTCAACTGAAACCCACATAATCTTTAAGCTGTTATCTATAGAAAGCCTTCTCAAGGTTACATATACATTTAAATATAGCTAGAATGTGGAGTTTGTCCTAGCTCATGTTTGTTCTTGATAAGATAAGTGCTTCCCTCAACATCTGTTTAAGAATACATATATACTCTAATAGTGAAAATGATGCAAGATTTTGTCTTATAACACCAGCTAATAGGTAAATATTAACTGAACCTATTTTCATTTCAATGACATGTATAAGTTTAGTAAAACTCCTCCCATCCCCTCAAACTGCATAAATACTGTATTTCTGAATATTGCTAATTAGATATCTTTAAGTGGCTAAGCAAACCTGTCTCCTGTGTCACTTTATTGATACCTCCAGGCCTGGGGGTCTACGGAGGTCTTCCTGCATTACCTGAACCTACCTGGGTGGTCTTAGAAGCCGAAATTTCCTACAGAATCTGGGGGCTCGCCGGGAAAAAAAGCAAACAAAAAAAAAATCATTTGTCTTTATTGACGAAATATTTCTTGCCTCAGCTCTGATTAAAGCTTTTTAGACCCATAAATTAGTAGGGGATAAGAACCACGCCAGAGGTTAATATTGGAGGGTTTTTGGGAAACCCACAAAGATAAGCAGTACTGCGTACACATATATAGAGACATTCCTTTTGGGAAGGGATATGAAGTGGTTAATGAGGAAATAGACTCCGGTGACCCCAAAATCTTTTGCTTTTTCTTATCTGTCGCATTAGAAGTTATAAGATAATCTGTCGTGTGTGTGTGGATCAGAAGACTGGGTGGTAAAACAATCGGCTCCCACTGTCAATATGGGTCAGAAACAAGGTAAAGAAGATCCTCCCCCTCTTCCCAATCCAGGAGAAACGTGTAAGGATTTTGTAGCCAGAATTTGTGGTACTAATTATGAATTCATAGTCCCATGGGTTTCAAATTTAGCGGGATGGACTGAAGCCATACACAGTGTAGACCCCTTTCCCCGGGATGGCGCTAATGATGAATTTCACATAGATATGATAAAAGGATTGTGTTTAGGAGATAAGAGAGCTTTCCCTTGGTACCCCGGGGATCCTCAATGGGATATGGATTATATGGAAAAGGGAGGAGAGAACTGGTTAAAATACGCCCCATATTGGTTTCAGAGGGATAATAAGAAACAGAAAAAGCCCACCAAATGTTTAAGTAAGGAAGATTATGACCAGAAACATAGAGAAGAAGCCGATAAAAAGAGATTTGTCCCTGACCCAATAGCCCCACCCCTGCCAATAGTCAGTCATCCTCCACCTGCATATGTACATGTCTATCCGAGTTTAAGAAAGGAAGATATTGATCTTCTGGCTGGACATTATGCAACCAGACAACGGCAGGTCCCCCTCGCTCCACAACCACAACAGCAGATGCCTCCCGCTCCACAACAAGATAGACAGCACCCACAGAGGGCCCGAGTCGAGGTAGGTGAACCAGAAGATGATCAGGGAGCTATAGAAGGGGTAGTTTCACCACCTGGCCAAGAGCAGGAGGAAGAAGATCTTAAAGGGGATAAAATACTTAGTCCCCCTAAAACAAAGAGTGGAACTGTAAATAGTAACACTAACCTTCAAGCACCTTTCATGACCATTGGAAATGAATTATTAAAAAAGGTAATAGACATTGAGGACATTGACAGGATAGTAAAACATTGCCCCAAACCCACCGCCTCTGCAGGAGGCACTTTAACTTACTTAAAAAAGGCCTGTAAGGGTAGAAATTACACACAGGAAGACATGCGTCTTATCATTGATGGTATCATAGGACACACCAGTTCCTGGAGCTGGGCAAATGTTCCAAGTATAAACACTATTGACACTGGAAACGCGGGAGCATATGGGTTAAACACAGTACCAGGTAGGAACACCATGTGGAAAGAATTAGAGACTGAAATGATGAGAGTATTTAAAAATAAAAGTTCCCTCCCTACTGCCATAGCATGCAAACAAAAGTCAGGAGAAAATGTAGTTGAGTTCTGGAAAAGGTTTCATGAAAATTGGACAACAGAAGCTGGATTAGCTACAACTACTGATGTGGGAGCTTTGTTTATTCAAACTTATATGAATAATCTAAAACCCCAGTTCGCCTTGGTGGTAAAACAGATGATATCTGAATGGACCACACAGACGATTGACCAATTTCAGGAAACTTTAATACAGAAAGAAGCAGCAGGGTGTTTTGATGTAATAAAAGAGAAAGCAGTGAGTACCCTTTATCAGGGTGGAGTGCAAACTCAGCCTCCCCAAGATAATGGTGGACAATGGGGCAGTGGAAACAAAGGCAGAGGAAGAGGAAGAACAAAAAGGAGAGGGCATGTTTTTTCCAGACCACCCCAGCAGTCCCGCATATGTTGTTTTAACTGTGGACAAGAGGGTCACTGGAGAAATCAATGTCCTTATGAATGGAATAACCCAAATACTCAAGATCAAGATCAAACGCATACACAGGGACCCCAATCTAGTCAACCGAATCAAGTTGCCCCAAAGCAACAGGGTCCCCGATTCCCTATACAGTGGAATCAACAGCAACTAAAATGAAGCTGCCCGGAAGGTAGTATCCCAGCATTTCCTTTGATCTCACACTCTTACAATGAGCAACCAATTGTGACCCTATATGTCAAAAATAGGCCTATTCCATTTTTAACCGATTCAGGGGCAACTCGGAGCACCCTCAGTGAGGACTACTACAGAGGTGAGACTAAAATTGCTGAACCTTCTATGGCAATTAATGGGATACTTACCAAAACATACAAAACACCACCTTTACCAGTAAGTGATGTTGAAAGGGGAGGTGCAACAGTCTTGCATCATTGTTTCAGGATTATACCAAATTGTCCTGTGAATCTCTTGGGTAGAGATCTGATGGGAAGATTGGGTATAACACTGAAAATGACTACTGAAGGAGGGGTCTTCGTACACTCCAAGGTAATACCAATATATTACACTGAGGATAGTGATCTTCCTCCACCAGATGATCCGGTATGGTCAAAAAGCTCCTTGGATGTAGGTCTTATTTCTTGTACCCCATACAAGGCAGCTTTAAAATCATGGGCACAGCCGGTTTATCACAAACAATACCCCATTTCAAAAGAAAAAGAGGAAGGAGTGGCCCCAATGGTGGAAAGGTTCCTGCAGCAAGAAATTCTTAAAGAGACACTGTCACCCTACAACACCCCCATTAACCCAGTAATGAAGCCGGACGGCTCTTACAGGTTTGTACAAGACCTCAGAGCTATAAACAACCTAGTGATACCCATTGCTCCTATAGTGCCTGATGTGCCATCACTCTTAACCTCCATACCATCCGATGCAGAGTATTTTTCGGTCATTGACCTTTGTAATGCATTTTTTTTCAGTTTCTGTTGACGAAGAGACACAGCCTATCTTTGCATTCAATTTCAGAAACCGCCAGATGACGTGGTGTAGATTACCTCAGGGTTATGTAGACTCCCCTGTAGTATACACAGTGGCCCTCCAGGCAACCCTGCGGTCTTGGACACCCCGCCATGGTTCCGTCCTACTTCAATATGTTGATGATTTGTTGTTGTGTAATCCAAGCCAGAAAGCATGTAAAAATGATGGTTTAGATCTGTTACATTGGTTAGCAGACAATGGTCACAAGGTTTCTAAGAAAAAGCTACAATGGTGTCAGGAAACTGTTGAATACCTTGGTTTTGTACTCTCCAAAGGAGAAAGGAAAATCAGTCACAAGAGAGCTGTGGCTCTCGTGGGTCTGCCCCGCCCACTTACTAAGAAGGACATGCTATCCTTTCTTGGAATGATTGGTTACTGCCGCCAATGGACACCTGATTGTTCCTACTATGATAATCTCCTGAGGCAAGCCATAGGTACTGACATGCCAGATTGTGTGAAATGGAATGATGAAATGTACAATGCTTTTGTGTATCTTAAAACTGCAATGGTCACATCTCCTGGACTTGGACTACCTGAATATGGTAAAATGTTTCACTTGTTTGCAAGGGACAACTGTAAAACAATGGCGGGGTCCTGGCTCAGGAGCATGGGGGGAAACTCCGCCCAATTGCGTTTTTTTCAAAAGTTGTGCCGATGCCAGTACAGGGAATGCCGGCGTGTCTCAGAGCTCTGGCATCCTGTGCGATGGTGGTGGAAATGGCTACATCATTCACTCTAGGATATGCCACCACACTACACACCACTCACAATGTATCCATTCTACTAAAGAACATCCATACCCAGCACATGTCAGCCCAGAGGCTGAGCGGTTATGAAGTAATTTTACTTTCTAACCCAAAACTTGAGATCAAATATGCCTCTCCCACTTCTGGCCCAGCTCCAATCCTGAATGCCTTGCTAGGCTTGAAAGGTGAAGAAGATGAGGTAGTGCCTCAACATGAATGCATGGACCTCATCCACCAAGACACATCCCCGAGACCAGACATGTCTTCAACTGCTCTCCCTGGAGCACAGAATGTCTTTGTGGATGGGTCTTGTTCAAGACCAAATGATAACACATACCATGCAGGGTATGCTGTTGTTCAGCTGCCTGATAAAATACTGGAAGCAAACCCTGTCCCATTCCAATCAGCACAAGCTGCAGAACTTATAGCCCTTACTCAAGCTTGTCAGCTTTTTGAAGGGCAGGATGTAAACATTTACACAGACTCCAAATACGCTTACGGTGTTGCGCATGATTTTGGAGTCATATGGAAAAGGCGGGGCTACATAGCAGCATACGGTAAATCCATCTCACATTCCACGCTTGTCACAAGTCTGTTAGAAGCTATACAATTACCAAGGTCCATAGCTATACTACACTGTAGGGCACATACAGGGCAACAGGATGACATAGCCAAAGGCAACGCCTTAGCTGACAAAGCAGCAAGAGAAGCAGCATCCACACAGCCTGCAAACATACAAATGCCATTACTCTCACCAGAAATTCCTCTTTTGGATCAAACATTGCGTGATCTCCAAGCATATGCCACAGAACAAGACATCCAGCAATGGAACTCAATAGGTGTGCAGACAAACCCAGAAACTGACCTTGTCTGCCAAGAGGGGAGGCCATGTATCCCTGTAGCCAGTGCACCCATTTTTATTTCACAATACCATGGGATAGGTCACAGAGGGTGGAAAGTCACATGTGAACTTTTGGATAAGGATTTTTACATTCCAGGTCTTCCCTCTCTCGTTAGGGCATATGTTTCCAGATGCATCACATGCATTCGGAATAACCCCGCAACCCTCACAAAGCAAAACACGAACATCTGATATATCCATCTACACCATTCACTCATCTGCAGATAGATTTTACACACATGCCCAAACTAGGTAAAAGGCAGGAATATTTGCTAATAATAGTGGACATGTTCTCAAGATGGATAGAATTGTTTGTAACTACAAAGGAAGATGCACAAACAGTAGTGAGGATTCTGATACAAGAAATTATCCCAAGGTGGGGTTGCCCACTACAGATCAACTCTGACAATGGTCCTGCATTTGTGGCCAAAGTTTGTCAAGACCTGGTAAAAACACTAAAAAATAGAATGGAAGTTTCATATTCCTTACCACCCCCAGAGTTCAGGTATAGTGGAAAGGATGAACAGAACCATTAAAGATAAGATCAGGAAGGCCACTGGAGGTACGTATGCAAATTGGAAGAAGGTCCTACCAGCTGTACTAGCCGAGGTAAGAATGACACCCTCTAAAAAGACAGGATACTCTCCTTTTGAAGTCTTAATGGGTAGGCCATTCCCCACCCCATGGGCCAGACAGCCACTTATGTTAGAAAGAGGGGACCTAGATCTTATTCAGGAAGAATATGTAAAAAAACTTATTGAAACTTTGGATAAAGTTGAAAGGAATGTTGCTCGCACCTCTCCTTCTTCTTCACAGGAACCTACACACCCTTTCCAGGTGGGTGACACCGTGTCCAGAGATTGAACCGCACCAAGAAACAAGAGTTTCCCTTCGGACCCCCAACCACAGTGATCGCAGTCACCCGCACAGCTATTTTGGTAGAAGGACAACAGGCCTGGATTCATGTAAGTCGCGTAAAGAAGGTCAACCAGGACCCTAAGAAGCAAGGCAAAGATAAAGCACAGAGAGGTGAAGCAAGTGATATAAATCCTCGAACACTGAGTGAAGCAGGTGGTCAAGACTCTGAACAAGATGATGTCGCTTATTTCACCACGGACTTCTGGGAAGGCCTTGTGCCTCCTATGCTGGGCTGCCCTGATTGTGTTCCTGCCAACTTGGCTGATAACTAACTGTATTTATCATTCTGAAGATTTGGGACTCATAAAGGGTATTTGTGGGGCCTCTAACACTCTACAACAGAATAATACACATGACAGACACAAGAGAAATGAAAACTCAGAAAGTTTTACAGATAAAATGTTATTGTTGAAGTTTAAATATAGCTACGCCCAGAAATCTGGATTTGAAAAATGTTGGATATGTAGTAAACTCCATCCTAGCACTGCTAGAATCCCCTTAATGGCAGTACCTCTAAACTTCACCCCACTCCTTAATGGCACACCTCCTGTCGTCCTTACAGAAGTCATAAGAACACTTTCAAATAATACCCTTACTTTCCAAATTACTGGTAGAAGTTATTCCCCAGACTGGTGTTTTAGATTGGGAAACTCCACAAACGGAGCTGAAGTTTGCCAACAAGCTAATATTAACTTTTCAATGACTTCAATTGAAAGCCCTTTCTTTCATACTTCAGAACCTGCCCTAAACACCACTCTAATAAACTTTCTTAACTCCAGTTCCACTTCCACAGTAGGACAATTATTGTCGAGTTTAACTTTTTCCAGTTTTTCTGATGAAATGATGACAATATTCAACAAACGATCCTTAGCTCTAGGAAACAGTATTTATATTTGTTGTGGAAAAATCTGTCACCCTTGGATCCCCACCGAACCCCAAGGATGGTGTTATCTTGCATCCCTAGTCCCCATCATGGGCGTAGTAGGAGATAGCAAGGGAAGACACCTCCTTGAAGCTAGCATGCATCCTAGGTAACCCCTCAAACATCGCAATAAAAGGGAGTTATTTCTTACAAAAGATATGGCATGGGCTTGGTTCCCCTCATGGACTGGGTGGGGAATAGACTTAATGAAAAGGTTGAATAATTACACTGGAATCATTGATGAAATAATGGAAAAGAATTCTGATGATATTACTAAATTAAATATAGAAACTAGGGCAATTAGAAAACAATTAGAACTACACGAGTTAGCCATAGAAAGCATGAGTGCTGCCTTAACTGGGTTATGTGAAAACACAGAAGATTATGAGTGTTGTACCTGGTTTCATAACACAAGTATTGAGGTACCAGATTATTATGATATAATTGCACAACACCGGAAAGAAGTAAGCAAATTACAAGATGAAGCTAGAAACATTGCTAAGACATGGGATCCTTTTGCAAACCTAAGTTCTGGGATAGGAATTTTGGCATGGATAAAAAGTGCTGCCATAACTATAATTATGATTATTCTTTTTGTTTTGTTCCTATATGCCTGTTATAAGCTTATAATGTGTATAATTGTTAAGGCATCCCGAACCCCTGATCCTGCTGCGAATAGAATTTATCTGAGTATGTATTATGATAGAAGAAAATTTACATAACTGTGAAAGATAGTGAGCCATATAATAATGTCTCAAAGAGGGGATTGTAAAGAACATAGCACATATCATGAGGGACTCCATTTTAATTCTAAGACACCATCTTATGTTTTACAGGAAAATTGAGAAAACTCAAATATGAGTTTCAACTGAAACCCACATAATCTTTAAGCTGTTATCTATAGAAAGCCTTCTCAAGGTTACATATACATTTAAATATAGCTAGAATGTGGAGTTTGTCCTAGCTCATGTTTGTTCTTGATAAGATAAGTGCTTCCCTCAACATCTGTTTAAGAATACATATATACTCTAATAGTGAAAATGATGCAAGATTTTGTCTTATAACACCAGCTAATAGGTAAATATTAACTGAACCTATTTTCATTTCAATGACATGTATAAGTTTAGTAAAACTCCTCCCATCCCCTCATACTGCATAAATACTGTATTTCTGAATATTGCTAATTAGATATCTTTAAGTGGCTAAGCAAACCTGTCTCCTGTGTCACTTTATTGATATCTCCAGGCCTGGGGGTCTACGGAGGTCTTCCTGCATTACCTGAACCTACCTGGGTGGTCTTAGAAGCCGAAATTTCCTACAATAAGCAGCGGTGCCGACGAAACGGACTGGCTAGTGGGCGGGAGTTTGCCGCGAAAGCCGAGAAGTCGCCGCAGGAGCGGCGCCGCCCTTGCACCACTGCTGCCCCGAGGCCTGGCCTCGGTGGCCTTGTGGGAAATCCGGCCCTGATTGTCATGTTTAATCACTTAAGCCCCGGACCATTTTGCTGGCCAAAGACCAGAGCACTTTTTGTCATTCGGCACTGCGTCGCTTAACTGACAATTGCGCGGTCTTGCGACGTGGCTCCCAAACAAAATTGATGTCCTTTTTTCTCACAAATAGAGCTTTCTTTTGGTGGTATTTGATCACCTCTGTGGTTTTTATTTTTTGCGCTATAAACAAAAATAGAGCGACAATTTTGAAAAAAAAGCATTATTTTTTTACTTTTTGCTATAATAAATATCCCCCAAAAATATATAAAAAAACTATTTTTTTCCTCAGTTTAGGCCTATACGTATACTTCTACATATTTTTGGTAAAAAAAATCGCAATAAGCGTTTATTGATTGGTTTGCGCAACAGTTATAGCATCTACAAAATAGGGGTTAGTTTTATGGCATTTTTATTAATATTTTTTACTAGTAATGGCAGCGGTCTGCGATTTTTATCGTGACTGCGATATTATGGCAGATACATCGGACAATTTTGACACATTTTTGGGACCGTTGACATTTTTTCAGCGATCAGTGCTATAAAATGACACTGATTACTGTAAAAATGACACTGGCAGTGAAGGGGTTAACCACTAGGGGGCTAGGGTGGGGTTAAGTGTGTCCTGGGGAGTGATTCTAACTGTTAGGGGGCATGGCTACGAATGACACTTCACTGATCATAGCTCCCAATCACAGGGAGCTATGATCAGTGATAGTGTCACTAGGCAGAACGGGGAGATGCTTGTTTACATTATCATCTCCCCATTTTTCAGCTCCGTGAGACAATCGCGGGTATCCTCGCAGCGATCGAGTCCACGGAACCCTACTCACGGAGCTCCCGGCAGGGTTGCGTGTGTGCCACCAGCGGTGCGCATGTGACCACACGCAAATTCAAAGGGACGTACCTGTACGCCCATTTGCCCAGCCGTGCCATTCTGCCGACGTATATGTACATGCGGCGGTTGGCAAGTGGTTAAGAAACCAGTGGTGAGATGATTTGAACTTTGTGACATGGTGCATTATCCAGCTGGAAGGAGCCATCAGAAGATAAGTACACTGTAGTCATAAAGGGATGGACATGGTCAGTAACAATACTCAGGTAGGCCGTGGTGTTTAAATGATGCTCATTTGGTACTAAGGGGCCCAAAGTGTGCCAATAAAATATCTCCCACACCATTAAATTACCACCAGCAGCATGAAAGGATGGATCCATGCTTTCATGTTGTTTATGCTAAATTCTGACCCTACCATCTGAATGTCGCAGCTGAAATCGAGACTCAAGGCAACATTTTTCCAATCCTCTATTGTCCAAATTTGGTGAGCCTTTGCAAAAAACAGGCTCAGTTTCCTGTTCTTAGCTAGCAGGAGTGGCACCCGGTGTGGTATTGTGCTGCTGTAGCCCATCTGCTTCAAGGTTTGATGTGTTGTGCGTTCAGAGATGGTATTCTGCACACCTTGGTTGTAACAGCATACCTTGGTTGTAACAAGTGGTTATTTTTTTTTAAATCAAGTAATTGTTATTGAATACATTTTTTGCAATTTACAACAAGACTAAAGCATACAAAACAAAGACAATTATACAAAGAGAGAAAAAATAGAAAATTATACACATATACATCACATATATACATACACACACGTAAATATATATATATATATACAGGGGGTCCCCTAGTTACAAACATCCGACTTACAAACGACTCCTACTTACAAACGGAGGGAGACAACAGGAAGTGAGAGGAAATCTACCCCTAGGAAGGGAAATTCACTCCTGTAAGAGCTATTATGGGGAAAAGGTACCTCCACTCATGCTTTATCACCAAGGCTTGTTTCCACAACAACCCAACATTTTCAAAATCCAATTGTCATTGGGACAGAAAGTGAGGTGAAATCTTCTGAACAGGGGCACACACAGCAAAACAAATGTTACAGGGGTGTTAACCCCTCCCTATGCTATCCAAAAAGCTTAAAAATAGTTTTTTTTGGCTGGAGCTACACTTAAAAAATGTACCTGTTCTGACTTACAAACAGATTCAACTTAAGAACAAACCTACAGTCCCTAACTTGTTTGTAACCGGGGGACCCCCTGTATATACATATATATATATATATATATATATATATATATATATATATATATATATATATACACACACATACATACATATATATATATATATATATATATACACAAATACACACACATATAAGGAGCTCAATCAGATTATGCGACTTCCAGATTTTACAATCACTGTTACTTAAGACCTTTTTACATAACAATTGATTGACACTAACATTCTTCATGTGTAAAATTGGCAATAATTAGGGATGGGCTTTATGTTTGGGTCGAACATGAGTTCGACACGAACATTGGCTGTTCGCCAGTTTGCTGAATAGTGAACAATTTGGGGTGTTCGCGGCAAATTCGAAAGCCGCGGAACACCCTTTAAAAGTCTATGGGAGAAATCAAAAGTGCTAATTTTAAAGGCTTATATGCATGGTATTGTCATAAAAAGTGTTTGGGGACCCGGGTCCTGCCCCAGGGGACATGTATCAATGCAAAAAAAGTGAAATATTCCTTTAAATTTCGTACCTGTGGGGTGTCTATAGTATGCCTGTAAAGTGGCGCTTTTTTCCCGTGTTTAGAATAGTCTGAGAGCAAAATGACATTTCTAAAGGGAAAAAAAAGTCATGAAGTAATAGCGGTGTCGGCTAAAGTGAATTGTCTATGGGAGAAATCAAAAGTGATAATTTTAAGGGTTAATATGCAAGTTATTGTCATAAAAAGTGTTTGGGGACCCGGGTCCTGCCCCAGGGGACAAAAAGTTTTAAAAACGGCCGTTTTTTCGGGAGCAGTGATATTAATAATGCTTGAGGGCATGTGGCCTGGTACGGTCCGCTCTCTCGTCCCCCCCTCTTTTCCTGAGGCCTGCCAGGTTGCGTGCTTGGATAAGGGTCTGGTATGGATTTTTGAGGGGACCCCATGCCATTTTTTTTTAATTTTGGCGCGGGGTTGCCCTTAAAATCCATACCAGACCCTAAGGTCTGGTATGGATTTTTGGGGGGACCCCACGCCATTTTTTTTTCCATTTTGGCGCTGGGTTCCGCTTAAAATCCATACCAGATCTGAAGGGCCTGGTATGGAATTTAGGGGGACCCCCACGCATTTTTTTTTTAAATTTTGGTTCGGGAAATGACATTTTGCTGTTAGACTGTTCTAAATACGGGAAACACGTGCCCCTTTACAGACATACTATAGACACCCCCCAGGTACGAAATTTAAAGGAATATTACACTTTTATTGTTTCACTTTAAGCATTATTAAAATCACTACTCCCAAAAAAACGTCCCCTGGGGAAGGACTTAGGTCCCCAAACCCTTTTTATGACAATAACTTGCATATTAACCCTTAAAATTAGCACTTTTGATTTCTCCCATAGACAATTCACTATAGCCTACACCGCTATTACTTCATGACTTTTTTTTTCCCTTTAGAAATGTCATTTTGCTCTCAGACTATTCTAAACACGGGAAAAAAGCGCCACTTTACAGACATACTATAAAGACCCCTCAAGTACGAAATTCAAAGGAATATTTCACTTTTATTGTTTCACTTTAAGCTTTATTAAAATTTTAAAACTTTTTTTTGCACTGATTCATGTCCCCTGGGACAGGACCCAGGTCCCCACTTTTTATGACAATAACTTGCATATAAGCCTTTAAAATGAGCACATGATTATTCATGGTCATGTCCCATAGACTTTACCGGTGTTCAAGTGTTCGAACAAATTTTTTGCCTGTTCGCATGTTATGGATGCGAACCGAACCGGGGGGTGTTCGGCTCATCCCTAGCAATAATATAAAACAGGCAAGTATGCTCAGTTTAGCGACTACACCTTGACGGCATATATATACATTTGTCCTAGGCCAGTGACCATTTTTTCAGGAGCAGTGATTTTAATCATTCTTAATGTGAAACAATAAAAATGAAATATTCATTTAAATATCGTGCCTGGGGGTCCCCTTAGTCTGACTGTAAAGTGGTGCATCTGTGCAATCTGTAGAACACAGCCACAGCAAAATGAAATTTCTAAAGGAAAAAATGTAATTCAAACTTGCTCATGGCTCTAAAGTATTGCCAGCTCCCGGTAATGTAGATGAAAAATCAAGGAAAAAAACTGTCCATACTAGGCCCTTCAGGTCTGTTATGGATTTTAAGGGTAAGTCCACACCAAAATTAAAAAAAAAAGTGTGAGGCCCCCCAAATATCATACCAGACCCTTTGGGTCTCACATAGATTTTAAGGGGAACTCTACGCCAAAATGTTAAAAAAATTGGCATGGGGTCCCCCTCAAAACCAATACCAGACCCTTATCTGAGCAAGCAGGAGGTTAACATTATAACAGGAGGAGAGTCTCTCGTTGGAACTGAAGGAGTGGAACAATAACTTGGGATCCATCCCTTCTGGTAAGAGGCTAAACATTTCCTTTGTTGTAAGAGAACACACCGCAGAACAGCACGGATATTCACGACTCTACACAAGAGCACTTATGGACAATTTATTTGAGTATTAATGTGGACTATACACTTGTAGATTATTTTTCAACTTTTTATTTTTAGGATTGCACACTTTTTTAATATATAGGCACAGGAGGAATGCTTGATGGAATGTATAGGCAGTCTTCCTGTACCAGACTCAGGCCTCATCGGATCAGCAAAGGGGCCCAGGTTTGGTTTGGAAATAGAGGCCTATCCCCAGGGACTCATTCAGTCATATGCTAGGAGAGTCCCTAAAAATCTGGGGAACCTGCCAGGAACTGTGCTGAGTTCTTCTTGAAGTAGGGAGGCTGATAGCCTGTATGGGTGCCCATGATTTCTAATGGTGGCTCTGATGTGATAAAGAAATGTTCAGGAATAGGAGCAGATCAGAGGGCTTAGCCACTTCTGGACCGCTGCACGCCGATGTACATCCTAACTTTGACGGGGGGATATCGTTGTTATGGCAGCAGCTAGCTGCCATAACCCCGGTATCCTCATGTTCAGCTGGCGGTCCGGTTTCTGATAAGAGTGGTCTCTGCGGCGGATTCGCCACGAGATTACTTTTATCAGTGGCGGGAGAGGGCCCCCCTCCCGCCACGCTCCGGTGTCCTCCACCGCTTACCAGATCTGTCGGCAACAGCAGAGGCAATCGGATCTTCACCCTGGTTGGGCATCGACACATAACAATGCAGGGTGGAAGCGACGTCAAAATGTCACTTCCACCTACAGCTCTTAAAGGGCAATTTTTTTCAATTATTTTTTTATGTGACAATTTTTTTTTTTATTGCATTTTAGTGTAAATATGAGATCTGAGGTCTTTTTTACATTCCTTGTAATAGGAATAAAAGTGACACATTTTTTTTTAAAACAGTGTAAAAATAAAAAAATAAAAGGTAAAATAAATAAGAAATTTTTTTTTTAAACGCGCCCCGTCCCGCCAAGCTCGCATGCAGAAGCGAACGCATACGCGTGTAGTGCCCACATATGAAAACAATGTTCAAATCACACATGTGAGGTATCGCCTCGATCAGTAGAGGAAGAGCAATAATTCTACCTCCTCTGTAACTTAAAACATGCAACCTGTAGAATTTTTTAAACGTCGCCTATGGAAATTTTTGAGGGTAAAATTTTGTCGCCATTCCACGAACGGGCGCAATTTTGAAGCCTGACATAATTTACTTGGCGTAACATTATCTTTCATAATATAAAAAAAAAAAAATGGGCTAACTTTACTGTTGTCTTATTTTTCAATGAAAAAAAGTGTATTTTTTCCAGAAAAAGTACGCTTTTAAGACCGCTGCGCAAATACGGTGTGACAGAAAGAAAAAAAATGTATAATGTTCGGGGGTTCTAAGTAATTTTCTAGCAAAAAAAACTGTTTTTAACTTAAAAAAACTTAAACGAAACAACACATCTCAAAAAGAGGCTCGGTCCTTAAGTGGTTAAGAAGCAGTGAGGAGAAGATTCAAAACAAGATATTTCTCTGCATTTTTCTAGTCTTTGCCTAAAAGTGCAAAAAGATGGATATAGATATGAGTTTAAGTAGTGGGTCCATAAGTAGATACAATTGAAATAGAAATGTAGGTTCTTACAAAAAATGTTTTACTTTAATGCATTCTCTCTGTTTAGAAAAAAAAAACTTTTCAAAAGTTTCTCTCCCCATCCCCCCCTTTAAACACTTCCCTGTGCCCGATCTCAATCCAGCGCTGTGCCCTCTCTCTCCTCTCTCAGGAGACTTAGCAGCAGGGAAAACCTGCTGCAGCTCCTGCTGCTGTTAATCAAATCTTGTGAGGAGGGAGAGGGATGGTGCTGTTCCGCAATATGTGTGTCTATAGATGCACACAGCCTGGCTAGATAGAGGATAGAGCCCCCCATCTGCACCCATATGGGGGCAGACAGAGAATATGAGGAGCAGACAGTGCCAGTGGGGGGACCACAGAGGAGAAGGAGGTTTTTGGGCCACTCATAGGTAAGTATGACATATCTGTTATTTAAAAAAATAAATAAATAAATAAACCTTCACAAGCTAGCTCTAAATTAAGTTAAAAATACATTGCATGGCATTTACTTTGTGGGACATTTGGACAAGTATTTTTATAAAAAAAAAAAAATTCTGTTTGTTTATTTACTGTTTCCTTTTTTTTTGAATGAGCAGGGGTACCCCTTACTCATTCACAAAGGAGGGGGAACCCTCAAAACCACTTGGCTAGGTTGTGCAAGTGGCCCATTTCTTCAACAACATAGGGAAAGGGTGCTTTGCCAGGGAAGTCCCTCCTTTCATGGTACCCTTCCCATATTTAGGGCATATGGCCTAGCATAGTTCAGAAGGGGGAGCTGCATGCTCACCCCCTCCTCTTTCCTTTGGAGTTTGGGAGGGGAAACCCACACTGGGGTTTTTTTTTGGTTGGGATCCCCCTTAAAACCCATATCCATACCAGACCCCACTAGGAATGAGCTTGATGTTCGGGTTGAACATAAGTTCGACTCAAACATCGGATGTTAGCCCGCTCGCCGAAGAGTGAACATTAAGGGGCGTTGCAAATTCGAGCACTGCGGAACGCCTCATAATGCACTGCGAGATCGCAGTGCATTGGTGTATAATGATTGGCCAAAGCATGCACCTGACCTGCATGCTTTGGCCAATCACAGCGCACTCAGCTAAGTGAGCCATAATTGGCCAAAGGCAAGGTGCCTTTGGCCAATCATGGCTCAGGGGGTCCACGCCCCACACTATATAAGGCTGCTTACATGGCTGCATGGTAGTGTTGTTGGTGTGGACAGAGAGATTGCTTGATTTAGATTAAGTAGGCAGATGACTCAATGACTCAGTTAGTGGCAGTGTTTTTTATATATATATATATATATATATATATAGTCAGTCTAGTGCAGGGATCCTCATGATCATCCCATGAGGCATTGTAAAACTCTGACATTCACAGACATGACTAGGCATGATGGGAATTGTAGTTCCTGAACACCTGGAGGGCCGCAGTCTGAAGACCCCTGGTCTAGTGTATATATATATATATATATATATATATATATATATATATATATACTCTGCATTTAGCATAGACTATATATTCACTGTTTACTCTATATTCAGTCAGTGCAGGCAGTGTATTGATATATATATATATATACAGTCTTGCATATATATATATATATATATATATATATATATATATATATACTCTGCTTCCAGTGTAGCCTATAGTTACAGTGCATTCCGTGGTGTACTGTCTCTAATACACTTCAGGCGGTGTACACAGTATCTTTTTTTTTTTTTCATTTTTTATTTATATTTTACAATATACAAAACTAAAACCATACAGTTGACATACAACATATCTGAGTACTTCTCTGGTATCCCTCTTAAACGAATAACCCACCCCCCTCTCACTACCGTCCTGCAGTTATTATATTATGCATACAGAAAACCTGATTTCCTCCAATAATTCCCTAATTTTAAAGCCCATTAGGCTTTAACCAATAATCTCCTCGACATAACTCCACGTATTCTTGAACCTCCGCCACCCTGCCCGTTTGTCTTGTCATTCAGCCCCCTCATCTGGGTTTATTCCAGTACCATCCATAAACTCTATATTATAGATTTCATTAACACAGAAAAGCCATTCTCGAGTTTTAGGACTCTCTGGTTCCTTCCATTTTTTTGGAATCTGACTCTTGGCAGCGTCCAGCAATATAGGGACAATAGATGTTTGATACTGCTTAATTGACTCCTCTGTCCCATGGAATAAGCATGTTCATGGGTCTTCCGGTATAGTTTTATTTGTAATTTCCTTTATTAGCTGTAAAATTTTCTTCCAGTATGCTTTAATGATGGAGCACTCCCACCAAATATGAGCCATTGTTCCAATATTTTTACACCCTCTCCAACATTCCACAGATTTATCCGGTTGGAATTTGCTAATTTTGTCTGGTGTAGCATACCACCTTGCTAAACACTTAAAATTTGTTTCCGTCATCTTGGTGTCGACTGAAGAACATAAAGCATAGTGCATTTTTAATAAAGAGGAAGGGGAGAAATATAGGAGGTAATATGAGAGGTCGATCACAAAGAACAGTAGAACCTAAGACCCCAAGAGAGAGCCTAAATTCCAGTACAATCCAGAAATATCTCAAAGACATGAGTTTAAAAAGCCCTGGAATGGAAAAGAAACAAACAGGAACAAAAGAAAAAAAGAAAGACCTGCTGAAACAAAAGGGGGAACAAGGGGAGAGGCCCTGGGAGGAGTTGGAACAGGAAAGAGAGCCAGATCTCAGTAATATGGAGGAGCAAAGAAACATCGCATTAATGCCAACTAAATTAGAAATGTTGGAAATGTTCTCCAAATTAGATAATTCAATAAAATCAGAAATACTGAATGTACGGACTGACATGGGCCACTTGCTGCGTAGAGTAGAGGTGGCAGAGGAAGCATCAGGAAACCAGACTAAAGAAATACTAGAATTAAAAACTCAAATGAGGAAAATGCAGAGCGACCACCGTAATTTGTCATATAAATTGGAGGAGCAAGAAAATCAAAGTCGCCGCCAAAACCTGCAGATTAGATCCCTACCTGAACAACAGAGTCAGGACCTGGCAATTAAAATGAAAAAAATCTTTAATCCAATCCTGGGCAGACGGGAAGACGAGGCCCTAAAAATAGACCGGGTGCACAGGATTAGAAAACCTCCTAATCTGAGACAGGATACACCCAGAGATGTAATTATTAAATTCCACTCATACGAAGATAAAGAAAAGATCTGGATTAGACTTCGGGGAGCCCCCCCAGTTCGTTTTGAGAGCACGGAATTACAAATATTCGCTGACCTATCAGCAGGGACCCTTTCACGGAGAAGGCAGTTAAGACCACTGCTCGAACAACTGAGAAAGGCCAACATAAAGTACAGTTGGGGGTTTCCTACATCCTTAGTAGTACTGAAAGATGGAAGATCGAATAGGCTGAGGTTCTTGGAAGACCTCCAAGACATTTGTGAAAATTTGGGTATTCCCGTACCGGATATTCCTAGATAAGAGTTACAAGTTTTTTGGACCCTAGAGAGGATTTTGCGTTTTCTTTTTTTTTAGTGCTTACTCTTATAGGGTTTATTTTGATCTAAATGACAAACATCTTGAATTTGGGTGGTGAGGGGGGGCGGGGGGGGAGCGGGGGGGAGGCTAAATTAATATTGATAAAAGGTGGTGTTGTGGGGGGGGTCTCAGGGAAAGGCGTGGCTCGGTTTGGTACGTCTGTTTCTGTCCCTCCGGTGGCACCCGCGGCTGCGACCGGAGTCTCAACCCTGGGTGAAGAAGCGTGCAGTAAGGGACCAGATTTGGTCCACATCTGCGGGGTCGGATCGCGGCCAGGGTTGGAGGGAGGGGAGTTGGGGGGAGCTGGGGAGGGAGGGTGGGGACGGAGCTTTATCCTGCAGGGATGGGTACAAATTTTCTTTGGATAACTGATTATGTTAGGTGGACGGAATCCCTCAATAGAACAAAATAAATGACAGACTTACATTTTTTATCATATAATGTTAAGGGACTGAACTCTCCGGTTAAAAGACATAAAGTACTTCAACATTATCAAGCAGATGTGGTTTTCCTTTAGGAGACCCATCTGACTCTGGACACAAATATTAGGTTATATTCATCCGCATAGCCTACCTGGTTTTATAGTGATATACCCATAAGGAGAGCTAAGGGGGTTGCAATAGGGTTTTCAAGAACGTCTAGGTTTTCCCTGACTAACAGACTGTCGGACCCCGAGGGCCGCTACCTCTTCCTGAAGGGTAAGCTGGGGAATAAAATGTTTACTCTAGCAAATGTCTACTGTCCGAATAAAAATCTGACTGTATTCTTAAAGCAGGTATTGGACATGCTGATGGAGTTCAAGAAGGGGGAGGTGGTGCTGGCGGGCGACTTCAATTTTTGTCTTAATCCTTCCCTGGATAGTACATCCCGGGGACAGGGGACAAGTAAGGTTCAATTAAAAAGGATTGGGCATAAGCTGCATCAATGCCATATTGTGGACATGTGGAGAGTGCAACATGCAAAGGTAAAGGACTATACCTTCTTCTCCCCTGTGCACGGGACGTATTCAAGACTGGACTATATTATGATTGACCATAGCCTATTGGACTTTGTGGAGGAAACCAGAATAGAAATAACCACGTTATCTGACCATACTCCGATCACAATGAGGATTAGGCTACCGGGGTCCCAAAGACAACCATTCTCATGGAAGCTAAATGAAAATTTATTAAAAGACGATAAAGCGGGAGAAACAATGCAGAAGGAAATTGAATTCTTTTTCAAGGTTAATGATACAGGTAAAATATCTGCTTCCACAATTTGGGAGGCTCACAAAGCATACATTAGAGGGGTCCTCATATCCATCGGGGTCGGGGTAAAAAAAGAGAGAATACAAAGAAGGGGAAAAATTCATTGAGGAAATACACTTACTAGAACAAGTACATAAAAAATACAAGGGACATCACCAGGAAAGCTTCCACCAGCTGGCCATTAAAAGGGAGGAGTTAAGGGATAGCATGGAACAGGACTTGAGGAGGGCCCTATACAAAATAATAAGAGATAGATATCTTTGGGGAAACAAGTCAAGCAAGTATCTCGCGAGGTTATTAAAAAAGAAAAGAGATTTGAATTTTATTGAGAAAATTCAAAATAAAAAAGGTGAGGCAGTATCCACAACTAAAGGTATAGCAGAAGAGTTTAGGAAGTATTATGAAGCCCTATACACTGTGGGACAAAAGGGACACCCTGAACAATTAGTGGACAGGAAGGTGGAAGAATTCTTGAATGGAGCAGGGGTGGTAGGTCTGACTGAGGGAGAAAGGGCTGACTTGGATACACCTATAACTGAAGGCGAAATTTATACTGCATTAAAGGACTCGCCCCTCTGAAAAAGTCCGGGCCCAGACGCTTTTACTACTTATTATTTAAAAAAATATAAAAATATTTTGGTCCTGAAGCTCTGCCATTATTGGAATGACTTGGGTTCCAACTGTGAAATGGGGGGAGACGCCCTATCTGCTACCATTACCCTGATTTTAAAAGAGGGAAAAAATAACATGCTGTGCTCCAGCTATAGACCCATTGCCCTATTAAATGCGGATACTAAATTATATGCCAAGGTTCTAGCGGGCAGGTTGAAGGATAAAATGACGTCCCTGGTGCACCCAGATCAGGTAGGTTTTATACCGGAAAGGGAGGGTAGGGACAATGGAGTGCGATCACTGCTCCTTCTCAAGTCCATTAGATCCGGTGGGTCCCCAGCTCTATTCCTGTCAATGGATACCGAAAAAGCATTCGACAGGATAGACTGGGGACTCATGATAAAAACATTGGAATTAATGGGAGTCGGACTAAGATTTATTACATGGGTAAGAGTATTATACAATAACCCTCTGGCAGCCGTTAAAGTGAATGGGGTCCTTTCGAGACCCTTTAAGATGGAGAACAGAACCATACAGGGGTGCCCATTGTCCCCCCTCTTATTTGTATTAACTCTGGAACCTTTGCTGGAGTGTATTCGTAACAATCCAGACTGTAGTGGGGTAAAGATAGGAACAAAGGAACATAAACTTGCAGCGTTTGCTGATGATGTCCTTTTTTTATATTACCAATCCTAGGATTACGATTCCGAATTTGCTGCAGATTTTAAAAAGATATGGTGATATCTCAAATTTCAAGATAAATCTCAGCAAATCTGAAGTCTTAAACATAAATATAGACAAGCAGGAAGAAGAAAAACTCTCAAGGGAGTTTCATTTTCCCAGGAGAAAGGACATAAAATATTTAGGAGTTAAACTATCTAATTCTCTGAAGAAAATGTACCTGACTACATACCCTTATTAGGCGAAATTAGGCAAGAAACAAAAAATATGTCAATGTGCCCCCTCTCTTGGATCGGACGCATTAACACAGTAAAAATGGTGCTGGCCCCGAAAATCCTTTATAAATTCCAGATGCTTCCATTTCCCCATCCCACAGCCATATATAAGAGCCCTACGGGGCCTAATTGCGAGGTTTATCTGGTGTAGCAAAAAGCCACGAATTGCATACACGGTGTTGACTAGAGGGAAAAAACAAGGAGGATTAGCTCTACTGGACTTCAATAAATACTACATTGCGGTAACACTTTCACGGGTTATGGAATAGTCAAGGGAGGTTTCGGATAAGAGATGGGTTAATATTGAACATAGTTTGAGTAGCACACACCTAGGTCACATTATATGGAACCCTCCAGAATACAGAACACTTAGCACAAAAACACCGGATTTAACACTAAATACATTAAAACTTTGGGACCAGATTCACACACAAAATAAATGGGATTATAACCGGGGATGAGGGAGGTGGGAGAGAATTGGATAAAGAATGGAAACACACAATTAAAAGACTTAATCAGAGAAGGGAAAATTCGCACATATCACGATTTGAGAACTGAGACAGATTTAATGGTGATTGATCCATGGTGGTATATCCAGTTGTCGCATTTTGTCGAGAAACTTCCGAAACCGATTAGCAGTGAAGGAGACTATAGGCTGCTTGAGCAGCTCTGTAAGAGAGTAAAATCAGGTAGGTTTTCTCTTTAATCGCTTGACATGTTGCGCGTATTAAATGACGCTTCTTCAGGAGCTGGAAATAATTCTGCTAAATACATGTAAAGGATAGCAATAAATACATATACATATAAACAATGAAAAATAATTTCATACAAAATAGAAAGTAGAGGATAAAGTAAAATAAATTCCAGCCAATTAAAATGATCGCATGGAAAAAACCCCATAAAGGAGCATGATCAGGTGGGGGCCAATGGTACAACCCAATAACTGGGGAGGCTATTAACAGTACACATAGTGCGTATGTCTACATATGTAGAAGGTATATCTTTACAGACAATCTACCGTGTATTAGAGATAGACTAACAACGCCTCCCATTCCAACATAGAGAATGATCAGATGCTCAAAAAGAGTTAATGAGGCTCCATGTAATAGAGCAATTATAAATTGTTAAAGGGGAGTCCAACACTCAATATTGACCAAAAAAAAGATATATAAATATGCAGATATACAAAAGTATAAGTGTATATATGAACACAGCTTACCCCACATGGTCAGGCAAGGTAGATAAAATGCAGATATGGTACTGCTGTTAGTAGAACAAGCAATCGCTAAGGATAAGCACAGATGGGAGGCCTTTTGGATAGCAGTACAAGTAGCTTGTAGGAACCGGTATTTCTAATATAAAACAAACATGAGAATATAACATAGTAATGTGCATATTATCATGCTTATACTAGTTTCAGCATGTAAAGAAATGCAGTCTAAACTGAGCTACATAAAGGCTTACCTAGAGTTCAATGGGGAACTTGAGAGATATATTGTGGCTTCTCTCAGTGGAGCAGCATCCGCTCACCATATGGGGCCGCTGTGAATCTTTAAATAGTATCCCCCACCGGAAACGCCAAGAGCCTAGGAAGGCTCGGCGCTCTCCGGTCCAACTACTGGCTACTGCGCATGTGCTGAGGATGCTGTCAACACAGCACGGCCGCCCAGAGCGAGCGCAGCAGAACAAGAATGAGAAAAACCATCAGCTACAGCGCATGCGCCGGGCGGACGCACTGGTGGGGCGACGTTCGGCCAATGCCACAGCAGCAGAGGTGGGGACTGGGCGGGGAACCCGAAGGGTCCCCGTGTCCCCGTCAATCGTCGCACATCCGGTCAGAGAAAAGGACCAGATGCGCGGCGCTGTGTAGTTGAGCTTACCTGGGCAAAATCCATAAAACCAACCAGATGACCATGACCAGGGGAGTATGCCATGGGATCACAAACGGGGAGGAAAACATTGCATCTAATAGAACAAGTTTGTAAATAACATAATATAACATAATATACAAATTGATGTTACAACCATAATTTTAAAAAATACATACATGGTATCCAAATAATGACTATATTGTGATAGTACTTGGTTTGTAGATAGTAGTGATCATCTTTAAATGACGGAGACTGGGGGTCTAATTGAGCCTAGGCTAGGCATTGAGTGTATGGAAATCATTTGAGTATATCAAATGATAGGGATTTTTTGGGGACATAACCTATGAGACATTCAAAGAAACGGTCTATAGGATTGAGTTTCATTGAGTCCTGGTGCTCTAGTAGCATTCAAGCGCTCAATCCATAGGGTCTACTTTTGCAATAATTTAAGTGTAGATGAATCATGAACTCTATAGTGACTAGACACAAGTCTATCTCCAAGTGAGTTGGCATGTCTAAATACTATTTCTGGATATGTATTGATGTATTTTTTCAAGATAGGGTCTTCCTGTAGAAGATGCCAATGTGTGTTCATGATTTTTCTACTGTCATCATGATGGGATGAAAATTTGGTGATTAGTTTAACAGTAGCCTCTTTTAGTTGAGCTTTCGTTTTGTATAGTAAATCATTTCGTGTTTTCTGCTTCGCTTTATTGTAAGCCTGGCGTAAAAGAGAACGGCTATACCCTCGTGCTAGTAGACGCGATTTTAGAAGATTTGCCTGATGTTGGAAATCTGCTATGTGTGTGCAGTTCTAAAAATAAAATTGCGTCTACTAGCATGATGGTATAGCCGTTCTCTTTTACGCCAGGCTTACAATAAAGCGACTGGTTACACTAGCTGCAATGTGTACAGCATCCATTCATCTTGCCCTCTTTCAGGCCGGGGTTGGTTCCGGATCACTTGCCATGAAATGAGAAGGGCTACAGGGGGGAGATCGCGAAGGGGAGAAAGCCGCGCGTCGGACTGTACAGCAGCGAGCCTCGCCCGACAACTGGACTGCTTAAGACGCTTCGCTGCTCCTCGGATAGTACACAGTGTACTCAGTGTACTTGTGTCCTCGCTCCGTGCTCTTCTCCCGTCTGCTCCCGTCTGCTCCCGCCTAGCGCGGACGAGATCCAGCTACCTCCAGCTGCTGTGGTGATTTAGTAATGCAGTGGGGGTCGTCCCGGGGCTTCCATAGTCGGTGTCACAGTGGGCTCTCACCCTGCTCAGCATTCAAGCCACTCGATCCGTCCCACCCGCCTACGCTCCCTCACACCAGCGCCGCCATCAGGCCCCTCCCCCCGCTCTGACGCGTCACGTCAGCATCACGCCCTGTTCGGAACAGTGTATTTGAGATATATATATATATATATATATATATATAAATATATACAGTCAGTCTAGTGTGTATATATATATATATATATATATATATATATATATATATATATATATACTCTGCATTTAGCATAGACTATATATTCAGTGTTATTCAGTCAGTATATATACTCTGCTTCCAGTGTAGCCTATAGTTACAGTGCATTCCGTGGTGTACTGTTTCTAATACACTTCAGGCGGTGTACACAGTATCTAATACAGTGTGTACAGTGTCTACTACACTTCTGGTGGTGTACACAGTATAAAATACAGTGCAGCCATTGTAGAGTTTCTAATACAGTGCAGGCCATGTACACAGTATCTAATACAGTGTGTACAGTTTCTACTACACTTCTGGTGGTGTACACAGTACACAATACAGTGCAGCCGTAGTACAGTTCCTAATACAGTGCAAGCGTTGTACACAGTATCTAATACAGTGTGTATAGTTTCTACTACACTTCTGGTGTTGTACACAGTACACAATATAGTGCAGCCATAGTACAGTTGCTAATACAGTGCAGGCGGTGTACACAGTATCTAATACAGTGTGTACAGTTTCTACTACACTTCTGGTGGTGTACACAGTACACAATACAGTGCAGCCGTAGTACAGTTGCTAATACAGTGCAAGCAGTGTACACAGTATCTAATACAGTGTGTACAGTTTCTACTACACTTCTGGTGGTATACACAGTACACAATACAGTGTAGCCATAGCACAGTTGCTAATACAGTGCAGGCGGTGTACACAGTATCTAATACAGTGTGTACAGTTTCTACTACACTTCTGGTAGTGTTCACAGTATAGAGTATAGTGGGGTGTTGCAAAACAAAATATACATCATGTCCGGAAGGCCACCAAGGAGAGGCAGATGCTCACAGGCCACTACAAGAGGGCAAGCACCCTCTGTGTCTACAGTCAACAGTGCTGGTCGTGGACATGGTGCATCCTCTGCAGGTGGCCATGGGGCAAAAACATGGGGCATGTTTTTTCTGCTGCTGACCGTGTTATTGAGCCAGAACATGCAGAAGAGTTGGTGGAATGGATAACAAAGCCGTCCTCATCCTCCTCATACTCCTCATCCTCTGTCACCCAGTCTCAGAGTAGTTTGCCTTCGGTTGCTGTTTGCAACCTATGTCTGAAGCGAATCAAGTGTGGCCAGAACAGCAGCTGCTTGGGCACCACATGCTTGACCAGACATATGATGACCTGCCATGCAGTCCATTGGCAACAGCACTTGAAAGACCAACATCAAAGAAAAAGGCAGACTTCTCTTTGCTCCTCATCTGGGATCTCCAACCCTACTATACCACAAGTCCTCTCAAAAACCTGCACTGAGAGGAATGAAGGTATAGCAATAAGGGTCCCAAGTACTTGCAGCCAATCTGCTAGCAGTACACCACCATCTGATTTTAGCAGGCAATTTTCCCTACCCCAGTTGCTGAACCGAGTATGTGGATGGTCCCAGTCATCCACATGCTCAGCGTCTAAATGCTAGCTTGGCAAATTGCTAGCACTGCAACTGCTGCCTTTTCAGCTGGTAGACTCAGCCCCCCTTTCGTGAATTTGTGGAATGTGCTGTACCTCAGTGGCAGGTTCCAAAACGCCATTTCTTTTCACGGAAGGCCATTCCGTCTCTCTACCAGCATGTGGAAGGCAATGTTTTGGCCTTGTTGGACAGGCGGTCAGCAATAAAGTGCATAGAACCACTGACTCATGGTCCAGCAGACATGGGCAGGGATGTTACTCTTCCTTCACGGCGCACTGGGTAACTCTGCTGGTAGCTGGGAAGGATGCAGGACAGGGTTCAGTGTTGCTGGAGCTTGTTCCGCCACCATGCCTCCAAAATGCTAGTGGTGATTCTGCCACAGCTCTCTCCTCCACCCCTCCTCTTCTTCTTCCTCTATGGCCTCTTCTTCAGATTTTTCCTCTGAACCAGCGGTGCTCCTTAAGCATTCAAGGGGCTACGCAAACAGTCAGGCTAAAAGATGCCATGCAGTGCTTGAGTTGATCTGCCTATGGGACAGGAGCCACACTGGGGCAGATATTCTGTCAGCTCTGTAGGGGCAGGCTCAGAGGTGGTTGACACCACGCCAGCTTCAGCCAGGAATGGTTGTATGCGAAAATGGCACCAATCTTCTCTCCACCCTCCGACAGGGACACTTGACCCATCTTCCATGTTTGGCACACGTCCTGAATTTGGTGGTGCAGTGGTTCTTGAGCAGGTACCCAGGCTTACAGGATCTCCCGAGGCAGGCCAGAAAAGTCTGTGGCCATTTCTGCCAGTCATACATTGCCAGTGCTCGGCTGGCTCACATTCAAACGGAATGCAACCTGCCCACCAAATGCCTCATTTGTGACATGCCCACCAGGTGGAACTCAACTTTGGCAATGCTGCAGTGGCTGCACACACAGCAGAGGGCCATCAATGAGCACCTGTGCGAGTATGGCACCAGGACAGGGTCAGGGGAGTTTGGCTTCTTTTCGCCATGCCAGTGGCTACTGATCATAGATTCATGCACTGTCCTGTCACCATTTGAGGAGCCCACAAGGATGGTGAGCAGTGACAATGCATGCATCATTGACACTGTCCCTCTAGTCTTCCTGTTGGAGCACACGCTTCGTGGAATCATGGACAGGGCACTTGAGGCAGAACAGCGGGAGGAAGACTTCCTTACCTCTCAAGGCCCCTTTATCCAGATAACATTTATGTGGGCTCGACAAACACACAGGAAGAAGAGGAGGAGGATTGTGTCAGCATGGATGCAGAGGATAACACTCAGCAGCAGTCTTAAAGGGATGGTTTTCAGTTCCCAGAAACCCAAGGAGTTGTACGTGGCTGGGAGGAGGTAGTTACGGATCATGTGATCCTTAGTGACCCAGAGGACTCAGAATCAAATGCCTCTGCAAACTTACGCTGCATGGCCTCCCTGATCTGCAAAGCCTGCGAAAGGATCCTACGATTTGTGGTATCAAGGAGAGGGATCATTACTGGCTGGCAACCCTTCTAGATCCACCTTACAAGGGCAAGGTTGCAGAACTCATCCTGCCTTCACAGAGGGAGCAGAGGATGAAACATCTTCAGGAGGCCTCGAAGAAAGGTTTGTGCAACGCATTTTCAGACCCTGGGAGGTTACAATTTCCTAGTGCTGGACAACGTGTTGCTGAGGCTTTGTTCAGTCAGAGGAAGAGTGGTGGAGAAGGTGGCCGGCTGACCGATGCCGTTAAACTATTTTTCAGCCCTCGGCGCCAAGGTCTGATCGGTTCAAACAACCATCGCCAGCATCTGCATTACATGGTGCAGGAATATCTATGGGCAAGAGCAGACTTGGAGACTTTTCCAACAGAGTATCCACTGGGTTACTGGGTCTTGCAGATTGACCACTGGTCAGAACTTGCCCAATATGCAATGCATTCAGTGCTGCTGGAGGGTTTGTAACGGATCAAAGAGTGCTCCTGTCCACAGATTCCATTGATAGGCTCTCATTCATAAAAATGAATCAGTCTTGGATCCACAGCTATCAAGCACCTGATGCTGATGTAACTGATTAAATTTGCTATGGATGTGGGAGCCCTTGAAGACACCCTATGCTGACTATACTATTCCTCCTCAATCTTGATGATGCTAGCTTCCAACAATATTTTTGGTTTAAGGCACCACCACCCAAGGCCCAATTTTTCTGCCCCTGTTTAACAGGGGCGTGTAATTACAATTCTTGATATAATATTTCACAGCAGGGCCCGTTTCTGCACCCACCAAGAATAACTGTGAGGGCTTACAATGTTCTGGTACCACCACCAAAGGTTTAATTTTGCTGCCCCTGTTTAACAGGGGCATGTAATTACAATTTTTGATATAGTATTTCACAGCAGGGCTTGTTCCTGCGCCCACCAAGAGTAACTGTGAGGGCTTACATTGTTCTGGTATCACCAACACCTAAGGCCCAATTTTCTGCAGAGTATATAGGGCAGGCCGTATAGTATATTATTATTATTATTATACAGGTTTTATATAGCGCCAACAGTTTGCACAGGGCTTTACAACATGAGGGCAGACATTACAGTTACATTACAATTTGGTACAAGAGGAATCAATCTAAAAAGGAAGGGTAAATTGATACAAAAGGTAATAGCTGTGGGGAGATGAGCTGATGGAGGAAGTGTTAGTTAGAAGCAGGATAAGCTTCTTTGAAGAGAAGGGTTTTCAGGGATCGCCTAAAGATGGATAGATTAGGGGACAGTCGGACAGATTGGGGTTAGGGAGTTCCAAAGGATGGGAGAAGCTCTGGAGAAATCCTGGAGGCAAGCATGCTGCTGTTCAGGGTATATAGTGCCTGGGGGACCCCCACACCATTTTTTTAAAAATTTGGGTGCAGGGTTCCCCTTAATTTCCATACCAGACCCAAAGGGCCTGGTAATGGACTTGGCGGGGGGGAGCCATGCCTTTTTCTCAATGATTTTCATCTGGAAAAAATGTGCTACTTTCAGGCATACTAAGGTCACCCCCAGGCACGATATTTAAAGGAATATTTAATTTTTATTGTTTCCCTTTAAGCATTATTAAAATCACTGCTCCCGAAAAAACGGCTATTTTAAAACTTGATACATGTCCCCTGGGGCAGGACCCGGGTCCCCAAACACTTTTTAACTTGCATATAAGGCTTTAAAATTAGCACTTTTGATTTTTCAAGTTTGTGTCCTATAGACTTTAACAGTGTTCATGTGTTCAAACAAATGTTATGCCTGCTCGCATGTTCTGCTGCAAACCGAACCGGGGGGGGGGGGGGTTCGGCTCTTCCCTAGACCCCACACTTTTTTTTGTACACTCTCCCGCTGCCTTTATTTACACTCCCTTGGCAGCAGGAAATTCCTGGCAGCCAATGGCCATAACAACAAGCCTGAATAGAAAGCTGAAATGTTAGTAGTAGTAGTAGTAGTAGTAGTAATACCACTGCAAAATTGTTATACTTTCGCAACAGCCAGAGGTTCGGTTTGACCAAACACCCATTTAGCCTGGCCATTTGACGAGCCTTAGAATAAGCAAAATTCAGTTTGAACATGGGTTTGCACTGCACTTAGAACTCACCCCTATTTGTTACCCCTTCAAACTCTGACATAGACCATTATGGATACACAACTCTTTTGTGAATTAGTAAGCCTTCTGGTAATAAATGACTCGATTTTCTTTAGAACAAACTTTTTTAATAGATGATGCAACTGTTTTATTTTAATATTGTTTCTTTTACAGTATATACAGTATCTATCTTTGAAGAAGTGTTAAGTAACACTTATTATATCATTTCCGAGAATATGCCATTTGTATAAAACTAACCACACCCGTATAACCAATTTTCCTTTCTCTTATTCTTTTTCATGCTACAACAAAACATTCTCCAGCCTTACTAAAAGAGATAATCTAGTGTTACAAAATTCTATTGTAATAACCTGAAAAAAAACAACTAAAGCCATAACAATAAAATTGGACTATCTAAAAATATCAGCTTGAAAGAACAGCCTTTTATTATTCACAGCGTTTAACTGCTTGAGTCCCAGGGCCTTTATCTACCCGAATCCTCCTAAAACACTTTTTTCATTCCAGCATTGTCTCAGATGCCTACATTGTATCTGATTGGTTTTGTAGTTTAACCTAAGTGCCCATTCACACTACAAAGCACATAAAAATGCACCATAGTCAATTGTGCTTCCCAGCATTTTTATGCATATTTCCATGCATTTTTATGTGCATACCCATGAGTTTTTATCTGCGTTTTCCTGCATATTTCTTTTTTTTTTCAAAATTATGTTTTCTATGACCTGATTATTGTGGGTGAGAGGTGCATTGCGGTGCATTTGTGCACATTTACAGGAGTTTCTGTGCATTGCGCTGCAATATTAGGTAAACATGTTGCGTAAAATGGCATGGCTACGGAGCAAAGAAAAACACTGCATTCTGGTGTGAACATGACACATAGGGGTTGATTTACTAATGGCAAATAGACTGTGCATTTTGCAAGTGCAGTTGCAATAATTTTTGCCAGAGCTTAGTGCGTGTGGTGAAGCTTCACTTTGTAAAGAATACCCAAACAGGTACAAGGAAAAATAAATAAAAAATGCTTGCACATGATTGTAGATGAAAATCAGCAGACCTTCACCACATTCACTAAGCTCTGGGGAAAATGAGTGCAATTGCACTTTCAAAGTGCACAGTCTATTTGCCTTTAGTAAATAAACCCCATAGAAAACTGTACCATGAAGAAAAATGCAGGTAACTGCACATAGTGTGAATGGACCTCAAAATATTATACATCGTTTTTCAGGGACAAATGGTTCCCCTTATATCAGTAACCCCCCTTACCTTAGTGTATTCAATCTGTGGAAGGTGGTCTGTGGTCACCAGAGTCCCCCCCATGTCAGAGTTCCTGGCATTCCCCATGCAGGATTCCCCTTTACTTCAGGGTTCATGGTGTTCCCTTACATCAGAATTGTAAAGAGGAACTTTGTAAACTCTAATGTTAGGGGGAACTCTGCACTGGGTAATAATAACCCGACCTTCAGGTATAAAGAGTGTAGCAGCATTCTCTACTTAGGTAGGTGCTAGAGTTAGAATTTTTGTGAGAGCAGGTAAATTTAAGCAGGTCTAGCTAGAAGCTAGGCCTGTTTTTTTTTATCTGTGTGGGCTGGGAGTGGCTCAGAGCAGCAGCTGTGACTCACAGGCAGCATCACTCCACAGTTACCTCCCTCTTGCTTCTAGAGGATTCTACAGGAGCAGTCTAGTGTGTTTCAGGGAGCCCTGACCAATCCCCAACTAGGACTGACAGGAGGGCAGACCTCCTTAAATACCCAGGGTCAGCCCAGTTGGGGAGGAGTTGTCGGGTGGAAGAACTGAGGATGAAGTACTAGGCTGTTGGGGCCTTTGAGGGAACTCCCCAGTCTGGGGGGTGACCTTGGGCCTGTATCTCGGGTGCAGGATGGATCTTTTTAAGAACGCATGGAAGATTTGAACAGGAGGCACAGAGAGGAGTCAGAGAGGACAGCAGGAGCAAGTACTACCGGCAAGTCTTCAGGAGGGAACCACCGGTTTGCAGCCAGGAGGGCTGAGGAGTGACATGGGCAGTTGGGAGGACTGAGAGGAAACAGTCAGAGCTGGGTGTGGAGCCAGTGGAGGATTGCAATGTCACAGGCAATGAAGTCTGGCAGCTGCAGTCAGAAGGGCCTGAAGATGGCTTACTGGGAGCAGTAGTCCACCATAGGACAGCTAGCACTAAAGATTTCCTATATCTAATTTTTGCTACATTAAAGTGACCCACGGTCCCTGCCTGCAGAAGGCAGTTGCTGAGGCCTGACTGAGTCAGGGTTGGGCCTAACCATGTGCTAGCTGTGCCTGGAGTAAGTGATGTGCTGGAGAGAGATAGTAACATTCTGCAAGCAAGAGATGTGCTGGAGGAGACTGGACTAAACCAAGTGTATATAGTTGTCCCAACTGATTGATATACAATCAACCCATTGCTTGTTCTACTGGGCATCCCATATATTCCTATCCCTATCCAAGTTCAAATCCCTCAATAAAGATACAAACAATCACATGAACTGTTCATTGTCTCAAAAGTGACTAGGAAGTGAATGCCAGGCTGGGCAGGGTGACAGGTGGGTCACAACTTATAGCAGCTCTTACGGGGGTACAGCTACAAGAGAAATATGTTTTTTCCTTTTGTTATACATTAAACGTGTTGCTAATCATACTAGCTACATGTTTGTAGCTTAAATATTGATACTTGCACTGAAAATGGTTATTTTGGCTAATTTGACTCTGTCAGTAAATTTCTTGTGTCATGCCAGTAAATTTTACTTCAGGAGGTTGGCACCCCGGCTTCTGAGATATCTGGAGGCTCAAAATCCCCTAGGAATATACCCCTGCAATGGACTGGAATATATTCTCACTGTCTTAGGAGGCAGAGATGAGGCATGGTGATGACTAGACATGTGCAATTCGTTTAGTTCCAAATTCTTTCTTTAACAAATTTTAACAAATTTGTTAATTCCAAAATTTCCATATTTCCAAATTTTTCAATTTCCGAAATTTAGAATTTCCGAATTTCCGAATTTTGAATTTCCGAATTTTAAATTTCCGAATTTCCGAAAATATGAAATTTCAGAAATTCGAAATTCGGAAATTTGAAATTTTCTGATATTGGAAGTTTCAGAAAATTGAAATTTTAGAAATTGGAAGTGTCAGAAATTTGAAATTTTGGAAATTGGGACATTTTGGAAATTAGTAAATTCCAAAATTTGGAAATTTGAAAATCCGAAAATAAGAATGAAAATCTGAAAATTCAAAAGAATGAAAATTCGAAAATTCAAAAACCAGAAAATCTTAAATAAAATCTAACTACCGTATATACTCGAGTATAAGTCATTCCGAGTATAAGTCGAGGCCCGTAACTTACCACAAAAAACTGGGAAAAATGTATTGACCCGAGTATAAGACGAGGATGAGAAATGCAGAGGGTCAACAATGCCCATCTGCAGCTGCCTGCCTCCCTGTGTCCTGTGCAGCCTACCTGTACCCTGTGCATGTGTCCTGTGTCCTGTCCTGTCCTGTACATGTGTGTCCTGTACATGTGTGTCCTGTACATGTGTGTCCTGTACATGTGTGTCCTGTGTTCCTGTGTCCCTGTGTGCATGTGTCCTGTACATGTCCTGTGTGCATGTGTCCTGTGTGCATGTGCAGCCTACCTGTGTCCTGTGCAGCCTTTCTGTGGCAATCTCCAGCCTCCCTGTGGCGATCTCCAGCCTCCCTGTGGCGATCTCCATCCTCCCTTTGGCGATCTCCATCCTCAAGCGCCGGCCGGCGTGTGATGATAGTGTTCGGCGGCCATTCCACAGCCATACCAAAGCCGCGCCTCCTCCTCGTCTGTGATAAGCTGACCGCTGACTGCCTATCATGGACATTCTCTCATTCTCATACCACGGACGAGGATGAGAGAATGTCCGTGATAGGCTGTACACTGACAGCTGTTCAGCCTATCACAGACGAGCAGGAGGCGCGGCTTTTGAAAGCTGGAATAGCCGCCGAACACTATCATCACACGCCGGCCGCCGTCTGCCTGCATGACACGCTGATCATGCAGACAGATGGCGGTGACTCGAGTATAAGTCGAAGGGACACTTTCAGCCCAAAAAAAAGGGCTGAAAAATTCGACTTATACTCGAGTATTTATGGTAATAATAACTATTAAATTATAGGTGTTAGAATTTCCTTTCAAATTTGGCTGTTAGTGAATGTAACGAGTAAGAATTTATCTGAATGTACGAATTATCTGAAATAATGAATGCTATAGTTAGTTATTATTAGTTAGTTATTATTTAGAATTTTACTGATTTTCTTTCTTTTTTTTCAGATTTTCGGATTTCCAAATTTTTGAATTTCAGAATTCCGAAAATTTGAAGATTCAGAAATTCAGAATTTGAAAATTCAGAAATTTGGAATTCGAAAATTCAAAATTAGAAAATTCAAATTTGGGAAATTTGAAAATTCGTAAATTCGAAATTTGAAAATCCGTAAATTCGAAAATTCAGAAATTCAAAAATTTGAAGATTCAGAAAACAGAAAATTCAGGAATTAGAAAATTCGGAATTCGGAAATTCAGAAATGTGAAAATCCGAATTTTGGGATTTCCGAATTTTCGAATTTCTGAAAAAAGCAAAAAATTGAATGAAACGAAAACTAACAATTTTTTTGTCAGTGCACATCTCTAGTGATGACACGTGCGCCTCGTGCGCCTCCCAAAAGTATGGCAGGTAAGTATTTTTTGTCTCTATTTTTTTTGAGCAACATCTTTATTTTTAAATCAGCTTTGCAAGCAATTTGAGTTTGGTGGACAGGGGGCTTTCAATAGAATGGGCCTTCCATTTTCACGAAAAGTCAAGTTTAAATGGCAACAACAGTGGAATATGCCTGGACAGTGTTCATTAGTGCAGCAGCTTATAGTTTCCTTTGGGAAAAGGGGGGTTTTCAGGTAGAAGATAAGGAGCCAGAATGTTTTCACACCATAACTCAAGGTGCCAGAACAAGAACCTTTATATTACTAGATGTAATTGTCATGAATGCTAACAATTGAACAAAAGTAAAATTATCATGTTAAACCTAATTTGATAGTTTAGTGGTCTGGTTTACTATTCTATTCCTATTTTTCTAAACAATGCTTATTGCACGTTTCTGGCTCTCCCCCTCACCACAAGCTGTACACAATGGATTGAGCAGGTAAAATACATTCTACTTAGGGAAAAGAATGCCTATCAGCATAGACGTTCTCCCAAGAAATTCCAGTCCATATGGAAATGTTGGCTTGATGTCCCAGGCTTGGCCTCTCCACAGCTTATTTTAGACAGATTATTACAAATTTAAATTCCACTGATGTTTTATGGTTCTAACTGTGGATGACTTTACTTTTGTCCTGTAAAGTTGAACGTGCACCGAAGGATTACTCCTTCCTCGCTAACTGCTGACATTTTGAGTGCGTTTTTTGAGCTACTATGTGATACTCCAACCAGCTGTTGCTCTATAGTATGTTATTAGTTTTTATTACTTTTACATTTTATTACAATCTGAGATGAGGGTCTTTTAACCCTGATGTACAATATTCATTGTATGACATGTAATACACTTGATGAATATTTGTAATCCTTTATATTATTAATATACTTTTTTCTTTATTAAAAAAAAAGTTTCTTAAATTGCACTTCAGAGGTACAATATATTTCCTGTTGTGCCTAGCCTGTGTGCACAGATCTGAACAACCAAAAAATTGACAGTTACTTACCGATAACTGTTTTTCTATGATATCTTCCAGGACGGCATAACCTGAGAGATGACTGGTCCACCTTACAGGAAACACAATCAACATGCGAGGTTAAAAGGCCCCTCCCTTCCCCCTGAACTTTAGTTCTCCCAAAGTAATAGGTTATCCGAGTGACAGAGAGAAAGTCTTCCCGTAGTACTTATATTAAAACATGGGTGGGAAGTAGGCCTGCCGTCCTGGAAGATATCCTAGAAAAACAGTTATCGGTAAGTAACTGTCAATTTTCTCTAGTCATCTTTCAGGACGGCATAACTTGTGAGGATGGACAAGGAGTTCAAGGCCTACCTTAGGGCGGGACCACCGCTTGTAAGCACTATCTTCCAAATGTCAGATCCAAATGTCAAATGTCAGATCAGAGAGAAAGTCTTCCCGTAGTACTTATATTAAAACATGGGTGGGAAGTAGGCCTGCCGTCCTGGAAGATATCCTAGAAAAACAGTTATCGGTAAGTAACTGTCAATTTTCTCTAGTCATCTTCCAGGACGGCATAACTTCTGAGGATGGACAAGGAGTTCAAGGCCTACCTTAGGGCGGGACCACCGCTTGTAAGCACTTTCTTCCAAATGTCAGATCCTGGGGCGATAGCAGTTCCACTCTATAATGTTTCAAAAAGGTATCCTGCTTCGCCCAAGTGGCTGTGCGACAGACCTGTTCTATTGAGGCCCCAGCTCTCTCTGCCCAAGAGGCCGCCAAGGATCTTGTTGAGTGGGCTTTAAGGTCAGCTGGTACTGGGGAGCCTGGCTGTTCATAGGCCAATGCTATTGTCTGTCTAATCCACCTAGCCACAGTAGATTTAGATGCCTGCCCTCCCTTTCTAGGACCGCTAAATAAGACCAAAAGGTGATTCAACTTTCTGTAGTCCTTCACTCTATCCAAATATGTCAACAGACATTTCCTGACATCTAAAAAATTAAATTTCTTCTCCTTCTCATTTTTTGGATTATCACAGAAGGAGGGCAAAATGATCTCCTGAGATCTATTAAACTTAGATGCGACCTTGGGAAGATATAATGGAACCACTCTATCCTCTAGTATCAACAGAAAAGGCTCCTTAACTGACGGGCCTGTAGGTCACTTACCCATCTGGCCGTGGTTATGGCCAATAAAAAGGCTAACTTAAGTGTCAAAAACTTAACTGAAATCTCCTGCGCTGGTTCAAAAGGCGCTTTCGTCAGTGCCTCCAAAACCAGTGTTAGGTTCCATGGAAGGAATACATTAATCCTGACAGGGGTTAACCTCTCCCTTGCCAGTAGAAATCTCTTAATCAGAGGCTCTAGTGCGAGCCACTGGTCCAAAAATACAGATAAGGCTGCTATCTGTACCCTCAGGGTGTTCCGGGAAATTCCCTGATCCACCCCTGCTTGTAAGAATTCCAGCACCACTGGTACTGAAGGGTAAGACACCTCCTTATCCTGGTACCAATGTGAAAAGTGATTCCAAACCTTAGAATAGATCCTCCTGGTGACCAGCTTCCTGCTGCCCAAGAGGGTCTCAATTACCCTATCAGAGTAACCCTTGCCTCTGAGGATCTCCCTCTCAAGAACCATGCCGTCAGACTTAAGAACCCCGGGTCACGGTGGAGGACTGGCCCTTGTAGGAAAAGATTACGTCTGGCTGAAAGGTGGACCGGAGGGGAAAATGACCATTTTTTGAGAGTGGAAAACCACATCCTCTTTGGCCATCTTTGGGCTATCAGGATCAGTCAGCATTCTGAGCAGGCCAACTTTTGTAAGACCCGTGGCATTAAGACTAGTGAATGGAAAGCGTATGCTAGATGGAAGTCCCAGTCCTGATACAGAGCGTCCACCCCTTGAGATCTCCCTTCTCTGTTAAGCGAGAAAAAAATATCCACTTTTTTGTTCCCTCTGTGGGCAAAAAGATCTATGTCTGGAATTCCAAACCTCTGACCTATCTGGAGAAAGACCTCCTGATTTAACTCCCATTCCCCCTAGAGGATGGGTTGCCGACTTCCTCTTATGTGAACCGCCAATATGGACTGAAGATTTCCTTCGGCCCAATTTAGAATGTTCAGGGCTAGATTCAGTAGCTTCCTGGATCTGGTGCCCCCCTGACTATTTAGGCAAGAGACAGTCGTTACATTGTCCGACAGGACTTGGATCTCTAAACCCTGAATCCTGTCTCCGAAGGCTTTTAACGTTGGCCCACCACTAGGAGTTCCCTGTGGTTGGAGGAGGCCCCCACCTGAGAAGGAGTCCAGGCACCCTGTGCCTGGATGTCCCCCAAGTGAGCGCCCCAACCCCAAGCGCTTGCATCGGTAGTGATTCTTGTGGGATGCCACTGGTCCCAAGGCCGACCCAACGCGAGCCTGTCCTGAACCAGCCACCAATCTAGGGAGAGCCTTACTCTTGTTGGAATGGACACTTTTTGGTCCAATGACTCCCTCTTTTTGTCCCAGGAGGATAGAGGGAAGAACTGCAGCTCCCTGGAATGGAGCTGAGCCCAGGGGACCGCTGGAATACACAAGGTCATCAGACCTAATACCCTCATGATATGCCTGCGAGAGCACTGCAAGTTTCTGAGCTCCTGTATCCACCAGATATCCCAGAAACACCTTTATTTGGGATGGTGCCAGAGAAGATTTCTCTCTGTTCACTATCCAGCCCAAGGATTCCAGAGTGAAGATCACTCTGCCTACATCTACTTCCACCTGCTCTAGAGACTCCCCTATACCAAAAGGTCGTCTAGGTAGGGTATAAGGGACACCCCCTGTAGATGTAGGTAAGCTACAACTTCCACCAGTACCTTTGTGAAGATCCTTGGGCTTGCAGTTAATCCAAAGGGAAGAGCTCAGAATTGCCAGTGTTGAATCCCTTTGCTCGTAAGGACTGCGAAACTCAGCAGGGTCTGATGTTCCCTGGCAATCAGAATATGGAGGTAAGCATCCATCAGATCTATCGTGGCAAAAAATGCATCTTTAAATAGATGCTTGTGCACTGTGTAAATACTCTCCATCCGGAAGCTCTTTTGCCGCAAAAACCTGTTCAGCTTCCTGAGGTTTAATATCAGGCGAAATTTCCTGATGGTTTTTGAACGACAAAAACATGGGAGTAAAGTCCCTGGTAAAGCTCTTCCGGTGGAATGGGAACGATCACCTCTTGGAACGCTAGTCCCTGCAAGCTGTCCAACAGCCCTGCTGCCCTTGAAGTCTCCTTGGGGAGACGGGTCAGGAAGAAGTTTTGAGGGGGAGGGGAGAGAAGTTCCAGACGATATCCCTCTGGCAAAATCTGCTTGATATAGGGGCTTTCGGAGATCCTGTTCAACTGAGGGACAAAGTGAGACAGTGTCCCCTCTACCCTGACGCTGGCGTCACTTAGACTGCTTGGTGATATCTTTAGGTCCAGAAAAGAGCAGACTACCTTTTTGTGTGCTCATTCCCTTCCCCCACCTTCTATTCGTGTCCTTTTTGGCTTTAAATTGACCCTGGTTAGAGGGGGGACAAAAAAACTTCCTGCCCCTCTCTCTTTTAGCTTTAACTGGGAACTTTTTACCTTTTTCTGCTGACCGTGACAGGACCTGATCAAGGCCAGGTCCAAAAAGTTGGGAACCCTCAAAAGGCAATCCACATAGCCGTGATCTAGACATATGGTCCCCTTCCCATGACTTGACCCAGACAGCCCTTCTTGCGGAGTTAAGGAGGGCCGCAGATTTAGCCGTGTTCTTGACAGATTCCACTGCAGCATCTGCTAAATATGCCACAACCTTACCTATTATTTCTAGGGAATCTGTGACTGCCTTAGAATCACTCCCTCTAGAAACATGGTTGGAGAGCCTGCCTAACCATGCATCCACATTTCTTGGAAAAAAGGGGGGTTGAATCGCGCTAGAAAGGGTTAGCGATCATACACATCATCGCCAGACCAAATTATTAAAAAATTAGTGAAAGGATCCCCATTAGTGCATTAAACATAAAATTCAAAACACATTAACACATTAATAATCACTCAAAAATGATAAACCAAAGATATTATATAAAAGTCTATATACACAAATGTGAATCACCCAAGTGGTATAAAATATATATAAAAAACTCAAAAAAGTTCCACAAAACATAAATTCTTGCTGTGAGAAGAAAAAAGTGCTTGTTCCACCACCGTAAATGAGACTGGCCGCTTACCAGAAACTCATGATCGCCCGTTACAGAGGATCAGAGAGCGCTGTTTGTCAATATTGATTCGAACCACGACCAATGGACCAGAAGCCTTATGCCGCGTACACACGGTCGGACTTTTCGTCTACAAAAGTCCGACGGACGCCCACGGACCAAAGCCGGCTGACAATCCGATCGTGTGTGGGCTTCACCGGGCTTTCGACTGACTTTTCCAGCCACAAATCTGACAGACTTTAGATTTGGAACATGCTTCAAATCTTTACGTCGTAACTCCGCCGGACCCAGAAATCCGCTCATCTGTATGCTAGTCCGACGGACAAAAACCCACGCTAGGGCAGCTATTGGCTACTGGTTATCAACTTCCTTATTTTAGTCTGGTTTACGTCATCACGTACGAATCCCTCGGACTTTTGTGTGATCGTATGTAGGCAAGTCCGTTCGTTAGAAAGTCTGCCGCAAGTCCCCCAAAAGTCAAACGAAAGTCTGTCGGACGGGCTGTCGGACTTTTGTAGCCGAAAAGTCCGACCGTGTGTACGCGGCATTACACCGAGATGAAACATCAGAGACCCTGGTATCATACTAGGGATGTTCACACTGACAAGTACTCAGACCTCAGCCCACAGCATTACGGATATGGTATGAAAGAAAAGAAGGCTCCATATAGTGTAAAATCATTGACTTTATTAAATAAGTAAAAGAATTAAACTCACGTTAGTAGACAATAGTAGGCGTTTTGTGTAGTCTGGAGCTCTGGCCGAAAGCTCACAGACAGCCCGTCCTACTGGAGATAACAGCAGCAGTGGGAGGTGACGAGAACACGTCGCTCTGCCCTACGCGGCATTTCGTGATAGAGTCACGTCATCCAGGGGCACGGGCGGCGCGTCTCGTCACCTCCCCTTATAGCACAAAGAGCCTGACTAAGCCTCGCTTTGAATTCTGCTCCATCGGCGGACTTGCGCAGAGGATCGAATACTCCCAAGCGCTGAGTGGTGCCTCACTTGACCAAGCCTCACTATGGGTGCCGCTCCATCAGTGAACTTACCCAGATCGAATAATATCAGACACTGAGTACTGTCAAGTGCATAAGCAATCAATGGGGGTACGATCCTATACCTAAAGTGGCAAAACCCCACCGACTGGAAGTGGAATGTAAGATCAGGTACCTGGGAACCATAAAACTCATATAGAGTCAGGTACCCCAGACATGAAGTAAAAATGTCAACCAGGCATTAAATAATTGTCAAGTCAGCGAGCACGATCCGTGTCACAGACCGAACCTGATTTGATATAAACATAAGGGGACATACTAAAAATAGACCATGGCCACCCAGTGGCCATATTGAAAAATTACAAAATAAAAATAAGGATAAAACCATAAATAATAAAATTGTAAAATCATAGGAGCACACAAATGGCAAACCTATATTATATAAATAAAATTCAAGGCAAAAAAAAAGGGGGCCTCAATATAGTCCTAAATGTGTAGGCCATGCATGCTGACGCCAAAGCAGGAGCCATGGCTGCCGCATTGGCATCCCACGCTCTTTGCAAAAACGTCTCAGCCCTTCTGTCCATTTGGTCTTTTAAGCTGCCCGAGTCCTCAAATGACAAGTCAGATTTCTTAGAGACATGTGACAGGGCTGTGTCTAACTTGGGAGTCTTGAAAAACTTCTGCTCTTCTTCCTCCCCAAAGGGAAAGCTTCTCTTCCAAGTTTTGAGTCTAAGAACCTTTCTTTTTGGGTCTTTCCACTGTCTCAAAATCACCTCCATTAGGGCCTGATGAACTGGGAATACCCTGGACTGAGGTTTTCCCAATCCCCTGTACATTTTATCCCGGAGGTTCTGGGATATCCTCAGAGACATAAATTGCCCTGAGTAACTGCCCCATGTCTTCCAAGGGAAAGTGGTGGCTACTAGCTCTAGGACTGTCACTATCCTGGCTATCAGAATCGGTGTTTTCCCCCTCCTCTAATGAGTCTTCCTCCGACTCCTCTGGGTCCTCAAACTCCTCAACTCCAGAAGTGACAGAGGATGGTGGTCTCTGCAAGGTTTTCTGACCCCTGTCTGAGATACCTTCCTGAGAAGAAGTGCCTTCTCTAGAGCACAGGATTTCTCTGTCATCCGACCTTGGCACTTCCTTAGGTGCTATAACTGTCTTGAGAGATTGGAGGGTAGAAAGCATCTGTACTGTAAGGAAGTCCTTCATAACCTGTGAGGTTTCCTTACTTGACAATTTATGTATGCACCTATAACAAAAAGGTTTAACATGGTCTTGTGGGAGCTTTTCATTACAGTTCCCACACCTTTTTGTTCTGGGGGGAGGGGGGTTTTACCCCTAGCCTTGTGAACCCCTTGAGCAAAAAGACAGAACACCACTTAAATAGTTTTCAAGTCCTTTTTCCTGTGCCCTCCATGGTGTGAGTAAGACCCCTCTTACCCCACCACCCTCCAAACGGAAGAGGACTCATCACCTGTTGCCACTTCCTGGGCTAAGGGTGCGACTGTGTCATCCTCTCTTTCCATACCAGCTCCTTGCCTGTTCCATACCAGGGGGCAATCCGGGAGGAAGAGAAAAGAACACTGTGAGGCCTCTGCCTGTCTCTCCGGAGTCTTGTGGTGTCTGCTTCTCAGACGCCGGTGATGGGTGTCATTTTGTTGGAGGACCAGCCTCGGAAGGGGGATTTGGCCTCTAGCGTTTCTGGATCCACCATTTTGGCGTGGACCGAAAGTGACGACGCCCGGAAACGGCACCATCTTGCTCCACCTGGCCAGAATGCTTACTCCTAACACAGGAGTATTACAGCTTTCATCATAGGAAGAGAGACCTCCAACAGCCCTGCCCAGCACCAATGGACACCCTGGGCCAATGTCCTCTACCCCTTCAGCGGCCTGTACTCCGGCACGAGCTCCGGTTTCTTCAGCACCCCTGTACCCGACTGGGTGGCATGAGGTATGTGCTCACAGGAGTTCCAGGATACCCCTCTGTACCCGGGAGGCTCCTTGCCAGGGAAGAACGTCTACCCCGGCCATTGGGGACTAGGCCCTGGCTGGACCCGCAGCCCTCCCCGGCTTTGGTGTCCAGCTCCCGGGGGGGGACAATCCACTACTAGCTTCAGGTCTATAAAAAAAACAACAAAGTTTTGCTGCCGGGAAACACAATCAAAAACTGAGGTGCAGGGGAAAGGGAGGGACCTTTTAACCTCGTATGTTAATTGTGTTTTCTGTCAGGTGGACCAGTCATCTCTTATGCCGTCCTGGAAGATGACTAGAGAAATAATTTTAAACCCCTTTTACGCTGACTGTACGCAAATATGCATTCTTCACTTGAAGGGTGATGCCTGCGGTTGTCTTTCTTGGGATACCAACCGATGCGGCTAAAAGCCCCCCCCCCCCCCCGGCAACTTCTGCAGCTCACCCGAGCAACCCGAGCAACCAGCCGATATGTCTGCCGGCTGGCAGAAGACCCGAATAAAGCCAGAATCGGCTTTGATCGGGTCTCCGATCTAGTAACCCAGAATAGTTGTCATGACATCATTTCTGGTTTACTCGGCTGCCAATGGCGCCGATTTTAAAAAATCCCTAGTATTCCAAAATGCAGTTTTTGTCATTTTGAATACTTTTAAGTGCAAAGGAGGGATTTGGGGTTTTAAAGACTCCCGATCACTCCATAAAGATTGGAGGGTGGAGCCACACTGAGGGAAGATTACTTAATCATGCAGGTGTGAGAGTGCAGGCCCTATGGCTGATACACAGACCAGGTAAGAGACAGACAGGGCATGAAAGTTTTACTGCAGATTCATGACATTAGGTTTGCAAAGCAGAGGAATTTTAAACCAGCGTGGTTTCTGATGTCTTCCGTCCATCCACTGCATCAAACCAAAAGATACAAAAAAATTTAAAAAAATCCATATGAAAATAAAAATTGAAAAATAAAGTAAAACCATAAAACAGAAAATTGCAACTGGGAAGCACCCACTCTGTAACAACCCTGGCCAGGAAATTTACACTGGATTTTATGGGAGCGATTGCAGTTCAAAGTGCTTGGACAAGGTGAGGTTCAGACAACTGGACTTAAAAATGTTTGCAGTGTAGCTGTTGTTGCAGCTCTAGATGACAGTTGATGCCAGCTGTGATCTGGAATGGCACTGTACAGCCACTGTAAAATATTCGTGGCTATTGTCTCTCCAAAAAACCTGACTCATCTTTCTCTTTTTCTTGCAACCTAACCAAGCTGCTTTAGCCTAGCCAAGCCTAACCAATGAGCAATATCTGTGGCTATTGTCTCTCAGTTATTACCCTGTAAATTGTCATGAAAGACAAAATTGGCCTTGTCTCTTTGTATTTGCTTCCTATTCAAGTACTCGTGTGAAACCCATATTTTGCAAATTTTAGCAATAACTGATGATTTGGGGATGAGAGGGTTTTAAAGTGTTTTTATGCACTCTGTTTTGGCATTTAATGGAAAGAGTTCTATGGCCACAACATACTCTTTTATTTTATACCTCAGCATTGTAATAGCAACACAAACACGTTGTGTTTGATAATTCGATCTAAGTCTACTAGAAAACTTTCTCATGTTATTAATGCTGCCTGTCTGCTGGCCATCCATTTCGACAACCTCCTGGATTTCATGCATGCTTTTCATCTTCTGCTCCTGCAAGCAGTGATTCCTGTATTGACTCCTCCTAAAACTCTTCCTCTCAGCACCACTGTAGTTCAGAAAGCAGGCTATGTGTATTCTGTGACACATCCATGTCTACTCACAGGGCATTGTGAATATGTGTCACAAAATTCAAGGAAGTAAAGGTGTGGGGATTTTCACAAAAGTCAAAAGTTACAAACTTCAAGATCATTCTGAATAAAAGAAGTGGGCTAGAAATAATTGAAACGTGGAAATTATTATGTATGATTTTATCCTCTTCCCATCCGCTATACGTCATATGATGCTGTGGAATTTGAGTAGATATATCTGGATGATGCCTGCAGCTACAGGCATCATCTAGATATCTTTTTTAGCCAGCGATTTCCTACAATGTAAAAGCCATCTTATGGGCTTACTAGTTTGCTTTTACAGGCAATGTCCCCTTCTCCTGCTGCCCATCGGCACCTCTCTGGGATTTCCTGTGCGATCGGGAAGCCGGAGATCTGATCCAGCGGTGGCGCCGGGTTACTACAGAGCTGGCCGAGGACTGGATGGTCCCTAGCCATCTGTATGACCCTGGGAGACCAGAAGCATTGTCATGACGTCACTTTTTGCTCTGGCAGATGTAAACCCTTTTTCCCCAGAAAACAGAGATCAATGTTTTTTTTTATCTCATGCTTTCCACGGTAAAGGCGATAACTGGGATCTCACCATAAAGAGGACCTGCCATGCCCTATTTCTATCACAAGATATGTTTACATTTTGCATTAAAGTTCATTAAAGTATATTTTTTTCCAAATAAATTGACCATACATACTCTTTAAACTTAGGAAAGGAGCTATTGAACTGTTTTGCAAATTGGTACAGTTTTGAGAACTTTAACTTATTTAATTTTTCTTTCTTGTTTTGTTTTTTAGGGAAGCAAACTTTCTTGTTCTCTGGATCTGTTGTAGCTGCTATCTTCACAGTTAAGTTCAGGTCCACTGAACAAAAACTCAAGCATTGCAGCTAAACCTATATAAGAAGTCATCTTTTTTAAGTTGAAATGAATCAGAGGGTTCTTCCACTGTATTTAAGCCAAGCTAAATGTAAGTTATAAAATTATATAGATATCCAGAATCTGTGATACCAGAACACCATGTAGTTGGTGCTGTCTGTGTTCCATAATACCACATGCAGATTAAATTCATTTTCCAAGCATGTAACTTAAAGAGTGTATTATATTTTTTTTCATTTCAACCACCGTGTTAATATTTTTAGCTTTGTTAATTGTTCCTTATGGCAGTGCCCAGCTCCTCAAGCCCATTTTTTTGTCAATAGCTTACCTGTTATTTGAAAATGGACAGATTTAGTGTTAAGATTGCCCCTCTCCAAAGACTTCAGGGAAGTTCTATGTTACCATAAAAAAAGAAGCTGCACTATATAGTTATAGTGAGCAAAGAATAAAGTGACTTATAAGTGATATATCTGGATAAATGGAGAAATGAAAACTCCGTATAACCCACTAATACATAAATATTATACGTAATCACAAGTGAAATGTGCAAAAAATAATTAATGAAAAACAAATGAAAATTGCAAAAGTCCTCCAAAAAGATCCAATCCACTCCAATGGGCTATTAAAAAGAAACTCCACTGAATATACAGTTCATAATGGTATTTGAAGTGATGATTCCTCAACACTATTCAGTAATGACATGCAACCACAACACCAAAGAAGATGTGACAGGGTGCAACAGGAAAGTTCCTCCACCAGTAATAATACTGCCGCTTACCAGCTTGTTAGATCTCTTGTTTAAGGAGATCACAAGTAAAACAAAAAAGTGTAGCGCTATGAACCCCAAAACAAATTAAAAATGAATCGTAAGTTAAGTATGTGTGAACAGTATGTGAAAACAATATCACCACCTTAAAATGTATCTGTAGGATACAAAGATAGAACTTATAAAAATATAATATAATATATAATATTGTGCTATGAATCAGAACAACATTAAATATGTATATGTGAACAGTATGTGAAAATGTATCACCACCTTAACCACTTGAGCCCCGGACCATTATGCTGCCTAAGGACCAGAGGTCTTTTTCCAATTTGGCACTGCGTCGCTTTAACTGCTAATTGCGCGGTCATGCAATGCTGTACCCAAACGAAATTTGCGTCCTTTTCTTCCCACAAATAGAGCTTTCTTTTGATGGTATTTGATCACCTCTGCAGTTTTTATTTTTTGCGCTATAAACGGAAAAAGACCGAAAATTTTGAAAAAAAATGATATTTTCTACTTTTTGTTATAAAAAAAATCCAATAAACTCAATTTTAGTCATACATTTAGGCCAAAATGTATTCGGCCACATGTCTTTGGTAAAAAAAAATGTCAATAAGCGTATATTTATTGGTTTGCGCAAAAGTTATAGCGTCTACAAACTAGGGTACATTTTCTGTAATTTACACAGCTTTTAGTTTATGACTGCCTATGTCATTTCTTGAGGTGCTAAAATGGCAGGGCAGTACAAAACCCCCCCAAATGACCCCATTTTGGAAAGTAGACACCCCAAGGAAATTGCTGAGAGGCATGTTGAACCCATTGAATATTTATTTTTTTTGTCCCAAGTGATTGAATAATGACAAAAAAAATATATATATATATTTACAAAAAGTTGTCTCTAAATGATATATTGCTCACACAGGCCATGGGTCTATGTGGAATTTCACCCCAAAATACATTCTGCTGCTTCTCCTGAGTATGGGGATACCACATGTGTGGGACTTTTTGGGAGCCTAGCCGCGTACGGGGCCCCGAAAACCAATCACCGCCTTCAGGATTTCTAAGGGTGTAAATTTATGATTTCACTCTTCACTGCCTATCACAGTTTCGGAGGCCATGGAATGCCCAGGTGGCACAACCCCCCCCCAAATGACCCCATTTTGGAAAGTAGACACCCCAAGCTATTTGCTGAGAGGCATATTGAGTCCATGGAATATTTTATATTTTGACACAAGTTGCGGGAAAGTGACACATTTTTTTAATTTTTTTTATTTTTTTGCACAAAGTTGTCACTAAATGATATATTGCTCACACAGGCCATGGGCATATGTGGAATTGCACCCCAAAATACATTTAGCTACTTCTCCTGAGTATGGGGATACCACATGTGTGGGACTTTTTGGGAGCCTAGCCGTGCACAGGACCCGAAAACCAATCACCGCCTTCAGGATTTCTAAGGGTGAAAATTTTCGATTTCACTCTTCACTGCCTATCACAGTTTCGGAGGCCATGGAATGCCCAGGTGGCACAAAACCACCCCAAATGACCCCATTTTGGAAAGTAGACACCCCAAGCTATTTGCTGAGAGGCATGGTGAGTATTTTGCAGCTCTCATTTGTTTTTGAAAATGAAGAAAGACAAGAAAAAACTTTTTTTTTTTCTTTTTTCAATTTTCAAAACTTTGTGACAAAAAGTGAGGTCTGCAAAATACTCACTATACCTCTCAGCAAATAGCTTTGGGAGTCTACTTTCCAAAATGGGGTCATTTGGGGGGGTTTTGTGCCACCTGGGCATTCCATGGCCTCCGAAACAGTGATAGGCAGTCAAGAGAGAAATCAAAAATTCACGCCCTTAGAAAGCCTGAAGGCGGTGCTTGATTTTCGGGGTTCCGTACGCGGCTAGGCTCCCAAAAAGTCTCACACATGTGGTATCCCCGTACTCAGGAGAAGCAGCAGAATGTATTTTGGGGTGTAATTTCACATATTCCCATGGCATGTTTGAGCAATATATCATTTAGTGACAATTTTGTGCAAAAAAAAAAAAAAATTTGTCTCTTTCCCGCAACTTGTGTCGCAATATAAAATATTCCATGGACTCGACATGCCTTTCAGCAAATAGCTTGGGGTGTCTACTTTCCAAAATGGGGTAATTTGGGGGGGTTTTGAACTGTCCTGGCATTTTATGCACAACATTTAGAAGCTTATGTCTCACATCACCCACTCTTCTAACCACTTGAAGACAAAGCCCTTTCTGACACTTATTGTTTACATGAAAAAGTTTTTTTTTTTTTTGCAAGAAAATTACTTTGAACCCCCAAACATTATATATTTTTTTAAAGCAAATGCCCTACAGATTAAAATGGTGGGTGTTTCATTTTTTTTTCACACAGTATTTGCACAGCGATTTTTCAAACGCATTTTTTGGGGGAAAAACACACTTTTTTAAATTTTAATGCACTAAAACACACTATATTGCCCAAATGTTTGATGAAATAAAAAAGATGATCTTAGGCCGAGTACATGGATACCAAACATGACATGCTTTAAAATTGCGCACAAACGTGCAGTGGCGACAAAATAAATACATTTTTAAAAGCCTTTAAAAGCCTTTACAGGTTACCACTTTAGATTTACAGAGGAGGTCTACTGCAAAAATTACTGCCCTCGATCTAACCTTCGTGGTGATACCTCACATGCATGGTGCAATTGCTGTTTACGTTTGACGACAGACCGCCACTTGCGTTCGCTTAGCGCGAGAGCAGGGGGCGACAGGGGTGCTTTTTTTTTTTTTATTATTTATTTATTATTTTTTTGCTTTTTTATCTTATTTTTAAACTGTTCCTTTCATTTTTATTTTTTTTTAATCATTTTTATTGTTATCTCGGGGAATGTAAATATCCCCTATGATAGCAATAGGTAGTGACAGGTACTCTTTTTTGAAAAAATTGGGGTCTATTAGACCCTAGATCTCTCCTCTACCCTCAAAGCATCTGACCACACCAAGATCGGTGTGATAAAATGCTTCCCCAATTTTCCAATGGCGCTATTTACATCCGGCGAAATCTAAGTCATAAAATGCTCGTAGTTTCTGGTTTCTTAGGCCATAGAGATGTTTGGAGCCACTCCTGTCTCTGATCAGCTCTATGGTCAGCTGGCTGAATCACCGGCTGCATTTTCAGGTTCCCTGTTGAGACAGGAGAGCCAGAGAAAAACACAGAAGACGGTGGGGGGGGCATTCCCTCCCACGGCTTGTAAAAGCAGTCTAGAGGCTAATTAGCCGCTAGGATTGCTTTTACATGAAAGCCGACCGCTGGCTGAAAAGAATGATACCAAGATGATACCTAAACCTGCAGGCATCATTCTGGTATAACCTCTCAAATTTGTGAATGGCGTACCTGAAGACAAAAAAATGGTTAACAATAAAGCACAGTAAACGGTAAAGTATAAAAAATTGCATACCTGAAAAGCAAACATGATAAAACATAATAACAATAAAACATTGCAGAATAGAATACAGTAAAAAGAGCAGAACAATAGAGAGAATAGAGAGAGAGAGAACAATAAAACGACAACTATTTTTTTTTATTTTATATATTTATTTATTTATTTTTTACACTTTTTTTGTAACTAACTTTTATAACTGTAACCGGTTCCAGGTTCGGGTCTCTCAAAATGCGATGGCATCTTGGGAGACCCTGTGTTAGTGTGCCTAGTCTGTGGAATGCTGTATCCTACGCTAATACTCAACTAGTGCATGGTAGCGTTCAAAACATTCACCAATGCAAAGACCAGGATTGTCAGGACAGGAGGGACAATAATAGCGAGTGTCACGCCTATATCCGCGCTTGCTGCAGACACAACATCTTTTTTGGGGGGGTTCGCTGGGTAGGGGTACTCGGGAGGACATAAAGAAAATGCCTCTAATGCAGCCGACTGCATTTGGTTGGGGATGTGAATGGGGGAAGTACGGGCGCTGCAGAAGCGGTGGGTTCCCAATTAGAATTGGCGAATGCAGCAGGAAGGGCATTATGGGCACGACGGGCCTGTGTTTGTCTTTTTGGTGGCAGCGGGACACTACTTGTGCTTGCCACCTCACCAGCTTGAACTGCACTTATGGGACTCGCCACGTCACCAAGTGTTACTGCAGTGCTGGTTTGACTACGACCGGGGTGTACTAGGCCGCTGGCGCTTGCCAGTTCAATAAAAAGCTACCAAAAAACTGTTAGCGATCGCAGGGATCAGGCCTGACTCTGTGAACGCTGCAGTTATGCGTTTAGTCTTTTGTAAGTGACAGTGATCGATCAATACTGCACTTGGGTGGGCTGGGCTGGGCTGGGCCGGGCGGAGGGGCAAAACGCAGGTGCTAGCAGGTATCTGTGCTGATCCCGCTAACACTGCGTTTTTGGGAACCCTAAACTGCTGGGGACGCTAGTATTGATCTGATCGGATCAGATATTGATCCGTTCAGATACTATACCACTAAGGGTGGTGTACGGTGCGTGCGTGGGTGTTAGCGGTACTGGCGCTAATCTGACGCTGCCTGGGGCTGGTGCTTGCCAGTTCACCAAAATACTACCAAAAAAACTGTTAGCGATCGCAGGGATCAGGCCTGACTCTGCGAACGCTGCAGTTATGCGTTTAGTGTTTTGTAAGTGTCAGTGATCGATCGATACTGCACTTGGGTGGGCTGGGCTGGGCCGGGCGGAGGGGCAAAACGCAGGTGCTAGCAGGTATCTGGGCTGATTCCGCTAACACTGCGTTTTTGGGAACCCTAAACTGCTGGGGACGCCAGTATAGATCTGATCGGATAAGATATTGATCCGTACAGATACTATACCACTAAGGGTGGTGTACGGTGCGTGCGTGGGTGTTAGCGGTACTGGCGCTAATCTGACGCTGCCTGGGGCTGGTGCTTGCCAGTTCACCAAAATACTACCAAAAAAACTGTTAGCGATCGCAGGGATCAAGCCTGACTCTGCGAACGCTGCAGTTATGCGTTTAGTGTTTTGTAAGTGACAGTGATCGATTGATACTGCACTTGGGTGGGCTGGGCGGAGGGGCAAAACGCAGGTGCTAGCAGGTATCTGGGCTGATCCCGCTAACACTGCGTTTTTGGGAACCCTAAACTGCTGGGGACGCTAGTATAGATCTGATCGGATCAGATATTGTTCCGTACAGATACTATACCACTAAGGGAGGCGTATGCTGCGTGCGTGGGTGTTAGCGGTACTGGCGCTAATCTGACGCTGCCTGGGGCGACGCATATCACCGCCGGGCGATCAGGGGGCTAAACCTTTATTCGGTAATAAACGGCGGGTGCCCTGACACTATAAAAAATAAACGAACTAACCAGCGTCACCCGTAACACTTATACGGTGATCAGTGGTGAAAGGGTTAACTAGGGGGCCATCAAGGGGTTAAAACATTTATTCGGTAGTATATGGGGGTCCCTGACGCTATAAAACGCTGACGGCCAACCTCAATATTTACGTCCCTAACTAGCGTCACCAGCGACACTAATACAGCGATCAGAAAAATTATCGCTTAGTGACACTGGTGACAGGGGGTGATCAAGGGGTTAAAACTTTATTAGGGGGGTTAGGGGGGTACCCTAGACCTAAAGGGGGGTAACAGTAACTGTCCCAACACTGTAACTGTCACAAACTGACACTATGCAGTAATCAGAAAAAAAAAAAAAAACTGCTTGGTGTCAGTTTGTGACAGGGGGGGGGTGATCGGGGGGGGATCGGGGGGCGATCGGGGGGGGGGGATCGGGGTGTGTAGTGTGCCTGGCATGTTCTACTGTGTGTAGTAGTGTGTTGTGCACTCACAGTGATGTCTTATCTCCTCGGGCCGGAACGGAAATTACCGAGCCGAGGAGAGATGACATCATTTCCTTTGCTGCTGTTTAGCATACAGCAGCAAAGGAATGATTCGATTGGCCGGCGGCGATCGCGAGGGGGGGCCATGAACGGATGGTCTCCCCCTCACCTCTGATCGCCGCTGGACAAAAGACGACCACCGATCGGACCCCCCACCCGCGGAAGGCAAATCACGTACATGTACGTGATTTTGCCTGTCTGTGCCACCTTGCCGACGTACATCGGCGTGAGGCGGTCGTCAAGTGGTTAAGATGTATCCATAGGATACAAAATAAAACATAGAAATATAATAATGTGCTATAAATCAAAACAATAATAAATATACCAAAAACTTGTGAAAATATTAATTATTAATATGGATATTAATATTAAAAATAAATGAAATAAACTTAGAAGACCATAAAAAGTCCAATAGGTCTAGCACCATAAAAAGTTAATGGATAAAGATGTTCTAAAATACAAAAGTCCACAATGTTAATGACTTGAAAAGACATACGTCATACAAGTCAGAAAGGCTTAGTGACCAACCGGTCTGGATAATACGTCTCTTCAGATGTCCTCAATATGTAGCAGAAGGGAAAATGGCAATACGACTTCCGTAAAATCCATAAACATTCCAATGAAAGCCATACGAGTGTTCATATGCCATGCCAGAAGTGAAAAAAACTCACATAGCGTGATAACGTTTAAACACTGGTTTATTAAAATAATGTAAATAAACTCACATGTTAGAAGATCATAAAAAGCTTGAGTAACAAGTAGCGGTAATCATGAGGGGTCCACCCGACATGTTTTAGCTAAGGAGCCGCCATCTGAACCCAGATGACGGCTCCTTAGCTGAAACATGTCGGGTGGACCCCTCATGATTACCGCTGACTTGTATGACGTATGTCTTTTCAAGTCATTAAGTTCCAGTAAGCCTCTTGATGCCTCCGGTGACGGCCCCTGCACCACTTATAGATCTTTTGTTCACACGTGGTTTTTCTACAGTTTACTCACCTGCCAGATCCAGTTGATCCTCTTTACTGTAAAATTTGGGGAGTTATTGATCTATCATTTTCAGTTTAATTTAAAACTCCATAGACCCCTGGTGGTGGTTTTTCCTTCACCTTTTTTCTACAATCAACATTGTGGACTTTTGTATTTTAGAACATCTTTATCCATGAACTTTTTATGGTGCTAGACCTATTGGACTTTTTATGGTCTTCTAAGTTTATTTCATTTATTTTTAATATTGATATCCATATTAATAATTAATATTTTTCACAAGTTTTTGGTATATGTAATATTGTTTTGATTTATAGCACATTATTATATTTCTATGTTTTATTTTGTATCCTATGGATACATCTTAAGGTGGTGATACATTTTCACATACTGTTCACATATACATATTTAATGTTGTTCTGATTCATAGCACAATATTATATATTATATTATATTTTTATAATTTCTATCTTTGTATCCTACAGATACATTTTAAGGTGGTGATATTGTTTTGGGGTTCATAGCGCTACACTTTTTTGTTTTATTGTCTTTTACCTTGAGTCTATAAGTGTGTTGGCTGCTATTCATCCCATTTTTTAGCGCAACGCTGTATCTAACTTTCCTTTTTTAAGGAGATCGCAAGTGCCTGTGGCTTTTATCCCCAGCCCCGGGTCTTTGTGCTTGGATAGTTAGATGTTCCCAGACTCTCTGCTTAGGGTATCCTCTGTACAACTGATGTTTGCTCATTCCCCATGAATATTCAAGGGCTTTCACACTGAAGTGGTGCGCTGGCAGGAGAAGAAAAAATCTCCTGCAAGCCGCATCTTTGGAGCGGTGAAGGAGTGTTGTATTCACCGCTCCTTCACCGCTCCTGCCCATTGAAATCAATGGGACAGCGCGGCTATACCGCGGTAATACCGCGGCTATAGACGCGCTATACGAGGGGTTTTAACCCTTTTTTGGCCGCCAGCGGGGGGTTAAAACCGCACCGCTAGCGGCCGAATACCGTGGTAAAACAGCGCTAAAAATAGCGCTGTTTTACCGCCGACGCCCCCTACCGCCCCAGTGTGAAAGGGGCCTAAATCTGAAAATTATTGCAAGGAGTAGAAGCTAGCTGCTTATGACTTCATTCACTAATCATATTTGAACCTAGGGACCTCGTCTCTAAGCCCTCGTTCACACTGAGGGCGGGTTTGAAATTGTGCGAGTTCACCTGAACTCGCACGATTTCAAACCCACATTACATTGCAAGTTTGGGGGCGATTTGAAAGACATCTGTGTGGGTTCATGCACAGATGTCTATTGAAGTCGTCAAAAGTAGTGCAGGAACTAAGTTGGCGTCGCACCAATTGGGACAGTGCTGTTTGCGGCAATAGGCTGCGATTTAGCATGCGATTTGACATGTCAAATCGTTCTGATGTGAACGGGGCTTAACATGTGATTGGCTTATTTGATTAGCTGTTGCAGGGATCTTTCACCAGTTTTATTTGTATATCAGTTGCCTTTTAAAGCTTATCCAAACCCAAGGACAAAAATGCATATTTTGCAGCTTATCAGTCCTTCAGTCCTTTTATGTAGTGGCTGCATTAGTGTCCTTTGTTTAGGCTGTATTTTTTTTTTTAAATCAGAAAAGAAAGTTTATTTTTTTGACTTTCACATTACATAATATATGACAGTTGATGTACTACAATATAATGGGAATATGGAACATACATCTTCAACAACACATCATCGGGTATTACAGGATATCAATGACCTTAAGAATGCGTTTTCATATTACATTGTCATAGCCATATATATATAAAGAAAAAAAAAAGAGCAAAGAGAAGAATATAGATGGGTAAGAACAGAAACAAAGAAAAAACATTTAAACAAAACAAAGCTCTTCTCGTTTTTTTTTTCCCTCTCCCTTCTTCCCCTCCTCCCCTCTTTTTGCCCCCTTCTCACCCAAGTTTCCCCAATACCCTAAGGGCATAGGGTAGCAAATCCACATGAAAGCCGCCTCAGCCCACCATGGAGTGGTGCCCCCCCTGGAATCACACATTTTCTTTTTGCCAAGTAATTAATTACCTCCTTACCAATGCAGTTAAAATCTTACATTTGTAATAGCCTATCTTTAATCAGCTGATGTGGTGCCAAACCCGGAACATCTAGCCATGCCTGCCACAATGAGTAGAACTTACGTGGGGCTTTTCTGTGTTGGTATGTTAGTTTCTCCCTGATTAGTAATTTGTTCACCTGTTGCACCCATTGTTTTCCAGTGGGTACTCTGGGAGTGATCCATAGTTGAGCAATGAGTTTACGTGCAATGTATAATAGTCTAAGGAACGCTGTATGTGCCGAAGGGGTTAAAGCCTCCTCATCCAATGCTCCTAATAAACACACTACTGGCTCTCGTGGAATATTGAACATATAAACCTGTGATATTATGTCTAGGACTTCCTTCCAGTACCGAAAGAGTTTGGGGCATCTCCATATCATATGGAGTAGGTCCCCGTGGGCACCCTCACATTTCGGACATAATGGAGTCTCTCTAATCCCCCATTTGTGCAGCCTAACTGGAGTCCTGTAAACCCTGTGCAGCAGATATAAATGCGATAGCTTTTGGGATGCGGACACCGAGACTAAGGGTGCAGAGGATAGACACAGGTTCCACGTCTCCCCATCTATGTTCCCTATATCCTCCTCCCAGCCTCGCCGACAGGGAAGACCAGATGGGTCCTGCATGGCATTAAGAAGTATGTTATATGCTCTGGAAATCATTCCTTTCTTATCGTCCTCCATGAAGATCCCCTGTATCAGCGTATGGTCAGTCCGATGTAATGGAGTACGTTGCGATTGCGTTTGTATCGCATGTCGCAACTGTAGATATTTGAAAAAATTGGTTCGTGGGATATTAAATTCCCCCTGCATTTCCATGAAGGATTTAAAATTTGGACCATTATACAATTGAGACAGGTATTGGATTCCTAACAGTTCCCAGTTTCTAAATCCTTTTAATTTTAATAACTCTTTATAGTTGGTATTATGCCATATTGGTGTGTGCGCTATGAAACCTCTGATCCCCACTATTTTTTTCGTGTGAGCCCACAATGTTTTAAGCATTCTCACTGTAGGGGCTTCAGGGTCAAGGTGCATGTAGCCAGCCTCCAGGCACTCCAGAGCCGTCACACTCTCATCCTGTAAAGCTAGCAGTCTGCGGATAGGGTCCGCTAGATCTGCCACCCCCCAGCCCCCAAGTTGCTGGAGCTGGGATGCTAGGTAATAGGCCCTGGAGTGAGGAACTGCCAACCCGCCTTCATCCTTTCTATACTGCAGTGTCTTTAAGCTAATCCTTGCTGTCTTTTTGCTCCAAATCAATTCCCTGAATTGGGAGTCTATCCTGTCAAACCACTTTCTAGGGATCCAAACCGGGGAGTTGTTAAATATATATAAGAGCTGCGGTGCCCATATCATTTTTATCAAATTAATTCTTCCTACCACTGAGAGTGGTAATTTGCACCAGGACGTGCATTTTTCACGGAATTTACTAAGCAAAGGGACTAGGTTGAGATTTATATATTGGGATGGGTTTGGGGATATCTGTATACCTAAGTAACGAAAGGTTGGTACTATTTGTATCATCTCAGCTCCCTGTGGTAATGGTTCAGTTATGGGATCTACCAGCATCAGCACTGACTTATTCCAGTTAATGGAAAAGCCTGACAGGTTTCCGAATTCTTTAATGAGGGACATAACATGCTTTAATGTATCCTGTGTATCACCCAAGCACAGTAAAGTATCATCCGCATACATGGAGACAATATCTGTACCCGTATTTCGTTTGAATCCCGTTATGTTTGGGTCCCCCCTTATCTTTGCTGCCAGAGGTTCCAGGGCCAAGGCAAACAGCAGGGGCGACAAAGGGCAACCCTGCCTAGTGCCTCGAAACAAGGAAAATGGTTCTGACAGTTCTCCATTAATCCTGATCCTAGCTGAGGGCGCTGCGTATAACAGTTGGACCCATTTAATAAATGTTGCCCCCAAGCCCATATGCTCAAGTACCTTCCACAGGTAAGGCCACTCGACGCTGTCGAAGGCCTTAGCTGCGTCCAGCGAAAATATTGCTCTGTTGCCAGGGTTATCCACAGGGATCTGCAGGTTCAGAAAGAGCCTTCTAATATTTTGGGCCGTGGATCTAGTTGGAATGAATCCTGATTGGTCCCTATGCACCAGTTTGTGTACAACCTTAGCTAGTCTGGTTGCTAATATCCTAGCCAACAGTTTCACATCCGCTGTAAGCAAGGATATAGGTCTATATGAGTCTGGGGATGTTGCATTCTTGTCTGGTTTCAACAGTACGATAATAATCGCTTCATTCATGGAATCAGGAAGTTTACCTTCCCTCAATCCTTCATTGTATACTTTTAACAATTCGGGGAGCAATGTATCTGCATATCGCTTATATACCTCGGATGGGAGACCATCTATTCCTGGAGATTTATTGTTATGCGACTGTGTTAGAGCAATAGACAATTCTTCCTCAGTCAGTTGCGCATTAAGCATATTAGCATCCGAGGCTGACAAGCGAGGCAGCTCACACCGTCCTAAAAAATCATCTATCTGTTCCCCTGTGGGTTGTACCTGAGAGGTGTAAAGGGAGGCATAAAATGACTTAAAAGTTTGTAATATGTTTGTGGTCTGGTATTGAGGGGATCCCTGCTCGTCACAAACGGCCGAAATCAGAGAAGAGGGCCGCTGCGCACGCGCCATCACAGCTAGCATGTGCCCAGTTGCCTCACCCTCCTCAAAATGGCTCTGTTGTAGGAAAAAACGTTTGTTTTCGGCCAGCTGTAACGCCAATTGGGCGGACATGGACTGAGCTCCCAGCCATGCACTTTTTGTGTCTTCATTAGGGTCAGCTATAAATCTATCCTCAGTCTCAGTGACCTTTTCTCTTACCAGTGTTTCCCATGCCTTAGTGTCCGTTTTAATACGATTTATTGTTCTGATAAATTGGCCACGTAAATATGCTTTTGCTGCATCCCACACTATACTGCGTGTAGTACTACCCAGATTGTCCTTAAAAAAAAGTTGTAGTGAGACCCGTATGGGGTCCTGTTCCGGGAACAGTGAAAGCCAGAAAGGATTTAACTTCCACTCTGTCTTTTTCTCTGTGCCAGGAAGCAAAATAGTCACCCAAAATGAGGAGTGGTCTGAAATATGTCTGTCACTATAGTCTGACTCCGCTACCAATGGCAGCATTGCGAGATTGCCGAGACCTAAATCAATTCTGGACAGTCCCCCATGTGATGCTGAGTGGCATGAGAATTTTTTTGCGTGTGGATGACCTTGCCGCCATATGTCCGTCAGTCCGAGTTCCCCAAGCAACCTGGCAAAGGGTGTAAACCCCCCACCCCCCATCGGAATGTTAGTGGGAGCTGGAAGCTTATCCCATTGATACAGTAGGTAATTGTTAAAGTCTCCTAATGCTAGGAGCGGGGTATCAGGAAATTGAGCCATAAACCCTGCCAGACACCTGAGGACCCCCGCCGAAAACGGTGGCGGTATATATATTCCTGCTATAATACATGAAAAACCAAATATTTTACACAATAGGAACACATATCTCCCTCCTGGGTCTATAAGTTTACGTATGCATTTAAACTCTACATCCTGGCGGATCAGAATACTGACTCCTCTGGAGTATGCTGTATAAGTCGAGTGAAATTGAATATTATAGATGCGAGGGCTGAAACTGGGCGCCGGATCTGGAGAAAAATGCGTCTCCTGTAGGCACACGATTCCAGCCCCCACAGATTTAAGGTGTCTGAGAACCGCCACTTTTTTATTGGGTTGCTCAGTCCTCGAACGTTCCAGGACATAAATTTAAATTTAAATTTAACCGCCATAGGGAAGTCTATCCATCAATAAGAATAATAACCACACATTTGCCGCACAATCCCCCTCCAGTATTCGCGTTAGCTCAGTATATGGATATAAAGAAGCTGCATTTGCTAAGCCAATTTTACCACAAGTACATGTGAACACGCACAGGGTGACTTTACAGTTCGTGATGGGTTTGGTCCTTCGTGTAATTCCTGGTGGGCTAAAGCAACATCCAATGGTGTAGCGTAAGTCTTGTAAGAGACAAAAACAAAAAAAAAGAGAAGAGCAAACTGTTAGAGCCAACATGACTCCTGGCCGAACAGGCCTCCGAGTGTATAGTCTCCATAGCTTAGCCATGGATGGGGGAGGGCAGTGGAAACTCCCGTTAAGATAGTGGAGGGGGTTTCACCTCTGCATACTACGTGGGATGTACCGTGCGATTATGCTTCCAGTGTTCTCCTTTTGCAACCTGCCTTGACTAGGGGTAACCGAACAAAAAGAAAAAAAAGATACTCTAAACCTGCGATCAGTGTCTCCTGAAAAAAGAGAAGTCAATGAAAAATGGGGGGTCTCTCAGTTGACATCAGAAAAGACATTTTTTATGTTCAGACCGGTGCTTGACGTTGCGATTTGGCAGCCTTAATTGCACGTTCCTCTCGTTCCAGCCACTGTGCAGCCATATCCGGGCGATCAAAGAAATGTGTTGCTCCCAGGGCTGTTACCCTAAGGCGCGCAGGATATAGCATGGCATACTGAACACCCAGATCCCGGAGCCTCCTTTTCACCTCAATAAATTTAGCACAATGTTTTTGCAGCTCTGCAGAGAAATCTGGAAACAGAGAGATCTTGGAGTTGTCGATGGCCAGGCTGCCACTCATGGTTCTAGCCTTAGACAGGATAGCGTCTCTATCTTTGTAATTAAGTAGCTTGAAAAGAAATGGACGTGGGTGATTACCCGGTGGCAGGGGACGTGCTGGCACCCTATGCGCTCTCTCCACAGCAAAAAGTGGAGAGAAGGCCTCCTTGCCAAAGGTAGTTATCAGCCATTGCTCAATGAATGAGACAGGATCCTTGCCCTCAGCCCGCTCAGGAATACCTATAGCACGTAAATTATTATGTCTCATGCGATTTTCTAGGTCGTCTAAACATGCCGCATGCTGATCTGTGAGGTGACAATTATATTGTAAGTCTCTTTTCATGGGGGTCATTTCATCTTCCATTGTGCTTATTCTGCCCTCTATGGCGGAGGTGCGCTCCCTCAGCTTTTGCATATCATGGCGCACAAACGATATTTCAGCTTTCACCCCCTTAAGTTCATCAGCCATAGCAGTGATGGACATATTACATGATGTCACTGCCGACAATATATCCCTTAAAGTGGGTTCTGTCTCATCTGTAACTGGTGATGCATTCTGCCTCCCTGTGAACACATCTCTGGGGGTACTCACTGTGTCCCAGGCCTGAGATAATCCATCGACATCTTCCAGTGGGGCTGTGTCATCCGTTTCAGACTGGCCTCCCACAGCTTCTCCTTGAGCCGATGAGGATGTCTGAGGGTCCTTGGGTAATTTACCTCCATATAGGAGTTTCTGTGCGGCCTCCTTATATTTCTCTTTGGAAGATCTCTGTGCCCAGGCGCCATCTTGGCTGAGTTCCTCCATGAGGCTTCTGGCTTCTTTACTTTTCCCCCTTGTCATGACAGGATTCATGCAGGTAAAGCAGCGGTAAGGTTCGCGATCGTATCCTGATCAGTTCCGATCCACAGGGGGGTCCGATATGGACCTGCAACAATGTTCTATAGGATGTTTTGTCCGGATTCTTGGCGGAGCAGGAGAGAGATGCGACCGTCTACATCTGCCGCTAAGCCACGCCCCGTTTAGGCTGTATTTACTTTATTTCCATCTCATAATTCTGCCGGTAACACACTTCTTGTCCTAGGGTGACAACACTTACTCATTGTACTATATATGGAAGAACAGCATTGTCACCCTAGAACAGAACTACAGAACACATCTCCCTCTCCTCATCTCCATAACATAGAACAACATGAATGGAACAATGCTAATAGCAGTGCAGCAGAGCCAGAGAACACAGGTTGTAATCAATGAATGAGATTGATCAACAGGTGGTTTTTTTTTCACTTATCAAACATATATAACAAAATACTTTTGATGGAATACAAAACAGACCATCATGGAGCAAACAACAGAGGTTCATTGTTATGGTTTGCATACACTTTAATGATAATAGTCTATGCTGACTACTCATGCACTACTGATGACATTTGTTCATGAGGTCAGCTTGGTGATGTATGTCAGTGTTTCTCAACTCCAGTCCTCAAGGCACACCAACAGGTCATGTTTTCAGGATTTCCACTATTTTGCACAGGTGATTTGATCAGTTTCAATGCCTTAGTAATTACCACAGCCGTTTCATCTGATGGAAATCCTGAAAACATGACCTGTTGGTGCGCCTTGAGGACTGGAGTTGAGAAACACTGATGTATGTGACACAACAGCTGTCACTTGATTAAAGATGCCCCATGGATCCTTTTACACAAATGTGAATCTCTGTCTCTAAAGATTTGACTGTAAGTCCCTTTCCATTAAAGTGTTACTAAACCCATAACAGTAAAATCAGTCAGTATATGCACTAAAGCATGCTTGGTATACTCACTGTGGAACCTAAGGGGTTAATCCTCTACATTGTGTATAAAGGCTGTGGGATCCTGTCTCCTCTGAGCCTCCTCTTCTTCCACGCACTCCAATCTATCTCCTGATAAAACAGAGGATAGGGGACAAGCTACACATGCTCAGTTTGTTGTGTAGTGCTAGAGAGTTTTTTTTTTTTCTTGGGACAGTGCATGTGATCAGCACAGGGCCAATCAGCACTATCCAGACAGAGGGCCATGGGTCCTGCATCTTTATAGAACAATCAGGGGAAAATGAAAACTCCTCCTACAAGCTTTAACCAGACACTGATACAAGTCACAAGACTGGTGCTGATGAAAAAGGGTAATTAGCAGTTTATTTTTACAAAAACTATTGCATTTCCATGTTCTGTGTACTGTTACAAAGTTACATAGTTAGTCAGGTTTAAAAAAGACACAAGTCCATCCAGGGCTTTTTTCAGCAGGAACATGGGGGAACGCAGTTCCGTCACCTCCAGCACTGACTGTATGTAATGGTAAGGGGTGCTGGCGTGTGCTGCATGGTCTATTTATGCTGGTTGCTGGGGGATCTATTCTAGATGGAGGGGATCTATTTTTGCAGGGGGGTCTATTGTTGCTGGTGGGGACCTATTGTTGCAGGGGCTGGGCCCTATATTACTTGGGGGTCAGTTATTGCTGAGAGAGATCTACTGTTGAGACATGGGTCTATTGTTGATCTGTTGTTGCTGCTGGGGCGGAGATTCTGCTTCGGGTGGGCCATTGTTGTTGGGGGGGGTCTATTGTTGCTGGAGGGGGCTCTATTGTTACTGGTTACAGTGGACCTATTTTACTACTTTTTCTGTTATCATTAACACATTCCATACAAATTACTCTTCAGCACAAAATACTCGGTTCTGTATTCTCTAAAAGGGCAGTATGGGAGGTGGGTAGAGGGTGGAACCAAGAAATGGTGCTCGGAGGTGGGTAGGGGGCGGAGAAAAGGAGGAATTCCTGCACCTTTTTCTCTGAGAAAAAAAGCCCTGAGTCCATCTAGTTCAACCAAAATAAAAAAATACCATGTACACAATCCTATACCCACAGTCGATCCAGAGGAAGGTGAAAACCCTCAGAAAAACATGATCCAATTTGCTACAGCAGGGGAAAAAAATCCTTCCTGAGGCAATTGGATGTTCCCTGGATCAACTTAAATGAAACAAAAATTGAAACCCAATATTTAAAAATTGTTAAAAGTGGGTAGAACAAAGTAGTGAAAGGGTGCAGGAGAGGACAGTGAAGGGAAAGTTAAGGGAGGGGAGGGGAGAGAACTGCGGCTCCATGCCCAGGAACCCATTTCTTGTGAATAGGTCTAGTTTGTGAGTGTCCTGGGGTCACCTGTCAGGTATCTAGTCCATGGATCCCATACTTTGTGAAACAACTTCATCTTATCTTGTGCTATAGCCGTTAACCTTTCATTCAACATAAGCCACGACATTTTGTGTTTAAGCTGGTCAAATGGCAGGGCAGCGGATCTCAACTTTCTGGCTATAGTTATTTTAGCTGAAATAAATATTAATGTAAGAAGTCGTCTTTGGACTCTGGAGGCTTCCACTATAATGCCACCCAGCAGTGTGTGTTTTGCTGATTTCGTCAGGTTAATCTGAGTAAGAGTATACATAAAAATTGTAAACCCTGATCCAAAATCTCCTGACCTTGGGGCTTGTCCACCATATGTGATAGGTGGATCCCACTTGGCCACATCCCCTAAAGCACTTAAAGGTGGCTCCGGGTACAAAGGTGGCCAGTCTAGCCAGTACCATATACCATCTCAATAAGACCTTATAGTTATCTTCGATAATAGAGGTATTGATGAGCGATAGAGATGCTGTTTCTGATATCATGTGCCATTCCTCTAGGTCAAGAGTTTCCTAAAAATCTTGTTCCCATTGGATCATGTAGCTCAGTTTCCTCAAAACAAATATCAATATTGTATATATAGCAGATATGTGACCACTAATGTTATCATATTGTCTACATAAATGTTCCATGGGAGTTAATGTCATTAAATCGCCCTTACGAGCTAGAGTTTGTACATAATGGTGCAGTTGAGTGTATCTATAGCATTCAGCAGATGGCATTTGGTATTTGTCTATCAAAGATCGTTCGGATAGCATACCTTTCTGGTCACAAAGATCGGCTGTTCATATTAGGCCCTTGTTGGTCCACCATTCGAATATATGGGGGGGTGAGGCCCAGGGTGAACTCTCTATTTTTCAATAGAGGTGCTAGTGGATTGTGAGGTGACTTTAATTTCTGAGTCCTTGAGAGTCTATCCCATATTTCTAACGAGAAGGAGAGAGTAGGACATAATATGAGCGGTCTTTCTTTCATTGGAAGCCCCATAATATGAGAGACTGGTTCAGGGCGACAATAATAGGATTCCATAGTCATCCATATTGCATGGGGTTGTTGGGAGTGAAACCTAGTAAGTTGGGCCAATTGGGCTGCGTAGAAGTATTTCTGTAAGTCAGGCAGGCCAAGTCCCCCTTTCTGTTTTGGAGTGTAAATTGTACCTTTGTTCACCCTAGGCCTCTTATCTCTACAGATAAACTAGAGTATTTTGCTTTGTTTGGAGGTCCTTTCGAGCCAATGTCACAGGTATGGCGCAAAATAAATACAGTACCCTCGGTAACACATTCATTTTTATTGAGTGTAGTCTGCCGAACCACGATGGGGGGTATATCTGCCATCTAGCTAGATCCTCAGTCAATCGTTTAAATAGGGCAGGGTGATTTCTTTTATATAACATTTGAATTGATGAGGTCAACTGTATGCCAAGGTATGGAAGAGCCTCAGGCTCCCATATAAATTGGTAGGACTGTTCGAGAGTTTTCTGAGTGGAACTCAGCAATGAGAGGTTCAATGCCCTGGATTTGCTATGGTTAATTTTTAACCCTGAGATATCAGAAAATGGTTGTAATATTTCATATAAGTTGGGGAGGGAAGTGATCGGTGATGACAGAGTCAGCAGTAGGTTGTCGGCAAAGAGTAGGCATTTATGTTCATAGTCTCCACAGGCGACCCCTCTGATATCTTGGCATGTGCGAATCATTATAGCTAGGGGCTCTATTGCTAGAGCGAATAACAGCGGGGATAATGGGCATCCCTGCCTAGTACCTCTCCTAATAGCAAGGGGTTGGGAAGAGTACCCTCTCAGCATTAATGATGTCGATGGGGTGTCATACAGCGTCCGAAGGAGGGCCAGAAAGCGCTCCCCAAATCCAAAGCGACGTAATACGTCAAACAGATAATCCCAGGATAGGAAATAAAACGCTTTCTGGATGTCCAATGAAAGCAGCATTCCCTATCTAGGTCCCTTGCAGTCCCAGTCAGACTGGACCGCTGAAATTAGGTCTGTTATCCTGTGGGTTTGATCTGATGTCTGTCGGTTTGGGACAAAACCAGCCTGGTCTGGGTGAATATAGTGTGGGAGGAAAGTATTTAATCGAAGGGCCAGTACTTTGGTTAATATTTTTAGGTCTGTATTTATTAAAGAAATCTGACGGTAATTGGCACAATCCTCGTGATCCTTCCTGGTTTCAGTATTACATTCAGGTAAGCTGCATTCCCGTGATTGGGTATTTTATTTCCCCGCCTAAGGTCATTAAAATAAGAGCATAAGTGGGGTGCAAGTATTTCTTGGTACTTTCTATAGTAGTGGCCGGAAAAGCCATCCGGCCCTGGGGCCTTAGAGGGATGGATGGTTTTGATTGCCATTTTAATCTCTAATTTTGTAAGATCCTTGTCCATCAGTTCCTTGTGGGCTTGTGCCAGTTTGGGCAGTTGGATTTCACGAAAGAACATTTCGGCCTTAGATGGCTCATATTTAGTCGGTGGGCTATACAGTCTAGCGTAAAATTTATGGAATTCCTTGAGAATTAGTTCAGGGTTTCGAGGCCTTTTTTAAGGCAATCTACTGAGCTGGCCAGAACCATCTCTGGAGGTAGTCTTTTCCACATTTTCAGAGCTCTTACTGTGAAGAAACCTTTCCATATTTGGAGATTAAATCTCTTTTCCTCTAGACTTAAAGCATGCCCCCTTGTCCTCTGTGATGACCTTATAGTGAATAACTCAACACCAAGTTCACTATATGGACAACTTATATATTTATACAGGTTGATCATATCCCCCCTTAATCTCCTCTTCTCAAGAGAGAATAAATTCAGTTCCTCCAATCTTTCCTCATAGCTGAGCTCCTCCACGTCTCTTATCAGTTTGGCTGCCCTTCTCTTCACTTTCTCAAGTTCCCTGATATCTTTTTTGAGAACTGGTGCCCAAAACTGAACTGCATATTCCAGATGAGGTCTTACTAATGATTTGTACGGGGGCAAAATTATATCTCTCTCTCTGGAGTCCATACCTCTCTTAATGCAAGAAAGGACTTTGCTCGCTTTGGAAACCACAGCTTGCCATTGCGTGCTATTATTAAGCTTATGATCTACCAGAACACCCAGGTCCTTCTCCACTATGGATTTCCCCAGCTGTACTCCCCCTAGTATGCATGATGCATGCATATTCATAGCCCCCAAGTGCATAACTTTACATTTATCAACATTAAACTTTATTTGCCACACAGTTGCCCAATGAAACAGTGTATTGAGGTTTGCTTGTAAGTTGGAGACATCCTGTAAGGACATTATTCCACTGCAAAGCTTGGTGTAATCTGCAAACACTGAAATGGTACTTTTAATCCCAGACCCTATATCATTTAAAAAGATATAAAAAAGTAAGGGTCCCAACACTGAACCTTGGGGTACACCACTGATAACCTTAGACCATTCAGATTATGAATCATTAACCACTACTATATTTATTCTGTCTTTTAGCCAGTTTTCCTTCTATTTACAAACTGATCTTTCTAAGCCTGTAGACTCTACCTTACACATTAGCCATGTGTGGAGAACTGTGTTGAACACTTTTGCAAAATTCAAGTACTGTAAACTACATCCACAGCCAACACCCTGTCCAAGATTTTACTTCACCTCTTTGTAAAAAGAAATCAGGTTTGTTTGACAACTTCTGTCTTTCCTAAATCCATGCTGTCTGTTACCGTATTTATCGGCGTATAACACGCGCCGGCGTATAACACGCACCCCAAGTTTAGGAGAGAATTTTAAGGAAAAAAACTTTTAGGAGGGAAGTTTAAGGAAAAGAAACTTACATTAAAATGCCCATCAATGCAGCCTCATCAGTGTTCATCTGCAGCCTTGTTAGTGTCATTGCAGCCTTTTCAGTGTCAGTGCAGCCTTGTCAGTGCAGCCTTGTCCCCAGTGCAGCCTTGTCAGTGCAGCCATGTCAGTGCAGCCATGTCAGTGCAGCCTTGTCCCCAGTGCAGCCTTGTCAATGCAGCCTTGTCCCCAGTGCAGCCTTGTCAATGCAGCCTTGTCCCCAGTGCAGCCTTATCAATGCAGCCTTGTCCCCAATGCAGCCTTGTCCCTGCAGCCTAGTGGCCATGCTCCATGCCTCCTGCCGCTGCCGCCGCCGCCGCCATACACATGTGAGTAGTTTTAAATATGGCGCCGCTGAGTTCGGAGAGACTCGGCGCCGGCGGAAGTGAACGAACGCCGCCGAGATACACATAGCCGAGGGTTCTCTGCTCTTTCCGGCGCTGCTCACAGTCCCGCCCAGTCCCGCCCTATGATGGACATAACACAGGTCCAATGGCGGGACTGGGCGTGACAGTGAGCGGCGCCGGAAAGAGCCGAATACACCCGACTATGTGTATCTCGGCTCTGTGATTTCGGGGGCGCTCGTTCAGCACTGCCGAGCCCCTCCGAAGTCCGCGGCGCCATATTTGAAACTACTCGCTATGTAAATGTCGGCGGCGATCGCCGACATTCACATAGCGATAGCGGGAATCGGCGTATAACACGCACCCACGACTTTCCCCTGATTTTAAGGGGGAAAAAGTGCGTGTTATACGCCGATAAATACGGTACTTAGAATATTTTTTTACAGCAAGAACTCATCTATGTGGTCTTTTATTAAACTCTCCAGTATCTTCCTGACTATAGAAGTTAAACAAACTGGTCTATAGTTACATGGTAAAGACTTTGATCCCTTTTTAAACATAGACACCACAATAGCCTGACTCCAATCCAGTGGTACCATTCCAGTCATTAACGAGTCCCTAGAAATAATGGCTTTGAAATGACAGAGCTCAATTCTTTTAGGATCCATGCTTGGATGTCATCTGGTACAGGTGCTTTATTCACCTTGATTCTGTCTAAATATTTCTGGACCAAATCACTTTTGAGCCATTGTGGATTATTTGGGGCTGTGTTAATACCATCCCCATTATAGACATGAGCTCCCCCATGCTCCTTTGTATACACAGAGCTGAAGAAAGTATTTAATACATTTGCCTTCTCTTTGTACCCAGTCACCCACTCCAGATTATTTTGTAAAGTGCTTACATGCTCAGACCTGACCTTTTTTTTTACTATTAATATATTTGAAGAATTTTTGGAAGTTTGTCCTACTATCTTTTGCAATCTCTCGTTCATTTTTAATTTTTGCGTCCTTGATATCCTTATTACATATTCTGTTATATTTGTAATATTTAAACGATAATGGTGTTCCTTAATTTTTATATTTTTTAAAAACTATTTTCTTATTATTTATAGCTTTTTTAACTTTGGCTGTGAGCCACATACTGTGGGAGACCAGATATAGTGAATGCAGGGTCCTGGGTTTAGTAACACTTTATGTCCAGAAATCTGTCATATTAACTGATATGGGCAGCATGCTTATGGAAGAAGTTATGTGTAAATGCATGCTACAGTAAAGAGATGCGCTGTCCAGCTGCTGAAGCTGCATGCTAAGCTTAATTTACTGTAACAACATCAGAATATATGGCTATACACTGCAAGTGATACATGTGAATTTATTTAATTGCAAAGTTTATATTAAGAACTATGCTGTCAGACAACAGACAAAAGATGCCCATGGCATTTATTGACATACTTGGGATTTTTTACAAAGATGTCATGGTAAAGGTAGTTGGCTTTTAGACAATGTTACCTAGAGATGTTAAAATTTATAGAATAATACTATATAAAAGCAATTCAAAAGGCTGCAACTTTTACATTTAGACAGCACATGCACTTTTCTGATTTACAGAGAATGCTTCATGCCACACCTTGCCTAATGAAGCTTACAATCTAGTTTTCTTAGTTTTCTTACCACTGTCAGACCACTGCCACTGCGGAACCAGCTCGGGTGGAAGCCAGTTAACCCTCCAACATTTTTAGATTGTAGGAAAAAACTCATACAGAAAGAAGTCCCTTAAAAAGCATTAACAAATTACAGTACAATCAAGATCACAGTGCTAAATCTCACATTAAAACTGTGAAAAAGTAATAAGAGTAACAAAGTTCAAATCTTAAAAGGATTTCTTAAAAGCTATTGGTATGATCTTTAAAGTGGTTGTAAATGCAAAAGATTGTTTAGCCCTAATGCATTCTCTGCAATATAGTAAAAGCTTCACAATAGCCCCCCCCCCCCCCTCCCCCTCCCTAGTCCTCTATCTACCCAGTGCTGTGGCTTCAGTTCTTCTTTCGCTTTCTATCTTCTTTAACAGTATTTTTATTCGAAAAATTCAAGCAATATCACATATAAACTATATTGTAGACGTTATAAAATAATTTATAAAATAAAAAAAATTGTAAGTAAAAGCTAACTAGTTTACAAATGTTATGCAGTAGGATATCAATACAGGATGTATAAGTATATCACGGTCATTACTTACAATTGGTCATTTATTTGCCATTCCTAATCCTTCAGGTGTTCATATCTCTTTCCCTTCTCTTACAAGCTTCACTAAGAGCCATTGGCTCCTGCTGCTGTTAGTCAAATCATGTGAAGAGGGAATGGAGGACAGGGGCTGAGCTTGGGATTGAGCCCACATGTCTGCCTCCATAACAGGATGCTTGCTATGGGGGGAAGACACAGAAGAAGAGGAGTCAAGATCCCTGGTGGGGGACCCCAGGTTCAGGGGCCACTCTATGCAATATTATTGTACAGAGCAGGTAATTATAACAGGTTTATTATTTTAAGGTTTATTATTTTAAGAAAAAAAAATAACATCTTTTACAACTACTTTAAAATCTTTCAACTTGGCAAATAAAAGCTGTTGGAAAATCCAGATGACCCAGTTGGAAATCAAGCTGCTTAACCACTTGCCGACCGCCTAACGATATACTGCGGCAGAATGGCATGGGCAGGCAAAATCACGTACCCCCCCCCCCGGTGCCCGATGCAGTTGGCATTGTTAGGGGAGCAATCCGTGCTGAGGGGGAGGCCACTCATTCGTGGCCACCCCCTCGCGATCGCTCCCAACGAATGACAATCTTCCTCTGCCTCTGTAATGTAAACAGAGGCAGAGGAAGTGATGTCATCTCTCCTCGTGTCGGTCTTTTCGTTCCAGCGCCAAGGAGAGAAGACATCCAAGTAAGTGCACCAACACTACACTAACAGTAGAACACACATTTCACCCCCCAGTGACCCCCCGATCACCCCCCAATCACCCCCCTGCACCCCCTGTCACAGTGACACTAATAGCAGTTTTTTTTCTGATTATTGCATTGGTGTCATTTTGTGACAGTTATAAGTGGTAGGGCAGTTAGTGATAGTCCCCTTTAGGTCTAGGGTACCCCCCTAACCCCCCAATAATGTTTTAACCCCTTGATCACCCCCCGTCACCAGTGTCACTAAGCGATCTTTTTTCTGATCGCTGTATTAGTGTCACAGGTGACGCTAGTTAGGGAGGTAAGCATTTAGGTTCACCGTCAGCGTTTTGTAGCGTCAGGGACCCCCATATACTGCCTAGTAAAGTTTTTAACCCCCTGATTGCCCCCTAGTTAACCCTTTCACCAGTGATCACTGTGTAACTGTTACGGGTGATGCTGGTTAGTTAGTTTGTTTTTTATAGTTTCAGGGCACTTATTCGGGGCATATTTTACCTAATAAAGGTTTAACTCCCTGATCGTCCCCAGCATTGATATAAGTTAGATTTTAGGGTCAGATAGGGTCTGCGTCGCCCCAGGCAGCGTCAGGTTAGTGCCAGTACCGATAACACTCACGCACGCAGCATACACCTCCTATAGTGGTATAGTATCTGAACAGATCAATATCTGATCCGATCAGATCAATACTGTCGTCCCCAGCAGTTTAGGGTTCCCAAAAACGCAGTGTTAGCGGGATCAGCCCAGATACCTGCTAGCACCTGCGTTTAGCCCCTCCGCCCAGCCCAGCCCACCCAAGTGCAGTATCGATCGATCACTGTCACTTACAAAACACTAAACACACATAACTGCAGCATTCACAGAGTCAGGCCTGATCCCTGCGATCGCTAACAGTTTTTTTGGTAGCATTTTGATACAGTTGCGAACAGTCAGGAGCTTTTTTACCTGTGAGTCTCACTAGTGTACCACTAAATTTAGAGCCCAAAATGGCAAATCGAAGGTACACTAGTGAAGAGACCTACACGTTTCTGAGAATGACAGATAGTGAAGAGGAATTCACTCATCTGTCAGAATATGACCCTGTAGAGGACAGCGGCTCCATGACAGATAGCTCTGATGATGGAGTTGTGGTCCCTGCCAAGGTCGGGCGTACCAGACCCCAATCTTCTTCTTCTGTCGTTGATGTGCAGGAACCGCAGGTCCCTCGTATGGAGCAGAGCAGTACTAGTGCTGCTATTCCTTCTGGTGAACTGGCACCAGCCTCCTAGTACACCCTAGTCGTAGTCAATGCAGCACTGCAGTATCACGTGGTGACGTGGTGAGTCCCATAAGTGCAGTTCAAGCTGGTGAGGTGGCAAGCACAAGTAGTGTCCCGCTGCCACCAAGAAGACGAACACAGGCCCGTCGTGCCCATAGTGCCCTTCCTGCTGCATTCGCAAATCCTAATTGGGAATCCACCACTTCTGCAGCACCCGTACCTCCCCCATTCACTGGCCAACCCGGCATTCAGGTGGAAACAGTTGATTTTACAACACTTAATATTTATTTGCTGTTTTTCACCGAAGATCTCTATAGATCTATTGTGGACCAAAGCAATTTGTACGCTGGTCAACACATCGCCACTATTCCCCAGTCCTCCCTTGCCAGAGATTGGAGACCAATTACGGTTTCTGAATTTAAGCTGTTTCAGGGCCTTTTCCCCAACATGGGCATAACTAAAAAGAGTAAGTTGCGGTCATGTTGGTCCACTGACCCAATACACCATATGCCCTTTTTCTCTGCCTCCATAACTAGGGCACGATATGAGCAGATCTTGCGGTTCATGCACTTCAATGACAATGAACTCTGTCATCCTCGTGGAGACCCTGGATACGATCGGCTCTACAAGATTCGGCCCCTCGTAAACCACTTCAACCAACGTTTTACAGACTTGTTTACTCCCCATCAAATTGTCTGCATGGATGAGTCCTTGATTAAGTTTTCTGGCCGCTTGTCATTCAAACAGTACCTTCCTAGCAAGCGTGCCAGATACGGGGTCAAGATGTATAAGCTCTATGACAGGGCCACAGGCTATACATGTAGTTTTATGGTTTACAAGGGAAAAGATAGCCACGTAGAGCCGACAAACTGCCCTGACTACATAGGAAGCGCTGGCAAGATTGCGTGGGACTTGGTGTCACCCTTATTCGGAAAGGGGTACCACTTATATGTGGACAATTATTACATGAGCGTGCCACTTTTTAGTCACTTGTTTGATCAGCAGATTGGAGCATGTAGCACCGTGCGACCTAATCACCGGGGCTTTCCCCAGCGGCTTGTAGATTCCCATCTTAGGCTGGGGGAGAGAGCCTGCTTCAAGTGTAATAACTTGCTCACTATGAAGTGGAGGGATAATAAGAATGTTTTCATTCTTACCTCCCTTCATGCAGACACGACGGTCCAAATTACTACGGCGACTGGTGTTGTGGAGAAACCCCTCTGTGTCCACGAATATAACCAAAATATGGGAGGGGTGGACCTCAATGACCAGTTGTTGGCGCCGTACCTAATTGCCCATAAGGCCAGACGCTGGTACAAGAAAGTGTCTGTTTATTTCAATTGGCTTTGCTGAACGCTCATGTGCTATACAGAGCTTCAGGATGGACTGGATCCTTCCTTAAATTCCAGGAAGAGATTGTCAGAGCCCTTCTGTTTCCAGACGGTGCTCCACCTCACCTTCCCCAACCAAATGCAGTAAGCTGCATGAGAGGCATCTTCTTTATGTCCTCTCAAGTACCCCTACCCAATGAGCCCCCCAAAAAAGATGTTGTGTCTTCAGCAAGCGTGGATATAGGCGTGACACCCGCTAATATTGTCCCTCCTGTCCTGATAATCCTGGTCTTTGCATTGGTGAATGTTTTGAACGCTACCATACACTAGTTGAGTATTAGCGTAGGGTACAGCACTGCACAGACTAGGCACACTTTCACAGGGTCTGCCAAGATGCCATCGCATTTTGAGAGACCCGAAACTGGAGCCGGTTACAGTTACAAAAGTTACAGTTACAAAAAAAGTGTAAAAAAAAAAAAAAAAAAAAGTAAAAAAAAAAAAAAAAACACAAAATAATATATATAAAATAATAAAAAAAAAAAATAGTTGTCATTGTATTGTTTTCTCTCTATTCTCTCTCTATTGTTCTGCTCTTTTTTTTCTGTATTCTATTCTGCAATGTTTTATTGTATTATGTTTTATCATGTTTGCTTTATAGGTATGCAATTTTTTTATACTTTACTGTTTACTGTGTTTTATTGTTAACCATTTTTTTGTTTTCAGGTACGCCATTCAGCTGCAGACCGGATTTATTTATCTTGACAGCAACAGTGTTTGCTCCCACAATACATAAAGCCGTGACTCCAGCGCTGTCGGGAGGTGATTTCACCACCACAGTTAAAAAAAAGAGCATATATGCTTAAGCATGGGGGCAGCAGGGGCGGAGGAGCGATTTGCTCCTACGTTTTGAGGGTGGATGCCCCCATGCTTCGGCATATATATATTTTAGGCACAGGTTGCGTTAAAAAATGTTTTATTTTTTACTATTTTTTTTTGTATTTGCTTTGCAGGTATAGTAAGTCTTCCTGTTATACTGTAATGTTACTTTGTTTTATTGTTAACCATCATTTGCTTAGCAGGTACGCCATTCAGTTGCAGCGTGGATTCATTTATCTTGACAGCAACAGCGTTTCCTCCCACGATACATAAAGCCGTGACTCCAGCGCTGTAGGAGATGATTTCACCACCACAGTTAAAAAAAGAGCATATATGCCGAAGCATGGCGGCAGCAGGGGCGGAGGAGTGATTTGCTCTTAACTTTTGGAGCGGATGCCCCCATGCTCCGGCATATATAAACGGTGCATGTATGCCCATCATTAGAAGTGGGTGGATGAAGGGAGGTATTCTAATGGTGGGCATACCCACCGATCAATCTCTTTTTTTCATGCAGCCCACAGGCTGCATGAAAAAAAGTTTACAATATATGCCCAACAAGGACCAGCAACGTACTGGTATGTTGCTGGAATTTGAGTGGTTATACCAGAATTATGCCTGCAGGTTTAGGTATCATCTTGGTATCATTCTTTTCAGCCAGCAGTCGGCTTTCATGTAAAAGCAATCCTAGCAGCTAATTAGCCTCTAGACTGCTTTTACAAGCAGTGGGAGGGAATGCCCCCCCGTCTTCCATGTTTTTCTCTGGCTCTCCTGTCCCAACAGGGAACCTGAGAATGCAGCCGGTGATTCGGCCAGCTGACCATTGAGCTGATCAGAGACCAGAATGGCTCCAAACATCTCTATGGCCTAAGAAACCGGAAAGCTATGAGCATTTTATGTCTTAGATTTCGACGGATGTAAACATCGCCATTGGGAAATTGGGAAAGCATTTTATCACACCGATCTTGGTGTGGTCAGATGCTTTGAGGGCAGAGGAGTGATCTAGGGTCTAATAGACCCCAATTTTTTCAAAAAAGAGTACCTGTCACTACCTATTATAGGGGATATTTACATTCCCTGAGATAACAATAAAGATGATTAAAAAAAAATGAAAGGAACAGTTTAAAAATAAGATAAAAAAGAAAAAAAATAATAAAGAAAAAAAAAAGCACCCCTGTCCCCCTGCTCTCGCGCAAAGGCGAACACAAGCGTTGGTCTGGCGTCAATGTAAACAACAATTGCACTATGCATGTGAGGTATCACCGCGAAGGTCAGATCGAGGGCAGTAATTTTAGCAGTAGGCCTCCTCTGTAAATCTAAAGTGGTAACCTGTAAAGGCTTTTAAAAGCTTTTAAAAATGTATTTAGTTTGTCGTCACTGCACGTTTGTGTGCAATTTTAAAGCATGTCATGTTTGGTATCCATGTACTCGGCCTAAGATCATCTTTTTTATTTCATCAAACATTTGGGCAATATAGTGTGTTTTAGTGCATTTAAATTTCAAAAAGTGTGTTTTTTCCCAAAGAAAATGCGTTTGAAAAATCGCTGCGCAAATACTGTGTGAAAAAAAAATGAAACTCCCACCATTTTAATCTGTAGGGAATTTGCTTTAAAAAAATATATCATGTTTGGGGGTTCAAAGTAATTTTCTTGCAAAAAAAAAAAAATTTTTTCATGGAAACAAAAAGTGTCAGAAAGGGCTTTGTCTTCAAGTGATTAGAAGAGTGGGTGATGTGTGACATAAGCTTCTAATGCCCCGTACACACGGTCGGACTTTGTGCGGACATTCCGACAACAAAATCCTAGGATTTTTTCCGACGGATGTTGGCTCAAACTTGTTTTGCGTACACACGGTCGCACAAAGTTGTCGGAATTTCCGATCGCCAAGAACGCGGTGACGTCAAGCACGTACGACGAGACTAGAAAAAGCCAGTTCAGAACCAAGCACCCTTTGGGCTCCTTTTGCTAATTTCGTGTTAGTAAAAGTTTGGTGAGAGACGATTCGTGCTTTTTCAGACTCGTGGTTTTCAGATCGTTTTCTGCTGTTCAGTTTGTGCTTGTGGGTTTGTATCTGCTCTTCAGTGCGTGCAAGCAAGTTCCGCGTGACTTAGTCATTGTGTTCTTGTTCGTTCGTTTACTGTTTTTCAGGTCGCTCTTTACAGGCCTTGCTATTCTTCAGTGCGTTCTGTTACTTCGTTCTGAGCAGCTGACCGTTTTCTAGCCATGTTGCGTATGCGTACTCCTCGTAGAGTTCGTGCTGTGCGGGGGCTTGGTGTTGGGGTCCTGACCTTGACACAAGTCCAGTCCATGAACAGGGTGGGGAGGAGTTCATGGACCAAGAATTGGTTGCTTCAGCGTGACCAGTTCTCTCATATGCCTTTGCTCCGTGAGATCCGTGAGAATAATCCTGATGATTTCAGGAACTTTCTCAGGATGACGGACCCCGTGTTTCACCGTTTGTTGGCTTCGCTGACCCCTTATATTAGCAGGGAGGAAACCTGCATGAGGCAAGCCATCACTCCGGAGCAGAGGCTCGTCGCTACCCTGCGGTACTTGGCGACAGGGAGAAGTCTGCAGGACTTGAAGTTCTCGACAGGCATCTCCCCCCAGGCTCTGGGGATCATTATCCCAGAGACCGTTTCTGCCATCATACAGGTCCTGCAGAAGGAGTATATGAAGGTAAGATTTTTTTCCTTTAATCTCACATTTCATTGTATTTAATGTTTGCTAATATATTGTATTTCTTTCCTCATTCCCTAATTACCATGATTGGAATATGCTGTGAATGTCCCCTTTGTTCTCATGCATGCTTGATTTTTATGTAATTAATTTTTTAGGTCCTTCATACAGATTGTCTTTCACTAACCTCCCCAGTATGCTCTACGGGCCCTATATTCACCGCATGTAGTCACTTAAAACAATGTATTTTATCAGCTCCATAGTAGTGCTTTACCCCAAACACTCCCTAAAATGTTTTGAAATGTTATTTTAGCTTTAAATTCAGGCAGAGTGGCAGAGGCTTTTTTTTGTGGTGTCCCCAAATCATTTTTAGTAACCCTCCCTCCCCCAACTGCTAAGTCAGCTGATCCCAATTCTCTATCTATCCTCAATCATCTATCTGCTGACTTTGCCAAACCCATACACACTATACCCATCTCTTTTGTGCTCTGATTTATGGATGAATTCCCCAAAGCATGTAGTGCAATGGCCTGCCTGTATACTTTCAAATGGTACTGTTTGAATTTTTAAGATCCTATTATTATCTTGAGTCAGGTAATAGCAGAATGTTCAAATGTGCTCAAATGTGTACAGTGTGTATTTATATCTTTGTATTATGACACTTCTTACCTGTCCAGTGGGCTGCCAATAGTGTAACTAAGGAGGGGCTGTTCCAAGTAATACCCTGTATTTAGGCATTCATCTCTCAATGAAGTGAAGAGGGTTACCTGTCCAAGATTCCCCCCCCCCATAATGTTAGAATTGGCCCATGAGAGGGGGGGGAGGGGGAATATGATAGGTGTACCTTATACTTTGGTGTTGTTAAATTCCCCTTAATAAATGCTATCTGGAGGTTGCCCCAGAATGTTTGTGCCTAATCTGCTTGCCATGTTTCTGAGCAAAAATATTAATTGTTTTTTTTTCCTCAACAGTTTCCTTCCACGCCACAGGAATGGCAGACTGTGGCCTCCCACTTTGCCGAGCGGTGGGACTTTCCTAACTGCGGAGGGGCAATTGATGGGAAACATGTCCACATCATCCCAACACCCAACTCGGGGTCATACTATTTCAACTATAAGGGGTTCAATAGTATTGTGATGTTGGCGGTGGTGTCGGCTAATTACGACTTATTGTATGTGGACGTGGGGAAGAATGGCCGGATGTCCGATGGTGGAGTCATCGCCCAGACGGAGTTCTACAGGCGTCTCCAGAATGGCAGCTTGGACTTGCCAGCTCCAGAGGACAATGTGGAAGGACTCCCATTCGTGTTCGTTGCTGATGAAGCGTTTGCGCTGGGGGACCACCTTATGCGGCCATTCCCTATGAGGACCCTCACCCCGGGACAGAGGGTTTTTAATTACCAGCTGGCCAGAGCCCAAAGAGTGGTGGAGAACACATTTGGAATCCTGCCCAGCCGGTTCCGCCTATTTCTGACACCTATCCATATGGCGGAGTATAAACTTAATCATATAATCATGGCGTGCTGTATTCTCCATAACTTTTTACGGAAACATTGCTGGCTCAGTTTGGCCTGAGGCCGGAGTGATACCTCAAACAACAATGACGGCGCTTGAAAGCGGCCGTCCTGGCTTGCCCTCCCTGAGTGCCCGTGATGTCCGGTTACGATACCTGGAGTTCTTTGCGGGTAGGGGGGCCATCAATATGCCTTCAAAGTTGTGAAGCCTTTTTCAAATAAAAAAGCAAAAAAAGAAATTCTTTGTGGACATTTACTGCTTGTGTTTGTTTTAGCTGACCCTGACAGAAATGTGTTGAGTCCAGAAAATGGCGTGATTGTATAACCTTATACAAAGCACTGTTGGGTGTTATTTACTAAAGGCAAAGACACTTTTCACTACAAGTGCACTTGCAACTGCACTGAAACTGCACTTGTAGTGCAACGAGGATTTGCCCTTAGGAAATAACCCCCATTTTCATAGAAATCACCAATTACATCACCAACAAAGTGTTTTATTAGCGTTGACACAATAATCCACACATTCTTGATTAACAATCTCTTTAATACCTGCACAATCACATGTGCATTTCGAAAAGGTTTTTCTAACAAACCCACAGGTTTGTTGTTTATAAATTTTTGGGGTAGCATTATAAACCAGATAAAGGTCCATTTATTTAAGATAAAACAGGCATGTGTAAAACCAACAAGAAAGACACAAATCTTGATCTTACAAAGTTCACATTTGGTAGAACTTGAAGGCAATATCAGACATGAATATTTAGGAACTGGGTTTGATATTGCGTTCAGATGGGGGGAAATCACCCCTGGAAAAGCCAATTTTGGAAGATGCACACAAATTTACCAATGTCAACATGTGCTATCTGCCATCACGGGGGATCAAGGGACATGTTTTGGGGGAGAAACCCCTTCCTCTCAGCTACTTTATTATAGAGGAAGGGGTTGCAACCCCAAAACACGTCCGTTGATCTCCTGTGATGGCAGATAGCACATGTTGGCACACTGTGTGCATCCTACAAATTAGGCTTTTCTACAAATCTTGCAAACATTTTGAAAATTGGAGCACCAACCAAAAAACCAAGGGATTGGGAGGGGTTTTAAACTTGCCCCAAAACATCAATGATGTTCTTATTTTTTTGGATAACATCATTGATGTTTTTCTTTAGGTTTTCCATTTGTAAATTACACCCCATGATCTCCCTGATCAGGATCTGGGCACTTTCTGATGTGAAAGGATCTGGATCCCCAACATCACGATCACCTAAAAAGAGATAAACCAAACAAAAACAGGTATCAAAAATATGCCGGCATCCATCTCTTACCTGAGCCTGTGGTTGCAGACACTCACCTGTTGTGGTGACTAGTTCCACCACGTCTTCTTCATCCTCCTGCACTTCTTGGTTTGGGGGAATTTCCCCTTCTTCCAGAGGTGGGGGGTCTCTGGTCTCCTCGGATGAGGGGTGTCCTCCGAGTCTTTTTTCCCCTATGTAAAACACAAATGCTATACTTAGCACACAGTGATTTGATGGCAGAACTATAAATAGGAAACATTGCTTCGAAGTGGGGTACAATTGTCTATTTTGGCCGAGTGCAAAAATGTAGCGTTTTCAGTGTCCTTTGTCAAGCTGCAATACTTTACCTGTTTGGTACAAGCTTCACAGATGGAGACCCCCATAGTATACACTGGAGCACCTGTGTGGCCCCCTAATAAAAATGGTGTTCTTGTGTCCCACACTAGTGCTCCAGTGTCCAGATGTGAACGCAGCTGCTGAGTGTCCTCTCCTTACACAGAATCTAGTTTGCATTTTATTCTAGTAACAAAGCCATCTACACAACCAAATTAGTTTATGACAAGTAGGGCGTAAAAAATGTGTCCAAATGCATATGGCCTAAACAATGGTGTTTTAGAGGCCGAAAGAAAAATGTTTGATACGAACGAATAATGGGCCCATGAACATGAAAGTTGCCATTTAAAAATGTACACTTGTAAGAAAAGCACATGGAGCAGCACGAACGTAAGAAACATAAAGAATAGGAACACAGCACAACTACTTAATTTTTTGCAGCACTCTCCGGATCTTTCTGTACTGCTCATGTTCTCGTAATTTGAGGTCCGACCACAAGGCTTCCTGAGCTGATCTTTCGATCGTCATACCCCGAATTTCCGGTGCAGACTTTTCACCACTTTCGCAATTATCTTGGCCTTTCTGACATTGGGGTGGGGGTAAGGTCCATACATCCCGTCATAGTCGGCCTTCTTCAGGATGTCCACCATCTCCAACATCTCCCCAAAGGACATGTTTGAGGCCTTAAATCTCCTTCTGGATCGGGACGTTTCCAGCTCCGGGCCTTCCTCCTCCTCCTCCTCCTCGTTCCTGTAATTAGCACACACCTGCTGTGTATCCACCATGTGCTCTTCCCCCACTGCGCAGAATGAAAAGGGGTGGGGAATAGACTCGAAAGAACATCAGGGGCGGGCGGAGTTACACGCATGCGCAGTGTGTATAAAGCGTAACACGCGTGCGTATTACGTACGATCTGTGAGCGGAGGAAGGAGCATTGAAAGCGCCGATCGTGATAACGAAGGTAAGATCTAAACTTGGGCCTATACTGCTTCAAAATAGCAGTCTAGATTTTAACAAGATTAGGAGAGTTTGGCCTGACATTAGGGTTTGTCTTGTGTTGTGTCTTGCAGAGAAAATGGATGGCTTCAATGACCACAACTTCCTCCCCCTGTTCATAGACAAGTACAGGGAGCTGCCCTGTCTGTCGCAGGTGAGACACCCACATTACAATAATAAACAAAAGAGGCAGGCAGCGCTGGAGAAACTGCTGGAGATGGTGAAGCCGGTGGTCCCCACAGCAACCATCCCATATTTAAAAACCAAAATTGGTGGCCTGAGGAGCACTTATCTTAGGGAGCGCAAGAAGGTCACAGATTCCCAGAGGTCTGGAGCTGCAGCAGATGACGTTTATGTCCCCAGGCTGTGGTACTATGACAGACTGTGATTTTTGTCAGACCACACTGAAGTCAGGGAATCCCTCTCTACTCTTCCTTCCACTCTTCCTTCCACCCCAGCTTAGGCTTCCGATGTCCAACCTGGGCCTTCCAGCCAGGAAGAAGTGGAGGAGCCCAGCTGGAGCCAGGTATAGCATTCTTCTACAGATTTCTGGTCAATAAATAAATTATGTTTACTAGATGTTAGTATTGATCACTAATTGCTGATTGAAAACAGTTTTTGACATATCAATAGACAGTAGTGGGCAAAAATAATTGGGACAAGAATGAAAAATGCTGGGCTCACAATGATAGTCTGTTATATTTGTGAACATTCAATTTGCAACAGTCAGAAGGTGAAAATTGTGTGTGATTGATGAATAAAATACTAAAACTATGTCCCTTTTTCATACACAGGAAGACCTCAGCCAGGAGGAGGTTGTGGAATGTGGCAGTCAGGAGGAGGCGGGGATTAGTGGCAGCCAGGAGGAAGCGGGGCTAAGTGTCAGCCAAGAGAAGCCTGGGACCAGTCACAGCCTGACTGAATCGCAGGTTCCTCTCCTCCGCCTTCCATACAAAAGAGAGAGGAAGATGACTCCCATGCAGGATTCAGCGCTCAGGCTCATTCAGGAAGTTTCTGCGTCCCTCCGAGCCTTACCCACTCCTGAAGAGGCCTTTGCCTGCATGGCTGCCACAAAACTGCAGGGCATGCAGGAGGGTCAACGCAAACTATTTGAGGACCTGCTTTATAAAGTCCTAAGTAAGGGGATGAGTGGGGAACTAACACCCAAGACCGACGTGATTGTGTTGGACCATCCTCCTCCTCCTGCTGCCACAACTCCACCACCACAGTCACAGCATGGAAGGAAGCGTGGAAAGAAGACCAGAGAGTGATTGCCCTGGGTTCAGTCTGGTCTGCCAAAAGCTGCAGTCTCTTGTATGACCACAGCCTGGGGACATGTATGTCATCTGCTGCTTTCCGGATCTCTGGGACTTCTGGACCAGACTGCACTCCCTTAGATAAGGACTCCTCAGGCCACCAATTTTGCGTGAAAATTATTGATGTCTGCCCTGGGGGTCCCAGGCTTTGCCAATTTCTGCAGTTTCTCCAGCGTTGCCTCCCTCTTTGTTTAGTTGTGACCCCTTAATAAAAGTTTTTTATTTGGGAAATTCTACTCTCCTGTGTGTGTTTTCATCCAAAAATGACAGTTTGTTGGTGACGATTCAGGTACATTTCTAACATAAAATGTGAAATTAACAAGGGACAACAACACCAAACAATCTCCTACAGATTAAATAGAACAACATATTAATGGTGTTGTGGTAACTTGACCCAAAAAACACACACAAAAATTTTCACGAGTACAAATAAAAATCCCAAAAACCAAAAATACGCCTTGAAAAAAATACAAACCCTAAAAAAATCAATCGGCCTTAAAAACCAAAAAAAAAAAAATTATGTCAGATGTGACAAATCAAAATATATCAAAATATATTGAGGGAATCCCGAAAAATAGTAAAGAAATTAGTTTGTGAGAAGTGTGTGTGAATATGAGCAGCAAAACTACTTAATTCTTGTCCCATTATAAAGAAGAAGAAGAGAGTGCGCTGTATTAAATCATTTTTAACATTGCAGTGTGACGAAAGTGCTGTATCCATTGCGAATGCTCATTTTACCAGACCGAGCTGTTCTGTGTCGGAATTTCTTCTGAGCATGCGTGGCACTTTGTGTGTCGGAACAGGCCACACACGGTCGGAATTGACGCGATCGGAAAATTTTATCTCCTGCTCTCAAACTTTGTGTGTCGGAAAATCCGATGGAAAATGTCCGATGGAGCCCACACACGGTCGGAATGTCCGACAACACGCTCCGATCGGACATTTTCCATCGGAAAATCCGACCGTGTGTACGGGGCATAAATGTGGTGCATAAAATGCCAGGACAGTTCAACCCCCCCCCCCCCCAAATGACTACATTTTGGAAAGTAGACACCCCAAGCTATTTTTTGAGGGGCATGTCGAGGGGGTTTTTTATATTGTGACACAAGTTGCGGGAAAAAGACAATTTTTTTTTTTGCACAAGTTGTCACTAAATGATATATTGCTCAAACATGCCTTGGGAATATGTGAAATTATACCCCAAAATACATTCTGTTGCTTCTGAGTACAGGAATACCACATGTGTGAGACTTTTTGGGAGCCTGGGGTGTCTACTTTCCAAAATGGGGTAATTTGGGAGGGTTTTGTGCTATCTTGGCATTTTATGGCCTTCGAAACTGTGATAGGTAGTGAGGAGTGAAATCAAAAATTTACGCCCTTAGAAATCCTGAAGGCAGTGCTTGGTTTCGGGGCCCTGTACGTGGCTAGGCTCCCAAAAAGTCCCATACATGTGGTATCCCTGTACTCAGGAGAATCGGCAGAATGTATTTTGGGGTGCAGTTCCACATATGCCCATGGCCTGTGTGAGCAATACATCATTTAGTGACAACTTTGTGCAAAAAAAAAGTTTGTCATTTTCCGGCAACTTGTGGCAAAATATAAAATATTCCATGGACTCAACATGCCTCTCAGCAAATAGCTTGGGGCGTCTACTTTCCAAAATGGGGTCATTTGGGGGGGTTTGTGCCATCTTGGCATTTTATGGCCTTCAAAACTGTGATAGGTAGTGAGGAGTGAAATCAAACATGTACGCCCTTAGAAATCCTGAAGGTTTTCGGGGCCCCGTACGCGGCTAGGCTCCCAAAAAGTCCCACACATGTGGTATCCCCATACTCAGGAGAAGCAGCTAAATGTATTTTGGGGCGCAATTTCACATATAACCATGGCATGTTTTAGCAATATATCATTTAGTGACAACTTTTTGTAATTTTTTTTTTTTAATCATTATTCAATCACTTGGGACAACAAATTAATATTTAATGGGCTCAACATGCCTCTCAGCAATTTCCTTGGGGTGTCTACTTTCCAAAATGGGGTCATTGGGGGGGGGGGTTTGTACTGCTCTGCCATTTTAGCACCTCAAGAAATGACATAGGCAGTCATAAACTAAAAGCTGTGTAATTTCCAGAAAATGTACGCTAGTTTGTAGACGCTATAACTTTTGCGCAAACCAATAAATATACACTTATTGACATTTTTTTACCAAAGACATGTGGCCGAATACATTTTGGCCTAAATGTATCACTAAAATTGAGTTTATTGGATTTTTTTATAACAAAAAGTAGAAAATATAATTTTTTTTCAAAATTTTCGGTCTTTTTCCGTTTATAGCGCAAAAATTAAAAACCACAGAGGTGATCAAATACCATTAAAAGAAAGCTCTATTTGTGGGAAAAAAAGGATGCAAACTTTATTTGGGTACAGCATTGCATGGCCGTGCAATTAGCAGTTAAAGCGACGCAGTGCCAAATTGTAAAAAGTGCTCTGGTCAGGAAGGGGGTAAATCCTTCCGGGGCTGAAGTGGTTAATAATCATGTGGTTCCATAACGAATTACTTCCAACATTGATGACGACAGGTGGCTTATAAACAATAAGCTCCCACTGATATTAGTGTTCCCTGTAAGCTGTCCTCGACAGTTATAATGGCATTATGAGCAACTATATTCAGTGTGAAACACATTAAGGCTTTATTTTGTCAATGTCTGTTGTTTACGCCTCTTCTTGGGCATAAACATTTATTTATTTATTTCAGGTATTTATATAGCGTCGTCAATTTACACATCGCTTTACATATATACTGTACATTGTACATTCACATCAGTCTCTACCCTCAAGCAGCTTACACTCTAAGGTCCCTAACTCACATTCATACATACTAGGGACAATTTAGACAGGATCCAATTAACCTACCAGCATGCCTTTGGAGTGTGGCAGGAACCCGGACACCCGGAGGAAACCCACACAGGCACAGGGAGAACATGCAAACTCAGTTAAAGCTTTACTAAAGGCTATTTTTTTTAAATAAAATAACAAACATTTTATACTCACCTGCTTCGTGCATTGTTTGTATTGCACAAAGTGGCTCAAAGCTCCTCTTCTGGGGTTCTCCATTGGCACTGTCTGCTCCTCCTCTTCTATGTCTGCCTCTATAGCAAGCAGGGGCAGACATGTGGCCTCACTTCCGAGCCGAGCTGTGTGTGTCTATAAACACACATAGCGTGGCTCGTCCCCACCACCAGTTTTCCCCTCACTGGATTTGATTGACAGTAGCAGGAGCCAATACCTTTGCTGCTGCCTCTGAGCCAGGAGGAAAGAGAGAGCACTAATGCTGCTCTCGGGCAAAGCTCTGAATAAAGGATAGAGATTAGACTCAAGTAAGTATTTAGGGGGTTTGTTCACATTAGGACTGTGCTTCCTATTTGTTTAAAGTTTTGAGTTTTTGTTTAAATTAATTTAACATTTCCCATTTGGTTTCTATTTAACACCTTTGTTGTGTACAAGTTTAAACATGCTTCCAAGCTGTTTAAACTTTACTTTCTTAAAGTTTATAGTTTCTGCAGAGCTTTGTGAAACACTTACTTTTTTTTTTTTTCCACTTCAGAGACATTATATCAACTTTGTATGTCAAAATTTATCTCCTCTCATTTTCACATCATTGTGGATTATTTCTGTCTTATCTTTATTCATTTTCCCATCATATTTCTTTGTTTAAGTATAAAAAACAGAAAAAAAACCCTCCAAAATATGTAACTACCACTATGCCTTTATTCCTTCTCAGTCCCTCTTACCCCTTCCCCCCTCCCCTCTTTTATGTCTGGTTTACTCCTTCTTATATTATTTGTCATTTTAACTCTGTACCTATTGCTTCCTTCATCTTGTCTAGATATACACTACCGTTCAAAAGTTTGGGGTCACATTGAAATGTCCTTATTTTTGAAGGAAAAGCACTGTACTTTTAAATGAAGCTAACTTTAAACTAGTCCTAACTTTAAACAAATATACTCTATACATTGCTAATGTGGTAAATGACTATTCTAACTGCAAATGTCTAGTTTTTGGTGCAATATCTACATAGGTGTATAGAGGCCCATTTCCAGCAACTATCACTCCAGTGTTCTAATGGTACAATGTGTTTGCTCATTGGCTCAGAAGGCTAATTGATGATTAGCAAACCCTTGTGCAATCATGTTCACACATCTAAAAACAGTCTAGCTCCTTCCAGAAGCTACAAAACTGACCTTCCTGTGAGCAGATTGAGTTTCTGGAGCATCACATTTGTGGGGTCAATTAAACGCTCAAAATGGCCAGAAAAAGAGAACTTTCATCTGAAACTTGACAGTCTATTCTTGTTCTTAGAAATGAAGGCTATTCCATGCGAGAAATTGCAAAGAAATTGAAGATTTCCTACAACGGTGTGTACTACTCCCTTCAGAGGACAGCACAAACAGGCTCTAACCAGAGTAGAAAAAGAAGTGGGAGGCCGCGTTGCACAACTAAGCAAGAAGATAAGCACATTAGAGTCTCTAGTTTGAGAAACAGACGCCTCACAGGTCCCCAACTGGCATCTTCATTAAATAGTACCCGCAAAACACTAGTGTCAACATCTACAGTGAAGAGGCGGCTGCGGGATTTTGGGCTTCAGGGCAGAGTGGCAAAGAAAAAGCCATATCTGAGACTGGCCAATAAAAGAAAAAGATTAAGATGGGCAAAAGAACACAGACATTGGACAGAGGAAGACTGGAAAAAAGTGTTGTGGATGGATGAATCCAAGTTTGAGGTGTTTGGATCACAAAGAAGAACGTTTGTGAGACGCAGAACAAATGAAAAGATGCTGGAAGAATGCCTGACGCCATCTGTTAAGCATGGTGGAGGTAATGTGATGGTCTGGGGTTGCTTTGGTGCTGGTAAGGTGGGAGCTTTGTACAGGGTAAAAGGGATTCTGAATAAGGAAGGCTATCACTCCATTTTGCAACGCCATGCCATACCCAGTGGACAGCGCTTGATTGAAGCCAATTTCATCCTACAACAGGACAATGACCCTAAACACACCTCCAAATTGTGCAAGAACTATTTACAGCAGAAGCAGGCAGCTGGTATTCTATCGGTAATGGAGTGGCCAGCACAGTCACCAGATCTGAACCCCATTGAGCTGTTGTGGGAGCAGCTTGACCGTATGGTACGCCAGAAGTGCCCATCCAACCAATCCAACTTGTGGGAGCTGCTTCTAGAAGCGTGGGGTGCAATTTCTCCAGCTTACCTCAATAAATTAACAGCTAGAATGCCAAAGGTGTGCAATGCTGTAATTGCTGCAAAAGGAGGATTCTTTGATGAAAGCAAAGTTTGATGTAAAAACAATGTTATTTCAAATACAAATCATTATTTCTAACCTTGTCAATGTCTTGACTCTATTTTGTATTCATTTCACAATGTATGGTGGTGAATAAGTGTGACTTTTCATGGAAAACACAAAATTGTTTGGGTGACCCCAAACTTTTGAACGGTAGTGTATATCCGACTTTTTATATTTTTTCCATCCCTCCCAGACTATTCCGCTTGTTATCTCCTCTTTCCCTGCTTCTCAGCAGGTCCATTTTATAGTAATAATCTATTTTCTCAAACCATTCTCTAATGTCTGGTTTTCCACTTTTTAGCCAATATCTTGGGATCAGACCCTTAGCGGCATTCAGAAGACTCGGAACCATTGATCTCATATATTGTTTCCTTGTTTTTTTATAGTCATGGAACAGACAGGTCCATATGTTTTGTTCTATTTTTTCACCGGTTATTTCCCCTATGTTTTTTAGTACTTCATTCCAGTAGTCCACTATTATTGGGCATCCCCACCATAGATGTGTCATCGTTGCTTTTTGACCACATTTCCTCCAGCACAGAGGTGTTTTTTCTTGCTGATATTTATGTGTTCTTACTGGTGTCAAGTTCCATCTTGCTACCAGTTTGTAATTCATTTCAATGGTCCTCATATACCAGGCATTATTGTATCCCATTTCTATCATTTTTTCTACTCTTTGGTCTTCGAGTTTTAGATTCATTTCTCTTTCCCATTGTTTTATGAATTCAGGTCTTTCTTGTCCATCCAGATCTGCTAATATTCCATATATTCTTGATATCCCATTTTTCAATGGTGTTTTATTGAAACAGAGCTTTTCCAGTGAGTTTAATTTCTCTTCTTTTCTAAGTGGATGTGGTATTGTGCTTACTAAATGTCTTAATTTACAATAATTCCATTCACTCATCTTCCACCCGTTGATTTCTTCAAGTTCCAATCGTGTTCTAATCCTACCGTTTATGGTGATATCTTTAAATTGTGGGTTTCTTATTCCTTGACCTGCAAATATTTCCTTCCCAGGGGTGAAGAAATTCGTTCCTGTGAGTGCTAATAGCGGTGAATTGTGTCTCCATTTATTCTTCAAGTGTACTATATCCTAAATTTTAAAAACATTTTTTGTTATTTCATGAGTTTCCGTGTCCATTAGTCTAAACTTTTGTGGTATCCATATGTTTTTGTGTAGTGTGGTTTTACTTATTGTGTTTTCCATCTCTACCCACTTTTTTCACTATTTTCGTTTGTCCACTCAAACATTCGTGTCAAAACAATTGCTTTGTAATACCTGCTTATGTCTGGGGTGGCTAATCCTCCGTGCTCCCTTTTCCTTGTGATCTGTGTGTATTTAATTCTTGGTTTTTTATTGGACCAGATATATTTTAACAAAATTGTTTTAATTGTTTTGAAAAAACTCTGTGGAATCATTACTGGCAACATCTGGATTTTGTAAATTATTTTTGGGAGGACCATCATTTTAAACATATTTACTCTTCCAATCCATGAAAGTGGTTGTGTACTTAGTTTTTTTATTTTTTCTTTAACCTCATTGATCAATGGGATATAATTTGCCTGATAAATTTTTTCAACCCTTGGGGTTACTTTGATTCCAAGATATTTTAATTCTTTTACCCAGGTAAATGGAAATTCTTTTTGTAGGGACTGGACTTCTTTTTTCCCTAATCCTATATTTAATATCTCTGTTTTTATTGGGTTAATTTAGAAGTTTGACAATTCTCCATATTTTTTTATTTCTTTCAATATGTTTGGCAGTGTTACTCTTGGGTTGGTTACATACATCAAGATGTCATCTGCATATGCCGCGATTTTATGTTCTTTTTCTCCAATTCTCGCCCCTTTCACATCTTGGTTGTTACGAAGTGTCACTAACAATGGTTCCAGTGCCAGTACATATAGTAATGGGGAGAGTGGGCAACCTTGCCGTGTTCCATTCTGCATCTCGATTAGAGGAGAGAGTCTACCTTTCACCTTTACCATTGCTGTCGGGCCATTATATAGGTTTGTTATCCACTTCATCATTTTTGTCCCTAGTCCCAGATGGCGCAGCGTATCCATCATGAATCCCCAGTCTACCCTGTCAAATGCTTTTTCTGCATCCAATGACAGGAATAGAGCTGGGGACTCGTTTTGCACACTCTTATGTAACATCAGTATTGTTTTTAGACTGTTGTCCCGTCCTTCTCTCCCTGGTACGAATCCAGTCTGGTCAGGGTTAATCCAGAGAGGGATTGTTTTTTTTATTCTAGTAGCTAAAATTTTAGCATATAATTTTGTGTCCGCGTTAAGCAGTGCAATAGGTCTGTAACTTGACCAGTTGGTTTTGTCCTTCCCTTCCTTTGGCCATATTGTGATATGGGCTAATAACGATTCTCGTCTTATTTCTTCTTCTTCGCCTATGATATTCAGATATTCTTGTAGCTTAGGGAGCAATTGTTCTTGAAATTTTTTATAATATTTAACCGTGAACCCGTCTGGTCCTGGACTTTTTCCTGCAGGAGTTTCTTTTAATGCCAGTTTTATCTCTTCTTGCGTTATATTTTTTTCCAGCTCTTTTAATTGCTCAAGTTTTATTTTTGGTAAATTTGCTTTTTTTAAATAGTCTTGTATCTTCTTTATTCTTGTATCATCCTCTATCTGTATTTCCTGTCTTTTTATTGCATATAGAGAGCTAAAATATTTTTGAAATGACACCTTTGTTGTGTACAAGTTTAAACATACTTCCAATCTGTTTAAACTTTACTTTCTTAAAGTTTATAGTTTCTGCAGAGCCTTGTGAAACACTTACTATAGTGTAGTCACTGTTGCTCAAATATTCTTGTACATGTGATATGGTATTTGGCCAAATAGCAGTTGGTTCAACTACCATTTTTGTAAGGTGATTATCTTGTAAATTGATAAAAAATCTTTAACTTGCAATACCAAAGCATTATGCTACACATCTTTTTTGGATTGTCCAGAGCTTTTGGGACAAAGTTAATGATGTTCTATTTTATCCAACAGATGTCAATTTAGAAGGGAATTGCAGCTTGCTCCATCCATTTGACTCCTATTCCCAAAGTCAGGTATAAATGATCCCTAATGATTCAATTAATACATTTTGCAAGGGTGTATTATCCATTGCAACACCCATTTTGCTGAATCTTTACTTTGCAAAAAAAGTAAAAAAACAAAACAGAAGACCTCTTTCGTAGAACATGGTTCCATTGTCTGAGCTTCCAATTCATCCAAGAATACCATAACCTGTTAGCATTTGATCTTTAATTGGCTGGTTCCAATCTCATCTTGACTATTCTTCCTACCCCCCCCCCCCACATTTATCTTTATTTATTTCTTTTCAGTTTCTTTGTCTTCTTACTTCTCCCACCCCCCTCCCCTCTGTCCGATATTGCTTGTTCCCCTCTTCCTTCTTCCCCTCTTCCTTCTTCCCCTCTTCCTTATGTTCTCACTTTAGAAATATTGTATCCCCATCCCCTTGCCTATCTAAAAATAAAACACTACAGTTACTACAGCACTGTGAAAAGACTTTCATTGTGGTTTGCTTGCCAATAATGGTCGGGATATGTGTTGTGATTTGAATTCATGCTTTTTTATTCTATTATGTCTTTTTGCTTTTATGTCCAATTATTGCTGTTATCAAATGCTTCTTCCATGTTCCTTTGGATGTATTCATGATATTGGAATGCCTAAAAAAATAATAGTGTTAAAAATATACAACTTTTTAAAAAAAACTATTTTGTTGACATTAGTTGATATACGGATAGTTAAAACTTTCAATAATTACCACTACATTTCTACTTGCTACCTTTTTTTTTAATTGTTAGCATCATTTATATAAGATGGCTTATAAAAACCCCAATAATGGCATTACAATCACTGTATCTGTGTGATTTCCATGTTGTTTTGGACAGATACTATTTTTTACTTACACTAATATAAAACAAGATTTTTAGAACCTTATTTCTTTTGTCTTTTCTACTCTTTCTAATTGTGCTTAAAACTTTCCAAATGCATTATCCAGTCATAACTACAACATATCATCTGATTTCTGTTATCCCCACTATATTATAATTCTGGTTAGTCATTAGAAATTCCACTTTGTTTTTTTTTTTTTAGAATGGCATCTTGCATTTTCCAACATAAAGTTTATATTTTGAGTGCCATATGTTATTTTTACATATAGCATATGGAATGGTTTATCTCTGTTTGATTTATTTTGTCTCTGGTGTGCACTGTTCCTGAGGAAGTCCTCATGATGAAATGTGTTGAGGCGGAAGTGACCTCAAACACTGGTTTCGGAACCCAGATGGAGTGTTACACTCATAACCAACAGTTTTCATGTTATTATTTGTTTATCTTAAATGTGAGTGAAATACTTTTTACTATTTAATAAAGAACTTTTTTTATAACCTACTCTATGGAGATTGTTCTTTGTCTTTTTGATGCATTAACCTTTTGATAAGGAGTAAAGGAATTGATGGTTCTAGCAGGACCTAACTTAAAGAGTCATATATTGTATATCAGGAGTGGAGAAGCTGTAGATTCTATCCATACCTAAGGAGAGCGGTGTCTGGTGGTTGTTACATGTATTGTATCTGGCTCATATGACTTGCATAGCAATAAGGGGGCAAACAATTTGTGGTGAGAGTTCTGTGCTTAAAGCTTTTGATCAGAGAGGTGAATCACCAAGAACATGATGTAAGGATTTGCACTATCCACTATTTGGATCCACTAGACTATATTTATTATGGACATTTTTTTTTTGTACATGGGAATATTTAGTTGTCACTTTAGATAATTAGAATTATTAGTATATGAGTTAAAAATTATAAGCATTAACAAAATATAATGATTAATTATAATAATTTTATTAGTTTATTGTTTTGTTGATCTTTTGGGAATGGAGAGGGGAAAATAAGGGATTATTTTGTTGCACAGATGGTTATGATTGAGGATACAATATTTTAGTGGTTAGTGCTGGGATATGATTTTAGTGATTATCTGATGCAGGTTGACCGGTTTTTTTCCAGCTGCATGGGGTGTTAGAGAGTGCAAGCTGTTCAGGAAAAGGTTATAGTGCAGGTTTCCATATAAACATATCATACTTTGTCGCCATTTTGTGAGCGCACGCAATTTTAAGTCTTCACATATTTGGTATCTATTTATTTGGCTCTACCTCATCTTTTATATTGACAGAAAATGTGGAATTGTTTTTGTGTTTGTGCGCACTAGAATTAATTTGAGTATTTTTCACAAATATTTCGATTCGATTAACAGTTACAGTAATATATAAAACATTGCAACTAACATTATTTAATTATATGAGTCCTCTGCTTTTTAGAAAATATATAATGTTTTTGGATATTAGTTGTGTTTTCATGTAAAAAATTAAAATTTTAGCAAGTGTGAGCAAAATGAAAAAAAAAGTGTGTGGCAACGAAAGAGTTAAAGGACAACTTTATTTAAAGTGAAACTGTGATTCAAAATGGATAATTACAGTAAGATTTGATATTAAAAAAAGTAGTCAAAAAGTTCTCAAGAACCAAGATCAAAATGCACACTTCTTGAACTGAAAATATTCAAGGCAAATCATCTTATCTATGTGCTGAGAGTTAGGCTACCCAGAGCAGCCCAATGCATATGGTGTGAATTGGTCTTAAAACAGTATAATTTTGCTAAAAGCTGGTCCAAAAAAAGTTGAACATTGTCCCTTTTTTGCTTCACCCATACCTTTTGTTCCAGAACACTTACAACCTGCTATTTATTTGCATTGTAACCTACTGTTAACGATTAGGGCTTGTGTATCATACCATTGATTGACCTTGTGCATTTCTCCTTTCCCACGACCTTCCCGTCCCTCAAACATTTTATTACCAAGGTATCACCTTCCATTTCACTCTATATTTACCATTCCCTAGCTGCCTTCCAATTCATGTGCCTCATTTCCTGGCTACCTTTAACCTTGTTCTATTCTTCCACCTAAATGTTAAAGTGTATGTAAACTCAGGAAAAGAAATGTGATATATTGCAGCTTATCAGTCCTTAGATGAAGTACCTGCTTTAGTTTACTTTTCTTAGGCTTTTTTCTTTATTTTCACGTGGTGATCCTGCAAATAACACGCCTCCTGTTCCTTGGTGGCTACACACCTTTCCACACTGGAGAGAGCAATGGTTGTAACTTGGGAGTCGGTCTGAAAACCAAACAAGTCCTCCTTTCTTAAACTCCATTACATGGGGGATGGCGGATTAGTTTACAGCAGGAAGATAAAAAATGTTGTGCTTCAAGCTCAAAGAAAATGACAAGAACATTGCAACTACGTAAAATCAACAAGTATTGTCTGTACTTGGTGATTATGTTCTTAGCGGGAAAAAATAAAAACGAATGTAGCCACCCCAACTAAGTACTGGTAGGCTGCAATAGATTACATTTTTGTTCTCAGGCTTAGTTATCCCTAATGGAATATTGACTTTTATGGTGTCTTGCATTAATGCATGCACTTTAACACATGTTGTGTCACATGTTAACCATCATTGCATTAAGGCAGCCCATTCAAATGACCCATCCACATCACCCTGATCGTGCCCGATCTCCTCTGATCTCAGAGGCTAAGCAGGCTGGGCCCGGTTACTACTTGAATGGGAGATCGCCTGGGAATATCAGGTGCTCTAGGCCATTAATAAATGGGCTGCCAACACATCAGAATGGGCAAAAAATAGACATGCAGCATTTTATTATTTTTTTTTAGTGTGTTACTGTGCAAAGTGGTGTGCTGCAAGGCATGTGTGTCAGAGTTGAGTTGCAACGTACGTTAACAGCAAAGTGTTAGTGGGCTCCTAAAGTGTATGTTATCCTAAAAAAATAAAATTCCATACATGTATTGTGTTAAACATAACATTTCTGTTAATTGTAGTCTGTAAAGTTTTTATTTATATTAGCCAAACATGTCCATAAAGTGTGTGTATACGGAATTGCAGCACTCTAATATCCAAATCTTCTTCTGACTTGTAAGCTACAGGATGTCGTGCCTACTGTATGTGTGGCATGCCTGTAGTCCTGTAGTCAAGTTCACCTGTCATGCCCCATCCTGCAATTGGACAAGTGCAGGAGCCACAGTGTCTAGTGAGCAGTTTAGGGTTTTTTCGTTGAACTTCTTGTATATTGTTGGTGGAAACTGCTCTCATCTGCAGCCTCCGAGATGTGGGAAAGGATGAGAACAAACTGTCACGTGACCACAGCATAAAAGGACTTGAAAAAGGTATCTAATTATTTTTTTAAGTGAACATGGGACTTTGTGATGTTAGTGCCTATTGCAATTGTGTGCTTTGTTCATACTTTGCATTCACATATACTTTAAGATTTTTTTTTTGGGGGGTTGTTTGCTATAGCCTACACTTTTTTTGGTACATTGCCTCGCATGGCCCCTTGTTATTTTTTTGTTTTCCTTTATAGCAGATATGTGTATTGGCAATTGCTAGAACAATAGGCACAAAATATTAAAACAATTGTAGGTGATGCATCTATTCCATTTTAGAAAATGTTTCATTTTAAGTAAACCTATGCTGAGTACAGGTCTGCTTTACTGCAAACAAGGTACTTAAGCCAGTCTTTATATTTTTTGTAAATTTATTTTGAAAAGGTTACTATGTAAATTTATCGTGCAAGTTATACTTAGATAATGGAAGCAGTCCTCCAAAGAAATCAGTCAGACATTTGTGTCATTTTCTAAACTGAAAGTTATAGATGTCAATGCTATTGCTTTTTGTTTCAACTAAGCTTCTGCAGGATTTTTCACATACAATGCACACATATTTTATTTTATGTTACCTATTTCTGATATTGTATTTTTTTTTTACATTTAATTGGACCTTCACTGTACCAGTATACACAAGAATTTTTGGAACATTTTTTTTTGTAAATATTTATTTTTCCTTTGCGACTCTGAGAGGAAGGAGTTATGGCCTGGGGACTTTGTTTAGGGTTCATTTTGACCCCCTAGGACTTGTTGGGTGCCCCCCCCCCCCCCCCCGAGACAGAAAAGGCTAGCATTTACCCCAGGAATAAGTCCTTGAAATGTGTTGGGGGTTTGCAAAATTGGGCACCAATCACTTTCTTGAATAAAAGACAGGATTCTTTCCTTTCCACACACTAGGAGAGAAGGATTCGGGTTTCAGAAGCTCAGAATCACACACAGATCATCCATGAGTCCACATTCTGCTGTACATGAAAGAGCCTTCAAGTCAGGAATGACACTTCTATATTCCAGTAACCTTCAGCAGAAATGTGGGCAACTATAATTCGTATAAATCATACAGGATCAGGCCATATAGCCCAAGTAAATCTTTGCACCATATTTCAAGATATACCATGCAACCAGAAGCAACATGTTGTAAGATGAATCCTGTTGATTTTTCCTATTTGAGAAGGCTAGAATGTTTTCGGTAATGTGGGTCATATCAGGACAATAAAGAATAGCATGTCATTAAAAATATGCTTTAAAGAGTCTGGGAAACTGTGCTTGTCAGCTTCAGGAACTTACATCTGTATTTGACTGTGGTGAATTCAAGAGTTAGAAATTTATCTGCCTTGTTTGTAGATTGGTGGACAAGAATATGAAAGTGACTAATTTCCACACCAACTTAGTAATGCCAGCAACATTTTTTTGTGTAGAAAATCCAGTGTTAAATCCTAGAATTTGCAAGGGAGCGTGACAATATTTATGTTGGTTGCCCCCTCCAATGGGACTGCAGCATCCCTTTGAGGCACATTTTATTTCATAAGTGTTCTCACACAAACACACACTTATGTTTGGGGTTGTAGCTGAAGCATGAGAAGGATGGCTTTAATGTGGACTTGAACACCAAAAAGTGAAGATTTGTTATGTTATAAGGAATATATAAAAATGTTAATTACAACTAAACAGAACCCTGAAACTGTACATTTTTGTCCTCAGTTTCTCAGAGAAAGTCCAATTAACTTCCTGGTACGTGAAGGTGTTTAGTAGGCACATGATTCAGGTTCCAGTCTTTTGAAGGTTTGTGGACCCAATGAAATTTGTGCAGAAATTTGGCATAGTGCACTGCCTTGCCTATTGAAATTAGGTAAGTTGTCTTAGAAGGGCAATAAAGGGGATATTGGATAAGCCACCCCCCTCACAATAAAAGGGTGAAGTCACAACAACCATATTGACAGTATGGTTTCTCTGTGATAGGGAAAGTATAAGTACCGAAGATTAGTTTAGGGTTTACATGGTTTACAGATGTGAAACCTTACTAAATGTTATATATGTAGTAAAATTCTGTGTATCTTAGAGAATTGGGGGGGGGGGTAGAATTTTTACCCTTTTTCATCCTTTGTTACATTCTAATGTACTGCAACCACTTTACAGCCTGTCCCTGCCCACATGCACTACAGTTATAGCAGGCTGCATGTGTTTTTCCACATGGCATATTTCCTAATTGTTGCTGGATGCAATTGTTTCTTTGGAAGAGTTTTTAAAGCAGACTTTCTGTGGAAAATGGAAAATCAACTCTATTGAAAGGCCCTAATCCTCAAAATCAAATTGCCTGCAAAGATGATTAAAGCATAAAGAAGATGCAAAAAAAGGAAAAAAATACTTACTTCCATGGCCAGATCTAGCCTGTCTGATGTGGGGGTGCAGTAAAAAATGCCATGGGGGCAGAGGATGCAAGGTCAGCAGGGCCATGTATGGGAATCAATAGGGCAATGTCCAGAGGATCAGCAGGGCAGAGGAACTGTAGAACCTACTTGCCCCCTACTACCTCTGTGTCCCAAATTGCTGCCACTCACTTTAGGACTTCCTGACCCTTTTTTTTAATAAGGTGGGTATCCTAAATCACAAAAAAGTTGAAGGAGGAAAAGGTGAGGGAGGAAGGTGAGGAGGAGGTAGAGGTAGAGGAGAATTGGGTGGAGGAAGAGGTGAAAGAGGAAGAGGAAGGGGGAAAAGGAGGAAGCCGGTCACATTAGCAATGCTTGGCTACCTATGGCAAAACCTTTAGGTTTATTAGTCAATTTTTTTGTAGAGGGTGAAAGAATTGCTGGTAAAGCAGAGGGATTGCAAATGTGCCTGGCTTCTGCCATTGGCAGTCAATTTACTGCATCAATACCCACTAAATACAGAAAAAAAAAATTGCAAACAGGAAGTAATCCGTCGGCCATTTTGCTGGCAAAATGGCCGACGGATCACTTCCTGTTTGCAATTTCTCTAAGGAGACACAGTAATTTGAGCAGTTTTGAGAGACTATATAAACTAGTTTGATGTCTGACACTAGTGGACCCCTTGATAACGTCCTATTGGACGAAACGCATCAGAGAGGGGACACTAGTGCTGATGTCAGGCCACTGTCTGCTACCGGGTCAGCAGTGGCACCCATTGTCATATGTTTCCTGTAACAGTAGCCAGCTTTTCCGGTGAGTGGCCATTTCACAGGGGTGCGGTAGATGATTCTGGAGCACTGTAGTGGATCACCTCTTCACTTTTCAAGTCACCACCAATTTTTTGTGCACATCTTTGCACTGAACTATTGTGTTTTCACCAATAACTTTATACTGCTGATCCTATCATGGGACAGCATTTAAATCTATATTTTTCACTATATTTTTTTTTATTGTTGATTTCCATTCAAGATTGGATATATATATATACATATATATATATATATATATATATATATATATATATATATATATATATATATATATGTTTTTGGGTTTTTTTGTGTGTTTTTATTTTCACTTTAGCATTTCTTTCACTTAACTTATTTCAATGTGCTGTCCATTTATAACACAGTATTCACATTTCAGCGCTGTTCATTTACTATTGGCGCTACACACTTTTTCTTAAGATTATTTATAAGTTTTGCATATTACTTATCTGTGTCAGCTGCTGCCCCACCACAGTGCAGAGATACATCTTTTTTATTAATGATAACATATTGCTCTGGTTACAGTTTTTTTAAAAAAAATCGTAAAAAAAGAGAAAAAAATGCAAAATTTTATAACAGAAATAAAGAAAAACATTTTTTTTTTTTTTTTAAACTTTCAGCCTTTTTTTATTTATTTAGCAAAATACCTCCAACAGAAAGCTCTAGCTCTGTGAACAAAATGCCAAAAATTATGTTTGGGTACAGTGTTGTATGACCATGCACTTGTCATTCAAAGTGCGACAGTACTAAAAGCTGAAAATCGGCCTGGGCAGGAAGGGGGCGAAAGTGCCCAGTATTGAAGCTGTTAAACAATTGGTGTTTTTCCCAATGTCGCCCTCAAAGTTGCATTAAAAGAACCCCTCGAATCCATGTATTTTTGAAATTCCACCCATGTTTGTGCCCAGCTCCCAATGCCCTTTGTTGACAAAATCTTGCCTATTAGGCTTAAAAATGCCAGGAATTTGCCATCAAGATTTGTCCCCTATAGACTCAAGTTCATGATATGGATTTTAAGCAGGATTTGAAAAACCACATTTAAATAGAATCAATGCAGATTTGCTCACCCCAAGTGCCTAGGCACTCTTATGCCTGCAGACTCAGAGCTGTATATCTGCAGTTTGAGATCTAAGGCACTACGGCCTCTGAGTAATTGTCTAAGGAGAATTGAAGTGAGAATTGATAATGTCATTACAGTACTTCCCATTGTTTTCCTTTCTGTAGGCTCTGAGATATAAAAGCAAGAGTCCAGCCTGTGCCAAGATTGCCACCTCTGCAAAATGATACAATGCGAAACAAGGCACAGCAAGCCAGTAACGGGGAAAATAAATCAGCTGCAAGAAGACCGCAAGCAAAACTACTGATTAGTCTACTATTCATTTTTTTTTTGTTCAAAACTGTCAGCTCCGGTCGGAGCCACTGTACTCACTATGCAAAGTAAGTACAGCGATCTCCCCTGCTGAGCTGTTGTGTTTTAACAGGGGAACAGCCCCCCCCCCGTCAGAACAATTCGATCAGTTCTCTCCGCCATTGGCTGAGAGCGCTAATCGGGCGTCGGTCAGCTGCTGGTTTTCCAGCATATTGTTTCTGTTATCAAAAGGGCTCAGGCTGTTGATTTCTCATCTGTGACAATAGTCACCAGGACAAATTGGGTGAATTTACTGAGCAGGAACACAGACAGCCATAAAACAATCCCTTAAGCCATCCAATAGTAAAATAAAAAGTACCATACATACATTTTAGGCATTTTACAGAAAAATAGGGACCTAGTTTATGTATTGGATGTATGTGCCAAAATGCTCTAAAGAATCAAATTTGTAGAATACAAAACTTCACAGAAACATGTCTCTGCATAAGTTTCCTTTACATATAAAAACGTGTTTTTTGTGCTATGTGTAGAGTTCACACAAACTACCTAAACTGTTATCTTAAATGAATTGGCACAAATGCGTTCAAATAAGAACAGCATAACAACCATCCTTCCAAAGCTGGCAAAACCTCCCAGGGACCATGAAAATTGATTTCATGGAATGTAAATGGTGCTGGATGTCCCACTAAACAAAGCTTTTGCCCTTAAATGACCTACTGGTTAAAGTTCAGCATCTCTGCAGAGGCACTCCACAAGTTTTCATCACTTTCTTTCAAGAAATAGCTCTAAAAACAAACCATTCAAGAACAAAGTACCGGTAATCCTAACCACTGTAGAGTTTCTGACTGATCTCTTAATCCAAATTGAAGCTAAAAATGTGCAGGGCAAAATTTTTCTTTGTGTTGATTACATTTTTCTTTTATTTTTATATAATTAAGTAATCATTATGTAATGAAAGCAGTCAATTTAAAACTATTATATTTTGTTGAAGTTTATATTAGACTTTATCAATTGGGATTACATGTGCTTCAATTTTTGTGCCACCTCCACTCAGTCTCATGGTCAATGGCAATTAGCAGTATACTGATTGACTGATGTCAGCATCTCTGTCCCTCATAATCTAGTGTGGTCACTATAGCAAAATAGGTGGCTCCCCTAATAACAGCTAATGGGAGGGATAAGGACATCAAAGGCATAGCTTTGGGGACTTGAGCACTAAACTTACTATAGATTATAATGATGGGTTATGGTAATTTTTTTTTTTTTACTGTTTGTGCCTGCAATCCAGATGAGTAAGCAAATCTTTTCACAAAACAAGTATGGATATCACACAGAATCATAGCATTTCCCATTGATTTCCACATTGAGATGTTGCAGCTGTCATAGGTTAAGTAAGGAATTTTAAAGCTGTGAATTTCAATTAAAAAACTCAGTTGTGATATGCTATCATGTGACCTTACCCAAAATCTTGGAGCCTTTCCAGGTCCAATGTAGCCAGCTAAATATGAGGCTGTACTTGACAATAACTTGCTGCTCGCTCCAGATGACCACCATTCATAATATGAGATCTTTCATTGTAGACTGTAATGCCGCGTACACACGGTCGGACTTTTCGTCTACAAAAGTCAGACAGCCTGTCCGACAGACTTCCGGCAGACTTCCGGCAGACTTTCGACAGACTTGCGGCAGACTTTCTAACGAACGGACTTGCCTACACACGACCACACAAAAGTCTGACGGATTCGTACGTGATGACGTACACCGGACTAAAATAAGGAAGTTCATAGCCAGTAGCCAATAGGTGCCCTAGCGTGGCTTTTTGTCCGTCGGACTAGCACACAGACGAGCGGATTTCGGGGTCCGTCGTAGTTACGAAGTAAAGTTTTAAAGCATGTTTCAAATCTAAAGTACGTCGGATTTGAGGCTAAAAAAGTACGTTGAAAGTCCGGAGAAGCCCACACACGATCGGATTACCAGCCAGCTTTAGTCCGTCAGCGTCCGTTGGACTTTTGTAGACGAAAAGTACGACCGTGTGTACGCGGCATTACAGAGTGCTTTGGAGCAGTGGTCATCAAACAGGGCCCACTAACAGGCCAGGTTTTATGTATTACCTTAGGGAGATGCAGACTAGAATACTGCAATCACTGAGCAGCAAATGATATCACCTGTGATGTATTTCAGTTATCTTGCAAACCTGGCCTGTTAGTGGGCCCTGAGGACAGGGTTGATGACCACTGCTTTGGAGTAATAAAAGCATTCCATTATCATCAGGTACTTGTACTTGCTAAGTTGACATTTTGGGACTGACAATGGGAAGTGTGCATTTAAAGTGGAGTTCCACCCACTTTTACAACTCTTCAGCATCCCTCACTAAACTGTGCACTGTAAACAAATTGTTTTTTAAGCCAAGGCTCTAGAGAATAAATTGGTGGGTTTTGCAATTTTTTATGCTACACAGTATTTGCGCAGTGTTTTTTTAAAAGCAATTTTTGGGGAAAATTCACTCTTTTGAAATTTAATGCAAAAAAAACCTGATACATAAACCAATTTTTTGGTAAAATTTAAAAGATGATGTGATTGAGTTACCAAACATGTCACGCTTTAAAATTGCGTACACCTGTGCAACAGCGACAGTGTAAAGGTTACTATCCAATGGCAATGTTTAAAAGTCTTAAAAGCCCATGATCTAACATTTGTGGTGATACCTCACATGTATGGGACGATTGTTGTTTGCACGTGTGCGGGACCGACGTGTGTGTTCCCCTTTGAGCACGAGCACAGGGGGATGGAGGCACTTTAGTTTTTAATTTATTTTTTTTAAACTGTTAAATTTTCTTTTGATCACTTTTATTCCTGTCACAAGGAACATAAACATCCTTAAAATTGTAGTGTTCCTGTACCCCAATCCACCTCGGTATCAGTCCCTATAGTACATATTGAAACCCACAGAGGGGAGGGCAGAAGGGGAAAAAGGGACTTTGCGAAATAGAAAATAATGTGAATGATATATAGTATAGTACCTATAGTAACATTGAAATGATCCCTTATTACTAGGGAATGATACAACAATTAGCAAACACATACAAAGTCTAAAAACATGACACTTGGGTAGTGCAAATTAATTTAAAGCACGTTGAAGAACAGTGATCCCAGATACATGAAACCCAGAGCCATGATGCATTTCAACTGATTAAGTGTTCATCAGCAGGAAGGCATCCGATAACATATTAAAGGATCTCTAGAATACATACACAAGTCAGTATATCAAAAGACAGAAACAACATATATACATTCAAGTATCAAACAATAATAAGAATATTAGTATAATATATGTACATATTAAAATAAACAAGAAATCTCCAAATATGCTGGATGTCACCAGGAGAAAAGGCGGCACTGACATGAAATTGTCCACATGTTCAAAACAGAGCACAATGTAGGTCGATTGGCGAAATGTCAATTAAGAATATATAAATAAAGATAAAATTACAATTACAGCACCCCCCCCCCCCCCCAGTATGCACCAGAACAGCTGAACATGGCAAAATTAAAAACTATGGTACCCGAACTTGAAAAATCAAAAGTCCCCATTTGGAGTGCTTATATGCAAGATATTGGCCATAAAAAGGATATGGGGTCCTGGGTACAGCCCCTGGGGGACATCAATGCAATTTTTTTTTTTAACAATTATTTTTAAAGGAGCAGTGATTTTAATGATGCTCAAAGTGAAACAATATAAATGAAAAAAAACTTTAAATATAGTGCCTGGGGGTCCCCTTAGTCTGCCCGTAAAGTGGTGCATCTGTATAGAACCTGCTGCAGCAACACTGACATTTCTAAAGAAAAAAAAAATCATTTAAATGTACTTCGCAGCTGCAAGCTATAGCCGGGACCCAGCAATACAACATTTTTTTTGGAAAAAAACAGCGTACATACTGGGGGGTACATACCCTTTGGGTCTGGTATATATATTTTAAGGGGAACCTCACGTCACAGTTTAAAAAAACAAAACAGCATGGAGTCCCCCCCAAAATCCAAACCAGACCCACTTAAAAAAAGTGTCAAAAATAAATAAAAACAGTAGACAGGTTTTTGACAATTTCCTTATTTAAAAAAAAAAAACAATGTCCCCTGATGTAGATCCATCATCAATCACAACTCCTACTGCCGAATGCCTACTCAACCGGGTTACAGTTCATAAATAGGTCAGTGACATCACAAGGGGGCGTGACCCGGCTGAGTAGGCATTCGGCGGTCAGCCTTCAAGCTTTTTTTTTCGGGTACGGATTTGCGGCGTGCGCCGTGACTGATGATGGATCTACATCGGGGACGTTGGTTTTTTTTTTTTAATAAAGGAATTGTCAAAAACCTACTCATTCACATGGGTAGGGGGCAGGATTTGGGGACCCCCTTGTTTAATAAGCCCCCTGCCCACAGACCCCCACAACCACAGCCCAGGGTTGTCAGAAAGATAAGGTGCTCTGGAGTGTCCCAAAGCACACCCCACCCCATGTTGAGGGCATGTGGCCTGGTATGGTTCAGGAGGGGGGTTTGCTCGCTCGCCCCCCCTTTCCTGACCTGCCAGGCTGTTTGCTTGGGGAAGCCCACTGACAGCTGATGACTCATTCGTTGTTAAGGATGTGGCGCCCTGCTTCCCGGCCCTGCTCCTTAACAACATATCGAACATCCCGCCAAATGCACAGAAAATGCGGGTTTTTAGCGAACACCCGAACGGGCAATGTTCAGGCCGAACTTTTACTCGGCCCTAACAGTTCGCCCAACACTAATTACAATGGTGTCCTGTGCTTACATACAAAAATGAATCCAATAGTGATACAAAATGTTCAATAAACATATGTGAACAGAAACAATGTGGTAACTTCAATTTTTCATTGCTCTCTTCTGTGAACAAATAGCATGCACCTTGCAACGAAACACTTCCTACCCTGTGATGATTGTCTTCCTGTTCACTAACCCAAAACTATCCACAGTGATCCCTTTAACCATGAATATCAGATCTACACTCACCAGACTAAAATGCAATTTTTACCCAAGAAAAGGTACACAAGCTCAAGCTGTCTCACAAGGAATCCTCCTCTGACAGCATGGAAGGCTGCTTGGAACTCCAAACTGTGGTGTCTCCTTTCCTCAATAGAGTAAAAGCATGGTCATGGTGTCTCTCAAGGAATCTTTCTCTGTCAGCATGGATGACTGCTCAGGACTCCAAAAAACAGTGACTCCCTTCCTCAGTAGAGGGAAAGCGGGCTTAAGCTGTTTCACAAAGAAACCTGATTTGTCAACATGGATGGCTGCTCCAGACTCCAAACAGCAGTGTATTCCCTCCCTAACCGCTTAAGGACCAGCCGCCTGTCAGTGCTGGGCTCAGCCCTCCCTTTTCATAGCTCAGGCTGCTCAGTTGTTGGTTAAATACCAGCACTCTTCATTCCACAGTGACTCACCTGATGATCATATCCTGCTCGTTAATCAGTCTGCTGGCTATTTAAGCTGTTTGGATCAGATCTCCTGTGTCTTCGCCTTGATCAACATATCTAGAGACTCTCTGCTGGTTTCCTTTTGAAGACTTGCCTGGCTGATGTCGCTTCTGGTTCCTGATCCTGTCTGCTGCTCTGACTACGCTGATCTCTGGCTCCCTGATTTCCCCTGGCTTGTTCTGAACTACACTGATCTCTGGCTCCTTGATTTCCTGGCTTGTTCTGACTACCCGATTTGGTTACCGAAACCTGTTTTGACTACGTTTACTATTTTTACCATTTTTACCACTATATTAAATGGTGTGGTTTTTACGGCATTTTCTGTCTCCATCTGATTCATGGTTCCTGACACCACCGTCATTATACTGTGGCAGGTTGGCTCTCCTGGGCGAATCAACATAGGGGGCGCAATGTCGGAGCCGATGCGCGTGGCCTGAGACCACGATGTCCGCCGGCCACCCGTGATCGCTCCACAGAGAGCCAGAACAGGGATCTGTCAATGTAAACAGACAGATCCCTGTTCTGACAGGGGAAGAGAGAGAGATCTGCTGTTCCTAGTGATTAGGAACAGCGATCTCTCTCCTCCTCCAGTTAGTCCCATCCCCCCACAGTTAGAAAAACCTCCCAGGGAACATATTTAACCCCTTGATCGCCCCCTAGTGTTAACCCCTTCCCTGCCAGTGACATTTACACAGTAATCAGTGCATTTTTTATTTAGCACTGATCGCTGTATAAATGTCAATGGTCCCAAAAATGTGTCAAAAGTGTTTGATCTGTCCGCCGCAATGTCGCAGTCCCGCTAAAGATCGCAGATCACCGCCATTGCTAGTAAAAAAAATAATAATAAAAATGCCATAAATCTATCCCCTATTTTGTAAACACTATAACTTTGAGAAAACCAATGAATATACGCTTATTGTGATTTTTTTTACCAAAAATATGTAGGAGAATACATATTTGCCTAAACTGATGAATAAATTTGTTTTTTGTTTTTTTTTTACAATTGGGGGTATTTATTATAGCAAAAAGTAAAAAATATAGTTTTTTTTTTTCAAAATTGTCGCTCTTTTTTTATTTATAGCGCAAAAAATAAAGACCACAGAGATGATCAAATACCACCAAAAGAAAGCCCTATTTTTGGGAAAAAAGGACATCAATTTTGTTTGGGTACAGCGTCGCGCGACAGCGCAATTGTCAGGTAAAGCGACGCAGTGCCGTATCGCAAAAAATGGTCATTAAGGGGGAAAATTCTTCCGGTACTTAAGTGGTTAATAGAGTGAAAGTAGGCTCAAGCTGTCTCTTAAAGTGGTTGTAAACCCATTACAACCACTTTAACCTACAGGTAAGCCTAGATTAGATTAAGGCTTACCTGTAGGTTTAAGGCTTACCTGTAGGTGCAAGAAATATCTCCCAAACCTAAAAGGTTTAGGAGATATTTGCAGAATTAGCGGCACCGTCATCGCGGCTCCGGCCAGTCACAGTGCCGGAGCTGCGATACCCGGAAGTCACTCAAGGATAGATGGCGGCTTCGATCTCAGGTAAGTAATTCATAATGAGCTAGTATGCTATGTATACTAACTCATTATGCCTTTGTCTTGCAGGGTGTATTTTTTTTTTCAGAGGCTTTACTTCCTCTTTAAGGAAGTCTTCTCTGCCTATGTGGATGGCTGCTCCAGACTCCAAAGAAGGAAGATTCATTCACAGAAAATAAATTCTCACATAGTGAAATAAATTCTTATAAAGTAATTTATTAAAACAACTATTATACTAAATTGAATAAAAGCAGGCACCAAGTAAAAAATTCAGTCCAGCCTCCAGTAAACTAAAAACACTTTGTACAAAAGAATTAACAGGCTGCTTGCTCTGCGTGTACTGGGATTCCTTCCTATCCTAAAGTCTAGGATACTCCTTGCCCCCCCCTTTTTTTCCTTCTCTTCCCCCTCCAATTTCCTAACCCCAATCCTACACTTTTTTGACATGGGTAGGCATGAGTGGAATGCATACCTCTCTCTTGCATTTATAATGGTAATTGTTTTTTGTTGTATGGTGTACAACCCAAGATCAGTCTGTATCTCTCGAACTCTCCTTATGATCGGTAAAGTCGTGCAATTTAACCGATTGTCTGTATATTGAATTTATGTTCTTATGTTTTTACTTTCTGTTAAAAAAAAAAAAAAAAACACCAGATTCTGCCCACACTGAGAGTGAACAGGTCAGTATAGAAAATGCAGTCACATCAAGAAGACATGGGGTATGAGCAAATAAACTTAGAGCACAAGTTCTTTCTTACCACCCCTACTGGACTATTGCTATGAACCTCTAACATTGACAGTAAGCAGCCCTCCACCTGTGCTTATTTACAATCCTGCCAATACTGGTAGTTTCAGCGGATCCTGACAGAATCATTTTCTCAGTGGCAGGAAAAGGGGGGGGGTTGACAAACCCATTAAGCTGTATTGCAATAACCACCACTCTGCTGACAGTCGGGCCTGCATGATCCTAGTCGCACATTCCCTGTTCGTATCTAAAACAAGCCGCACAGCTGCTGCTTACTCTCATTGGCTAGGCCCATTTCCAATTGTGCTTCAACTGTCCCAATGCTGCTCAGACAGAGGGAAGTGCAGAGAGGTGCTAGTACTGAGTTTCAGCACATACTGGTAGAAAAAAAAGCCCTGCTTTTATTGCTTAGTAAATATAATGTGATTCATCAGCCACCTAAGCTTAGTAATATACTGTAGGCATGTGTTAGAGTGCAGCTGATTATTTATGTATACCTTGGTGTAATCACGTTTTATGAATGTAATTCCATCACTGCAGAAATTATGGATTATGTACTGTATATAGTTTGGCTATGGTAGTTTAATCTCATTTGAAAAAAAAAAGACTCAAAGATCTGTAATTCTTTACTAGACAGGTTTTAGACAGCCGGTTATATCCTAGCTCAGTGGTTTTCAACCTCAGTACCCCCAACGGGCCATGTTTTGGGAACTTCCCTTAGATAAAATAGGTCTTATCAATACCATGTCATTGATATTGATTTAAAGCAGCTGTGCAAAGTACAGTAAAACCTGAAAACATGGCCCATTGGGGGTACTTGAGAACTGAGGTTGAGAACCACTGTCCTAGCTCATTAAGAAGCTTGAGCATATCCTGGCTGGAATTTTGCATTTAATTCTAACTGATCTGTTTTCTATCTATGCATTTTAAACTGAGTTGTTCTAGTGGGGGGTTATATGAAATGTGTCACCTCTCTGTTTGGCCACCACAGACATAAGGTTTAACCACTTGCTTACTGGGCACTTAAACCCCCCTCCTGCCCAGACCAATTTTCAGCTTTCAGTGCTGACGCACTTTGAATGACAATTGCGCGGTCATACAACACTGTACCCAAATAAAATTTTTATCATTTTTTTTCCCACAAATAGAGCTTTCTTTTGGTATTTAATCACAGCTGGGATTTTTATTTTTTGCTAAACAAACAAAAAAAATGGAAAATTTTGTAAAAAAAAAAATCATGTTTCATAGTTTGTTATAAAATTTTGCAAACAGGTAATTTTTCTCCTTCATTGATATGCGCTGATGAAGCGGCACTGGTGGGTACTGATAGGCTGCACTGATGGGCACGGATAGGCACAGTTAAGGCAGCACTGATAGGCGCAGTTAAGGCGGCACTGATGGGCACAGTTAAGGCGGCACTGATAGGCACAGATAAGGCGGCACTGATGGGGACAGATAAGGCGGTACTGATGGGCACAGATAAGGCGGCACTGATAGCCACTGATGGGTCCTGATGGGTGGCACTGATGGGTGGCACTGATGGGTGGCACTGATGGGCACTGATAGGTACCACTGATAGGTGGCACTGATGGGCGGCACCGATGGGCAGTGATGGGCAGCACTGATGGGCAGTGATGGGCGGCACTGATGGGCACTTATGGGCACTAGTAGGTGACACTGATGGGCACTGATAGATGGCACTGATGTGCAGCACTGTTGTTGAGGCACTGCTTGTGGGCACTGATGGGTGGCACTGTGGGCACTGATGGGTGGCACTGTGGGCACTGATGGATGGCGCTGGTGGGCACTGGTAGGCGGCACTGCTGTCTATCACTAGGTGGCTTTGGCAGGGGGCACAGGTGGGCACTGGTGATCTGGTGGCAGATCTCCATGATCGGGACTGATGTCCCTTTCACGGCTGCCGGTGATCGGCCTTTTTTTCCTCCTAAAGCTGCCAGCGCGAGGAGAAAAAATAGCCGATTACCAGCTCTGTTGACATCACATGATCAGCTGTCATTGGCTGACATTGGCTGACAGCTGATCATGTGGTAAGGGGTCGGGATCGACCCTTACTCCGATCTGTGATCAGGAGAGTCCCGGCAAAGTAGGTCCGCGCTGTAGCCATCATTCTGCTATAGCGCGGATCTCTAGTGGTTAAATCTGACTGGATTTGTCACTGACACGCTCTCACGGAGAGCGTATATAGGATACAGGACCCCACCCGCCTGTGTTTTGTACAAGAGGACAGGGAAACTTTCTAGTAGTCCTATTCTGTTTCTGTTGTCCTCCCAATGCAGTACAGTCACCCTAGCACAAAATGTGTGTTACTAGCAGAATCACCAGGTGAAAACAAAGGAATAAAAAGCCTGAAAAAAACATTAAATCCACCACATCCAAAGACTGGTTAGCTGCTATATATTAAATTTTTGTATTTGGGTTCAGATATACTGTACAAAAAACCTGCAAAAGAAGACTTAATACTTACCTGTTGCTCAAATCTACATTTCCTTACAGGGCAAAGTTGCTGGCAGAATCTTTTTTTTTGTTTTCAAAAGGTTTTTATTTTGTAACAAAAGGAAAACAAATTTAAAACAAGTATATATAAAACACAAAGCGCTGTGATGCTAAATAGCTGATAATTACACATAAAACCAAGTGAGGCTGCTATCAAAAGAGAGTGTTTTCAGAGTCACTTAAAAAGAATAAATAATGATATTTGAAGCGCTTCACAATGTGCATGAAAATGAATATATAAGAATAAATATAAATATAAATAGTCAAATAAATCCAGCGGTGAGTAAAAATTCCTAAAAAATCCAGCAATCAAAATAGTGTAAAATTATAAAAAATTAGTGACACCAAATGTGTAAAAAATTCACATAAAAAATCCACATAAAAATAAATATATAGGGATGTATTCAGAAGGTTCAATTGTACAGGTGTAGAATCCTGATTGGTATAGAGCTTTTGATCACTAGCAAAGCTGTTTAAAAACACTTGCTTAATTAAGGTGCTCATTGATAGTACCAATGTGTTTTTTGCTTCTAGTCACAACCAATGTGAGAATCATAAACAGGCAGATAAGAGAAAAAACCAATCATTGTGCAATAGTTAGGATACCAACGTACACAGGCAAACTTCAATCCACTCACGTGTGCCTTATAATGATAAGGCATATGCAGGTTTTACTATAGCAGTCAGCCGCCTTAGACAGGAGCAGATTCACTGCAGTACACTGTGTGAAACTGCTGATCTGCACAGAGCTTCCTTGGCTCCTCCCACGCGTTACATCACAGTCACGTGACTTTTTCAAGGATCCTTGAAAAAGTCACGTGACTGTGATGTAACGCGTGGGAGGAGCCAAGGAAGCTCTGTGCAGATCAGCAGTTTCACACAGTGTACTGCAGTGAATCTGCTCCTGTCTAAGGCGGCTGACTGCTATAGTAAAACCTGCATATGCCTTATCATTATAAGGCACACGTGAGTGGATTGAAGTTTGCCTGTGTACCTTGGTATCCTAACTATTGCACAATGATTGGTTTTTTCTCTTATCTGCCTGTTTATGATTCTCACATTGGTTGTGACTAGAAGCAAAAAACACATTGGTACTATCAATGAGCACCTTAATTAAGCAAGTGTTTTTAAACAGCTTTGCTAGTGATCAAAAGCTCTATACCAATCAGGATTCTACACCTGTACAATTGAACCTTCTGAATACATCCCTATATATTTATTTTTATGTGGATTTTTTATGTGAATTTTTTACACATTTGGTGTCACTATTTTTTTATAATTTTACACTATTTTGATTGCTGGATTTTTTAGGAATTTTTACTCACCGCTGGATTTATTTGACTATTTATATTTATATTTATTCTTATATATTCATTTTCATGCACATTGTGAAGCGCTTCAAATATCATTATTTATTAAATTTAAAACAAGACAGTCAGAACAATAAGCGTAAAAAGATCAGGCATCAGATATTGTTTACAAAAGTAAGGTACAGAAATATACTGCCAAGTTGAATACGCCTATTAAAACAGTTGACAGAATCTGAAAGTCTAAACTCCGCCGAGTAAATGAAACACGGCAAGAAACAAAAAGGAGAAAAAACTAGATAAAATCATTAAAACAAACAATATTCAAAAAAAGAAAATTTTAAAACGGTCAGGTTTGGAGTCTAAATAAAAACCAAGGATTCCATTTAGCATCATAATGAGGCATAGTGTCGTGTAGGGTATGATAAATCTGGTCAGCCAGCATCATGTGATCAATTCCTGCAACTACTTGCGCATATGGAACTGAAGGTGACTTCCAATGTAGAGCAATCGCCCATTGCATAGCTACACAGATAGAGTGAATCAGTTTAAACAACGGTTTAGGGGAGTCTGGAGGGGACTGAAACAAAAGGCAGTGTTGGTAGGAAATACCAAGAGGTTTACCTGCCAATTTATCTATCACCTTCAAAATCTCCCTCCATGTGGGTTGTAATTTCTCGCATTCCCAAAAAGTATGGAGAAATGAACCTTGTTGGAGGCAACCCCTAAAGCATAGGTGGGAAGATTGTGGGTAGATCTTGTGAATGCGCATTGGGGTGTAGAATCTTGACACCAACACACTTCCTGGTGTTTCAGATGCCTGCGGTCCCCACCACATGCTGTGGTTCCACCCACCAACCTTTAAATCGCTACTTTGTTCTACAAGAGCATGACGATTTTAGCAATGGCAGGCAGCACAGGTATTATTTCTCTTACTTTGCAGTGGTTTATTTTCTGCATCAGAGATGCATTAAGCAAAATCATAAAGTTACATGTGACAAATATATTAGATCTAAACTGAAATCCACCAACGTCTTGATGTCTAGATTGAAGAAGCATATACAGCATACATTTATTGTCTAATTTAGTTAATGCAAATGCATTCTTAACACCGCACTTCATCCTTATTTAGCCACTTAATTGGCCTCAGTTTCCTGTCTAATACTTTCTAAGAATTGGTGTAAGGAGAAAATGCTCTGAGCACTCTATGAAAAGGCAAGGAAGAGTGGGGTGCCATTGAATTGCAAATCGTGCTTAATTTGAATGCACACTGCTCTGTATGCCGGGAGCCTGCAGGCACACACCAAGAGCGTATGTCTGCAGCAACAAAAGGGGCTACTTAAGAAAAATGTAACATTGGTCCAGGCAGGAGGATAAATAACTTTAGTCCTGGCTGTCACTTTTGGTTTAGAATGAAATCCTTGTGAAAGGGAAGCCAAGAGCTTGAACCCTACCTGAAGGATGCCTTTATATCGTAAATTGTGAGAAGTTCATTTGTACGCAGCAGCATTGCAGATCTCAGAAAATGGACAAGTTGACAAGAGAGGAACATCTGGATATCCAAAACAGTGCTGGTGGATAAATGGCTTTTATAGTTTTGTTGTACAAGTTTAACAGACAATTAAAAAAACATTTGAATAAAACCCAGCAAATATTTCATATTCTCTGAAATATGAAGATTGTGTTTAATCGTGGCAAGAGGAGACACTAAAACTATGATTGGAAGGTCACACAGGAACGTGACTGTTGAGAAGCATAGGCATAACAACCTTGTATATATACTGTACAGTACATCTGTACAGTTGTATATGACTCTCTGCAAGTCTGTGGGCCAGCTCCCTGGGCACCATGTCTAATACGCTTGACAGCCTTTTTAACAGAATTTTATTGCCATATTGTTTTAAAGGTAGCTGGTCAAGTCTTTTATCAACCCTCCCGCAATTGCATAGGCTTGGGACCAGCATGCAGAATGTAAAACATGTGCATAGCCAATTTGTATGCACATGCTTGGGACAATTTAGACAGGAGCCAATAAAACTACCAGCATGTCTTTGGAATGTGGAAGGAAACCAGAGTACCTGGAGGAAACCCATTCAAATAGGGAGAAAATATGCAAACTCAATGCACATGGCCTTGGCCAAGATTTGAAATAATGACCCTAGTGCAGCAAAGCCTAAGTGTTAACCACTAAACCTAAACTAACTCCACTTGCCTGTTTCCCATCCAATAAAAAAACACAAAAAAGTTTAAGTTGAAATGGTAAGGCAATGGTTGTATTCATGTATGCTGCTTACTGTGCTTCAATAGTAATGGCAAATATACTAATAATGAATAGTTGACAACAAACCAATGCTAGCCACAGATAAACTGTGAGCATCCTTTATAACAAGACTAAAATAATAGCTAAAGCCAAAGATTTGTTTTGTATACCGAGGTTAAAAGGGTAAAACATCTGTCACATCTTTTTTCTATCTATAGCCCATTGGGGAGATTTTCTAATCTCAAAACCCTTGTTCCATAAATACTGTACATTGGGAAGTATGAGAACATTTCTTCACAACAAGGAAAATCTTTTCCTAGACAGTTATCCAATTTTAAGACTGCCCCTTTACTTCTACTACTTTCTGATTATTTAAATTTCTTTCTCTTTCAGTCCTGATGACAATAGTCACTAAGGCAACCAGAGAGGGCAAATCTCCCCAGTGGGGACACTGACAGCAAAAAAAATCTGAATTAACCTTCTGTACACTGCTATACAAGCTTAGATAATGTTGTGGGTTTAGCTCCTCCTGCTGACTTGCACAACACCACTGTATCCTGAAATGATTTGGTCATCGGGGGAATCAGTGAGGGCTGTGGGAAACCCCAGAGATTGAAACTTTGTAAGGGTCAGTTTTCCAGTACACTTCGCTGAACACCAACAGGGTCACTTTCACCTGCTGGAAGTGAAAAGTGTAGTCACCATTGCCAGGGCAAGGTCCTATGATACTCAATGTGAGGATGATGAAGCTCCCTTCCCCAGAATTGAAAATATTTGAACTTTCACATTAAAACATACAGGGGCCAGGCCAGCAGAGAAATGAACTTTTTTTTTTTTTTCTAGCATGAACAATGATAACGTTAAATTAACAAGTGTTATATGTTTGAGGGTAGATTTAGACATGCATATAAATCTTCCTTTCCTCTGAAGCCTGATCCAAGTTCAGATAGCACTTCAGATGCTACTGAAAGGCTGTGAGGAAGTGATGTGACACCTCCTCACCGTCTGCTTTAACGCCATCTTTGCAAACTTGCAGCAAACTGTGTGCATTGCACATGGTTGCTGGGCATTTGCCATGCTTAAACATGTGTAGCGTTTGGCGGGCCCACTGATCATTACATGTTGGTTGATTTTTGCCATGGACGCAAAGTGAAGCATCATGCCCACAGCCTGCAAACATCCCCATCCGTTGCCTAATGCAACTTAAGGGGGAGGGGGTTGTTTGGCAGCAAAAAATGTGCAATTGAGCATGTCCAAATGGAGCCTAAAGTAATAATTTTAACATACATTCCATCCTGTTTATTTAGACACCAACAGTAGGGTGGATTTGCTAAAGGCAAATAGGCTGCACTTTGCAATGGCAGTTGCATTATGCAATTACAGTTGCTCCAGAGCTTAGTAAATGAGATGAAGCTTCACTTTGAAAAGCATACCCAATCAAATGCAAGGAGAATAAAAATAAAATACTTTTTAAAAAAAAACATTTTTGCTTGCACATGATTGCATGATGGAAGTCTGCAGAGCTCCCCCTCATTTACTAAGCTCTGGAGCAACTGCTCTTGAAAATTGCACAGTCTGCTTGCCTTTAGTAAATTCACCCCACTATGTTTAATTACAAAGCATAACGAGGGGTTGATTTACTAAAGGCAAATCTATTGTGCACTAAAAGTGCACTTGGAAGTGCAGTTGCACTGTAGATCTTAGGTGGACATGCAAGGAGAATAAAAAATAGCATTTTTGCTTGCACATGATTGGATGGTAGAAATCAGCAGAGCTTCCCCTCATTTCAGAATTTCCCCTAAGATCTACAGCGACTGCACTTCCAAGTGCACTTGCAGTGCACAGTATATCTGCCTTAGTAAATCAGCCTCAATGTCATTACCAAACTAATAAAAGGCTTTTGTAAATTGAGGTATGCATTTTTTGTTTACACTACAAAAGAAAAGGGATCAAAAGTAATGAAAATGTAAATATTGGCAAAAAATAAAAAATAACAAAAGCAGAAAATGGAAGAATTCAAACTGGAACTATACTGCATTGGAGCACCACAAAACAAAAACGCTATTTAATTTATTTTCAAAATTCAAAGAAAACACACCCATTCATCCAGGTCTCCATGTTTATTATGAGAAATTACTTTGAAAAACACCCTCTGGCATTTCTATCTGTGGCCATCTTGATTAAGGGAAAATTAATTCAGTTTACTTCCTGTAATCCATCTGCCCTTAGCTCAAGCATGTAGGCAGGAGGGTGAATTTAGCTGGGAAAACCCCTCCTCCCCTCATGAAGACTCCTGGGGTGTATGACATCATTTGCCTAGGCATGGAAACCAGAAAGTAACTGAAGAAAAGTAAAAAAAAGGTAGAAACAAGTGAATATGATATAGTTTCCTATCTTTTTACCGCTTTAATACTACTTGAAGGTATTTTTTTAGGCACTTCCTGTTATAAGGAAAAATCAGGTCTTGGACTAGGTAGAGGCAAATCAAGTGCTCACTTTGGACACAGTGCTGGCGGGGGGTTGTAGCGAGGGTGGTAGCCTCTCCTTTTTTCAGGCTGAGTTCACATATGAGCCGCATATGGCTCACAGCAGGGGTCTGGTGCATCCTGGTTCAGCGTTTCAGGCCTGATTTAAGTCCAAATTTTGGGCTGAATTTGCACCTGAAGCAGACTAAAAGATGCACAGCATTTTTCTGCAAAACGCACCAGACCTGCTACAGGAATATGTGAACCGGCTCCATAGAGAGCTAGTCAAAATCTCCTGCTATTGCGAATTGGATGTCGTGATCCCACATCCAATTCGCAATGGTGTGAACCCAGTCTCATATTGACCAAGTGTGCTGCACTGTGCAGGATTGAACAATCATACTGACTGCTTAGTTATGCAGATTACACAAGGAAAGATACAGCTCAGAATCAGCAGAGTTCCTGACTGTCAGTGTGACAGCTGGTCCAGCTCTGTATCAGCTGTATCAAAAAAAAAAAAGAAGAACTCCTGCTGAATGTATAATTGTTGCTTTCAGCAGCTATTTACAAAGTGAAAGAGAATCTTCATTCATTTAAAAAATTAAAAGTCAGCAGCTACAATAGTGTAGCTGCTGATGTTGTGAATAGGATTTCGCGCAAACACCTATAAATCAATAATAGTTACATATGTGTTAACTGGTGTGTCACGTGAATTGTGTACAACCATTAAGAATTCATTACAAGTGTCCAATAGTGATGAAATAATAATAAATGATGGCCTCTAGCTTCCAGTCAGACAATGATGTGATTAATCAGCTGTGTGATATGACTTCCAAGAATACAAAGTTATCAACTAAACTCCTTCCCTCTGTGTCAGGTCTCCCATTGCCCTTACCTCAAGGGGCTTAAGATAAAGCCTTAATGTGGATGTAGGGTGATGGTCTAGGGATATCCGTACTCCAAGTTGTGAGGTGATGTCCACTGGTTGCTGGTTACAGGTGAATGGGTACCTTGGCCGCTTCTTGATAGGAGTGATTCTGGATCCTGGACTCCAAGCCAACAAAACGAGAGAAAAGGACAGGGGGGCTCCCAATGGTGTAGTATGTTTTTTAAAAAATTTATTTAATCAGGTAAAAAAGTTTCCAAAAAATAACATCCACACTGTGGATACAGTGTGGAGCGGTGACAGGGAAAGATGGCGGCGGAACGCCGTCACCTGGTGCAAAACATCCGGTTCACAGTGTAGCTGCTGACTTTTAACCACCCCACCATTAATAAACTGCGGCAGGGCTGCTCTATTGCACAGAGCAACGCATCTGTACGTCGTTCCATGCAATAGATAGTGTGGGCGCGTGTGCCCGCTACAAGGAGGAGGAGACGATTCTCATGACCGGCGGACCTGATGTCCGGCCACTAGGGATGGTTTTTTTTTCGACTTGAACATTAGCTGTTCGCCAGTTCGCCGGACTGCAAACAATTTGGGGTGTTAGCGGCAAATTCGAAAGCCGCGAAACATCCTTTAAAAGTCTATGGGAGAAATCAAAAGTGCTAATTTTAAAGGCTTATATGCATGGTATTGTCATAAAAAGTGTTTGGGGACCCGAGTCCTGCCCCAGGGGACATGTATCAATGCAAAAAGAAGTTTTAAAAATGGCCGTTTTTTCGGGAGCAGTGATTTTAATATTTGTGGCGGGAGGGCCCGTGGAACTCAGAATCCCTTGGAAAGTAGGGGATGCCCTTGTTTCAGATCCCCATACACTTCTTATGTCTAAGTCACCCTGTGCTATCCTGGCACAGGGTGAGTGAGAAAATATATCTTGGACTACTTAAAATGGGACAGTAATATTTGTCCACAATATCTCCCAGGATGTATGTAGAGACTATTATTGGTTTCTTTGATTCTGAACTAAACATGTTAATTGTGTGAGCTGATGACATTGGCTTCCAGGACTGGCTAGGAGACGAACAGTCTACTCCTACTATAGTTTGTTGATGACTAGGCTGAGGAGGGGGGAGATTGTTGTTTGTATTGTTAATTGTAATTAGCTCCTGCTATTGTGTTTATACTACTGTGTGAAGCTCGGTGACCACAAGTCTGTGCCCTACAGGTCATGTCTCTGAGTCATCTGGTCTGGGTAAATGATTTAGTAAACTAGCTCATGTTAATTAGGTTAATTAGCTTACAGGTGTATTGTTAGAGTAATATGAGCAGGAGGGGGGACCTCCCCTTCTACTGTATATAAGACTGTATTCTGGTTCTAATAAAAATAGTCCATGTTAGCAGTGAAACAAGTATCGCCTTGTTTTGTGCTTATGAGCGGTTGGAATATCTGATATCTGAGTCCAGACTGGGAGGAAGTGGTATACTGACGGAAGCACTCAAGCGGAGTGTGGGACGTTCCGTGACAATAATGCTTAAAGGGGTTGTAAAGGTATTTTTTTTTTAAATAACAAACATGTTATACTTACCTCCACTGCGCAGCTCGTTTTGCACAGAGTGGCCCTGAACCTGGTTTTCTGGGGTCCCTCGGCGGCTGTCTCAGCTCCTCCCCGCAAGAACTAAACACCTTCATGCGAGCTCTCTCGCATCGTGTTTAGTTCTTGCAGGCGCGCTCCCGTGATACAGCTCGGCCCCGCCCCCTGTGCGCCGCGTTGTTGGATGTGATTGACAGCAGTGCGAGCCAATGGCTGTGCTGCTTTCAATCCATCTACTCTAGCCAATCAATGGCCAGGCTGAGCGGCGAAGAGGATGTCGGGAGCGCGCGCTGGATTTTCAAGGCGTCAGGTAAGTAAAACGGGGGGCTGGGGGGGCCGGCATTGTCGGATGTTTTTTCACCTTAATGCATAGAATGCATTAACCTCCCTGGCGGTATGATTCTTTCGGATTTTAGGTGCTGAAAGCGGTACAATTATTTTGCATGGAAATTTGGCGTTTTATATTGTAGGTCTGTAATTCTTAACAATAACACACTTAAATCTGTCCAAACAAGAGTCTAGTAGATATCCCTGGTATGATAAGTTTGAAACACAAAAACATAAATTATAATATAATAAATAAAAATAAATTATTAAAAAAAAAAAAATAATAATAATAATAAAATAAATTTCTCCACGATTCACTATCGCTCAATTCTGCAAGTGTTCTTATTTACTATCGCTGTTTTCTAGCTGGTCTAAAGCCACTTTTGACGTAAAGGGACACTTTTTGGTTGCTATGGACAATCTCCAGTTTCCAGGCAGGAAGAACAGTATATATAACATAAAACTGCATGGGCCAAAGCACTGGGGACAAAAGGGATGTGAAATAATTTCATACAGTACTGTAATCTGTAAGATTACAGTACTGTATGTGTTATGATTTTTACAATTTTTTGAATTTGCCGCCAGGCTCTGCCCCCGTGCAACGCGACGCTCGCAGGGAACGGAGGCTGGCAAGGAGAGGCTTCGGAGGAGGACAGAGCCCATGGACACTGCGGGGGACATCGCAGGATCCCGGGGAAAAGGTAAGTAAAGCCACACCAGGATCCTGCGATGTAATCCCGAGTGTGGCTCGGGGGTTACCGCTAATGGGACTGAAATTTTAACCCCGAGCCACACTCGGGAAAACCGCCAGGGAGGCTACAGTGAAAAAACGTGAACCTTTACTACCCCTTTAAAGTGAAACAAGAAAAGTGTAATATTCCTTTAAATTTCGTACCTGGGGGGTGTCTATAGTATGCCTGACAGCAAAATGAAATTTCAAAGGAAAAAAAGTCATTTAAAACTACTCGCGGCTATTAATGAATTGTTGGTCCGACAATACACATAAAAGTTCATTGATAAAAACGGCATGGGATTTCCCCACAGGGGAACCCCGAACCAAAATAAAAAAAAATGCGTGGGTGATCCCCCTAAATTCCATACCAGGCTATTTAGGTCTGGTGTGGTTATTAAGGGGAACCCCGTGACAAAATTTAAAGAAAATGGCGTGGGGGTCCCACTCAAAATCCATACCAGACCCTTATCTGAGCACGCAACCTGGCAGGCCGCAAGAAAAGAGGGGGGACGAGAGAGTGCCCCCCCCTCCTGAACCGTACCAGGCCACATGCCCTCAACATTGGGGGGTGCTTTGAGGTAGCCCCCCCAAAGCACCTTGTACCCATGTTGATGGGGAGAAGGGCCTCATCCCCACAACCCTTGGCCGGTGGTTGTGGGGGTCTGCCGGTGGGGGGCTTATCGGAATCTGGAAGCACCCTTTAACAAGGTGACCCCCAGATCCCGGCCCCCCCTGTGTGAATTGGAAATGGGGTACAAATGTACCCCTACCATTTCACAAAAAAAGTGTCAAAAAGGTTAAAAAACACAAGAGAGACGGTTTTTGACAAGTCCTTTATTAATCTCTTCTTCTTTCATCTTCTTTCTTTTGGTCTTCCTTCGGTGTTCTTCTTCTTCCTCTATCTTCTTCTTCATCTTCTTCTTCTCCATCTTCTTCCTCTGCTCTTCTCGTCCTGCATCTTCATCCAGGCATCTTCTCCACTCTGTCCGCACGATCCACCTCAGTGGGAGTCTTCCACCGTGTAATGTTTTGGTTCTTCTGCCATTCCTTATATAACGGAGGGTGGGGCCGCTCTCTCGCCCCCCCCCTCTTTTCCCGCAGCCTGCCAGGTTGCGTGCTCGGATAAGGGTCTGGTATGGATTTCACCCCACGCCATTTTTTTTTATTTTGGCGCGGGGTTCCCCTTAATATCCATACCAGACCTGAAGGTCCTGGTATGGAACTTAGGGGGACCCCCGCGCATTTTTTTTATTTTGGTTCAGGGTTCCCCTGTGGGGAAATCCCATGCCGTTTTTATCAATGAACTTTTATGCGTATTGTCGGACCGACAATTCATTAATAGCCGTGAGTAGTTTTAAATGACTTTTTTTCCTTTGAAATGTCATTTTGCTGTCAGACTGTTATAAACACGGGAAACATGCGCCCCTTTACAGGCATACTATAGACACCCCCCAGGTACGAAATTTAAAGGAATATTACACTTTTATTGTTTCACTTTAAGCATTATTAAATTCACTGCTCCAGAAAAAATGGCCGTCCCCAAACACTTTTTATGACAATAACTTGCATATAAGCCTTTAAAATTAGCACTTTTGATTATTCATGTTCGTGTCCCATAGACATTAACGGTGTTCGCGTGTTCAAACAAATTTTTTTGGGGGGGGGCGTGGCTAGCCGGCGCTGAAGATGGCTGCTTGATCTCATAGCTCCACAGCGAGGGAGAACACCGGACCGCACTAGACCCGACAGCATAGTGCGATTAACCCCAAAATTGCTATACACCCTCCCCGAGTGACGACCGACAATGTCCCGCAAACGGATGGGAGAACACGGCCCCAGGAAACTCACCAAATTCAAGTTTCCACAGGACAAGGTCAGTGAGTTCCAAGATGGCGCCAGAGCCGCGAAAGGCTTACACAGACCTCCCAGACGCCATCCACAGCGAAACGGGCACAGCTCCACTGCCTATATCCCCTACACAAGACCCAGGCTCTGATCCTCTTACCTCCAGCCCAGCTAAGCCCAGACCCAGGCCTTCAATCCATTCCAATCTAACCAGGCCCTACATAACTCTATGGCATCCTTCCCCACCTCTGGCCAGCGAGTCATAGACACTACCCTAAAAGAGATGCTCATGTCCCTGCAAACATCTCTGATGACCGACCTGTCATCCCTGTTTTGCAAAATCTCCACAGACATGCATTCTATGGACAATAGAATCTCTACCATGGAAAGGGGTATGACAGTCTGCTCATCCACTGTTAATGACATCATTGACGCAGTGGAAGACATCAAAGATGAACAAGACTGGGTCCGGGCCAAGCTGGCCGATTTGGAAGACCACTCAAGACGCAACAACGTCAAATTATGAGCGGTCCCTGAGTCTGTACCTCCGAGCGACCTCCATAAATACGCCAAAGATCTAATACACACTATCCTACCTGACACGGCCCCCAGAGATATCATCATAGATAGAATCCATAGGATTGCCAAACCTTCTCACCTAGCTGCATCAGTGCCAAGAGATGTTCTCATGAGAGTTCATTTTTTCCACATCAAAGAAAAAATGATGGCAGAAGCCAGGTCCAAAGCCCCTCTACCCAGGCCATATGAGGCAATCCAACTCTTTCCAGATCTTTCCAAGTATATGTTACAAATGCAGAGAAAGCTGAACCCCATTACCAAAGGCCTCTTCAACCATAAAATCCTGTATAAATGGAGGTATCCTGCAACTATACTTATCACAAAAAATGGCACCACCCACGCTATCAACAACCTCATGAAAGGCTTGCGCCTGCTACACGAATGGGGCATCATTCTAGAACACCCAACTGAAGGAGATCCACCGCTGCCACAACGACAATCTCAACCCAAGCGCACCAACCTGAGCTCCAAAATACCTCATCCCCAAATGGATGCTTGACTAAGTTGGGACACAACCACAAATGCATATTTCTCCCTCGCTGCCTTAAGCGTATCTATCCGAGTTTTCTAACTAATTACTGTTTTCCCCCACTTGCGGCAAAGCTTCCTATAGCTTCCTGTTTTACATGCCGCCACGTTCCTTTTACAGCAAGATTGCAGTATAACAGTACACCTACTATAGTTCTTGTTATCATTGTTTGCTTTTCCAACCTTCTGACTTGTTGCTTCCCCCCCAGCTACCTCCCGCGGCTCTTGTTCCAGTTCTTCTACAGCATCACACCGAACGCCCAGCCAGCAATCTACCTCGTAAAAGAGACACCTACTCTCCACATGCTACAAGCAATGAACTGTAAGTGCTTATACTGCCCCTGATTCGCCTCTTCCCCTAACCTCCGGCCATACTGTGCACCATTGTGTCCCTCAATGCCAAGGGCCTAAACCACCCGGCAAAACGCCATTCCCTTTGGCACACAGCAGTTAAACTGGACTGTGACATCTTCTGTGTCCAGGAGACTCACCTGCTCCCCACATCAACAGCCCTATGCCACAACAGCAAGTACCCCCAAGTATACCATGCCACCTACAATTCCAAGAAAAGGGGTGTACTCATTGCTATAAAACATGGTCTTGATTTCCAACTACTACAACAAATCTCCGACCCCAATGGACGGTATCTCATATTGTCATTCACCCTCAACAAAGTCACTTATACCTTAATGAATATCTACGCCCCTAACACTTGTCAGATAAGCTTTCTGAGAAAAGCTCTAACCAAAGCACGAGCAGTTTGTAAGGGCCACTTGATAATCTGCGGAGATTTCAACACAGTTCCTGATATCCATATGGACTCTACTTCTGCAGTGAAACGAAGAGAACCCCCGTGCGGCAGCTCCTCACGTCACAAGATGTCTTTGACGTGTGGAGATGCCATCACGGGTCTGAAAAAGACTACACCTATTTCTCCCCCCGCCACAAATCATATTCTAGAATTGATTTGTTCCTCACAAACATTGGCGCATCTGTAATCCACACCGTGATGTGGTCGGACCACGCCCCAATTTCTATCTCTATAAATGACACTGCACCCCAGCAGAATACGTTCCTCTGGCGTGCGAATAATTATATATTGCAACACCCCATTTACTCCCTAGAAATAGGAAAACACATCCACAAATATTTTGAGTTAAATAAAGGATCAGTGGGGGACCCCGTAACAGTGTGGAACGTGCATAAAACTGTTCTTAGAGGTAATATAATGAAATTGAGTTCCATTTGTAAAAGAAAGAGGACGCAGCAAATAGATACCCTTACTTCTCAAATCGCGACTCTTGAATCCCAGCATACCCAGACCCGACCATCCAGGCCCAGTTACTGACCCTACGACGTGACCTACGCTCGCTACTTCTCCATTCCTATGAACGAATTCAACGCAAGCTTAAAGCCAACACATACTCCACATCCAACAAAGTGGGTAAGAGACTAGCGCAACGCCTCAAGGGACGGAGGATCAAATCCAAAATCCCAATCCTATTTCACCCCCACTCCAACGACAAACTGACTAACCCCCAGGACATTGCGAATGCTTTTAGCCCATACTATAGTGACCTGTACAACATAAGACATGACCATACTACCTATCAATCATCCGCTACTGACATTAATGACTTTCTCCACCAAATTAAACTCCCAACTCTGACTGACTCTCAACGTTCCTCCCTTAACGAACCATTTTCGGAACGGGAAATTCTAGACACAATATCATCCTTGCCTTCGGGCAAAGCTCCTGGACCAGATGGTCTAACGGGAGAATACTATAAAAAAATTTCCAGCTACTTACTCCCCCATCTGACGGAATTTTTTAACATTGCTGCCTCCTCTTCAAAGTTTACTGATGAATCATTTAATGCTCTTATAATTACCATCCCGAAACCAGGTAAAGCTCCTACCTCACCTCAAAACTTCCGCCCTTACTAAATCTTGACGTGAAAATTTATGCCAAAACAATTGCTAGACGCCTGATGGGTGTTATGCCTGATCTCATTCACAATGACCAATCAAGGTTCATTAAAGGCAGACAAGCCCCTGATGCCACAAGACGGATGATAAACCTAATACACCATATTGAATCTAGTGGAACGCCTTCTCTGCTCCTCTCTTTGGACGCAGAGAAGGCGTTCGATAGAGTCCACTGGTTCTACCTAAGGGCAGTATTGACTAAGCTTGGCTTCAAAGGTCTCATCTATAACGCTATAATGGCCTTGTATTCTGCCCTATCAGCGAAAGTACTGCCAGGGCTGCCCACTGTCCCCACTGATCTTCAACATGCTGATGGAACCACTAGCGGAACACGTCTGTTCAAACCCCCTAATCACAGGCCTCAGGATAGGCAAAATGTCACACAAGATCAGTCTCTTTGCCGACGACGTCATACTAATACTCACTAATCCGACTTTCTCCCTACCTGAAGCCCAAAACCTACTAGACTGGTTCGGACGCGTGTCTTACTACAAACTTAACGTAACTAAGTCACAGGTCTTGGACATTAAACTAGTTGCTACCACTAGAAACTTACTACAAGCCACAAGCCCAATTTCCCTTTGCCTGGGCTGACCATAGCATCTCATATTTGGGAATCCACCTCACTAAATCAGTCAAACACCTATTTACAGCCAATTTCAAACCTCTCCTTACCAAATTAAAGATAGAATCACAGGTCATAACCAAACACAACCTTTCCTGGTCTGGAAGACTCGCAGCATTCAAAATGCTCCACCTGCCTCAAATTCTCTACCTGTTTAGAGCTCTCCCCATCCCCTTGCCTAAAAACTACTTCAAATCACTACAATATATGCTTAACAAAACCATCTGGCATTGCGCCAAACCTAGATGTGCACACGCGTCACTTAGATACCATAGATCGGCGGGAGGCTCAGGGACAATAGACTTCGAAGACTACCACACAGCGGCGATTCTGGACCAGCTCACTGGTCCTGAGTGGTTCCAGCCAAACCCTAGCAAGCTCTGGAGCTCAATAGAATACTCAACTCTACTGCGTCCAAATCTAAAATCTTGGGTAATGAGCTCACCCTGGGGTCCAAAACTCACGTCAGCAACACCTCCCACCATGGTGGCATCGATCGCAGCATGGAAAAAACGAATCCAAAATAACTACGACATACCTAACACCCCTCCCATTCCTATCCCGATTGAATCTCTTTACCACCTCTCACCCGACCTATATTTGACTCAATGGCCCAAGAAAGGTATCCATACCATCCAAGATGTTCTTCACAAAGACAGGCCTAAACCCTTCACTTTCCTTCCTTGTCAAAAGAAGTTTATTGAGTATACAATATTATAAAGATACATAAAGTAAGTTTACAAGGATCTATAAAGTAAGCTCATTGTTTTACAGTAGGGTTTATATAGGTAAATATCATGAAATATCAAATATTAAACATTGGGTTCACGTAAACCTAAATTAAAGATATATATCATTTCCTTAGTTACTTTTGTAGGTATTAAAATGATTTATACCTACTATACATATTGTTTACAGGTAGAGTGTATATAGGTCAAATAAATTCTGATAATGAGCTTTAATCGTAAGGTGGAGAAAAGGAAAGAGAAAGAAGAAAAAGGGTAGAAAGGCTTGTCCCGCTCGTCAGTTTATTATTCTTTTTAGTTCTCTTTGAAGCCTTAGAATGGGTGTCTCTGTAAGTCATTTAATCTGTTACCATGGCAACAGGACAGAGTCATTGAAATTTGACAGGAACTGTTGTTTTATCCAAGGATGCCAAGGTTTTTCAAATTTTGGAATTTGATTTTGATCGATGGCTACCATCTTAGCATGGGACATTGTATTATTCATTCTGTGAATTGTTTCTGCTAGTACCAATGTAGGAGATTTCCATGCCTTGGCCACTGTTTGTTTTGCAGCCGTTATTAGTTGGATCATAAGTTTGAATTGAGAGAGTGTTAACCATTCCGGTTTTAGATTAAGTACAGTTATATATGGATCTGGTTGTATTATTTTTTTAAATATTTTAGAAGCAATCACGAAGACTTCCTTCCAGAAGGTTTGGATTACTGGGCACGTCCACCATATGTGTAAATGTGTGCCTATTTCTGGGCATCCTCGAAAACAAAGAGCTGAGGTATTAGGTGAATATTTTGCCACTCTAGCGGGTACAAGGTACCAGTGAGTTAGGACTTTATAATTTGTCTCCAGTGCTAAGATGTTGGGTGAAGATGACTTAGATGTGAGCCATATGTTAGACCAGTCCGTGTCTTCTAAAGTTCGTCCCAGGTCCTCCTCCCACCTCTGAACGTAAGAGGGTCTATTAAGATTTACTACTCCATATAATTGATTATAAAGTGATGAAATTGTACCTTTAGCAAATGGATCTTTTGTACAGATTGATTCAAAAATGGATAATTGGGATAATGGTGTATCCCCCTTTAGGAATGGTGTATAGAAATTTTTGATTTGGAGATATCTAAATATCTCAGAGTTTGGTAGATCATATTTTTCTCTAAGCGATGGGAATGAAAGGAATGATTTAGATGCTATGAAGTCATTTAGTGTCTGAATGCCTGATGTTGTCCAAGCTTTAAAAGAATTTGGGTAGATCCATGCCGGATAAAAGGCCGGATTTCTGATAAAAGAAAGGAGAGGATTGTGTGGAGATTGTAACTGATATTTGGTTTTTAGTTTATCCCAGAGAGATAAGAAGTGTTTAGTTATGGGATTATGAATTTTAAAGCGGTCTTTAGGATCAAGCCATAACAAGTTTGATATTAATAGAGGGTCATTTTCTGAAGCCTCTATAAATACCCATAATGGGATTTCCTGTTTTGGATGGTATTTGGACAGACTAGCCAAATGTGCTGCTCTGTAGTAGTTAGTAAAATTAGGGTATCCCAGGCCTCCTTTATTTTTGGGAAGATGTAGTGTGTGTATAGGTATACGTGGTTTAGAAGAGCCCCATATAAACGAAGTTGCTCTTTTTTGTACTATTCTCAAAAAATAGGAAGGAATTGGAATAGGGAGGACTCTGAATAGATAAAGCAATTTGGGTAGAATAGTCATTTTGATTGCATTAATCTTCCCTATCCAGGATAAAGGAAGTTGCGACCATTGTTTTATTAGATTTGTGATCTGTCTTAATACAGGAGGATAATTGGTTGAGAATAAGTCAGAATGAGATGCTGTTAAATGAATTCCAAGATATGGGATTGATTTTTCTGCCCATGTGAATGGGAGTGCAGCCCTAGCCGGGATCAATTCCATGTTTGTGAGCGAAATATTAAGCACTAGGCATTTCTTAGGATTAATCATAAGGCCGGATAGGGCTGCAAATCCATCAAGAGCTGGTATTAAGTTAGGACCAGAGACCTGTGGTGATGATAGAAAAAGTAATATATCGTCTGCAAATATACATAATTTGTGTGTAATACCTCCTACTTCAATGCCAGTTTTAGTTTGGTTTGTTCTGATGTATTGGGCCATGGGTTCGAGTATAAGGGCAAATAATAAGGGAGATAATGGGCAACCCTGTCGGGTACCTCTTTCGATATTAAAGGCATCAGATTTGTATCCAGCATATTTTATATAGGCTTTGGGTTTATTATATAATGCATTGATCCATGTTAAAAAGTGGGGTCCAAAACCCCATTTTTGTAATGAATATTGCATATATTGCCAGGATACTGTGTCAAATGCCCTCTTAATATCGAGAGATAGAAAACATAAAGGGATTTTCCATTTTTTAGCAATATGTGCCAATAACACTGGCCTGCGTATATTATCGCCTGCCTGTCTATTTGGCATGAAGCCTACTTGATCTCTATGTATTAATTTTCCTATAATGATATTGAGGCGTTTTGCTATTATTTTTGCTAATAATTTAATATCAAGGTTTAACAGAGAGATAGGCCGATAATTCACACAGGAATTGGGATCATACAAACAATTGCCATTAGTGTTTCTTGCCGAAAAGAATGTCCTTCTAGAAGTTTGTTAAAAGTTTCAGTGAGAATGGGAGAGAGTATTTCTGAGAATGTTTTATAGTATAAAGCCGAGTAGCGTCTGGGCTTGGTCTTTTGTAAAGTTTTAGGTCTTTTATGGCGTTAGCAACTTCATCTATAGTTATAGGCTCATCCAAACTGCTTTTTTGATTCTGAGACAACTCAGGTAAGGTTATTTTTGAGAAGAAGGATTCAGCCTCTGTAGGATTAAATTCATTGTTTGTCTTGTATAAAGTTGCGAGATGTGAGTGAAATTTATGGACTATTTTAACTGGATTACAAGTATAAACATTTTTTGATAATTTCAAACGTATTGGTTTGAAAGATTTGTTAGTTGAATTTAATGCCCGAGCCAAATATGTACCTGGTTTGTTTGTATTCATGTAGAAATTGTTTTTGGAGCGTTTGAGGGATTTATCAACTGACTCAGTGAGAAATAGATCGTATTCCAATCTAGATTTTTCCAGATGAGATTTTGTACTCTGAGATGGATTATCTTGGAATGATATGTAGGCTGCATTAAAATTGAGTTCTAGTTTTTTTGCTAGATTTTTGCGTTCCCGTTTAAATATTGCCATTTGTCTTTGTATTGTACCACGCAAGACAGGCTTATGAGCTTCCCACAGTGTTATTGGGGAGATGTCTGTTGTATTATTAATTGATATGTATTCCTTTAAAGCTTGTTCAATGGCCATCTGATGTAGTGGGTGTTTAAGCATTATGTCCGGTAAGTACCACGTTGGGTCATGCGCTTTTGGTATGGCTGAGGCTATAGTAGTGTATACTGCATTATGGTCAGACCACGGAATCGGAATTATATCTGATGCAATAATTTCTGGTATCATTCCTATTGTTAGAAAAATATGATCTATTCTGGTGAAGGTTTGATGAGGGTGCGAGAAGTAAGTGAATTTCTTTTTCATTGGGTTACTTTCTCTCCACGAATCTACCAGATTGTATTTGGAAAGAAGTTGAGAAAAAGGTAATCTAGAGGTTATTTTGGATGGTGTAAAAGGTTATTTATCTAGAAATGGGAGGAGGACCTGGTTCGAATCCCCGCACATTATCACTGTTCCTATTTTGTGTGTATTAATCACTTGTAATATATGTGAGAGGAATGGTGCAGGTTGTTTGTTAGGAGCGTAGTAGGAAATCACCGTGATTGCTGTATCCATTATATAACCCATGAGTATCAGGTATCTACCTTCTGGGTCTTTAATTTCTGATGATAAGGTGAATGGTGTGGATCGGTGAAATGCAATTAGAGTTCCCCTTTGTTTGGTACAAGCAGAAGCCGTGTAAATTTGTTGATAAAAAGGAGAAATATATTTTGGAGTAGAATCTTTGGTGAAGTGTGTTTCTTGGAGGCATACTATGTGAGCCTTCTTGTTATGGAAAGTACGGAAGGCTTTGGTCCTTTTTTGAGGGACATTTATTCCCTGAACATTCAGGGAAAGTATATTCAGTGGTGCCATGGCAACAGATCAAATAGTTTTGACTTACTTTTTGTTATGCAGAGCTGACTGCGCAGATCAACCTGTGTGGACTGAAGAGATGAAAAGATAGAAAAGAAACCAGTGAATTCTGGAGTAAAGAGTAAACAAAAAACATATGAGATTAGATGATACATTGTATAAATTATTTTTTGCAAGTAATCACAATTTACCCGTGAAAGAGAATAAATATCTCTCTCAGGGGAATAAGTGCCTTCGTCACACTCCCACATAATATGGTTGGGAGAATGAGGAGGGCTAATGGGGGTACACGGATCTTCCGCTTACAGGAGAGAAGTGCTATGTCAAAAGACATCAAAATGATGATTCATTAATTGGAGTGCAGAATATAGTTTTTGTTGAAATTATTTATTCCAGGGTGGTTGTGTATGGTTAGTCTTGCCCTAGGCTAAATAATTCAATTAGAAAGGTACTGTTAATAACTTTGGTATTGATGAAGATAGTTTGAATTATTTTGGGATTTTAACCCTTTTAGAGTAAACAATTACATATTTTATTCATATGTAACTGTTTAGATATGTTAACTCATAAAATTGAGGTTGTATTGCTTCAGATTAGAATAAACAAAAACATAGTTCTAGGAACTAGTTAGGTAATAATATATTTGTTTTAAGAAAAGAAAGAAAAAGCTTCCATTACTTCTGGATTATTGAACATATTTGTCCTAAAAAGTAATACATCTATTGTTATTACCTGAAAATATATAACTGAACAAGAATTTCCTTATTTCACTTATATATTCCAAGGCTATATGAATCAGAAGTAATAAGAAATATAACTGGAATGTAATATGATCCCACACAGTGTGTGACTATCAGAATGCAGTTACATTCAGTTATAAATACAGGTTTTTTATAGAGAACCATCTCTTAGTATAATAAATGAAGAGATATTAGGAATTAGGATGTCAGTCCATTGAATCTTCTTGGTCCATGGATGATGTGGCATAACGGCCTCTTTTGTGAGAATGATGATTCCCATTTTGTTCTGAAATTTTCTGGGTGCTGCCTGAAGGTGAAGATGATGCCATTCTTCTGCGTGTGGGAGAGTTGCTGCTTGTGGGTTCTGTCAGATTTAATTTTAAAAGGGTTTGTTGTAGTTCATCTACTGATCTGCTTCTGTAAATTGTACCTTGGTAGTTAAATCTGACTGAAAAGGGGAAGCCCCATTGATACATAATGTTGTGGCATTGCAGTTCCATTAGTTGGGGTTTCATGGATCGTCTTTTAGTAATAGTAAGTTGGGATAGGTCAGCAAAAATTTGATAATTGAGTCCTTGAAAATTAAGTTCCTTTTTTTCTCTTGCAGCAATTAGTATTTGTTCTTTCGTTCTGTAATAATGAAATTTTGTGATTATATCACGTGGGGGTCCATCTTTCTTTTTGACTGTGAGGGCTCTGTGTACTCTGTCCAGTTCTAAACGTTCAATAGGGATATCTGGCTTTAGTTCTTGTAATAGAGCAGTAATAGTAGATTGCAGGTCTGTCACAGTTTCAGGTATTCCCCTTATGCGCAAGTTTGAACGTCTGGCTCTATTTTCGTAATCTTCTAGCTTAGTTTGAAGTATTAAATTCTCTTCTTTTAATTGTTCCAATTCTGTTATATTTTCTTGGGTTGTAATTTCAATTTCATCCATTTTTATTTCTAAGGCTTTTTGTTATTTGGTCTGAGGTTTGTTTTAAAGCCTTATGAAGCATCTTTTCAAATTGTAATAATATTACTGGGGATGCTGAGGAGGCTTGTGGAGAAGTTTGTGAGAGGATTTGTTCTGTATCTGACTCAAATGGAGAGTCTTGCTGTGACATTTTCTGTCTGTGAGAGCGCCCTGATGCTGTATATTGTGAGGTGACTGGAGCTGCTTTAGTTGCAGTGAGTGCCTGTGAGCTCTTTGTGAGGTGATTTTTTATTTCTGCCACGGTTTCCTCCCAGTACCATATTTCTTGCCCAAACTTTCACAGTTTGTTCCCTGGGGCAAAAAGGTTCAAATGGATACCTTTTGAGCCTGCAGGCTCCGCTTTGTCCTTCTCTTCTCTCCTCAGCGGTGCAGAGCTCTAACAATGCATGTCTGCTCCGCTAGGCTCCGCCCATGCACCCCGGACTTCACTTTCCTTCAACAAGAGTTTAACTTACCTCACACAGATCTTTTCACATACATGCACTTTGCGCATTGCCTTAGAGATTCCCACCTTCATGTATACACAGTGCATCCCAAAGCATGGGAACATCTAACGACCTCCATCCCAAAAAGAAAGGAATTTCTCTATTTTATAACATCATGCACCACAAGCTGCAATTTACTAAAAAACCTCCCCATATACACTGGGAACACGACTTAGGTCAGACCTAAACAGAACACCAAAGGCAGAAGGCACTACAGTCAATATACAAATCCACAAAATGTTCCGCGCTTTGGAAAACCACCCAAAAATTGCACCTTAGATGGTACCTGACCCCCACCAGACTTACTAAATTTAACCCATCTACATGCGACCAATGCTGGCGCTGCAGCTCAGCCAAGGGAGACCTACTCCACATCTTTTGGTCCTGCCCACGCTTACAGAAGTACTGGAAAACAAATACTTTCAGACGTTCTACACCAAAACCTGCACCCAACACCTGATCTTGCGATTCTAAATCTCAACATTGACTCAATTTTCCCAACTTGCAGACATGTAGTGACCCATTTTCTGTTAGCCGTGAGACTAAGTATTGCGAGACTATGGAAAACTGAAAATACCCCATCTGTAGAACACACTCTCGACGCGGTGAATCTCCACTATAGTTTTGAACTAATGATGGCCTCTAGTACAGGCCTCTTGCACAAGGAAAGAGCAAAATGGGAGCTGTGGGAGATGTGGTCTGGGGCTGCGACATTTCTTTAATACCCACTAACCTGCCGTTTTCCTTTTTTTTTTCTTGACAAGCAACAAGTTGTTAGAGTTACTACTTGATACTACTAATCTCTATTGTTACTGCTTTCAAACCTGCATACTCTTTCTGATGGAGACTGTCCACACGGAGTTTCACCCCCCCAGGTAACAAAAGAGTTCCCAATGGGGTTTCTGGGAGGAGGTCACTCAAGTAATAACTAACTCCTAGTTTTCTCAGTTGAGATTAAGACAGTTCCTTGATGTATGATATTTGAACAACCAGATAATCTTATCATATGTCTATATTTAATTGATCTACTGTTTACCGCTATACAATGTGCACATTGTATTTTTGTGTATTAAATGCAAAATCAATAAAAATCTATTGAGGAAAAAAAAAAACCATTTTTTGCCTGTTTCGCAAGTTCTGCTGTGAAACGAAATGGGGGGTGTTCGGCTCATCCTTACCGGCCACCCATGAGCGCTTCACAGAGAGTCAGAACGGAGATCTGCCTATGTAAACAAGACAGATCCCTGTTCTGACAAGGGACAACATGGGGATCTGCTGTTCCTATTGATTTGGAGCAGCGATCTCTGTGTTCTTCCTGTCAGCACTTCCCCCACACAGTAAGAAAACACCAACAGGGAGCACATTTAACCCTTTGATCGCCCCTTATGTTAACCCATTCCCTATCAGTGTAATTTATACAGTAATCAGTGCATTTTTTTTAGCACTCACTGTATTGGTGTGACTGGTCCCCAAAAAGTGTCACTTAGGGTCAGATCTGCCCGCCGCAATGTCGTAGTCCCGCTAAAAATCACTGATTGCTGCCATTACTAGTAAAAAAAATAAAAATAAATACAAGTCCATAAATCTATCCCGTAGTTTGTAAACACTAAAACTTTTGCACAAACCAATCAATATACATTTATTGGGATTTTTTTTCCCAAGAATATGTAGAAGAATACATATTGGCCTAAATTGATGAAGACATTTGTTTTTTTTACATTATTTTTTGGATATGTATTATAGCAGAAAGTAAAAGATATTGTTTGTTTTTTTTTTCAAAATTGTTGGTCTTTTTTTGTTTATATCGCAAAAAATAAACACCGCAGAGGTGATCAAATACCACTAAAAGAAAGCTCTATTTGTGGAGAAAAAAGAACATACACTTTATTTGGGCACAGAGTCGCACGCCAGCACAATTGTCAGTTAAATTAATGCAGTGCAATATAACCAAAAATGGCCTAGTCATTAAGGGGGTAAATCCTTCCGGGGAAGGAGTTAAAGAACACTTTCCTGTCCAGGAATCCAGCACTGTACTCACCTGGGCCGGTTCTTCACTGGTCTTCAGGTCCCTGGCGTCTAGATGTTGACTTTGGGAAGCCAGCTGTGACTCCTCGTGGACTTACAGCCGGCTTCCCACTGCACATGGGCGAGGTGCTCTGTGCTTTGTGAATTGTCCCACAACCTTCTGGGGCCTGTGACATGTCCCAGGAGGCTGTGGGTGGTGATGAGAAGGAAAAACAAAAAAAATATTGTATTAGTGGCAGTGGAGGATTAGGAAAAGTAGAACCTCTGTTTTTAACCGAAATTCTACAATAAAATAAACATTCCCCATTAAATAACCAATATAAAATAAGTGCAGGGCTATAAGATATTAGCAAACAAGAATAAAGTGATACAATCACAATAATAAAATCATATACATTATAATGTAAATAATAGCGAAAACGCAATAGAAAGTTATCAAAGGTGAAGTGAGTAAAGTCCAGAATGAAAAAATTGAGTTAACAAGTCCCAAATTTCAATCCACAGATCACCCAAAAGTATGTCTGTGTTGCACAGAAAGTAATCCGTAAATAGTGACTCTACTCTGTGTTCCACCACCCCATGTAAATGGTATGCGCTTACCAGAAACCGTGGACTATTATACAATAAAGTAAAGAGTCAGATGTGCTTGTGTAATAGCAGACCGCCACTTGGTAAAAGCTTCCACTCCTGGAGAGGACTCCCTCAAAGTAATTTCTCCATAGGTAACTGGAATACTCAGCCACCAGGGTCCCATAAAGTATGCATATTAAAGAGGACATGGGACAATACTCCATAATCTAAAACTGTTATGTAAGAGTTATTTTAAAAAATTTAAGACACTCACAGAATGTATGTAGAAACACTTTCTGCATCCAAGTAAGTGATGATGTCACAGGCATGGACTCCACCCAATGCGTTTTGTCATATCTGACGTCGTCTGGGGATTCCCCATTAAACTATTTGTTAAAATTCTTACCCTAGCACTTGCAGTTTACAACTTGCTCAGTGATGCTTCCCTGTAAGCTCTCCCGTAGCCTAATATGGCGCACATGAGGATTCCAAATGTGCAGTTTTGGAACCTGGCAGAGATCTGCGCACATGTCCGAAGACCCCAGGAATGCATGCTCTAGGCTTCGAGATGGCAGAGCCCACATCTGTACACATACTGCATTTTTAAAGTTGAAGGCACTGGGGAGGGGGAGGCAGGTGGATGCAGAACGAACTCTAGGAGGGACTGAAGTTCCTCCTTTACCCACAAGCACTTTTTTTGTTTAAAGGACAGAAGCACTTTAAAATTGTCAGGATTCAGACAGGCTCTGACATTTTAGCTTTCTCTTCAGCAGTCACAACACTATTGGTCCAATAGGTGAGTATGGTAATAGGCCTGAGAACTCCTGTCACTTTAAGCTCTAAAGGTTTTTTATCAATGTATTTAAGATGGCATTGGGAGTCTTCTTGTAGCCATCTATAGTCAGTATATCTCAGGGCTCCACACAAGTATGGTATTTTCTTGGAAAACAACCAAATCTTCAAGGTACCTATGAATTACTGTTTTAATTCAGAACCAGGTAGCTTTGTTCTAGAATTCCAAACATTTATTTTTAAAAAAGTACTAGTCCTACGTATGCTTCTCTTCCAAGAATAGGTGTGGTATTCCTATGTGTAGAAAAAAAAACAGTTTATGCTTTTCACGATCACTTTCAATCTTGTACATCCATATAATACTGACACTGTGGCAGTGTATTCAGTTTTCACAGAAGAAGGCAGTAAATTAGTTATTGTAATTGGTACCATATTAGCCTCCGCTCTATTGCCAAGCTTGACTTTAACTGCAGTCTCTCTGAAGAGGAGATCATCTGGTCGCTGGCTGTTTTGTACAGTCTTGTGCAGTACAGTAAACAGAGAAATATTTCCCCTTGACTATTTTCCTGCTGGTTTTCTCCATAGTAATTCTCTTCCTGCAAACTGATTGTTTCCTCCATGCTTATGTGTCACTCCATAAGCAAGCCTCTGTGTAATAAGTGCATTTTAACCACATTGTTTATAGTCAGTAATGTGTGCAGTGGCTTTCTGCAGACCATGTTGTCATAGGCAGTATGTTTGTCTTTTGCATATATTGTGCTTTTATACTATACAACCTACTCTGGCCTCTTAGGTGCACAAGCTAGTGTCCTGTCTATTGATTGACAGTGATTTGTATTGCGTTATTTTTTTATTCTAAATGTCATAAGAGTTTAATTAGGTTCTTGTTCTGCGTCAAGCGGACATCCACCACTAACTGCATACAATCCAGTAGTTAAAATGCTTCTAAAGGCTGAAGGTTTTTAACCTTCATACATTCTATGCATGAAGGTTAAAAACCTACTTTGTGCAGCAGCCCCCCTCCCCCCCAATACTTACCTGACCTCCCTCTCGATCCCGTGATGTGCATGACAGCATGTATACATGTATTTATTCCTAACCTAAAACTATGGTCTATAAACTGAAAATATTGAGTAGGCCTTACTTAAACCCATGGTCTATAAACTGGAAAAATGTAGTTGGCTTTACTTAAAACTATAGTTCCAGACAAGTTAAGGTATGTATTCCTAACTTAAAACACTATGGTCTATAAACTTAAAAAATGTCGTTGGCTTTACTTAAAACAACAAAATTGAAAACATGAAAAGTCTAATGAGTCAGACAAAAATAAGTTTAGTTGACAGTACTTAAAAAGCTGATGCAAATAGTTGCCTCAATTTTTTTGAGTAGACCCAGCACAGTATTTTTTACAGTGCATTAACATGTCTGGAACCATCATGTTAAGTGATACTAACTTATTTATTTTTTTGCAACCCACTCAATTTTTTTAAGTTGGTAAAACTGATTTTCCAAATGTATTTGATAAAGTATCTCACAAAAGTGATTACAACCCTCATATTTTTGTAAATATCTTATATCTTTTCATGTGACAACACTGAAGAAATGACACTTTGCTACAATGTAAAGTAGTGAGTGTACACTTTGTATAACAGTGTAATTTTGCTGTCCCCTCAAAATAACGCAACACACAGCCAAAGACTTTAACGGTGTTTGCGTGTTCGAACAAATTTTTTGCCTATTCGCATGTGCTGCTGCGAACCGAACCAGGGGTGTTCGGCTCATCCCTACTTTTCATGTGACAACACTGAAGAAATGACACTTTGCTACAATGTAAGGTAGTGAGTGTACAGTTTGTATAACAGTGTAAATTTGCTGCCCCCTCAAAATAACTCAACCCACAACCATTAATGTCTAAACCGCTGGCAACAAAAGTGAGTACACCCCTAAGTGAAAATGTACAATTTGGACCCAATTAGTCATTTTCCCTCCCTGGTGTCAGGTGACTCATTAGTGTTACAAGGTCTCAGGTGTGAATAGGGAGCAGGTGTGCTACATTTAGTGTTATCGCTCTCTCAGTCTCTCATAATGGTCACTGGAAGTTCCACATGACACCTCATGGCAAAAAACTCTGGGGATCTGAAAAAAAGAATTGTTGCTCTACATAAAGATGGCCTAGGCTATAAAAATATTGCCAAGACCCTGAAACTGAGCTGCAGCATGGTGGCCACGACCATATAGCGTTTTAACAGGACAGTTTCCACTCAGAACAGGCCTCGCCATGGTCGACCAATGAAGTTGAGTGCACGTGCTCAACGTCATATCCAGAGGTTGTCTTTGGGAAATAGACTATGAGTGCTGCCAGCATTGCTGCAGGGGTTGAAGGGGTGGGGGGTCAGCCTGTCAGTGCTAAGACCATATGCCGCACACTGCGTCAAATTAGTCTGCATGGCTGTCATCACAGAAGGAAGCCTCTTCTAAAGATGATACACAAGAAAACCTGCAAACAGTTTGCTGAAGACAAGCAGACTAAGGACATGGGTTACTGGAACCATGTCCTGTGGTCTGATGAGACCAAGATTACTTATTTGGTTCAGATGGTGTCAAGCGTGTGTGGCGGCAACCAGGTGAGGAGTACAAAGACAAGTGTGTCTTGCCTACAGTCAAGTATGGTGGTGGGAGTGTCATGGTCTGGGGCTGCATGAGTGCTGCTGGCACTGGGGAGCTATAGTTCATTGAGGGAACCATAAATGCCAACATGTACTGTGACATACTGAAGCAGAGCATGATCCCCTCCCTTCGGAGACTGGCAGTATTCCAACATGATAACAACCCCAAACACACTTCCAAGATGACCACTGCGTTGCTAAAGAAGCTGAGGGTAAAGGTGATGGACTGGCCAAGCATGTCTCCAGACCTAAACCCTATTGAGCATCTGTGGGGCATCCTCAAACGGAAGGTGGAGGAGCGCAAGGTCTCTAACATCCACCAGCTCCATGATGTCATCATGGAGGAGTGGAAGAAGACCCCAGTGGCAACCTGTGAAGCTCTGGTGAACTCCATGCCTAAGAGGATTAGGGCAGTGCTGGAAAATAATGGTGGCCACACAAAATATTGACAATTTGGGCCCAGCTTTGGACATTTTCACTTAGGGGTGTACTCAGTTTTGTTGCCAGTGGTTTAGACATTAATGGCTGTGTTGAGTTATTTTGAGGGGACAGCAAATTTACACTGTTATACAAACTGTACACTCACTACCTTACATTGTAGCAAAGTTTAATTTCTTCAGTGTTGTCGCATGAAAGGTAGGGATGAGCCGAACACCCCCCGGTTTGGTTCGAACATGCAAACAGGCAAAAAACAACATGACTCCAATAAGTAAGAATGATGATAAAGAGTCCACCTTTATCATCATTCTTACTTATTGGAGTCATCACCAGTGGAATTGTACCACCTTGCACATCCCTCTCCTTGGTCGATCCATTCATGGGGAGATTGGTTGCTGCCAAGCTGCATAGTGGATGGAAATATTTTCACTGATGAACTTTTTATGTTTAAATTTATGGACTGAGCTTGTTTTGATTCTTACGTTTTCATATTCACATAATAATCGTTGTATTTCACATGTACAACTTATTTTGTTTGTTTTTGCTTTTTCATTGAGTTTTCATGATCTGCACGTACACTTTTTCACCATTTATTGAGTTATTAACTTGCTCTCAGTAGATTGTGGTTTTCACTACCACTTATATGCATTTGTATTTATGTGTACATTTTTTATAGTTAGCGCACTTTTTATATTTTTTATTTTTCATGGTATACACAGATATTGGTGTGTTTTAGGTGCAGCTTTTTACTTTTATTCTTTTTTGCTCTGCAGCGCGGTTTTTCTTTTTATTTTTGATTAATGTTCTTGAAAAGCCCAGCCAGAGCCCTGACTTAAACCCAATTGAGCATCTCTGGAGAGACCTAAAAATGGCTGTCCACCAACGTTTACCATCCAACCTGACAGAACTGGAGAGGATCTGCAAGGAGGAATGGCAGAGGATCCCCAAATCCAGGTGTGAAAAACTTGTTGCATCTTTCCCAAAAAGACTCGTGGCTGTATTAGATCCGAAAGGGTGCTTCTACTAAATACTGAGCAAAGGGTCTGAATACTTAGGACCATGTGATATTTCAGTTTTTCTTTTTTAATAAATCTGCAAAATTGTCAACAATTCTGTGTTTTTCTGTCAATATGGGGTGCTGTGTGTACATTAATGAGGAAAAAATGAAGTTAAATAATTTTAGCAAATGGCTGCAATATAACAAAGAGTGAAAAATTTAAGGGGGTCTGAACACTTTCCGTCCCCACTGTACATGCCCCTGTCAAACAGGGGCTGAAAAATTGGGCCTTGGGTGGTGGTGGTGGTGCTATAAACCAAAAATATTGTTGGAAGCTAGCATCATTAAGATTGAGGAGGAATAGGATAGTCAGCATAGGCAGTCTTCAAGGGATCCCACATCCATAGCAAATTTAGTTACATCAGCATTAGGTGTTTGACAGCTGCTGATCAAAGACTGATTCATTTTTATGAATGTGAGCCTATCATTGGAGTCTGTGGACAGGCAAACTCTTTGGTCCGTTATAAACCCTCCAGCAGCACTGAATGTGCGTTCAGAAAGCATGCTGGATGCAGGACAGGCCAGTAGCTCAATTAAATATTGAGCAAGCTCTGGCCAGTGGTCCATCCTCAAGACCCAGTAACCCAGTGGATGCTCTGTTGGAAAGGTCGCCAAGTCTGATCTTGCCCCTAGATGGTTGCTTGAACCGATCAGACCTTGGCGCTGAGGTCTGAAAAATTGTTTAAAGGCATTGGTCAACTGGCCACCTTCTCCAGCGCTCTTCCTCTCAGCAACACGTTGTCCAGCCCCGGAAATTGTAACCTCCCAGGGTCTGGAAATGCATTGCACAAACCTTTCTTCAAGGCCTCCTGAAGATGTTTCATACTCAGCTCCCTCTACAAAGGCAGGATGAGTTCTGCAACCTTACCTTTGTAACATGGATCCAGAAGGGTTGCCAGCCAATGATCCCTTTCTTTGATATCCTTGATACCACAAATCCTAGGGTCCTTTCACAGGCTTTGCAGAATCAGGGAGGCTATGCATCGTAAGTTTGCAGGCATTTTATTCTGAGTCCTCTGGGTCACTAAGGATCACATGATCCATAACTACCTCCTCCCAGCCACGTACAACTCCTTGGGTTTCTGGGGACTGAAAACCATTCCTTGAAGACTGCTGCTGAGTGTTATCCTCTACATCCATGCTGACACAATCCTCCTACTCCGCCTCTTCTTTCTGTGTGTTTGGCGGGCCAGCAGGAATGCTATCTGGATAAAGGGGGCCTTGAGAGGTAAGGAAGTCCTCCTCTTCCTCCCGCTGTTCTCCATCAAGTGCCCTGTCCATGATTCCACGAAGGGTGTGCTCCAACAGGAAGACTAGAGGGACAGTGTCAATGATGCATGCATTGTCACTGCTCACCATCCTTGTGGCCTCCTCAGATGGTGACAGGACATTGCATGCATCCTTGATCAGTATCCACTGGCATGGCGAAAAGAAGCCAAGCTCCCCTGACCCTGAACTGGTGGCTCACACAGGTACTCAATGATGGCCCTCTGCTGTGTGTGCAGCCGCTGCAGCATTGCCAAAGTTGTGTTCCACCTGGTGGGCATGTCACAAATGAGGCGGTTGGTGGGTAGGTTGCATTCCCTTTGAATGTCAGCCAGCTGAGCACTGGCATTGTATGACCGGCGGAAATGTCCACAGACTTTTCTGGCCTGCCTCAGGAGATCCTGTAAGCTTGGGTACCTGCTCAAGAACCGCTGCTCCACCAAATTCAGGACGTGTGCTAAACATGGAACATGGGTCAAGTGTCCCTGTCAGAGGGCGGAGAGAAGGTTGGTGCTATTGTCACATAAAACCATTCCTGGCTTTTGCTGGCATGGCGTCAACCACCTCTGAGCCTGCCCCTGCAGAGCTGACAGAATCTCTGCCCCAGTGTGGCTCCTATCCCCTAGGCAGACCAACTCAAGTACCGCATGGCATCTTTTAGCCTGACTGCTTGCGTAGCCCCTTGAATGCTTACGGAGAACCACTGATTCAGAGGAAAAATCTGCAGAAGAGGCCATAGAGGAAGAAGAAGAGGAGGGGGTGGAGGAGAGAGCTGTGGCAGAATCACCACTAGCATTCTAGAGGCGTGGTGGTGGAACAAGCTCCAACAACACTGAACCCTGTCCTGCATCCTTCCCAGCTGTCAGCAGAGTTACTCATTGCGCCGTGAAGGAAAGGTAACGTCCCTGTCCATGCCTGCTGGACCATGAGTCAGCAGTAATATGAACCTTACTGCTGACCGCCCTGTCCAACTAGGCCAAAACATTGCCTTCCACATGCCGGTAGAGAGCCGGAATGGCATTCCATGAAAAGAAATGGCGTTTTGGAACCTGCCACTGAGGTACAGCACATTCCACAAATTCACGAAAGGGGGCTGAGTCTACCAGCTGAAAAGGCAGCAGTTGCAGTGTTAACAATTTGGCCAAGCTAGCATTTAGATGCTGAGCATGTGGATGGTTGGGACCAAGTTTCTTTTTACGGTTCAGCAACTGAGGTAGGGAAATTTGCCTGCTAAAATTAGATGGTGGTGTACTGCTAGCAGATTGGCTGCAAATACTTGGGACACCTATTGCTATACCTTCATTCCTCTCAGTGCAGGTTTTTGAGAGGACTGAAAGTATAGTAGGGTTGGAGATCCCAGATGAGGAGCAAGGATAAGTCCGCCTTTTTCTTTGATGTGGGTCTTTCAAGTGCTATTGCCAACGGACTGCATGGCAGTTCGTCATATGTCTGGTCAAGCATGTGGTGCCCAAGTGGCTACTGTTCTGGCCACGCTTGATCCGCTTCAGACATAGGTTGCAAACAGCAACAGTGCAATCTGCTGCACACGTGTCGAAAAAGGCCCATACCAAGGAACTTTTAAAAGTCATCAGGGAGTCAGCAGCATCCTGTACCTGCGGAGCTCTGCGGTGTGATACAATAGGGTGGCTGCCCTCAAGCTGCCCCCTAGAGGACATCCTGCCTTGTTGGAGTTGTGCCTCCTCCTCCTTTCTTCTCTCAGGCACCCAAGTACAGTCAGTGACCTCATCATCCCCTCCCACCTCTTGCAAACTTGGCAGTATGCTACAACTGGGGGAATATGACTGCCAGTTTCTTGTCTTTCTTGGGCACCCCCTCTCTCTAGGCACATGTTACTCCCTTTCTCAACCTGTGACCCAACATCAGAGTCTTCAAATCGATGCGCATCCTCCAGCAGCATGTACTGACACTGTGGTCGAATAATTCTGGGGACTCCTCCATGCATGATGGTGGGGCTACGGAAGGAGTGACTGTGGACAAGGAGCCGGTGGAATAGGCCGCTTTGGAAGCTGCATTGGAAGGCAAATTACTCTGGGCCTGGGTGACAGAGGATGAGGAGGATGACGGCTTTGTTATCCACTCCACCAACTCTTCTGCATGTTCTGGTTCAATAACGCGGCCAGCAGCAGAAAAAAAGGACAAGCGTGCCCCATGGCCACCTGCAGAGGATGCACCATGTAAACGACCAGCACTGTTGACTGTAGACACAGAGGCTGCTTGCCCTCTTTTATTGGCCCGTGAGCATCTGCCTCTCCTTTGTGGCCCTCCCGACATGATGTATTTTTTGTTTTGCAACACCACACTACACTGTATTAGATACTGTGTACACCGCCTGCACTGTATTAGCAACTGTACAATGGCTGCACTGTATTGTATACCGTGTACACCACCAGAAGTGTAGTAGAAACTATACACACTATATTAGATACTGTGTACACCGCCTGCACTTTATTAGAAACTGTACTACAGCTGTACTGTATTGTGTATTGTTTACACCACTAGAGCTGTAGAAGAAACTGTACTATGGCTGCACTGTATTGTGTGCTGTGTACACCACCAGAAACATAGTAGAAACTGCTATGGCTGCACTGTTTTGTGTACTGTGTACACCACCAGAAGTGTAGTAGAAACTGTACACACTGTATTATATACTGTGTACACCACCCAAAAAGTAGTAGAAACTGTACTATGGCTGCACTGTATTGTGTATTGTGTACACCACCAGAAGTGTAGTAGAAACTGTACACACTGTATTAGATACTGTGTACACCGCCTGAACTGTATTAGCAACTGTACAATGGCTGCGCTGTATTGAATACTGTATACACCACCAGAAGTGTAGTAGAAACTGTACACACTGTATTAGATACTGTGTACACCGCCTGCACTGTATTAGAAACTGTACTACAGCTGCACTGTATTGTGTACTGTGTACACCACCAGAAGTGTAGTAGAAACTGTACACACTGTATTAGATACTGTGTACACCGCCTGCACTGTATTAGAAACTGTACTACAGCTGCACTGTATTGTGTACTGTGTACACCACCAGAAGTGTAGTAGAATCTGTACACACTGAATTAAATACTGTGTACACCACCTGAAGTGTATTAGAAACAGTACACTACCGAATGCACTGTAGATATAGGCTACACTGGATGCAGAGTAAATATATATATATATATATATATATATATATCAAATGCACTGCCACTAACTGAATAACCTGCCTGCTTAATCTAAATCAAGCTATCTCTCTGTCCACGCCAACAACACTACGCACGGCCGCTGTGTAAACAACCTTATGTAATGTGGGGAGTGGACTTAGTCCCCCTGAGCCATGATTGGCCAAAGGCACCCTTCCTTTTGGCCAATTTTGGCTCTCTTAGTAGAGCACGCTGTGATTGGCCAAAGCATGCAGGTCAGGTGCATGCTTTGGCCAATCATCATACAGCAATGCACTGCGATCTCGCAGTGCATTATGAGGCGTTCCGCGGCGCTCAAATTTTACGCGATCGCCCCATAATGTTTGCTCTTCGGTGAAAGGGCAAATACCCAATGTTCGAGTCAAACTTATGTTCGACGCGAACATCGAGCTCATCCCTAATGAAATTATGTAATAAAATATTTACAAAAATGTGAGGGATCTACTCACTTTTGTGAGATACTGTATATGTTTGAAGGTTGTTATATAATAATAATAATAATAATAATAATAATACAATAATATGTTTTTTATAAAAGGAATAGTCTCATGAAACAGATTTTAAAAACAAATTAACATTTATTATTTATAAAGTGTCACAAATGTAATGCTATGAAAGCAGCAAATGTAAATGTAAACATCTTTAAAAAAAAAAAAAAAGACTCTTTTTTTGAAAACCTCTGAATCTCTGAAACCAAACCAACACATATACATTTGTTTTTGCAGCACAAATCAGCACAGATGCAGTGCAAACCCTTGCTATCTTTGTTTTTAAATTTTAATAACATTGGGTGCTAAGTGGGCGAGGCTTGATGTTACATAATCTGAATTTGAATTCCAATATCTCAAAAGCGAACTGGCAGAAATATTCATTTTTGTGGCACAAATCACACAAACAAATGGTATCATTTAATAGCACGGGGTGCAAAGTGGGTGGGGTTTCATCAACTAATATGAGTAATATCTCTGAAACCAAACGGCACAAACGTTAATTTTTGCAGTACAAATCAGCACAGATGCAGCACAATAATGCTATCTTTTTTAAAAATTTTAATAACATGGGGTGCAAATTGGTGGCCAGCCAATCCCCTGTAGACGTCCTGTAGTGACAAAACGCGTAGGGCGGGCTTGGGTCTCTGACGTCATCACGTTTTCCCTTGACGGAGATGAATGGTACAGCGAGCAGCAGGCAGAGGAAATCTGAGGAGACGCCACCATACCATGTATTAATACATCGCCTATCATTCATTACTGTGTCGTAAGTGCATTTTTATTGGTTTTATTCAATAAATCTTTTATACTGCATAATGGGCGCTTTTCTTGTTTATGTCTTTTGAGTATTAAGGACCAAGAGGCTGGGGATTTACATCGATTCGTTTTGGGAGACTCTAATCCCTGGGTTTGGTGTTACCGCCGTAGCGGTCTCTGCATCTGGTAAGGAGATCACTTATTCACATCGGGTGAACACCATTCCTTGGCGATTGGGATCTTATTTGTAAACCTTTCAAGTCACTATCTTGCTTGGATACCTTATTATTTTGGAACTTAGAAGAAGTTTTTTATATTCATATGCACATCACTTCGTTTTTGGGTTGCAACCACCACTCTATATGAAATTTTGTGGACATTTGCTGAGTTCTTCTTATGGACATTTTTATTTTACTTTATATAATAAATTTATCATGTTTGTTGAGTGGTAATTACCAGTCGGATTGTGGATTGACAATCCTTCATTCATAGTTTATTGGTTATATCATTTATTACCATTTATTCACCTATGTGACACTGCTTTAGTTTTCTTTTTTCAGTATGTTTTCACTACTTCTGAATATTTGACACAATTTAATTATTTGGGTTTTTTTGTCACAATATTTTTAGCGCCGCATCCACATATATTCTTTGTCATGTCTTGGAGTTTGTATTAGAACTTTTCAGATGCTGGCTGCTTTTTTTGATGAAAATCAAAAAGATTTTTTTTGGTTTTAAAAACAACAATAATTTCTCTTTTTTCTAGCGCTACGTTCACCTTTGGGTTTTCTAATAGGATATTATGTTTCTAAGGGGGAAAATCACATTCTGTGTACAGAACACCTCCAGGTAGCCATATTGCATTGAACTTTACAGAAAATTACAGAGCTGCAGATAGAAAAGGAAAGGTAATTTTTAATAACATTATATTCTAATATGACTTGTGTCGCAATTGTATATGCTATATTATTTTTTTATTTGCTATTTTTCTTTCCCGTGAAAGTGAAGTTACCCTTTAAGGAACAGGGAATGCAATAAAAATAATAATGATAATAATAAACCCAGCAGGTTAGAACCTAACAAACTGAGCCACTATAGCTGTTTTAGTACATTTGTAGTGGAGAACACTACTCTGCAAAATTGCTTATAGAATATAGAATAACCACATATAGTCAAAATATGGGGCAAACAGACACAGCTGGAGCAGAGCTACAGACTGCCTTTATAACAAGAGCAATCTTGAACTAGTAATTATGAAAGCATACCTTGCATTGTACCAGTAGGTACACCTTGACACACTCACAAGGCTATGCGATGGTAACTGGTATTAAATTCTGCTTGTATCTAAAACATTGTTTTCTTTGTATTGGGACCCGTAGCTTTGCTGAAGAATACCATGTTATCATTCTCTCCCTTTCTCTGTCATTCCTTACACATATGGCAATTATTACATGTAAGGTTTTGGGAATTTTTTTCACTATTTTCTTCTATAGGTGACCTGAATTCTGTCACCCAGAACATCAAAGAAGTCCTGATCTAATACAGGAGCGATTGATTTTTCTGCACAGTGTGCTGGCTTTCATTAGAGTTTGTTGAGAACTTGAGAGTAATAATGACTTTGTCTTTGTTGTTCATGATGTGCGAGCAAACAGTTTAACATATACATTCCCAAAAGAAGCATTTCCAAAGACTAATTTTATTACTGAAATGATTAATCATAAAAGGAATGCACAAGCAGCTTTCACCTTTATTACTATGTTCAATGGTAAAATAAAAATGTAGTTCCCAAAAACCTACAACCTCACAAGAAGCCCCAATAGAAACATGTCAACAGCCCTGGATCCCATGGATTTAAAACTACCTTCTCCATTGCTTTGGCCAAGCTGTGTTATGCCTTCACCCAGCAGGACACTCTGGGCAGCCAAGTAATTGTCATCTCCTGATCCACCTGATCTTTCCCCTATTCATTTCCTTTCCCCCTTTAAACCCTTCCCCCAATTGCTTCTTCCTTTCTTAATTTTTTCTCCTTTTATCCCATTACCTATCTTCCCTCCTTATACTCATATTTTTTCTTTGGTTCATTCTTATTTCTTAGCTCCATTATAACCATCTTAATAATCACCCCCACTTGTCCCCAGGTATCCTGAATGGAAGATGTCAATGCATGAGTCTTGGGATAAGTAGCTATTGCAGACCGATGCTGCAACTTCTATCTGCCTATATCAACTTCTATGTGTACATTAGATTTCTAGCAGACCCATCAATACAGTTTTCTAACCCTATTATTGAAGATAAACTCACTGAACTTTCAAATGAGTATATTTCTCAATAGCCACAAAAGATTTAAATCCACTTTGTGTGCACCTAATTAATTTTCAACTCCAGATATTACCTTTTAAAAGTAGTAGTGGTATCACTGCGTTGTAAATTGCCCTTGCAGGGAGCAGACTTGTGGGAGGGGTCCAGTAGGATACACTCACTACAGGCTGCCTGCAGAAAACTACCTTAGGGGGTGGAGCCAAGACTAGTCATTCTGCACAAGAAGAGAGAGCAGCAGTGACCGGTCTTAGTACAGGAATTTTCACACTGGATTATTGCAGAGATCTGGAAGAAATACACAAAACACAGCAAGTTTCAAATAAAAATACACATGGCTCATGTATTTGGACAACATTTGTCTACCCTAGACTTCATATTTAAATCCTTGTGTTTACTGATTATACTTTATATCATTACTATTTATACCATTTATTGAATGAAAAGATGTAGATATTTGAAATATTAAATTATGTTTTGTAAATGAACATTTAATTGTCTTTAGATTTTAAGATAGGCAGAGCTGTTGAGTGGCATTCGCCATGCCTTATATTATATTTACCTACTATTATCTTTGATTTGACAGTCTTAGATGCAACATTTTGAATTTGTGAGAGAGGAGTTTGCTTTGGGGGTTTTGGAAGAAGAGAGGGCGTGTTGGATTGATTTTGGGATGGGGTGAATCATCTTCACCAAGTAGATAGAAAGGGTGCATTGGGGAAATTAAATAGATTCCCAAGGGAAAGGGAAGGGTGGGGTAGTCTTTAGGCAGTTGTGAGTAGACCAAAACTCCCAGCTGCACCTGAGTGGCAAGGAGGTGGTTGTTGTTGGAGGAGTGGTGGGTGAAGAAATGTAGAAGGAGAAAAAAGCAGGGTGAGGGAGGGAAAAGGAGATTGGAGGCGAAGAGAGAGAAAAAAAGAGGAGGAGAGGGATGGGAAGGTAGAGGAATAATAGGGTTTTTTCTAGTTTAGAGGAGGGAAGCTCCGGTACCAGGGTAGTTCTTTCAAGGGGGCTCACTAGGCAGGTTACGCCATGGAGCTCCCCAGTTTCATGGTAGGGTGTGTACACCAATCCAGTACCCATCAGATGGATTGTGAAGTTTGATGTCCAGTAGGGTCATTTTATGGGTTGTTTTCAATCTCCATAAGATGTTTGTTTAAAGTGCAGTTCCACCCAAAAGTGGAACTTCCACCTATCTGCTTCCTCCCCCCCTCCGGTGCCACATTTAGCACCTTTCAGGGAGGAGGGGAACCGATACCTGTTTTTGACATGTACCCTTCCCCACTTTCGGGAGACGGCACAGCGGCGCCGTCCCTTGGAAATTAGGCCTCCTGCCTGCCAGTTAGAAAGCGCAGCGAGCTTAGCGCATGCACAGTAGGAAACCGGCTGTGAAGCCGAAAGGCTTCACTGCCGATTTCCCTTACGATGAATGGCAGCAGCAGCAACCGACAGCCAATCCAAAAATCGGCTGGGGTGCCAACATCACCGGATCCCTGGACAGGTAAGTGTCCATATATTAAAAGTCAGCAGCTATAGTATTTTCAGCTGCTGACTTTTAATTTTTTTTTCCCCAGACAGATACTTTGACATTTTGCTCACTAAACTTCATTGTAATTATGAAGAGTTTGCATAGGTTTTTACATGTTAATTCCCTTTAAAAGCTGTTTTTAAGTCTGCAATATTTCAATAAGATAATACCTGGTTATATTGCAATGAAAACAATCTTGTACTCCAGCTGTGTCACCCTGTCAGACCTGGTTGAGACCACAAAGAGCCATGATGACACCCAATTAACAGCCATGATCCACTGTTGTTATCATACATATACAGGAAGTGACTGAAAAAGACTGGAGGAGATCAGCAGAACTAAGGTGAAAAAGGTAAAACTGGAATTTTATGAAAAAATTAACATTGTATTAGTTTATATTAGTAGAATTGTCTTTTGAAAAAAGCAATGTATATAGGGTTGCCAACACTGAGCTCTTCTTCCTAACATAGGACTGCCGCACTGTCATGCCAACCTTCTTCATTGCTTCAACTATAACATAATAATCACACAATTTTGTTTGTTAACAACTGACACCGACTGTTCACTGCACTCATAAAAATAAGTACTTTTACTAAAGAAGAATAAAAAGTAGAGAAATTATTAAAAATGCCTAAAATATTTGAAATAATTATTTATTTCCAACTTTTTTTGCCTATTTGCCAGCCTATAATAAGCAATCTATTTATTTATTCAAACAGTGTACCAAAAAACCCGTATATGTCTTCAAATGACAAAATGGTCAAGGTGGGAAAATTAGTCATGGAGTTCTTGTCATGTTAACCATGAAGAATGACACTTATATATGTGGTCAGGATATGTAGGCAATAATGACCTCTGGTCACATGACTGTTGGATAACAGATGTTGTACCCTTTATATTAAAAACCCCCTCTTACTTTCTACTCCCAATAAACCAGACCACACCAACCTTGGAGTATAAAAGGCCGTAGCAGCCTACTTTATTTAAACAATATATATAATTATAACTTTCTTATAAAACTCTGGCATCAAAATAATCAACAATAAACATCTGTTATTCCCTGAAAAACTTTGAACTAAAGAGCGTTGGTCTGCGCTATCGCTTAAAACCATTCTGATGTTCATCACCCACGTAGCACTGCGGTACTTATCAACTATCTCAACTATGCCTCAAGCCGACAAGCTGGCTCAGAGACTAACAATTCCCGCAGTGCCCCAGTATCACTTCCCGGTTAACCTCCGTTAACCGGGAACCAAAAAACCTCCGGATCTATAACACCGTTAGATCCCCCACTTACTTTTTCCATCTTCCTTCCTTTTCACAGACCAACGCCCGCCACCGCATCCCACGAGTAATACCTTACTCTTGGATGCCCCTCCACACCCTCATGGCTCGCTGTATTCCATCCTGCAATCCTAACGTCCACAAATCTATCCCCACATCATTAAGGTGGACACCATCAGCTCTCAGATACCTCCACGTTTCGAATTCTAGTTCAGGATGTCTAATCGCTAAACAACCATTGCGTACCATAAATTTGCTCACCTCCCTATTAATCTTTTTTCTGGCCCGATTTACACCTTCCACTGACCTAGCCATTCTCCACGATGTCCTAGCCACCATATCCGACCATATAAAGATAGTCTTGGGAAATAATTCCATCAAGCGCCCCAAATCTCTTTTAATATCGCGCGTGATGTCTACCATGGATCGGATGCTTAGATCATTGCCTCCAACGTGTAAAATTAACACATCAGGTGGTCCTTCCCGCAGGGCATATTTCTGTACCTCAGGAAACAATCTACTCCACAACATTCCAGGTATTCCCAACCACTTAATATAAACCTCCCTTTTATCAAAACCTAACTGCCTGCCCTCCCAACGAGCATCGCCCCTTCTTGCCCCCCAGCACACATAAGAATGGCCCATAATGCAGACCATTCCTGGCGCCGCTCCTGTAAATAGAAGAAGACAAGAAAAAAACTCCACTAAAAGACTATCCACCAATAAAAACCTTTCATGACTAAACTTAATTAAAATCCTATTCCCCTATTCTCCTTCCAACTCTACCACCAAATGAGGCCTAACGTAAGACCTGAACCTGTGCGATTCCCACCTTCCAATTCGTTTCACCGCCTCCACATCTAGCACATTTCTGGCTGCTTCAGTGGCCGCTCCTATCCTAAACGAGTGGGATGAAAATTCCTTGTCCTGTAAGCCCACTCCCTTAAGGCATCTTCTAAAAACTGTTACGAACTGAAATTTAGATAAAAAACTACCGTCCGAGTGCATTAAGAAAGGACCTTGCACATATGGACGAACTTGTAAGTACTGCTCGACCGTGCCTATCGGGCACAGGCAAGATCCCTGAATCGGGTAAACCCTCACTATCCTGCCTTTTCCCACTTGATCGGTTTTTGACCTCTTTACCAACAACATTAAACCGCCACGCTCCACCTGAACTTCCTGCCATCCCAAACCACCTTGAACTTTTTTTGCTGGACTAACCAGCTTGCTTATCCTGAACGCTCCAAAAAAGGCTATTACAAATGCCACCTTAAACAATGCAACTTCATACTCTGAAGAGCATACCTCCCCCAACTTTGCTGCAATCCTCCCCAAAATCTCAAACGTCACTGGTCTTCTGGAATCCCTCTTGATTCTCCTCTTCCTATACCCCTTTAGTGCTTGACGCACCCAAAAATCCTTCGTGACATCCGTCTGACCCTGTAGCTTAAAGAGAAAAGCTAACCCCGCTAACTGAGTATTTAACACCGCTACTGATGCCCCCTCCTCCATTTTCCTTGCCACGTAATATAGTAACAACAAATGCAAAGATGTACCTGACGGCTCCTCACCGTATTCCTGAACAAATCCCATCCACTCCTTCCATACTTTTGAGTACGCCGCCCAAGTGGCCCCACTTACCGACTGCTGGATCCATCCCGCGATGACGCCAACAGTATCTCCCACAGCCAATCGGGACAAGGTACCCCTTGTTGCTCCGCTTCCGGCGCCAACTCTCGGAACCTGTCCCACTGGAAGCGAGATAACGCATCAGCTACCACATTCTCCACCCCCGGTAAATGAACTGCATGAATGTACACATTCAATTGCAAACACCTTAACACTAAATGCTGCAACAATTTGATCACTGGCGGAGACGATGCTGTCACCCTATTTATCACTTGCACCACCCCCAAATTGTCCCCGTGGAAACGCACCTTCAGATTCCTGAAAGATGGGCCCCATAGCTCCACTGCCAATACTACTGGAAACAATTCCAATAAAACCAAATTTTTGATAAAACCTTCCTCTATCCATGACTGAGGCCAAGGACCTGCACTCCACCGGCCTTGAAAAAACGCCCCAAAACCCGTGGACCCTGCCGCATCAGTGAACAATTCCAGATCGAAATTACTGACCGGTCCCGACATCCACTTCGCCCTTCCATTGAAGGATTCCAAGAAGGTATGCCATACCCTTAAATCCTCCCTGTGCGATTTTACCAATCGCACAAAATGTCTTGGCGATTTTACCCCACTCGTGCTAGCCGCCAGCCGGCGGCTGAACACTCTCCCCATTGGAAGTATGCGCCAAGCAAAATTTAGCTTACCTAGAACCGATTGCAGCGCTCTAAGTTGCACTTTCCTCAACCCAATCAACCCCGCAATCTCTTTTTTTAAATCTTCCAATTTGTCTTCCGGCAACCTACATTCCATTGCCTCAGAATCCAGTACAATGCCTAGGAACGTGATGACCGTGCAAGGTCCTTCTGTTTTTTCGTCAGCCAATGGAATGCCGAATCTGTCAGCGATATGTTGCAATGTCGCCAATAACACCGCACAGATTCTAGATGATGCCGGCCCTATGCATAAAAAATCATCTAGGTAGTGAATTATTGAATTCACACCCGACACGTCCCTCACTACCCATTCCAAGAAAGAGCTGAATTGTTCAAATATCGCACATGATATTGAGCAACCCATCGGCAAACATTTGTCCACATAAAACTCCCCTTTCCAATGGCACCCCAGCAACCTAAAACTATCCGGATGTACCGGCAACAGCCGAAAAGCCGATTCGACATCTGCCTTGGCCATTAACGCTCCTTTTCCATAACGGCGCACCCAACCCACCGCGGCATCAAATGACGTATAAGTCACCGAGCATGCCTCCTGATCAATGGCATCATTCACCGATCCCCCTTTCGGGAAAGATAAGTGGTGAATGAGCCTAAATTTGTTGGTCTCCTTCTTGGGCACCACAAGTAGTGGTGATACCACCAAATCGGCTATCGGTGCCGTCTGAAACGGACCTCCCATTCTCCCCATTGCAACCTCCTTCGCCAGCTTCTCCGAAACCACTTCCGGATGTTGGGCACTTGTGGAACTACCGTCATCCTGCATGGGATCCTAAATCCCCCCGTAAAACCTTCATCCAGCAACCTCGCTGCTTGGCTGTCGGGATACTTACCGAGAAACGGCCGCATCCTTTCCACTTTCACCGGCGTCCTCCCTTTTGTTCCCAATGTCACCGGTTCTGCCTTTTCCCTGCTTATAGCATCTAGATGCTGGATGCGTTCCCCCGCAGCCTGAGCACTCGTGCTTTTACTTACATGCCGCACCGAATTTACAGACTCCGGAATTGTATTGCCAACAAACCCCCTTTCTGTTTCCAGCTGAATGTCCCTGGGCTGATGGTCCACCGGCTCCCCCCTGAAAAAACTGGTTCGGAGCCCTCGTCGTCGCCATCAAGCGCATCCACAAGCTAATGTCCTTGTGGTCCCACCGCAGCTCTGGACGTATCGCTCTCCGCTGTCTGAACTGCTCGTCGTATCTCAGCCATCCCGTGCCGCCATACACTCTATAGGCCTCCCCTATCGCATCCTGATAGCAGAACAATGCCGAACAGTACTCCGGGTGCTTCTCCCCTATAACACTAGCCATAATTGCAAACGCCTGCAACCAATTGGCAAATGTTCTAGGTATCAGCCGATACCTCCTCTTCTCTTCATCCTCCTTCTTGGAACTGTCTGGTTTAACTCTATCCAAGTTAAATTTTTCCAAAGGTAGCAGTGAAAATATTTCCACATACTCACCTTTCCATAGCTTTTCCCGTACCTCCTGTTTCAAGTGTGCTCCCAACGGCCCTTCGTAACACACATACACCTCGCAACGCGCTGCATCCGCCAGCCTGGTTATATCCTGCCTCTTTGCCGCCTCCGCAGCTTTTTCCTTCCCCTGCGCAGCGCCACGAACCGTGGACTCCAGGGCTGGTACCGTACCCGCCACTGTTGTTGCGGGCGTCCCCACCCCTGCTACATTAACACTGCCCCCCACTGTCGGGACCCACGCAGCTGCCGGGCCTCCCGCCATACGCTCTCCAGCCTCAAACCTCTGCACTAACTCTTTAATGCCTTCCAAGAAGCCCAATAAACCTGATCCCCCCCTGATGGGACCACCCCCCCTGCACTGTCCTCAGGCCTACGTGTGTCATGTCCTACCCTGCTTCTCCCTTCTAACCCCAGATGTGGTGACTTATCAGGCTGCACAGGTGTTGCCCCATCAGCCGACCGTCTGCTCTCCTCCTCGTCCGCGCTCCTGGAAGGGGGGGCCGCCTCCTCTTCCGATTCAGACGCCTCTTCTTGCTCTCCCGGGTCCCTGACTCCTTCTTCTATATCCGAAAGCCCGCCTGGCCTGGGAACCTTGGCTGCCGCCGTCATCTCCATCCTTTCCCGCCTCCTTGCCGCGTATCCGCTTGCTGACTTTTGGACAGCCTTCGCAGGGCCGGTGCATGATACCGCAGCCCTGTAGGCCTCCGCTCTTCCTTCTGTCCGCCTGACTCTGCCTCTTTCCTTTCCGTCCATCATTTTGTCCCCTGCCGCAGAATTGGACGGCCCAGGGATAGCAGCATCTCGCCTAACATCATTCATGGTGGAGCCCTCCGCCGTCATCCGGGGGTGGGGCTCGCGCTCCCGGCTCGTCCTCTTCTAACAGTCCCGCCATGCGTACCCGCTCTCTCCATGCACCGTGCCGACGGGGGATTGACATCTCCTCTGTTCGCCCGGCCTGCCTTCTTCTTTGCCGGTGGGCATCCTTGCTCTCTATGCGCCGCCCGTCAGGAGAGAAACGCTCAGGCGGACGGGACCTCCGCACTCTGACGCCGCTCCTCTCTCCTGTGCTTGTCTGAGGTCCTGCTCGCTCCATAGCAGACCCGATCGCTTCCTGCAGCCAGGCCGTGCCCCTCACCGCAGCCTCCGCACGCAGTTGTGCCATGATGCGCTCCACTTCTGCCATGCTGCTCCTAACTTTCTTCCAGCTTTCTGTTAACCCCTCCCAGGTTAAACTTCTTATATATGACCCCTCCCTTCCTGTCCCTCCCCCTCGGCTCCATTTTAACCACCCCTTCCCCACACTGTTACCACCGTCATGCACCCCCTCCATTTTATGCATTTCATGCTGCATTTCGGGACTTCCTAAAGGGTTAGCAGCCATTTTACAAAAGAAATGACAAAAAAGATGATCCATTTACAACTACTGTAAAAAAAATGGACTGAAGTTTGATTCCTATTTGTATATTGATAAACTAAAATCAGATCTGCTTCAAGAATCAACAATTATTGCTACTAAACAATGACTGCATTTACATTATTAAGAGTTACTATTAGCCAAATCCTAGTACCTAGTCTAGTCACATTGTGCTCATTTATATGCAGCCAACAATTTGTATTTATTTAAACTTCACAAAGCCACAAGAGAAAAGACACATTACGAACAAGAAGCTTAAAGACAAAGTTGTTACAATGATTTTTTTTTTTTTGCAGTCTGGAACAAAAAGAGTATGATTGGGATTTCTCAGAAATAATGTAATTACCTTCTTAAGTTTAGGTCAACATTATATTCAATGCTCAATTCAGCTAAAGAAAAAGGCATGTGTGGTCTTAAAAGCTCTTGTACAACAACCTCTACGTATAATATGTTTTGTTGGCTCAATAAAAGGTATCCCAGCCTGTAAAGGATCCAGCTTTCTCAATGACTAATAAGGGTTCTAGAAACATATACAGCAAAATCCACAGGCATGATTACATCGAACGTGCTCTCCTGGGGCATTATTACATTGAGTGTTCTCTCAAGGGGCATGAACTGGAAACTTAAGATGACTGGAGAGAATGAAACGTAGCTGATGTCCAAGAAGACCTACAGAAATAACAAATTAGATCTATGCAGAAATTTCAAGAAGCTGGCAGAAACAACCTTAAAATATTTCCTGTTACAAAATATTGCGTAACATGGACTAAAATTATTTGTGTCAAGGGTTGGTGAACAAAAAGAAGCATTGTTCTTTGACTCTGTTGTCATCAGTTTATGCAGAGCGAAGGGATAGTTCCCCAAAGCAGTGCCCAGCAAACACTATCCAGATGGTGGAGGAAAAACAAGCTTTTCTCCATCCAAGCTGGGGTCCTTCACAGTTTAAAAAAAAAAAAACCACAAGCTTTGTTTGGACTTTGTGAATTCTATACCCACAAAACGTTTGCCTGAGCAGACAATGCAGCAATTTGTTATGCCCAATTCTGAATTCTTGATTGTGTACCACAACAAACTTTCTTTCTCTCTCCCTCTCTCTCTCTCTGTGTCTCCCCTATTCCCTCTCTCTCTTTCCTCCTCCAGTGGAAATGTTTTGTAGAGTGTCGGTTTTAAGAATGAAGACATCTTTGTTCTAACAATTTATTGGAGAGTGTATCACTAATACACTGTTCTGAAAAACAAACAGAAGATCATCAGCCGAAAGTGACGGTTCATAAATTTTTACACCTTTCTTCATGGTGTCATTTACAGCTGTAAACACCACATTCTGTAAACAATGAGACCGGTTTGACAAAATGTATTGACCAAGCTGACAAATATGAACCCGCCAGAGACCAAGGTCAAGCTATTTAAGTAGGCTAAACCCATAAATTATTAGTTGGCCCATTTTCAAACAGCAGCACAGTGGCTAAATCCTTAGCACTCTTACATTACGTTATGATGCTGGATTTGAATATGCATGGCATTTGCAGGTTTTCATGGTGTGGGCATGCTCTGATTTTCTAAAACATAGGTTTTGATTTCATAGGAACATATTAGTGGACTGATTGCCTTCCACCCAAATTCTTTTGTGGATTGTGACAGGGACATTAGATGCAGAAGTTAGCCTTTTGTGTGCACATCGGTTATCCATTGGACCGCCAACCATGGCAGGTTAATAACCTTGCCTGTATTTCAGAGGCAGTGGCTTAGGGTTGCCAGCAGAAGTTGTTGTTATTGACAGGTTCTCCAGGTAAAAAACTTTGGAACAAATCCACAAAAAACAATTTGCTTAGGAAAGCTATATTCAGTGAGTATGATGCAAAACATGTTGAAAAATAGATTTAGGGTTCATTTCTACAGTTGTTTCAGGGCCGCACAGCATCCAAAGCCTCTGTAAAAACTTTCCTAGGACCTGCAGCTGCTCCATATAGCTGCCAATAGACAGCATTTGGAAGATGCAGCAGTAGGGGGGTTATGCACCAGGGGTTGTGCATGCACACAAGTAGACTATCTGCGTCTGGGGCATATGATCATGTGGATGCGGATGAATTACACAAATCCCAGGGCATAAAGCAATAAGCCGCATCTTCTAATTGCTGTCTATTGGTGGCTGAATGCAGCATCTGCAGGTCCCCAGCTAGGTTTTACAGGGGATCTGGATGCTGTATGGCCCCCTATGGCCATCGGCAAGAGCCCTAAGGGTTTACATACACTGTAATGACAATGTTTCAATAATCACAGTTAGAAGGCAAAGAATTGCAGGACGTGAGCTGCAAATATACAACCAGGACGTCATCTATTACTAAAAGTAGGCAACATTTTTGAGACTCGAGTTGGGCTTCAGATAAGGTGATTCCACTATAATTTTCAGGAATTAAACAAAAAGAGGTGTCAATTCCAATAGTCTGCAATGGTTATTACAAACTCGGGAATAAGGAGTTTTTCAGGGATATCTTGCCACTGTGATTACGCTACGGACAAAGAAGAATTTACATATACTTAAATCAGAACTAAACTGTATCTGAGTATCACAAACTGAAAATGCTATTTAAAGTGGACCTAAAGCTAAAATGTTTTTTAACCTTAATGCATTCCCACCATTAGACTAAAAAACATTTTAGGACTTGCTGTGCCCCCTCCCTCTCTAAATAATTACCTTACTTATGGATCGACCAAGCGCTGTGCCTAACTGCCACCTTCTCTACTCGCTCCCTCCTCACACAGGAACTGACAAGCAGCAGTGGGAACCATTGGCTCCTGCTGCTGTGAGTCTAATTCAGTAAAGAGGGAGTGGGGGGCGGGGCAGAATAGAGCCATGCTGTGTATGTCAATAGAGGCACACAGCCTAGCTCAGATACTAGCCACATGACTGCCACTTGGAGAAGAGGAGCCAGGAGCACTGACGGGGGACTCCAGAAGAGGAGGGGTTTTTTTGGCTGTTCAGTGCAATACATAGTTACATAGTTAGGTTGAAAAAGAAGAGGAGGTTTTTTTGGGCTGTTCAGTGCAATACATAGTTACATAGTTAGGTTGAAATAAGACACAAGTCTATCTAGTTCAACCAATTTAAAAAAAAATCATGCACTCCCATATACACATTTCTTCAACCACAGTTGATCCACAGGAAGGCAAAAAACCCCAGCAAAGCATGATCCAATTTGCTACAGCAGGGGTAAAAATTCCTTCCTAATACCCGAGAGGCAATCGGATGTTCCCTGGATCAACTTTAACTATAAATGTTAGTATATAGTTATATTATGTACCTTAAGGAAAGAATCCAGGCCTTTTTAAAAGCAATCTACTGATCTGGCCAGAACCACCTCTGGAGGGAGTCTATTCCACATTTTCACAGCTCTTATGCCCCGTACACACGGTCGGATTTTCCGATGGAAAATGTCCGATCGGAGCGTGTTGTCGGAAATTCCGACCGTGTGTGGGCTCCATCGGATATTTTCCATTGGATTTTCCGACACACAAAGTTGGACAGCAGGCGATAAAATTTTCCGACAACAAAATCCGATCGCGTCAATTCCGACCGTGTGTGGCCTGTTCCGACGCACAAAGTGCCACGCATACTCAGAAGAAATTCCGACACGGGACAGCTCGTTCTGGTAAACTTAGCGTTCGCAATGGATACAGCGCTTTCGTCACGCTGCAATGTTCAAAATGGTTTAATACAGCGCACTCTCTTCTTCTTTATAATGTGACAAGAATATAGTAGTTTTGCTGCTCATATTCACACACACTTATTTCGTTACTATTTATCGGGATTCCCTCAATATATTTTGATTTCTCACATCTGACAACATATTTTTGTATCTTTTTATTTATTTTTTTTGGCCTTAATGTAGAATCTTTTTTTGTGTTTCTCTTTTTTTTTTTTTTTTTTTTGTTGATTTTGATTTGTACTCCCGAAAATGTTTGTGTGTTTTTTGTGACAAGTTCCCACAACAACATTGATATGTTGTTCTATTTAATCTGTAGGAGATTGTTTGGTGTTGTTGTCCCTTGTTAATTTCACATTGTACTTTAGAAATGTACCTGAATCGTCACCAACAAACTGTCTTTTTTGGATGAAAACACACACAGGAGAGTAGAACTTCCCAAAAAATGTTTTATTAAGGGGTCACAACTATAAACAAAGAGGGAGGCAACGCTGGAGAAACTGCAGAAATTGGCGAAGCCTGGGACCCCCAGGGCAGACATCAATTATTTAAAAGCAAAATTGGTGGCCTGAGGAGTCCTTATCTTAGGGAGGGCAGTCTGGTCCAGAAGTCCCAGAGATCCGGAAAGCAGCAGATGACATCTATGTCCCCAGGCTGTGGTCATACGAGAGACTGCATCTTCTGTCAGACCAGACTGAACCCAGGGTCATCACTCTTTGGTCTTCCTTCCACCCTTCCTTACAGGCTTTGGCTGTGGTGGTGGAGTTGTGGCAGCAGCAGGAGGAGGAGGAGGAGGATCGTCCATCTCAATGACATCCGTCTTGGGTGTCAGTTCCCCACTCTCCCCCTTACGAAGGACTTTATAAAGCAAGTCCTCACAGAGCCTGCGTTGGCCCTCCTGCATGCCCTGCAATTTTGTGGCAGCCATGCAGGCAAAGGCCTCTTCAGGACTGGGGAAGGCTCGGAGGGACGCAGAAGCCTCCTGGATCAGCCTGTATGCTGAATCCTGCACAGGACTGGGAGTCATCTTCCTGGCCCTTTTATGTGGCAGGCGGAGGGGAGGAACCTGAGACTCAGTCAGGCTGCGACTGGTCCCAGGCTTCTCTTGGCTGACACTTAGCCCCACCTCCTCCTGGCTGCCACTAATCCCCGCCTCCTCCTGACTGCCACATTCCACAGCCTCCTCCTGGCTGAGGTCTTCCTGTGTATGAAAAAGGGACATAGTTTTAGTATTTTTAAAAATCAATCATACACAACTTTCACCTCCTCACTGCTGCAAATTGAATGTTAACAAATATAACAGACTATCCTTCTGAGCCCAGCAGTTTTCATTCTTGTCCCAATTTTGGGTGCCCACTACTGTCTATTGATATGTAAAACACTTTTTTTGAATCAGCAATTAGTGATCAATAATAACATCTAGTAAACATAATTTCTTTATTGACTAGAAATCTATAGAAGAATGCTATACCTGACTCCAGCTGGGCTCCTCCACTTCTTCCTGGCAGGAAGGCCCAGGTTGGACATCGGAAGCCTCAGCTGGTATGGAAGGAAGCGTGGAAGGAAGAGTAGAGAGAGATTCCCTGACTTCAGTGTGGTCTGACAGAAACCGCAGTCTCTCATAGTACCACAGCCTGGGGACATAAACGTCATCTGCTGCAGCTCCGGACCTCTGGGAATCTGTGACCTTCTTGCGCTCCCTCAGATATGTGCTCCTCAGGCCACCAATTTTAGCTTTTAAATAAGGGATGGTTGCTGTGTGGACCACCGGCTTCACCAACTCCAGCAGTTTCTCCAGCGCTGCCTGCCTCTTCTGTTTATGGTTGTAATGTGGGTGTCTGACCTGCCACAGACAGGGCAGCTCTCTGTACTTGTCAATAAACAGGGGCAGGAAATTGTGGTCGTTGAACCCATCCATTTTCTCTGCAAGACACAACACAAGACAAACCCTAATGTCAGGCCAAACTCCCCTAATCTTGTTACAATGTAGGCTTCCATTTCGAAGCAGTATAGGCGCAAGTTTAGATCTTACCTTCGTTAGCACGATCGGCGTCTCCGATGCTCCTTCCTCCGCTCACAGATCATACGTAAGACGCGCGCGTGTTACGCTTTATACACACTGCGCATGCGTATAACTCCGCCCGCCCCTGATGTTCTTTCTAGTCTATTCCCCGCCCCTTTTCGTTCGGCGCAGTGGGGGAAGAGCACATGGCGGATAGACAGCAGGATCGTGCTAACTGTAGCAACGAGGAGGAGGGGGAGGAAAGGCTGGAGCCTGAAACATCCCGATCCAGAAGGAGATTTAAGGACTCAAATATGTCCTTTGGGGAGATGTTGGAGATAGCGGACATCCTGAAGAGGGCCGACTATGACGGGAAGTATGGGCCCTACCCCAACCTCAATGTCCGAAATGCCAAGATCATGGCGAAAGTGGTCAGGAGTCTGCACCGGAATTTCGGGGTACGACGATCGAAAGATCAGCTCAGGAAGCGGTGGTCGGACCTCAAATTACGAGAACATGAGCAGTACAGAAAGATCCGGAGAGTGCTGTAAAAAAGTAAGTAGTTGTGCTGTGTTCCTATTCTTTATGTTTATTACGTTCGTGCTGCTCCATGTGCTTTTAGGAACTGTTGTACAGTTTAAAATGGCAACTTTCATGTTCATGGGCACATTATTCGTTCGGATCACACTCTAAAATACCATTGTTTAGCCCATATGCATTTGGCCACCATTTTGAGGCCCTATACTTGTCTTCAAAGAATTGGGTTGTGTAGATGGCTTTGTTACTAGATTGAAATGCAAACTAGATTGTGTGTAAGGAGAGGACACTGAGCAGCTGTTTTCACATCTGGACACTGGAGCACTAGTGTGGGACAAAAGAACACCATTTTTATTAGGGGGCCACACAGGTGCTCCAGTGTATACTATAGGGGGGTCTCCATCTGTGAAGCTTGTACCAAACAGGTAAAGTATTGCAGCTTGACAAAGGACACTAATAAAATTACATGTTGGAACTCGGCTAAAATAGATAATTGTACCCCACTTCCAAGCAATGTTTCCTATTTCTAGTTCTGCCATCAAATATCTGTGTGCTAATTATAACATTTTGGTTTTACATAGGGGAGAAAAGACTCGGAGGACACCCCTCATCCGAGGAGACTAGAGCCCACCCCCCTCTGGAAGAAGGGGAAATACCCCAAAGACAAGCTGAGCAGGAGGAAGAAGACGTGGTGGAACTAGTCACCACAACAGATGAGTGTCTGCAACCACAGGCTCACATAAGAGATGGATGGCGGCATTTTTTTGAAACAAAATTTATTTTGTGTTTCCTCTCTTTTTAGGTGATCGTGAGGTTGTGGATGCAGATCCTTTCACATCCGAAAGTGCCCAGATCCTGATCGGGGAGATCATGGGGTGTAATTTACAATTGGAAATCATCAATCAAAACATCAATGATGTTATTCCAAAATATAAAAACATCATTGATGTTTTGGGGCGAGTTTAAAGCCCCTCCAAATCACTTTCTTCTTTTGTGTGCTACAATGTGCTAAATGTTTTTGTGATTTTTCCCAAAGCCAAATTTGGAGAATGCACACAGTGTGTCAACATGTGCTATCTGCCATCACGGGAGATCAATGGACGCGTTTTGGGGGTGCAACCCCTTCCTCAATAATAAAGTAGCGGTGAGGAAGGGCTTTCTCCCCCAAAACACGTCCCTTGATCCCCCGTGATGGCAGATAGCACATGTTGACATTGTGAAATTTGTGTGCATCTTCCAAAATTGGCTTTTCCAGGGGTGATTTCCCCCCATCTGAACGCAATATCAAACCCAGTTCCTAAATATTCATGTCTGATATTGCCTTCAAGTTCTACCAAATGTGAACTTTGTAAGATCAAGATTTGTGTCTTTCTTATTGGTTTTACACAGGCCTGTTTTCTATAAAATGGACATTTTGATTTTGGATAATGCCACCACAAAAATTGGTATACAACAAACATGTCGGTTTGTCAGAAAAACCTTTGGTAAATGCACATGTGATTGTGCAGGTATTAAAAAGATTGTTCATCAAGAATGTGTGGATTATTGTCTCAACGCTACAACGTTTTTGGGGTGATGTAATTGTTGTTTTATGAGAAAATGGGGGTTATTTCCTAAGGGAAAATCCACTTTGCACTACAAGTGCAGTTTCAGTGCAGTTGCAAGTGCACTTGTAGTGAAAAGTGTCTTTGCATTTAGTAAATAACAGACAACAGTGCTTTGTATAAGGTTACACAATCACGCCATTTTATGGACTCCACACATTTCTGTCAGGGTCAGCTAAAACAAACACAAGCAGTAAATGTCCACAAAGAAGAGCCTGGGGTGAGATGCCTGTCGAGAACTTGAGGTCCTGCAGGCTTCTCCCTGTGGCCAAATACCGCAAGGTAGCGACCAGCCTCTGAGTGATGGCTTGCCTCATGCAGGTATCCTGCCTGCTAATATAGGGGGCCAGCGAAGCCAACAAACGGTGAAACACGGGGTCCGTCATCCTGAGAAAGTTCCTGAAATCATCAGGATTATTCTCACGGATCTCACAGAGCAAAGGCATTTGAGAGAACTGGTCACGCTGAAGCAACCAATTCTTGGTCCATGAACTCCTCCCCACCCTGTTCATGGACTGGACTTGTGTCAAGGTCAGGACCCCAACACCAAGCCCCCGCACAGCACGAACTCTACGAGGAGTACGCATACGAAACATGGCTAGAAAACGGTCGGCTGCTCAGAACGAAGTAACAGAACGCACTGAAGAACAGCAAGGCCTGTGAAGAGCGACCTGAAAACCAGTAACGAATGAACAAGAATACAATGACTACCTAAAATCACGCGGAACTTGCTGCACGCACTGAAGAGCAGATACAAACCCACAAGCACTAACTGAACGGCAGAAAACGATCTGAAAGCCACGAGTCTGAAAAAGCGCGAATCGTCTCTCACCAAACTTTTACTAACACGAGATTAGCAAAAGGAGCCCAAAGGGTGCCGCGCTTGGTTCTGAACCGGCCTTTTCTAGTCTCGTCTTACGTGGTGTACGTGACCGTGTGGTTGTCGATCGGAAATTCCGACAACTTTGTGCGACCGTGTGTAGGCAAAACAAGTTTGAGCCAACATCCGTCGGAAAAAATCCTAGGATTTTGTTGTCGGAATGTCCGAACAAAGTCCGACCGTGTGTACGGGGCATTACTGTGAAGAAACCTTTTCTTATTTGGAGATAAATCTCTTTTCCTCCAGACATAAAGCATGCCCCCTTGTCCTCTGTGATGACCTTAAAATGAATCACTCAGCACCAAGTTCACTATATGGGTCACTTATGTATTTGTACATGATGATCATATCCCCCTTAATCTCCTCTTCTCAAGAGAGAATAAATTCAGTTCCTTTAATCATTCCTCATAGCTGAGCTCCTCCATGCCTCTTATTAGTTTGGTTGCCCTTCTCTGCACTTTTTCCAGTTCCCGGATATCCTTTTTGAGAACTAGTGCCCAAAGCTGAACTGAATATTCCAGATGAGGTCTTACTATTGATTTGTACAGGGGCAAAATTATATTTTTCTCACAGGAGTTCATACCTCTTTCAATACAAGAAAGGGCTTTGCTCGCTTTGGAAACCGCAGCTTGGCATTGCATGCTATAATTAAGCTTATGATCTACCAAAACCCCCAGATCCTTCTCCACTATGGATTCCCCCAGTTGTACTCTCCCTAGTATGTATGATGCATGCATATTCTTAGCTCCCAAGTGCATAACTTTACATTTATCAACATTAAAGCTTATTTGCCACGCTGTTGCCGATTAAACAGAGCACTGAGGTTGGCTTGTAAGCTGGAGACATCCTGTAAGGACTTCATTCCACTCCATAGTTTGGTGTCATCTGCAAACACTGAAATGGTACTTTTAATCCCAGACCCTATATAATGTCTAAATATAGTAAAAAGTAAGGGTTCCAACACTGAACCTTGGGGTACACCACTGAAACCTTAGACCATTCAGAGAAAGAATCGTTAACCACTACTCTCTGAATTTGTTTTTTTAGCCAGTTTTCTATCCATTTACAAACTAGCTTTCCAAGCTTGTAGACTTTACCTTACACATTAATCCATGCTATCTGTTGCTTAAAATATTTGGTCTATGTAGTCTTTTATTAAACTCCCCAGTATCTTCCTGATTATAGAAGTTAAACGAACAGGTCTATAATTACTTGGTAAAGACTTTGATCCCTTTTTAAATATATTCACCATATTGGCCCTATGCCAATCCAGTGGTACCATTCCAGTCATTAACGAGTAGCTAAAAATTAGAAACAATGACTTTGAAATGACAGCTCAAATCTTTTAGGATCCGTTGGTGGATGCCATCTGGTCCAGGTGCTTTATCCACCTTTATTCTTTCTATATATTTAAGGACCATATAACTTTTGAGCCATTGTGGATCATTTGGGGCTGTGTCAATACATCCCCATTGTGGACATGAGCTCCCCAATGCTCCTTTGTATACAAAGAGCTGAAGAAAGTATTTAATAAATTTGCCTTATCTTTGTCAACAGTCACCAACTCTAGATTATTTTGTAAAAGGCCTACATGCTCATACCTGACATTTTTACTATTAATATATTTGAAGAATTTTTGGGGGGTTTGTCCTACTATCTTTTGCAATCTGTCTTTTATTTTGAATTTTTTGTGTTATTGATTTCTTTTTCACATATTCTGTTATATTCTTTAACATTTAAACGATGATAGTGTTTCTTCATTTTTATATTTTTTAAAAGCTCATAGCTTTGTACAGAACAGGTAAGTGTTTGTTATTTTAGGGAAAAAAGCATTTAGAACCACTTTGGTTGTAAAGGCTAAAGGTTTTTTACCTTCATGCATTCTATGCATTAAGATAAAAAACATTCAGTGTTCTGCTCTCCCCTCAGTCCCCCCTAGTACTTACCTAAGCCTGCTCTTGATCCAGCGAGATGCCATTGGCTCCTGCTGCAGTGAGGCAGGAGTGGGGGGTGGGGCTGAGCAATGCTTTCTGTGTCTTATAAATGCAGAGAGCTTGTTCGGGGGGCACTCGGCAAGAGGGTGGGGCCCAGAGCACCATCAGGGGACCCGAGAAGAGAAGGATCAGGGCTGCTCTGTGCAAAACCACTGCGCAGAGCAGACAAGTATAACATGTTTGCTATTTTTTAAAAAAAATTTTCCCTTTACAATCAATTTAGTATATAAAGCAACCCATCTGTGTCTCTATAATTTATTCTGTGGAAAAATCACTTTGAAAAACATCTTCCAGCATTTCTAGCCATGGCCATCTTGCATAAAGGCAGATAATTCATGTAACATTTATTTCCTGGAATCCATCTGCCCTTAGCTCAGCAATGCAGGCAGGAGGGTGTGCTTAGCTGAGAAAGACCCTCATCCCCTGCTCCAAATGAAAGGATAAAAAATGCCCATGAGGACTCCTGGGATGTATGACATCATTTTGGCTTAGGCCATAAAGCAGGAAACTTAAGGTATAACTAAAGGCAAAACTTTCTTTTTTAGTTTTGGATAGTGTGGAGAGGGAGCCCTGTCAGTTGTTATTGCTGTCTGTCCCCCTGTTAAGGAGAGTCACCCTCCCTATTTGTCCTATTTACCATTATCATTTAAAGTGAAAGTAAAAGAAAATCCCAAATTTTGGGTTGTCCCCAGAAAAGGGGAAATCTTCCAATGAGGACACAAGTTCTGGTGACCTAGGGGTCCCCAAGCCTCTCACTTCCTGTTTGGCTATGGGACAGGAAGTGAACGTAAATCTCCCCAATGGGACAAAGATGGCAAAAATAAACATTACAAGGGTTATAACTCTCCCCTACTCTATCCAAAATGAAAAAACAAAAACAAAAAAAAAAACAAGTTTTGCCTATAGTTCTACTTTAAGAAATGTAAAGAAAAAAGGTTAAAACAAGTAAAGATAATGTACATTCCTATCTCTCTACGAATGCTAGCAGTATAAGAATTAAAAATAGTTCATGTTGATTGAGAGAGTTTAGTTCTGCTTTAACAAGCAATATATATATGCTTTAAAACAAGCCTTCAATGACCTCTGTAGCTCTAGACAAAGTGGAATAATGAATTGCTCGGACTGAGATAGGGCCAGTTAGGCTCTATTGCATTAGATAGTGACCTCTATCTAACGTTGTAGGCATTCTGATAGGAGTAAAGCAGAATGATGACCTTATATGCAGGGCTTTTTTCAGCTGGAATGCAGGGGAACGCAGTTCCAGCACCTCCAGCACTAAAAGTATGTAATGGCAAGGAGTGCTGGGGTGTGATGGGGTGTGATGAAGGGTCTACTGCTGATGGCTGCTGGGCGATCTATTGTTGCTGGAGGATCTATTGTTGCTGGAGGGGAGCTATTTTTGCAAGACGATCTATTGTTGCTGGCGGAGGATTTATTGTTGCTGGGGGGGTCTATTGCTGCTTGCTGCGAGGGATCTATTCTATTGCTTTTCTTGTCATCAATGCTAAATTGCATACAAAGCACTACAAAATTATATTTGCCTCTATATTCTCTAAAAGGGGCCAAACTGGGAGCTGGATAGGGGGTGGAACCAAGGATCATTGCTTAGAGGTGGGTAGGGGCGGAACCAAGGGTCGGTGCTCAGAGGTGGGTATGGGGCAGAAACACAATGTGACTTAGAAGTGGGGAGTTCCAGCACCTATTCTATGAAGAAAAAAAAAGCACTGCTCATATGTATGCTACTGCTTCTTTATTGTCCAATTACAAACTGGAGGGGGTCCTAGACCAGCTTGTACTGCACAGCTCAGCTGCACAGTGCATATAAGAGAATAATGGGAGGGTTATTATCTTTTTAAGAACTGCCCTGCTGTGATCTACTGACACTAGAAGAATTATGCTTAGGAAACACATTTAGTCTAGACTACTTATTGTTTGTTATTTTTCTTGAGACCTGCAGGCCTTTGTTACCCTTTGGCCTGTATGCCAGTTTAGTAATGTAATATTCCATATTAAATTTGTTTTGTTTCTAAACTGCTTATTTTTGTTTAGTTTTAGAAGTGCATACAAGGAAGTTTGCCAGTATTCACGTGAAGTGAATCAGCATGTTGAATTTTTAATAGAAAATATTTTCTCCCTATAACCTATTACAATTCAAGGCTAAACTGAAAAAATCTATCTGTTTCATAAATAATGACGAGGAAATTAGCTTTAACTAAGATTTGGTCAGGATCACAAAATAACTTGAAGTAGATAGTCACAAACTTTAGGTGGTTTTTGATAAAAAGTTTTCGCAACCTTTAAAGTAGAGCTAAAGGCAAAACTTTTTTTCCCATTTTGATTAACCACTTAAGGTCCACCCTATAGCAGTTTTACTACTACAGGGCGGCACCTCTGAGCCGGATCACGTACAGGGCTACTGATAGAAATTAGGTGGCCCCGTACAGACTACCTGACAGCCTCCGCCCCCCCCCCCCCCCAAGAAAATATTGAATCTATATTAACATAACTCACAGAACTCCTACTAAATCTAAAAGATAAAACTGAGTTAATAAATAAAAATGAAGATGAGATGAAAAAAATATACAGGCTCCGAGGGACAGAGGGATCAGAGCGACAGGGGGAGAGAAACAAAGTTAGGCTCCATGCACACTGGGCTTAAAAAAACGCCAGTTCACTTGGCAGACAAAAACACTCATATAGAACATATTTTGTACAAAGTTTAGATAATTTGGGAGAGTTTTACATTTTTGCCAGTAAGCTCCAATGAGAAACGCAAGCCAGAAGTTTTTTTTTTCCTGCCTCTAAACGTTGAGCTCAAAATATGCCTGTAATCATCCTAATGTGCAAGGACACATAGGATAACATTGAGGCAGAACACAAAACTCCTGTAGAAGCAGCAATTTTTAAGCCAATGTGCATGGAGCCTAAGTTAGAGAGATAACAAACTCAGGAGCAGAGCTAACCTTAGAGCCAAATAGATGTTTAATACACTACCGGTATATATATCCCGTATGGGATAATTCATTTTGAATATTTCATCTCAAACTTCGCGAAATCACTTCACTCACTTAGAGCCAGTGCTGAGAGGAGAGGGGCCCACACAGGGAGGGGGATTACTGAGGGATGACTGTCACACAGTGGGAGCCGTTGGCAGATACCGTGGACTCAATGTCTGCCGGAACCCTTCGATCATCAGGCAGAGAGACAGAACAGCAATCCACCTATGTAAAAAAGGCAAATTGCCATTCTGACAGGAGGGAAGGCATGGATCCTGTGTCTCTCCAAAGCAGGAACTAGAATCCATGTCTTTCCCTAGTAAAAGCACCTCCCACAGTGTAGTAAAACACTGGCTAAGCACACAGTTAATCCTTTGATTACCCGTGATGTTAACCCCTTCCCAGCCAGTGTCATTAGTACAGTGACAGTGCATATTTTTTAGCACTGATAACTGTATTAGTGCTGTATTAGTGCTACTGGTCCCTAAAAAGTGTCAGTTAGTGTCAGAATGTCTGCTGCAATATCACAGTCCCGCTATAAGTCGCTGATCGCTGCCATTACTAGTAACAAAAAATATATAAAAAATCCCATAGTTTGTAGACGCTATCACTTTTGCGCAAATCAATCAATATACGCTTATTGTTTTGTTTTTTTTCCAAAAATTTGTAGCATAAGAAAGAAATTTGATTGTTTCAATTTTTTATTGGATATGTTTTATAGCAAAAAGTAAAAAATATAGGCTTTTTTTTCAAAATTGTCGGTCTTTTTTTATTTATAGTGCAAAAAATAAAAAACCCAGAGGTAACCAAATACCACCAAAAGAAACTCCTATTTCTGGGAAAAAATTAAATCAAATTTTTTTTGGGTACAGTGTTGCATAACCGCGCAATTGTCAGTTAAATTAATGTGGTGCCGTATCGCAGAAAATGGCCTGTCCATTAAGCGGGGTAAATCTGCCAGAGGTCAAGTGGTTAAGCACAAACAGAGGAACTACCGGCCAAACAGAATCAGGATCTTGCTAGTGCATAAAGTCACATGATGTGCTAGTAATCACTAAAGGGTTTATAGGGGTCTTATAAAACCTGAGAGAAAGATGAAATCCATTACAGTTGAAAATAATGTAAGATGAGGAGAGGATACATTGAAAAATAGTAGAAAGGTAAGAGGTAATAAGAAAAGGTTTTACACATAAAGGCAAAATCCACCGTAAAGTTCCATAGGGAGGGAACACAAGGAAAGATGCAGGCCACACAATTATTGCTCCATGGGTGCAATAAGTGAGATAGCTGTATTTTTAAATGGAAATTTAACTAAACCTATGCAGAAAAGGGTATTAATAAAATGGAAATATCTGAGTTTCATTTTAAATTACACAATAAACTTTTTCTTTGGCTGAGCCACAATGCTGAGCCAATGGAGCCCATATATTTTTTTGTACACTAGCAGCTTACTCAGTTGCACAGGATAAAGAACTAACATGGCATGGCTAATTCATCATTTGATAGCAATACTTCCTCCAAGGATTCTACTGCCAATAACTGGGGTGGGTGGCACTGAAAGATACGATTACTCCCTAGAGTCACCTCATTATGGGATTGAAAGCTTAATGTGCTAACACTCTATGCATTAGCAGGACACAGCAGGAGAGTGACAAAACTGCTCCTGTTTAGAAGGCTGCTAAGGAAGGTTGGTCACCGTAGCATACTCTGCCCATACTAACTGTAATTGTCAGGATCACCAGATCAAAATACGGGAAACCAAAGGTACAGTGCCTTGCAAAAGTATTCACCCCCTTGTCATTTTTTATGTTTTGTTGCCTCACAACCTGGAATTAACATGGATTGTTTGAGGATTTGCCTCATTTAATTTACAGAACATGCCCACCACTTTGAAGATGTTTTTTCTTTTATTGCAAAGCAAACAACAAATAGGACAAATTAACAGAAAAAAGTCAATGTGCATAACTATTCACCCCCCTAAAGTCAATACTTTGTAGAGCCACCTTTTGTGGCTTTCACAGCTCCAAGTCGCTTTGCATAAGTCTCTATGAGCTTTCCACATCTTACCACTGGATTTTTGCCCATTCCTCCTTGCAAAACTGCTCCAGCTCCTTCAAGTTGGATGGTTTGCTCTTGTGAACAGCAATCTTTAAGTCTGACCACAGATTTTCTATTGGATTGAGGTCTGGGCTTTGACTAGACCATTCCAACACATTTACATGTTTCCCCTTAAACCACTCAAGTGTTGCTTTAGCAGTGTGTTTGGGGTCATTGTCCTGCTGGAAGGTGAACCTCCGTCCTAGCCTTAAATCACACACAGAGTGGTACAGGTTTTGTTCAAGAATATCCCTGTATTTAGCACCATCCATCTTCCCATCAACTCTGACCAGTTTCCCAATCCTGACTGCTGAAAAATATCCCCACAGCATGATGCTGCCACCACCATCTTTCACTGTGGGGATGGTGTTCTTTGGGTGATGTGATGTTTTGGGTTTGTGCCAGTCATAGCGTTTTCTTTTGATGGCCAAAAAGTTCAATTTTAGTCTCATCAGACCAGAGCACCTACCTCCATATATTTTGGGAGTCTCCCACATGCCTTTTCGCAAACTCAAAACGTGCCATTTTGTTTGTGGCTTTCTTCTGGCCACTGTTATAAAGCCCAACTCTATGGAGCATATGGCTTATTGTCATCCTATGTACAGATACTCCAGTCTCTGCAGTGGAACTCTGCACCTCCTCCAGGGTTACCTTAGGTCTCTGTGCTTCCTCTCTGAATAATGCCCTCCTTGCCCGGTCCATGAGTTTTGGTGTGCAGTTGTCTCTTGGCAGGTTTGCTGTTGTACCATGTTCTTTAAATTTGGTTATGATAGATTTGATGGTGCTCCTAGGGATCATCAAAGATTTGGATATTTTTTTATAACCTAACCCTGACTTGTACTTCTCAACAACATTGTCCCTTACTTGTTTGGAGAGTTCCTTGGTCTTCATGGCAGTGTTTGGTTAGTGGTGCCTCTTGCTTAGGTGTTGCAGCCTCTGGGGCCTTTCAAAAAGTTGTGTATATGTAATGACAGATCATGTAACACTTAGATTGCACACAGGTGGACATCATTTCACTAATTATGTGACTTCTGAAGGTAATTGGTTGCACCAGAGCTTTTTATGGGCTTTATAACAAAGAGGGTGAATACATACGCACGTGCCAATTATCAGTTTTTTATTTTTGAAAAATAGTTTTATGTATATATTTTTCTAATTTTACTTCACCAACTTAGACTATTGTGTTCTGATCCATCACATATAATTCAGATTAAAAAAACATTGAACTAAAGGCTGTAATGTAACAAAATAGGTAAAAAGCCAAGGGGGTGAATACTTTCGCAAGACACTGTAACTCAGAAAACAACAAAGCTGCTAGAACAAGTGCAGTCATGATGTCATGCATGTTCATTATAAGGTTTAGACAAACATTAAGGTCCTCCCATGGCATTAAGCTCTGTACTGTTTGTTATCACTGCCACCTCCTGCATAACTAAAGCCATGCTGCCTCCTCGGTATTGTTTTTTGCTATATCTAATGTATAGAATGCTGATGGTTAGTTGAATTTGGCCAAACACATTGCTCGTGAATTTGAAGCTGCCAGAAAAAACTGCATTGAGAAATACATACACTGTGTTCTCATCATTTAAATAACATCTGAATGCAAATACACAATGTCACTGTCTGAGAATTTAGTCTTGGAATCTCCATTTACATAGTAACTTTTTGTGTAGGAGTTAAAGAAATATTTAGGCTTGTATTTGAGCATATACAAATAGGAATTATCAGTAGGGATGAGCCGAACACCCCTCTGTTCGGTTCGCACCAGAACATGCGAACAGGAAAAAAGTTTGTTTGAACACGCGAACACCGTTAAAGTCTATGGGACACAAACATGAATAATCAAAAGTGCTAATTTTAAAGGCTTATATGCAAATTATTGTCATAAAAAGTGTTTGGGGACCTGGGTCCTGCCCCAGGGGACATGGATCAATGCAAAAAAAGTTTTAAAAACGGCGTTTTTTCAGGAGCAGTGATTTTAATAATGCTTAAAGTCAAACAATAAGAGTGAAATATCTCTTTAAATTTCGTACCTGGGGGGTGTCTATAGTATGCCTGTAAAGGGGCGCATGTTTCCCGTGTTTAGAACAGTCTGACAGCAAAATTACATTTCAAAGGAAAAAAGATATTTAAAACTACTCGCGGCTATTGCATTGCCGGTCCGAGAATACACATATAAGTTCATTGATAAAAACGGCATGGGAATTCCCACAGGGGAAACCTGAACCAAAATTTAAAAAAAATGACGTGGGGGTCCCCCTAAATTCCATACCAGGACCTTCAGGTCTGGTATGGATATTAAGGGGAGGGGGCGTGTCTGGACCTCGCAGTGACAGGACGTATCGATTGATAGCTCCACAGAGAATTTTACAATCTAACGCCATCCTGCGTATTCTACCAACTGGTGAGCCTCAAAACTTCACCCAACAGTTACTGAGCATCCCTTCCACAAACCCCTGGGGAAATTTCAAAGTTTACCTGGCCGATCAGGTTTTTCCTGGGCTGCGGCCGGCTCCCCCTCACGTGTGCCTCGCCGCCATCTTGCGGCCTGCAGTCCCTCATCGTCCCCAGGCTTGAGTGCTGTAATCGGCCGAACACAAAGAAGCCAAACTGCCACCATCTACTACTGCTGTAGCGGGGGAGGATTGGGCGCTGTGCGGTCACTGTGAAAGCCTGTAAACTCCGGGTGATTGGCTCCGAACGCTCGTGGCCCGCCGCCATCTTGAGGCCTGTGGAGCCTCCAGCATCCCCGAGCTGGAGTACCGCAATCGGCGGTACGAGTGTTGACGAATCCGGCCCTTCTTTCTGCGGACACCTCTGGAAGGTAGGCGCTCACAATACAGACCCTGAGAGCCAGCAGAAGTGCAGGAAAAGCCGATCTCGGGCACCCACGGCCTGCCTCATACTCCTCAGGTCACAGCCTAGGAAAATAGGAGGCCCTGGCCTACTTGTGGAAGACGGTGGCCATCTTGTCCATCCAGGAACACCTCAACTAATTTCTCTTCCACTCTCCTTTATACCCAGTTGACCCTCATACCATTATATGTTGAAGATGACCGTGTAAAGGAAGAGCTCCTGCCATTATCAGTCCTGCAACTCGCTACCAGAGGTATTTTTAATTTTTCATTTTTATTTTTATTCTCAAGACATAACCCGCTCTTTGCCATGGGAACAGCCTCCAGACAATCCTCTACCTCAAGATCCCGTTCCCCGAGAGAGCTTCCAGGAGGAATCAGCCACAATATCCCGGAGATGTTCCGGTCGCAAAGGGGCAATATGGCGTCCTCCCGCCACAGACCACCTCAACCCTCGGAACCGCAATCAACAGATCCCATACTCCTTCCTATATCTCAAACTCATACCTCGCCGCCTACCGATGTCGGCGCAACTTCCGCTCAGCCGTATCTGAACATCAATGATCTTCAGTCCATAGCTGCGGACATCAAAGATACCCTGTCAGCTGCAATTGCTGAGTTGCGTATAGATATACACATGCTTACTGACAGGGTACATGACGTAGAACAGGCTACAACACAGCATGAACATGTCCTTTGCAAAGCGACCAGGCGCATCGACACCCACACCATCCAGCTGAGAGAAATACAGCGTCATGTCGAAGACCTCGATAATAGGGGCCGCCGCCACAATCTTAGGGTCAGAGGCATACCAGAGACCGTCATCGCAGAAGACATTTCACCAGCAGTGACTAGCCTATTCAACGATCTTCTTAACAGGCCGCCTCAAACTCAAATATCCATGGAAAGGATCCATAGAGCTCTACGCCCCAAGGGCAGGGATACAGACCCCCCAAGAGATATCATATGCTGCATTGTGGACTATAGATTAAAAGAAGAAATTCTTAGACAAGCCAGACTCAGACGGCAGTTACAATACGCAGGAACTTCAGTCCAAATCTTTCAGGACCTATCCGGTATAACACTGCAGCACCGCAGAGATCTCAAACCACTATTGGATGTGCTGCGCACAAAGGGAATCCAATACCGATGGAAGTTCCCTTTCTGCCTATCAGCTACTCATCAGGGGCGCACTGCCTTGCTTAAAGTCCCAGAGGATCTATGTCCATTCTGTGACACTCTGGATATCCCTCTAGTGGAAGTTCCACACTGGTATGCGGAATTCCGCCACGCGGCGGTAAAGAAAACCACACCACAGGCAGAACCGATGGAAACCCAAGAAGGACGAAACCGCAGACGAAGATCTTCATCTGGCTACAGGAGGCGAAATCCGCAACATAATCCTCCACTTGGCTCCTACCGTTCGGATTCCCCAAGGTCCCGGAGAGCCAGGAGAGAATACTGACCAACACCTTACTGACATTGTTCTCGTCAGTGTTTAGCCACACTCAGGATCTAATGGTTAACTACCCCCCTTCAATGCTTTTATTCTGGATTACCATCCGTACATTCGCCCACTCACTGTCGCTACAGGTCACTTGATGAAGGAGATTACACTCATTAAAATAACATTTGACACCATGGACGATGCAACCTTTGCAGCACACTCTTCCTGCCCCCCTCTCATCTCTCTCCAGACAATGGACATCTAGTCGACCAAACCACTGATGACTTCCGTTGTACATACCCACCTTAATAGAACTTCCACCGCTCACTACCCTATTTACTAGGTCCAACATCTTCACCGTCATAGATACTCTGCCTTTACGGATGAGATCACTGTATACTCGCACTGCTTGCCACCTCGCCTCCTCTGCCTGAACATTGTTTCTTACATGATCCTGCCTGACTTACAGTATTACTAACTCTACTAACTATTATCATTCTGGGTAATGTATGATAAGATATGTTTTAAAAGATTTGTTCGATATTGCAATGTTTAGTATACTGTAAACAATGATAGAAAGATATGCCCCCACTATTACCAAGCACTACATGTACCAGTACACCACACACAATTACATTTTGCGTCTACTGAATGCATTCCACTTATACAGCTATAGGAAATCACCTCTGTTTACTCTAAGTTAGACAACATGTTTAAAGACTCTCTTACAGAAGTTCGACCTCTATCCCTACTCTCCACTAACCACTCCAACTGCCCAAACCCGACATCTTACTTTACTGTATAGACCGCCCTAACACAACAGCTCAAGGGAACCTGTCAATGTTGTAACATTGTTGAGGGACTTGGCTGCTATGGAGGCCAGCCTCACAACCTCTCTTCCCTTGTTTATACTTTAGCATGGTATGCTTTTGTATTAGTTGACACACATGACAACAGTTCATTTCTATGACCACAATACGCGGGCTATATATCTATTCCGCATACACAAGAAGCGGTATATCTATGACGGTGACATTGCCCCACGTACCGCTTATATTCTCAGATCAGCTGGGAATTTT